>CM045890.1:50480391-50615391 GCA_025169545.1 Anguilla japonica | reverse complement strand
CCATCACTGCCATTAAGGTGGACCTATTAGCTCTAAAGCCATACTGATGATCACTCAGCAAGTTATGTTTTTTACATATGTTTTTCTTCCATCAGCCTCTGGATTCTGTGACAATAATATACTCCCCGAGTTCACTGCTTTCTACAGGTAGCATTACTTGGTTTTTCTTTGTATTTATTGGTGCCGTCAATTACATAGCTTTTGCTTTCTCCATTCTTTTCCTTTAGTGTGTTCAACAGTGTTTTTCCTTGAATTTATTTAATTTTTATTTTTTTTGTTACATATTTTTACATGTGTTTAACAAATTTAATTAAGGACTGCATTTGATCTATGAAAAATAATATCTAAATGAAGGCTATAATTACATATAATTAGGTCATTGGTACAACTACAAAACACAGGTCTGATAAGGTACAATACTTATTATGTAATAGCTTTTCATAGCCATGTAGACATTAAGTGCAGTTCACACAGTAAGCATAGGCTAATGTTAAGTCAAACTAGGAGGCAAGACAGTGAACTTTCCAGGTAAAAAAAACAAAAACAAATCAAAGATTTCCAAAACTCAGTGGAAAATTACAGAGTATCAACCACAGGATTAAAATTCACAGGAATGAATGTGTGAGTGGAAAAGTAGGAGGATATGGGGAGGTACGACTTGCAGGGAGTGTCAGGCTGAACTCCTGTATATAATCTCAGCTTCACCTTTCCATGCTTGCCCCACAGACTCACCTAAGAAACACTCTTCTCCAAACAGGTAGGAAAGCAAAGACCAGCAGCACCAATCCCTACGGCATCGTAGAGGGAGAGGACAGGAAATCATTTGCAGCGTATTCATTCTTTTGTGTGTCCTATTGACACGTGTATTCACTTGACCAACTGCCATTGTGTTAAGTGAGTTCACTGTTCTGGGACTACAGGACCATGATCATTAAATGCATTATATGTTTAAAATATGGTATAAAAAACTTTTACAATGCACTTTGCAATTTTAATTATGACTGAAATTAATTTTTCAATGTACAAAAGCAGTTGATTCGAATGAAGCGCTGTGATATTTGTTCTCTGTGAGAGACTGAACTGCTTGCTCTCAGTGAATGAAAACGAGGGTCTTTATGATATTTAGCTGTTTGCGGTCAGCGATATAAGTGTACTGTGTGAGTGATGTATGCATGCCTTATTTGGGAGTAAAGAAATATTTATGTCTTCTGCAAAGTACTGTGTGCTGTCTGTGAGTGACATATGTGATGTCTGCCCTCGAGTGATAACTGCATTCTGTGAGTGATCAGATTGCACCTGCTCTCTGCAAGCGATTGCCGTATGTCCCATCTGCGTGACTGACAAATTTACTCTCGGTGAGCGATTAACAGGTCTACTCCCCTGCTCAGTGTCTGTGCTCTCTTGCCAGGTGTCCCAGTCTCTTTCAGGATGGCGTGTAACCTTAAAGACGGTGAGAAGGCCTTGGGAGCAATCGTTGCCATATTCCACCAGTACGCTTCAGGAGACGGGGATGCACAAACGCTCAGCAAAGCAGAGTTCGATAAACTCGTCAAGGAGCAGTTCCCCAACTTAATTCCTGTAATTATTGCCTTTCTTCTCAACATCAGCCTGTGTGACTGCCTGAATTGGGATTTTAAAAATTTTTTTATTACGTTAACGTTATTGTTGTAAAAGATTGTCTGGCAAACTGATTAAGTGTAATGCACTGATTGAAGAGGGAGGCTTCGTAAAGCCCAGTGGGTGGAGCTAGCATGTAGTTCAAGTCACTCATTGGCTTGGACTGACTGTAATGTTTTGATAAAAGTTTCTGATTGGTTAAAGCACATGGTCAGCTCCACCTATTGTGTGGCTTTCAGGACTCCTCCATTGCCTGCCCACGTAAACGCTTTATTCTCCCTTTTGCAGGATAAACATGCGGCTCAACTGAAAGAAGCAGTGCACAAGATTGCCGGCGATACCATTGACTTTGACGAGTTCATGAATCTAATGTCCGTGCTTAGCTCAATGTCCCACTGCATGTTGCTGAAATCCCTAGGAGGGAAAAAGGCTGGAAAATAAAGCTTATCTCTGATTGGCTGCCAAGTTAAAGCACTGACGCTGTTCCAACAGGGGTGCCTGAACTCAAACCTGATTATAAATCTGGCTGAAACACAAACCAATGTTGTTTTCCAATAAACATTTTACTGTTTAAAATCCCTTTCCGGTGCGGTTATTATTTTTTGTCATTGTTCATCCAAGTGTAAAGAGTTGTGTCATGGTCTGTGTAGTTTATAGCCTACACCTCCTTAATTTACAATAAAAAGTTGTATATAACTGCAATAGTGAAATGCAGTCTACTGGCCAGGGTATATTGGGGGACACACATACCACATAATGCACTGCATTCACACTCACTCTTTAGTTTTTTTTTTTCTTGGGGATGGGGGTAGTGCACATAAACAAGGTGCGTTAGCCGTCCTGACCTCTCCTATTGCTAAAGGTAGGCCTATAATATGAGATCTACAGTATCATATATCTTGAGGGATGGAGGCACGTGTGATTACTTTCATTTACAATTAAGCCAAAAAAAACACTTAAATTCATTTAGAAGATATGTTTGGGAAATGGTTGCAATTTTATGGTTGGCAGGGCTCTCTACCTGAAATACTGGGTTTGAATGTATGAAATGCCCCACGGCTTGCTAGGGATTCCTAATCACGTCGTTGGTAATTATGGGCAGGGAGGTTTTCCTGGGGCAGTAAAATCCCAAACCATCGCTTATTGCTCCGCATTTAGTCCCAAGAAAACCGAGATCAAACTTCAAACACCAAAAGACAGTTGAATATTTAAAAACTCCAGGGATAAAAATGATACAGATACAGATGAGCTGTAAGACAAACTAGCCGGTTAGCAAATTTGGCCACTTTCTTGCTGACGGGAGGTTTTTTGTCGTTTTCCATCCTCCCGGGAGCAAAATATATCCGCGAATTAATGGCTAGCCTTTATTGTGCAAACAGTGGCTGTAGTTTTTTAATCTGATTCCAGACAAATTTTGGTTGTATTTTGTTCAGAGATATAAATAAAATCTTATCTTGTACAAGGGTTCCTTCAGTTATTGCTATTTAGTAAAAGTTAAGTAAGTTGAATAAAACCAGATTGAGTCCACACCTAGTAGTTCTTTTTCATGTTATTAATTAAACGCTTAACGTTAAATAGTTAAAAGTGTCATTCCGTGTTTTTCTTCCATCCATGTATTTTAGGATATCTGACTCTGTTAGTTGTGATAGCATGAAGTTGGTCTCCTTGTCCGTCCAGAAATGTGTTTTTTTCACCATGATACTAGCGAGGGAAAAAAACGGAGATTTAGAATGTCGGCAGCAGTGCATGCGCGTGAGCTCGACAATGCATTTCTCACAGAAAAGGTTGTTTGTCGCCTTTTTTTTTAGGTCATTACAGTGGTGATAGAAGTGACAATAATTAAGTGGTACTGTGCTGCTAGCCTTTATTGATCGCCGTACAAGGTTAATGTGAAGTAGGCTACAATCGGACCGCACTAACCCATAAAAATGTACTTTGAATGGCAGGCTACTTGCTCAATCGAACAGTAAATGTGAAAAACATTTGATTATAGTCAGCGGCACCGGAATTTAAAGTCACACCCTCAATAAATGGCAAAAGTCCCAGTAGAAGACTGAATTAAATCTTTTAAAGTTAGATATTTTCTGCTTGGCCACCGTGAGTGTGAAGTTGCTATGTAAATTACGGAACATGCGCAGAACGCCTAGGCCAATTGTAGTCCGATTGAAGCGTATACATGCCGTAGTAAATCGACCCCAAACCGCATTATCGAGGTATGTTAGTCCGACTTTGAAAATTCGAATTGGTACGATTTCAGTCGGACTACTATGTTTACATGATTTTTAAAGGTCCAGTTTTAGCTGGACTAAAACAATAAATCAACTTTTTCAAACATCATGTAAACCCACTGACTGACTGTTAGCTAGCTAGTTGTCAATGTCACGGCACACTGGGCAGAGAGATAGCAAGCCAATCAATATTAATGCATTGCCGAATCATAGTTCACGTTGTCAAAAGGGGCATTAATATCTCTCTGTAATAACCACCCAGTGTGGCGTGCAACTGAGTACACACATGGCTTGCTTACATGTACAAAGAATAGATAATTGACATTACCACAACGCAGCTGCAGGAAGACGCTACCAGCTTCTGGGCACGGTGTCTTCGTCCGATCGCCCTCCGCATCGACGACGACGTTCGAGGGTCACGAAAGCGGTCGCAAGCTAGCGTTAGCTGCGTCCAGCTTCGTTGGTTCAGGTTTTCTAAAAGGTTCTAAAATGTTCTCCGGCTATTGGTTTGTGCCGTATGGTTGATTCAATTGAATGGCTGTAAACATGGTTTAATACGCAGAAGGTAGAGCTATGAGTGGTACATGGAATCCTTAGTCATGCCTTCTTCAGGACGCAGCCATCTTGGTCCTTCGATCAGAGCAAAACTTCTCCTTCTGCGCCAGAACCCTGAGTGGTAAATAAGGAATTTACCCCGCCCCACTTCCGGGTCACAATAATTGGCTAGACCAATTACTTAAAGGACTTGAACATATAGCCATACAATTGTCCCTAAGGTAAAAATAAAACCTTTTTATTGATGTCCCCATTATGAACTCTCACACTGCTTCTATAGCAGACACAATTTAGTTTAACCACATGTGAATTTGCACTTTAACCACATGTGAATTGTTTCATTACAAATCTAATACAGAATGAAGAGCCAAAAAAAAAAAAACTAAAATAAAATAAATTATGGAGGGCACAATGCATTTTATTTGCATTGATTTTTGGCAACAGTATAGTAACTTCTGATTACACACGTGTCAAATGTGTTGTTTATTTGCATGTTAGTCAGGTAATAGGTACAGCACTCAAAGATAAAACTGCCACAGCCCACCCAGTATCCAATGGAATCAACTTGAAATCAAAGCACCACTGAGCCCTTTGGTCCACTTGGACAGAGTCACAGTACGTGTGTTGAAGCGCGCAGCGTCTTCTCGCTGTGTGTGAAGGAACACTACTCTAAAGGAAGCACAACAGAGGCAGGGTCTAGCTGAAGTCCCAGCATTTTCTGCAAATGTTTGGTGCAAAACATCCACACTAAAAATACAATCCCCTGTCCTAAATAAATAAATTAAACAGGCAACCATTAAATGTTGCAATTGCTGTTTCATACAGAAAAAAGAACAAAAGTGAGGTGGCAAGAATATTAATGGTGGAAAGCTTTTCTTCTCTTCCCCAGCCTTTGACTGTGTTATATATTTTTTAAAAACTATCATTTGCTGTGTGTGGTAAGGGGGGCGTGGTTTGTGCGTTGGCTGCAGAGAGAGAGTGGGCGGGGCGGCTCTCGGACTGTACGCCACAGCTTCAAACAATTCAAACAAAAAATATTATCATTCCAGAACATTTATTTGCAGAAAATGACAACTTGTCAAAATGCTAAAAAAAAAAGAAAACAGTGTTGTTACACATCGATGAAAACTAAACAAGCCTATGGGCATAAATAATTTAATAAAAATAAAAGTCTATAAAAATTAAGTCTTCCTTTAGGAAGGGCTCAACAATCAATAGTGGGTGTAACCTTGATTCTTCAGGGTCTGTTAGTTTTTCCCGAATCTGAATTTACTTTCGCTTACAGGTATGTTTTTGCAGCCGAACCTTCGTGCAAATGAACTGTTGAGATGTATAATTAGCTGTAAACTCTAATTATTTTTTATAGAGAATGTTTGTGGCAGTTGAGGAATTCTGGGCAGAGGGAGGTGACAGACGAACTCGAAATACCGGGTGAGATTGGGTTCAAGCCCGATCATGGTCAATCAGAGAACACCCTTTTCTACACTCTCTTCTGGAAGAAACAACTAAAATGAGACCATGGGGAAATAGATTTAAATGAACCCTTTGAAGAATAGTTTTTTTTTTGTTCAAAATTCAAAGTCAGTGTTCTAGAACTCCATTGCTTTCATATTTATTTTTTGCTAACAGGATATTTATTTTACGGTAATTGTAGCATTTTTATTCAACCACGCCTGTAGTCACTGAAGTATATCCTGTTACTGACCACAGATTTGACTTGCTAATTTGAACATACTACTTACAAAGCATTGCATGGCTTTGGACCTTCATATTTGAAGGATTTGATTGAACCTTATGTTCCCTGTCGTACCCTGCGTTCAGCTACTGCTGAACTTTTAGTGGTTCCTCGTTGCCGATTAAAAACAGTTGGGGGAAGAGCTTTTAGCTGCGCTGCACCGTGCCTCTGGAATTCAATCCCAAGCCATGTCAGAGGTGCAGCTACAATTGGTTCTTTTAAATCGTATCTTAAAACTTACTTGTTCTCATGTGCCTATTCCTCTTAGTTTTGACTTCTTAGGTTATTTATTTATTTATTTATTTCTATTTTTATTGTAAAGCGCCCTGGGATGTATGCATGAAGAGTGCTATGTAAGAGCTTATTGTATTGTATTGTATTGTATTGAATTTATTGTTTTTTTTTTTTTGGTACATATTTTTACATGTGTTTAACAAATTTCATTAAGGACTGCATTTGATCTATGAAACATAATGTCCAAAGGAAGGCTATAATTACATATAATTAGGTCATAGGTACAACTACAAAACACAGGTCCGATAAGGTACAATACTTATTATGTAATAGCTTTTCATAGCCATGTAGACATTAAGTGCAGTTCACACAGTAAGCATAGGCTAATGGTAAGTCAAACTAGGAGGCAAGACAGTGAGCTACAACTTTCCAGGTAAAAAAAAAACAAAAACAAATCAAAGATTTCCAAAACTCAGTGGAAAATTACAGAGTATCAACCACAGGGTTGAAATTCACAGGAATGAATGTGTGAGTAGAAAAGTAGGAGGATATGGGGAGGTATGACTTGCAAGGAGTGTAGGCTCAACTCCTGTATATAATCTCAGCTTCTCCTTTCCATGCTTACCCCACAGACTCACCTAAGGAACACTCTCCTCCAATCAGGTAGGAAAGCAAAGACCAGCAGCACCAATCCCTACAGCATCGTAGAGGGAGAGGACAGGGGAAAGTTTTCAGCATATTCATTCTTTTGTGTGTCCTATTGACATGTGTATTCACTTGACCAACTGCCATTGTGTGTTAAGAGAGTTCACTGCTCTGGAACTACAGGACCATGTTCATTAAATGCATTATATGTTTAAAATATGGTATAAAAAACTTTTACAATGCACTTTTAATTATGACTGAAATTAATTTTTCAATGTACAAAAGCAGCTGATTCGAATGAAGCGCTGTGATATTTGTTCTCTGTGAGAGACTGAACTGCTTGCTCTTGGTGAATGAAAACGAGGGTCTTTATGATATCTAGCTGTTTGCGGTCAGCGATATAAGTGTCTGTACTCTGTGAGTGATGTATGCATGCCTTATCTGTGAGTAAGGAAATATTTATGCCTTCTGCAAGCACTTGATCTGCGTGCAGTCTGTGAGTGACATGATGGATTTCTGCCTGTGAGTGATCAGATTGTTTTGTTCTCCATGTATGATGAGTGCACCTGCTCTCTGTGAGTGATTGGGGTATTTCCTATCTGAGTTTACTCTCTGTGAGCGATTAACAGGTCTACCCTTGGTGAGTGATGGTCATGTGATGATTTAATGTCAGCTTTCAAACACATTCTATTAAAATATACCAAAACAAAGGCCCGGAAGTCTAACGTAAAACAGAGTTTGCCTTGGTTTAATAGTAACCTATGGGATCTAATGAGAAAAAGAGATGCTTCCCTGAAAAAATCCCTAAAATCAGGACTGAATACTGATCGTTTAATTCATAAAGGACTGAGAAATAAAGTCACGATGCAACTTAGAAAGGCTAAAGCAAATTTTTTTCTGGAAGTCATTAAAGAAGCAAAAGGGAATAGTAAAAAATTATGGAGAAGCATTGATAAACTAACTGGAAAGGAAAAATCTAAATGTGGTAGCATACAGCTCAAAATAAATGGTACTCTTCAAAATGATAGCTTAGCTGTTGCAACAAATTTTAACGATTATTTTATAAATTCTGTCCTGGAATTGGGTCAGATTTTTACACAAACTCACCTTTCTCAAGCTTCAGTTTACCACAGATATGCATTAATTTTGACACCTACAAATGAAACAAAGGTAAACAAAATCCTCTCAACTCTATCAAACAGCAAAGCAAAGGACATATATGGTCTTGATACTGCATTTCTGAAAAAATATAAAGAAAATGTAACCACTCCTATAACTCAAATAATAAACAAGTCAATTAATGAGAGCATTTTGAAACTGGCTATAATAACCCCTGTATACAAGTCCGGAGATAAACAGGAGGAAAGTAATTATAGACCTATCAGCATACTCCCCGCCATCTCAAAGGTCACTGAAAAGGTAGTAGCAGAACAACTGATTGCACACCTTGATTCCAAGGCCCTTTTACACCCTATGCAAACATTCAAAATATTTGTAAGAAAAAAACATTCAACTGAAATGGCATTCTGCTATTTCCTTGAAGTTCTTAAAGCAAACCTAGATAAAGGAGGGGTGGTGGGAGCAGTCTTCCTCGACCTGCGTAAGGCTTTTGACACGGTAAATCATCAAACACTACTCAACAAGCTGGCTAACTATGGCCTTTTCATAACAACACAAGACTGGATTAAATCATACCTAAATGGCCGACAACAGTGTGTGCGGATAAACAATAACTTATCGCCTCTAAAAGCCTGCACCGTGGGAGTGCCACAAGGCTCAATTCTAGGACCACTGCTTTTCAGTATATACATCAATGATCTCCCATCTGTATGCAATGATGTTGAAATCTTGATGTATGCAGATGACACTGTGTTATACACTCATGGGAAAAACGCAATAGAAGTCGCCACAAAATTATCAAAGGAAATGGAAAATGCTGCTAAATGGCTAATTGACTCCTGTCTTACTTTAAATGTTGGAAAGACTAACTATGTATTTTAACAATAGATACAAACTTAGAGACTGTCCTGACATCTGCGTAAACGGACAAAAAATTTAAAACGTGGATGAATTTAAATACCTGGGCGTCACGCTTGATCCAACTCTTGACTTCAAAAAGCATATTTAGAAGATGGGTAACACACTGAAATTTAACCTTGCAAATTTTAGACATGTAAGAAACTCCCTTACAGTTGAGGCATCAAAGACCTATTTAAATGCAATGATTCTTTCACACTTTTCGTACTGTATGTCAAGTTGGTCACTTTGTTTTAGGGTTGGGATGTGGGGATGACTGTGTTTTGTATGTTTTTATTATTTTTGTATTTTTTACTTTGTTTTTTAATGTCCTTTCTATTTTACTGTTTAATGTACTTTCTATTGTACTGTCTTACTCACCTGCCCAGGGACTACGGGTGGAAATTAGCAAATTGCTATATCCCGGTACATTACATCTTTCCTTGTTTTATATGAGGTTAATGTTCTTTGTACACTGTCCCTGTTTAAATAAACTAAATAAATAAATAAAATAATTAATAAATGCTTGTTCCTCATCAGTAACTGACATTTCTGCTCTCTGTGTCGGTGCTCTCTTTCCAGACTTTCCAGGACCTTTCAGGATGCAAGATCCAAAACTATCAGATGTTGAGACCGGCTTAATGCTACTTGTTGGTGCCTTCAACGAGTATGCTTCACCAGACGGGGAGAAGAAAACTCTCAGCACATTAGAGTTCAAGAAACTTGTCAAGGAGCAGCTCATGCACATTTACCGGGTAATTATTGCCTTACTTCTCAACACCAATGTGTCACTGTCCCAATTCGGATTTTTTTTTTTTGTCAAAATATCGTTAGTCAAAGTTATTGCGGTGAAAAATCATCTGGCAAACGTTAATTTCCGACCTGAATAAGTGTAATGCAACAATTAGAGAGGGAGGCTTCAGAAAGCCCAGTGGGTGGAGCTAGCATGTAGTTGAAGTCACTCATTGGATTGGACCAATCATAGTGTTTTGCAAAGGGCTCAGACTGGTTAAAGCACACAGTAAGCTATACCAATTTGTGGGTTTTTGGTGTCAGTGACCACGTCACTAAGGAATTGTATAACCCCTGCTCACCTTTAACATGAGTGTGTTCATTGAGTATCTCCTCCTCTGCCATATCATATCAGTTGCATAGTGCCAACTCATATCCTCTTTTGAATTTCTCCCTTTACAGGAAAAAGATGCAGTTCCACTTATGGAAAGGTTGGACAAAAACAGGGACAATGCAATCGACTTCAAGGAGTATATGTCTCTGATATCGATGCTTGCTTTTGGATCCTACAAAAACATGCGTGAAATGGGAGCCAGAAGATGAGCCCCATCCAGCTCACAGTACCACAGCCTAACAAGCTTTGTACATCGATGGCAGATAAAATAAAGCTTATCTCTAATTGGCTGCCAATTCAGAGCATTGATGGTGTTAGGATAGAGGTGTCTGCATTGTAACCTCCATTATAAATTTGGCTGAAACACAAACCAATGTTGTATCCCATTAAACATTTTACTGTTTAAAATCCCTGTCCTGTGCAGTTATTATTTCATCCAAGTGTAAGAGCAGCGTCCTGGTCCATATAGTTTATACACCTTCTTAATTCACAAGAAAAAATGTACAGAACTGCAATAGTGAAATGCAGTCTACTGGCCAGGGTACCCATGGGGGACACATACCTCACAATGCACTCACACTCACTCCTTGGTTTTTTTGGTGTGGGGGGGAGGGTATGCACATCAACAAGGTGCATTAGCATGAGGAACTGCTACTCAGCTGGGAAGGGGGAAACTCCAGAGCAGGCAGGGACAGACAGTTGGGTGACAGTAGGGTGCAAGTGCAGAAAAAGTGGCCTCTCCAGAGGTTGTGGGGTCGATTTCAGCCATTGGCGTAGGAACCGGGTGGGACGGGTGGGACGTGTCCCCCTCAATGTTTGTAAAGAATCAAATTGTCCCCCCCAACCATAACTGATCCCTCTCCCATGTAAAGCTTTCATACAATAAAGGCTGCAACAGCAATAAAAGATGACTTCAAAATGATGCGGAAAGGTCTGTAACACCTGTAAACATAACGTGAATTATTGACTCCCCTCTTCACACAGTAGCAATGGTTTACCCCCATGGCCACGAAAAGTTTGAACTTACGAAAGCACAAATGAGATATGTAGTCAACAATTACAGGTGATTGCTCAAGCTGATCATAGCATGGACTTCACTTCCCATAACCCTTATAGAAATAAAAATGGTAAGAAGAAATTTTAGGACAGCGCTTCCGATTTTGCTTGTGTCGAAAGTTCTGCGATGGAAAAAGCGATAGATTTACCCACTAGCATCAGTCCAAAATGTAAGCCAGGCAGTTTTCATGGTCGGGAAAACTTTTCTGACAACATCAGCTAAAGTCAGTGACTCACAGCGGTTGGAAAGAACGGTAACGGTTATTGGTAACGTTACCTATCAATATGCCAGCTAACGTCAATCAGTACGTTTACATGCACAGTTGAAATCGAGCTATATGAATAGCTCGATTTGGCCAAAGATAAGATTTAATTGGATTATTGTCGTTATCCCAATATACATGACTCGGAAAGAATCGAATTACTGAGCGAGGTGTGTCTGACTGAGGCTTCTTATAAAGCCTGCTTCCTCCAATTTTGTCGCAACTTTTTTTGAATAGTTTGTCCTTCCACATTTTTCTTCCATCCATGTATTCTATCAGAGAGATAGCAAGCCAATCAATATCAATGCATTGCCGAATCATAGTTCACGTTGTCAAAAGGGGCATTAATATCTCTCTGTAATAACCACCCAGTGTGGCGTGCAACTGAGTACACACATGGCTTGCTTACATGTACAAAGAATAGATAATTGACATTACCACAACGCAGCTGCAGGAAGACGCTACCAGCTTCTGGGCACGGTGTCTTTGTCCGATCGCCCTCCGCATCGACGACGACGTTCGAGGGTCACAAAAGCAGTCGCAAGCTAGCGTTAGCTGCGTCCAGCTTCGTTGGTTCAGGTTTTCTAAAAGGTTCTAAAATGTTCTCCGGCTATTGGTTTGTGCCATATGGTTGATTCAATTGAATGACTGTAAACATGGTTTAATACGCAAAAGGTAGAGCTATGAGTGGTACATGGAATCCTTAGTCATGCCTTCTTCAGGACGCAGCCATCTTGGTCCTTCGATCAGAGCAAAACTTCTCCTTCTGCGCCAGAACCCCGAGTGGTAAATAAGAAATTTACCCCGCCCCACTTCCGGGTCACAATAATTGGCTAGACCAATTACTTAAAGGACTTGAACATATGGCCATACAATTGTCCCTAAGGTAAAAATAAAACCTTTTTATTGATGTCCCCATTATGAACTCTCACACTGCTTCTATAGCAGACACAATTTAGTTTAACCACATGTGAATTTGCACTTTAACCACATGTGAATTGTTTCATTACAAATCTAATACAGAATGAAGAGCCAAAAAAAACTAAAATAAAATAAAATAAATTATGGAGGGCACAATGCATTTTATTTGCATTGATTTTTGGCAACAGTATAGTAACTTCTGATTACACGCGTGTTAAATGTGTTGTTTATTTGCATGTTAGTCAGGTAATAGGTACAGCACTCAAAGATAAAACTGCCACAGCCCACCCAGTATCCAATGGAATCAATTTGAAATCAAAGCACCACTGAGCCCTCTGGTCCACTTGGACAGAGTCACAGTACGTGTGTTGAAGCGCGCAGCGTCTTCTCGCTGTGTGTGAAGGAACACTACTCTAAATGAAGCACAACAGAGGCAGGGTCTAGCTGAAGTCCCAGCATTTTCTGCAAATGTTTGGTGCAAAACATCCACACTAAAAATACAATCCCCTGTCCTAAATAAATAAATTAAACAGGCAACCATTAAATGTTGCAATTGCTGTTTCATACAGAAAAAAGAACAAAAGTGAGGTGGCAAGAATATTAATGGTGGAAAGCTTTTCTTCTCTTCCCCAGCCTTTGACTGTGTTATATATTTTTTTAAAACTATCATTTGCTGTGTGTGGTAAGGGGGGCGTGGTTTGTGCGTTGGCTGCAGAGAGAGAGTGGGCGGGGCGGCTCTCGGACTGTACGCCACAGCTTCAAACAATTCAAACAAAAAATATTATCATTCCAGAACATTTATTTGCAGAAATTGACAACTTGTCAAAATGCTAAAAAAAAAAGAAAACAGTGTTGTTACACATCGATGAAAACTAAAGCTTATGGGCATAAATAATTTAATAAAAATAAAAGTCTATAAAAATTAAGTCTTCCTTTAGGAAGGGCTCAACAATCAATAGTGGGTGTAACCTTGATTCTTCAGGGTCTGTTAGTTTTTCCCGAATCTGAATTTACTTTCGTTTACAGGTATGTTTTTGCAGCCGAACCTTCGTGCAAATGGACTGTTGACATGTATAATTAGCTGTAAACTCTAATTATTTTTTATAGAGAATGTTTGTGGCAGTTGAGGAATTCTTGGCAGAGGGAGGTGACAGACGAACTCGAAATACCGGGTGAGATTGGGTTCAAGCCCGATCACGGTCAATCAGAGAACACCCTTTTCTACACTCTCTTCTGGAAGAAACAACTAAAATGAGACCATGGGGAAATAGATTTAAATGAACCCTTTGAAGAGTAGTTTTTTTTTTTGTTCAAAATTCAAAGTCAGTGTTCTAGAACTCCATTGCTTTCATATTTATTTTTTGCCCACAGGATATTTATTTTACGGTAATTGTAGCATTTTTATTCAACCACGCCTGTAGTCACTGAAGTATATCCTGTTACTGACCACAGATTTGACTTGCTAATTTGAACATAAGACATATTTAAATCATTTCCTTAATGTAAATTTAAAATATCTTTCCCCTGAAGGGATTGTGCCTGACTATATCATTTTTTTGTAGCCATGGTTGGAACACTTCTAAGTCCTCTGTCTCTACCACATTACCTACAAAGGTATTACATGCAATGACAATGATGTATAATGAATGAAATAGAAATGCTGATATCAGTGCACATCTTACTTTGAATACATTTCTAACTATATCCTCTACTTACATAAAAAAAATAGTGGTTCATTTTATTAACCGTTTAACCGTTTAAGGTGTAAGATCACAGACATGTAATTAGAATTTTCCTAAATGAACATCCTACGCTGATGAAACAATTACTACTGGTAACTGAAAGCAATGGAGTCCTAGAACACTGACTTAGAATTTTGAAGAAAAAAAAAACCTACTCTCCGAAAAACCTACTCTTCAAAGGGTTAATGAATTTAAAAAACTTAAATGGAATCCCCCTTAGTCTCCTTGTGCTGAGACTGGATAGACTAAGGCCCCTGAGTCCTTCCTTGTAATGGTAGAAGATACAAGGCTTTAATGCACATTGCAGTTCCATTGTACTATTGTCACTATTGATCCTGTATTTTAAATACCTGTACAGTGCTTCCATCATTCTCTATATTCTGTGACACTAATATACTCCCTCAGTTCACTGATTTCTTCAGGTAGCATTACTTGGTTTTTCTTCGTATTTATTGGTGCCGTCAATTACATAGCTTTTGCTTTCTCCGTTCTTTTCCTTTAGTGTGTTGAACACTGTTTTTCCTTGAATTTATTTAATTTTTATTTTTTTTGTTACATATTTTTACGTGTTTAACAAATTTAATTAAGGACTGCATTTGATCTATGAAAAATAATATCTAAATGAAGGCTATAATTACATATAATTAGGTCATTGGTACAACTACATTCTCCATTCTTTTCCTTTAGTGTGTTGGGCAGTGTTTTTCCTCAAATTTTTCCTGTGTTGCTAACTACTTACAAAGCATTGCATGGCTTTGGACCTTCATATTTGAAGGATTTGATTGAACCTTATGTTCCGTGTTGTACCCTGCGTTCAGCTACTGCTGAACTTTTAGTGGTTCCTCGTTGCCGATTAAAAACAGTTGGGGGAAGAGCTTTTAGCTGCGCTGCACCGTGCCTCTGGAATTCAATCCCAAGCCATGTCAGAGGTGCAGCTACAATTGGTTCTTTTAAATCGTATCTTAAAACTTACTTGTTCTCATGTGCCTATTCCTCTTAGTTTTGACTTCTTAGGTTATTTATTTATTTATTTATTTCTATTTTTATTGTAAAGCGCCCTGGGATGTATGCATGAAGAGTGCTATGTAAGAGCTTATTGTATTGTATTGTATTGAATTTATTGTTTTTTTTTTTTGGTACATATTTTTACATGTGTTTAACAAATTTCATTAAGGACTGCATTTGATCTATGAAACATAATGTCCAAAGGAAGGCTATAATTACATATAATTAGGTCATAGGTACAACTACAAAACACAGGTCCGATAAGGTACAATACTTATTATGTAATAGCTTTTCATAGCCATGTAGACATTAAGTGCAGTTCACACAGTAAGCATAGGCTAATGTAAGTCAAACTAGGAGGCAAGACAGTGAGCTACAACTTTCCAGGTAAAAAAAAAAAAAAAAAACAAATCAAAGATTTCCAAAACTCAGTGGAAAATTACAGAGTTTCAACCACAGGGTTGAAATTCACAGGAATGAATGTGTGAGTAGAAAAGTAGGAGGATATGGGGAGGTATGACTTGCAGGGAGTGTAGGCTCAACTCCTGTATATAATCTCAGCTTCTCCTTTCCATGCTTACCTCACAGACTCACCTAAGGAACACTCTCCTCCAATCAGGTAGGAAAGCAAAGACCAGCAGCACCAATCCCTACAGCATCGTAGAGGGAGAGGACAGGGGAAAATTTTCAGCATATTCATTCTTTTGTGTGTCCTATTGACATGTGTATTCACTTGACCAACTGCCATTGTGTGTTAAGAGAGTTCACTGCTCTGGAACTACAGGACCATGTTCATTAAATGCATTATATGTTTAAAATATGGTATAAAAAACTTTTACAATGCACTTTTAATTATGACTGAAATTAATTTTTCAATGTACAAAAGCAGCTGATTCGAATGAAGCACTGTGATATTTGTTCTCTGTGAGAGACTGAACTGCTTGCTCTTGGTGAATGAAAATGAGGGTCTTTATGATATCTAGCTGTTTGCGGTCAGCGATATAAGTGTCTGTACTCTGTGAGTGATGTATGCATGCCTTATCTGTGAGTAAGGAAATATTTATGCCTTCTGCAAGCACTTGATCTGCGTGCAGTCTGTGAGGGACATGATGGATTTCTGCCTGTGAGTGATCAGATTGTTTTGTTCTCCATGTATGATGAGTGCACCTGCTCTCTGTGAGTGATTGGGGTATTTCCTATCTGAGTTTACTCTCTGTGAGCGATTAACAGGTCTACCCTTGGTGAGTGATGGTCATGTGATGATTTAATGTCAGCTTTCAAACAGATTCTATTAAAATATACCAAAACAAAGGCCCGGAAGTCTAACGTAAAACAGAGTTTGCCTTGGTTTAATAGTAACCTATGGGATCTAATGAGAAAAAGAGATGCTTCCCTGAAAAAATCCCTAAAATCAGGACTGAATACTGATCGTTTAATTCATAAAGGACTGAGAAATAAAGTCACGATGCAACTTAGAAAGGCTAAAGCAAATTTTTTTCTGGAAGTCATTAAAGAAGCAAAAGGGAATGGTAAAAAATTATGGAGAAGCATTGATAAACTAACTGGAAAGGAAAAATCTAAATGTGGTAGCATACAGCTCAAAATAAATGGTACTCTTCAAAATGATAGCTTAGCTGTTGCAACAAATTTTACACAAACTCACCTTTCTCAAGCTTCAGTTTACCACAGATATGCATTAATTTTGACACCTACAAATGAAACAAAGGTAAACAAAATCCTCTCAACTCTATCAAACAGCAAAGCAAAGGACATATATGGTCTTGATACTGCATTCCTGAAAAAATATAAAGAAAATGTAACCACTCCTATAACTCAAATAATAAACAAGTCAATTAATGAGAGCATTTTGAAACTGGCTATAATAACCCCTGTATACAAATCCGGAGATAAACAGGAGGAAAGTAATTATAGACCTATCAGCATACTCCCCGCCATCTCAAAGGTCACTGAAAAGGTAGTAGCAGAACAACTGATTGCACACCTTGATTCCAAGGCCCTTTTACACCCTATGCAAACATTCAAAATATTTGTAAGGAAAAAACATTCAACTGAAATGGCATTCTGCTATTTCCTTGAAGTTCTTAAAGCAAACCTAGATAAAGGAGGGGTGGTGGGAGCAGTCTTCCTCGACCTGCGTAAGGCTTTTGACACGGTAAATCATCAAACACTACTCAACAAGCTGGCTAACTATGGCCTTTTCATAACAACACAAGACTGGATTAAATCATACCTAAATGGCCGACAACAGTGTGCGCGGATAAACAATAATTTATCACCTCTAAAAGCCTGCACCATGGGAGTGCCACAAGGCTCCATTCTAGGACCACTGCTTTTCAGTATATACATCAATGATCTCCCATCTGTATGCAATGATGTTGAAATCTTGATGTATGCAGATGACACTGTGTTATACACTCATGGGAAAAACGCAATAGAAGTCACCACAAAATTATCAAAGGAAATGGAAAATGTTGCTAAATGGCTAAATGACTCCTGTCTTACTTTAAATGTTGGAAAGACTGTAACTATGTATTTTAACAATAGATACAAACTTAGAGACTGTCCTGACATCTGCGTAAATGGACAAAAAATTTAAAACATGGATGAATTTAAATACCTGGGCGTCACGCTTGATCCAACTCTTGACTTCAAAAAGCATATTTAGAAGATGGGTAACACACTGAAATTTAATCTTGCAAATTTTAGACATGTGAGAAACTCCCTTACAGTTCAGGCATCAAAGACCTATTTAAATGCAATGATTCTTTCACACTTTTCGTACTGTATGTCAAGTTGGTCACTTTGTTTTAGGGTTGGGATGTGGGGATGACTGTGTTTTGTATGTTTTTATTATTTTTGTATTTTTTACTTTGTTTTTTAATGTCCTTTCTATTTTACTGTTTAATGTACTTTCTATTGTACTGTCTTACTCACCTGCCCAGGGACTACGGGTGGAAATTAGCAAATTGCTATATCCCGGTACACTACATCTTTCCTTGTTTTATATGAGGTTAATGTTCTTTGTACACTGTCCCTGTTTAAATAAACTAAATAAATAAAAAAAATAAATAAATAAATGCTTGTTCCTGATCAGTAACTGACATTTCTGCTCTCTGTGTCGGTGCTCTCTTTCCAGACTTTCCAGGACCTTTCA
Organism: Anguilla japonica; assembly: GCA_025169545.1. Taxonomy (NCBI): domain Eukaryota; kingdom Metazoa; phylum Chordata; class Actinopteri; order Anguilliformes; family Anguillidae; genus Anguilla; species Anguilla japonica. The sequence goes on along the minus strand of CM045890.1, from coordinate 50,597,073 downwards.
GGATGCAGGATCCAAATCTATCAGGCGTTGAGAAAGGCTTAATGCTACTTGTTGGTGCCTTCAACGAGTATGCCTCACCAGACGGGGATATGAAAACTCTCAGCACATTAGAGTTCAAGAAACTTGTCAAGGAGCAGTTCATGCACATTTACCGGGTAATTATTGCCTTACTTCTCAACACCAATGTGTCACTGTCCCAATTCGGATTTTTTTTTTTGTCAAAATATCGTTAGTCAAAGTTATTGCGGTGAAAAATCATCTAGCAAACGTTAATTTCCGACCTGAATAAGTGTAATGCAGCAATTGGAGAGGGAGGCTTCAGAAAGCCCAGTGGGTGGAGCTAGCATGTAGTTGAAGTCACTCATTGGATTGGACCAATCATAGTGTTTTGCAAAGGGCTCAGACTGGTTAAAGCACACAGTAAGCTATACCAATTTGTGGGTTTTTGGTGTCAGCGACCACGTCACTAAGGAATTGTATAACCCCTGCTCACCTTTAACATGAGTGTGTTCATTGAGTATCTCCTCCTCTGCCATATCATATCAGTTGCATAGTGCCAACTCATATCCTCTTTTGAATTTCTCCCTTTACAGGAAAAGGATGCAGTTCCACTTATGGAAAGGTTGGACAAAAACAGGGACAATGCAATCGACTTCAAGGAGTATATGTCTCTGATATCGATGCTTGCTATTGGATCCTACAAAATCATGTGTGAAATGGGAGCCAGAAGATGAGCCCCATCCAGCTCACAGTACCACAGCCTAACAAGCTTTGTACATCGATGGCAGATAAAATAAAGCTTATCTCTAATTGGCTGCCAATTCAGAGCATTGATGGTGTTAGGATAGAGGTGTCTGCATTGTAACCTCCATTATAAATTTGGCTGAAACACAAACCAATGTTGTTTCCTATTAAACATTTTACTGTTTAAAATCCCTGTCCTGTGCAGTTATTATTTTATCCAAGTGTAAGAGCAGCGTCCTGGTCCATATAGTTTATACACCTTAATTCACAAGAAAAATGTACAGAACTGCAATAGTGAAATGCAGTCTACTGGCCAGGGTACCCATGGGGGACGCATACCTCACAATGCACTCACACTCACTCCTTGGTTTTTTTGGTGTAGGGGGGGAGGGTATGCACATCAACAAGGTGCATTAGCATGAGGAACTGCTACTCAGCTGGGAAGGGGGAAGCTCCAGAGCAGGCAGGGACAGACAGTTGGGTGACAGTAGGGTGCAAGTGCAGAAAAAGCGGCCTCTCCAGAGGTTGTGGGGTCGATTCCAGCCATTGGCGTAGGAACCGGGTGGGACGGGTGGGACGTGTCCCCCTCAATGTTTGTAAAGAATCAAATTGTCCCCCCCAACCATAACTGATCCCTCTCCCATGTAAAGCTTTCATACAATAAAGGCTGCAACAGCAATAAAAGATGACTTCAAAATGATGCGGAAAGGTCTGTAACACCTGTAAACATAACGTGAATTATTGACTCCCCTCTTCACACAGTAGCAATGGTTTACCCCCATGGCCACGAAAAGTTTGAACTTACGAAAGCACAAATGAGATATGTAGTCAACAATTACAGGTGATTGCTCAAGCTGATCATAGCATGGACTTCACTTCCCATAACCCTTATAGAAATAAGAATGGCAAGAAGAAATTTTAGGACAGCGCTTCCGATTTTGCTTGTGTCGAAAGTTCTGCGATGGAAAAAGCGATAGATTTACCCACTAGCATCAGTCCAAAATGTAAGCCAGGCAGTTTTCATGGTCGGGAAAACTTTTCTGACAACATCAGCTAAAGTCAGTGACTCACAGCGGTTGGAAAGAACGGTAACGGTTATCGGTAACGTTACCTATCAATATGCCAGCTAACGTCAATCAGTACGTTTACATGCACAGTTGAAATCGAGCTATATGAATAGCTCGATTTGGCCAAAGATGAGATTTAATTGGATTATTGTCGTTATCCCAATATACATGACTCGGAAAGAATCGAATTACTGAGCGAGGTGTGTCTGACTGAGGCTTCTTATAAAGCCTGCTTCCTCCAATTTTGTCGCAACTTTTTTTGAATAGTTTGTCCTTCCACATTTTTCTTCCATCCATGTATTCTATCAGAGAGATAGCAAGCCAATCAATATCAATGCATTGCCGAATCATAGTTCACGTTGTCAAAAGGGGCATTAATATCTCTCTGTAATAACCACCCAGTGTGGCGTGCAACTGAGTACACACATGGCTTGCTTACATGTACAAAGAATAGATAATTGACATTACCACAACGCAGCTGCAGGAAGACGCTACCAGCTTCTGGGCACGGTGTCTTTGTCCGATCGCCCTCCGCATCGACGACGACGTTCGAGGGTCACAAAAGCAGTCGCAAGCTAGCGTTAGCTGCGTCCAGCTTCGTTGGTTCAGGTTTTCTAAAAGGTTCTAAAATGTTCTCCGGCTATTGGTTTGTGCCGTATGGTTGATTCAATTGAATGACTGTAAACATGGTTTAATACGCAAAAGGTAGAGCTATGAGTGGTACATGGAATCCTTAGTCATGCCTTCTTCAGGACGCAGCCATCTTGGTCCTTCGATCAGAGCAAAACTTCTCCTTCTGCGCCAGAACCCCGAGTGGTAAATAAGGAATTTACCCCGCCCCACTTCCGGGTCACAATAATTGGCTAGACCAATTACTTAAAGGACTTGAACATATGGCCATACAATTGTCCCTAAGGTAAAAATAAAACCTTTTTATTGATGTCCCCATTATGAACTCTCACACTGCTTCTATAGCAGACACAATTTAGTTTAACCACATGTGAATTTGCACTTTAACCACATGTGAATTGTTTCATTACAAATCTAATACAGAATGAAGAGCCAAAAAAAACTAAAATAAAATAAAATAAATTATGGAGGGCACAATGCATTTTATTTGCATTGATTTTTGGCAACAGTATAGTAACTTCTGATTACACACGTGTTAAATGTGTTGTTTATTTGCATGTTAGTCAGGTAATAGGTACAGCACTCAAAGATAAAACTGCCACAGCCCACCCAGTATCCAATGGAATCAATTTGAAATCAAAGCACCACTGAGCCCTCTGGTCCACTTGGACAGAGTCACAGTATGTGTTGTGGCGTGGATCGGGGCATGCCCCCGCAGGGCCCCTCCCAGCCTGGTGGGCATCAGCTAGAACCTACCACCAGGCCAGCTCTTCAGGACCCAGGACAGCGCCACACTAGGAAGCCCAGCCACAGGACCCTGGAGAGCGGCAGAGTGGAAATTCCCCAACTCCCTGCTTGGCACTCAACACACCTGTCAGCAATAAGGCAACACAGCTGCCGCCACTCCAGGGGAATTGGCTGGGAGCTTAAAAGGAGGCCTTTTGTCTCCCTTGAGGGGAGGGGTTTTGGGCAGCAGGAGAGCTGGGAAAACTGTGTTTAACTATTTCAATATTTTTCAGAATCCGGTGAAGACTCAGGACTACATCCCTCGTCTTGCGTTGAAGAGGGATCCCCTCAGCGGTCTCCCGGACGCCGCTACTAATAATTTTGTTGCGGTACTTTAATCTAAGTCTGACAAAGACTTTAGTTGTTGAGTTTGGGGTTTTTTTTTTTGGTGTTGTGTCTAATTTTTGTTAAATAAAAGGCCCTGTTGGGTTATTTTTCCCCAAACCTCCGGTCTGTGTATTTCTGTGCCGCCCCGCCTGCACCGTCACGCCCAGTACGGTGCCACAGTGTGTTGAAGCGCGCAGCGTCTTCTCGCTGTGTGTGAAGGAACACTACTCTAAAGGAAGCACAACAGAGGCAGGGTCTAGCTGAAGTCCCAGCATTTTCTGCAAATGTTTGGTGCAAAACATCCACACTAAAAATACAATCCCCTGTCCTAAATAAATAAATTAAACAGGCAACCATTAAATGTTGCAATTGCTGTTTCATACAGAAAAAAGAACAAAAGTGAGGTGGCAAGAATATTAATGGTGGAAAGCTTTTCTTCTCTTCCCCAGCCTTTGACTGTTTTATATATTTTTTAAAAACTATCATTTGCTGTATGTGGTAAGGGGGGCGTGGTTTGTGCGTTGGCTGCAGAGAGAGAGTGGGCGGGGCGGCTCTCGGACTGTACGCCACAGCTGTTAGGGGTTGCTAATCAGCACCGCTCTTTAAATGCAATTGTTTAACGATGTGCTGATTACCTTGACAGTGAGCCTGGGTGCTTAAAAGGCGTTCTCGGAGACAGATGGGGTCTGGTGACGGAGGACGTGCTGCATTAGGAAAAATCCTTGTCGGAAAAGCTGGGTGCTCGGCTAAAAATAAAAAGACGTGCACCATACGAACTCGTCTCTCTCTCTTTATATCCCGAGCGGTGGCACTCACCTTGCCACACTGTAATTAAGCAATTTTAAACTGAAATTAATTGAGAGTAAAGCAAACACACTGCTTACTTACTTTATACTACATTAGCGGAGGTTCTAGCATCTTAACAATGCAAGAGAACATACAGTAAGTATGAGTACAAGTTCTGTTATGCTAATACAAACAAACAAAAAAAATATAAAAACAAATGGTGAATACACACAGATCACATTCATGAAAAGGTGGCCTATTTTTATAAAGGTATTGCGGTGATTGTGGGAAAGGGCAGACAAGCCTGAACACTCCTCCAAGGCATGTGATGTTGCCAGCACACACCACATCTTTTTAAACCGCCATTGCACAGGCATGACTCAGAAGCTGTTTCCTGAAGTGCAGCTTTATAAGTAGATTTAATCTCACGTAGACTTATGTCTGTGTAAAAGCTAACCTTTGGCATTATTCCATGAACTACTGGCCATATTTGCCTTTAATTCAAACAAAAAATATTATCATTCCAGAACATTTATTTGCAGAAAATGACAACTTGTCAAAATGCTAAAAAAAAAAGAAAACAGTGTTGTTACACATCGATGAAAACTAAACAAGCTTATGGGCATAAATAATTTAATAAAAATAAAAGTCTATAAAAATTAAGTCTTCCTTTAGGAAGGGCTCAACAATCAATAGTGGGTGTAACCTTGATTCTTCAGGGTCTGTTAGTTTTTCCCGAATCTGAATTTACTTTCGTTTACAGGTATGTTTTTGCAGCCGAACCTTCGTGCAAATGGACTGTTGAGATGTATAATTAGTATAATTAAAATATAATTATTTTTTATAGAGAATGTTTGTGGCAGTTGAGGAATTCTGGCAGAGGGAGGTGACAGACGAACTCGAAATACCAGGTGAGATTGGGTTCAAGCCCGATCATGGTCAATCAGAGAACACCCTTTTCTACACTCTCTTCTGGAAGAAACAACTAAAATGAGACCATGGGGAAATCGATTTAAATGAACCCTTTGAAGAGTAGTTTTTTTTTTGTTCAAAATTCAAAGTCAGTGTTCTAGAACTCCATTGCTTTCATATTTATTTTTTGCTAACAGGATATTTATTTTACGGTAATTGTAGCATTTTTATTCAACCACGCCTGTAGTCACTGAAGTATATCCTGTTACTGACCACAGATTTGACTTGCTAATTTGAATATAAGACATATTTACATCATTTCCTTAATGTAAATTTAAAATATGTTTCCCCTGAAGGGATTGTGCCTGACTATATAATTTTTTTGTAGCCATGGTTTGAACACTTCTAAGTCCTCTGTCTCTACCACATTACCTACAAAGCTATTACATGCAATGACAATGATGTATAATGAATGAAATAGAAATGCTGATATCAGTGCACATCTTACTTTGAATACATTTCTAACTATATCCTCTACTTACATAAAAAAAAATGGTGGTTCATTTTATTAACCGTTTAACCGTTTAAGGTGTAAGATCACAGATATGTAATTAGAATTTTCCTAAATGAACATCCTACGCTGATGAAACAATTACTACTGGTAACTGAAAGCAATGGAGTCCTAGAACACTGACTTAGAATTTTGAAGAAAAAAAAAACATTCCAAAAAACCTACTCTTCAAAGGGTTAATGAATTTAAAAAACTTAAGTGGAATCCCCCTTAGTCTCCTTGTGCTGAGACTGGATAGACTAAGGCCCCTGAGTCCTTCCTTGTAATGTTAGAAGATACAAGGCTTTAATGCACATTGCAGTTCCATTGTACTATTGTCACTATTGATCCTGTATTTTAAATACCTGTACAGTGCTTCCATCATTCTCTGGATTCTGTGACACTAATATACTCCCTCAGTTCACTGATTTCTTCAGGTAGCATTACTTGGTTTTTCTTCGTATTTATTGGTGCCGTCAATTACATAGCTTTTGCTTCCTCCATTCTTTTCCTTTAGTGTGTTGGACAGTGTTTTTCCTCAAATTTTTCCTGTGTTGCTAACTACTTACAAAGCATTGCATGGCTTTGGACCTTCATATTTGAAGGATTTGATTGAACCTTATGTTCCGTGTTGTACCCTGCGTTCAGCTACTGCTGAACTTTTAGTGGTTCCTCGTTGCCGATTAAAAACAGTTGGGGGAAGAGCTTTTAGCTGCGCTGCACCGTGCCTCTGGAATTCAATCCCAAGCCATGTCAGAGGTGCAGCTACAATTGGTTCTTTTAAATCGTATCTTAAAACTTACTTGTTCTCATGTGCCTATTCCTCTTAGTTTTGACTTCTTAGGTTATTTATTTATTTATTTATTTCTATTTTTATTGTAAAGCGCCCTGGGATGTATGCATGAAGAGTGCTATGTAAGAGCTTATTGTATTGTATTGTATTGTATTGAATTTATTGGGGTTTTTTTTTGGTACATATTTTTACATGTGTTTAACAAATTTCATTAAGGACTGCATTTGATCTATGAAACATAATGTCCAAAGGAAGACTATAATTACATATAATTAGGTCATAGGTACAACTACAAAACACAGGTCCGATAAGGTACTTATTATGTAATAGCTTTTCATAGCCATGTAGACATTAAGTGCAGTTCACACAGTAAGCATAGGCTAATGGTAAGTCAAACTAGGAGGCAAGACAGTGAGCTACAACTTTCCAGGTAAAAAAAAAACAAAAACAAATCAAAGATTTCCAAAACTCAGTGGAAAATTACAGAGTATCAACCACAGGGTTGAAATTCACAGAAATGAATGTGTGAGTAGAAAAGTAGGAGGATATGGGGAGGTACAACTTGCAGGGAGTGTAGGCTCAACTCCTGTATATAATCTCAGCTTCTCCTTTCCATGCTTACCCCACAGACTCACCTAAGGAACACTCTCCTCCAATCAGGTAGGAAAGCAAAGACCAGCAGCACCAATCCCTACAGCATCGGGAGAGGACAGGGGAAAATTTGCAGCATATTCATTCTTTTGTGTGTCCTATTGACACGTGTATTCACTTGACCAACTGCCATTGTGTGTTAAGAGAGTTCACTGCTCTGGAACTACAGGACCATGTTCATTAAATGCATTATATGTTTAAAATATGGTATAAAAAACTTTTACAATGCACTTTTAATTATGACTGAAATTAATTTTTCAATGTACAAAAGCAGCTGATTCGAATGAAGCGCTGTGATATTTGTTCTCTGTGAGAGACTGAACTGCTTGCTCTTGGTGAATGAAAACGAGGGTCTTTATGATATCTAGCTGTTTGCGGTCAGCGATATAAGTGTCTGTACTCTGTGAGTGATGTATGCATGCCTTATCTGTGAGTAAGGAAATATTTATGCCTTCTGCAAGCACTTGATCTGCGTGCAGTCTGTGAGTGACATGATGGATTTCTGCCTGTGAGTGATCAGATTGTTTTGTTCTCCATGTATGATGAGTGCACCTGCTCTCAGTGAGTGATTGGGGTATTTCCTATATGAGTTTACTCTCTGTGAGCGATTAACAGGTCTACCCTTGGTGAGTGATGGTCATGTGATGATTTAATGTCAGCTTTCAAACACATTCTATTAAAATATACCAAAACAAAGGCCCGGAAGTCTAACGTAAAACAGAGTTTACCTTGGTTTAATAGTAACCTATGGGATCTAATGAGAAAAAGAGATGCTTCCCTGAAAAAATCCCTAAAATCAGGACTGAATACTGATCGTTTAATTCATAAAGGACTGAGAAATAAAGTCACGATGCAACTTAGAAAGGCTAAAGCAAATTTTTTTCTGGAAGTCATTAAAGAAGCAAAAGGGAATAGTAAAAAATTATGGAGAAGCATTGATAAAGTAACTGGAAAGGAAAAATCTAAATGTGGTAGCATACAGCTCAAAATAAATGGTACTCTTCAAAATGATAGCTTAGCTGTTGCAACAAATTTTAACGATTATTTTATAAATTCTGTCCTGGAATTGGGTCAGATTTTTACACAAACTCACCTTTCTCAAGCTTCAGTTTACCACAGATATGCATTAATTTTGACACCTACAAATGAAACAAAGGTAAACAAAATCCTCTCAACTCTATCAAACAGCAAAGCAAAGGACATATATGGTCTTGATACTGCATTTCTGAAAAAATATAAAGAAAATGTAACCACTCCTATAACTCAAATAATAAACAAGTCAATTAATGAGAGCACTTTGAAACTGGCTATAATAACCCCTGTATACAAATCCGGAGATAAACAGGAGGAAAGTAATTATAGACCTATCGGCATACTCCCCGCCATCTCAAAGGTCACTGAAAAGGTAGTAGCAGAACAACTGATTGCACACCTTGATTCCAAGGCCCTTTTACACCCTATGCAAACATTCAAAATATTTGTAAGAAAAAAACATTCAACTGAAACGGCATTCTGCTATTTCCTTGAAGTTCTTAAAGCAAACCTAGATAAAGGAGGGGTGGTGGGAGCAGTCTTCCTCGACCTGCGTAAGGCTTTTGACACGGTAAATCATCAAACACTACTCAACAAGCTGGCTAACTATGGCCTTTCCATAACAACACAAAACTGGATTAAATCATACCTAAATGGCCGACAACAGTGTGCGCGGATAAACAATAATTTATCACCTCTAAAAGCCTGCACCATGGGAGTGCCACAAGGCTCAATTCTAGGACCACTGCTTTTCAGTATATACATCAATGATCTCCCATCTGTATGCAATGATGTTGAAATCTTGATGTATGCAGATGACACTGTGTTATACACTCATGGGAAAAACGCAATAGAAGTCACCACAAAATTATCAAAGGAAATGGAAAATGCTGCTAAATGGCTAAATGACTCCTGTCTTACTTTAAATGTTGGAAAGACTGTAACTATGTATTTTAACAATAGATACAAACTTAGAGACTGTCCTGACATCTGCGTAAATGGACAAAAAATTTAAAACGTGGATGAATTTAAATACCTGGGCGTCACGCTTGATCCAACTCTTGACTTCAAAAAGCATATTTAGAAGATGGGTAACACACTGAAATTTAATCTTGCAAATTTTAGACATGTGAGAAACTCCCTTACAGTTGAGGCATCAAAGACCTATTTAAATGCAATGATTCTTTCACACTTTTCGTACTGTATGTCAAGTTGGTCACTTTGTTTTAGGGTTGGGATGTGGGGATGACTGTGTTTTGTATGTTTTTATTATTTTTGTATTTTTTACTTTGTTTTTTAATGTCCTTTCTATTTTACTGTTTAATGTACTTTCTATTGTACTGTCTTACTCACCTGCCCAGGGACTACGGGTGGAAATTAGCAAATTGCTATATCCCGGTACATTACATCTTTCCTTGTTTTATATGAGGTTAATGTTCTTTGTACACTGTCCCTGTTTAAATAAACTAAATAAATAAAAATAAAAAATAAATAAATGCTTGTTCCTGATCAGTAACTGACATTTCTGCTCTCTGTGTCGGTGCTCTCTTTCCAGACTTTCCAGGACCTTTCAGGATGCAGGATCCAAATCTATCAGGCATTGAGAAAGGCTTAATGCTACTTGTTGGTGCCTTCAACGAGTATGCTTCACAAGACCGGGATAAGAATACTCTCAGCACATTAGAGTTCAAGAGACTTGTCAGAGAACAGCTCACGCACATTTACCGGGTAATTATTTCCTTACTTCTCAACACCAATGTGTCACTGTCCCAATTCGGATTTTTTTTTGTTGTCAAAATATCGTTAGTCAAAGTTATTGCGGTGAAAAATCATCTAGCAAACGTTAATTTCTGACCTGAATAAGTGTAATGCAGCAATTGGAGAGGGAGGCTTCAGAAAGCCCAGTGGGTGGAGCTAGCATGTAGTTGAAGTCACTCATTGGATTGGACCAATCATAGTGTTTTGCAAAGGGCTCAGACTGGTTAAAGGCACACAGTAAGCTATACCAATTTGTGGGTTTTTGGTGTCAGCGACCACTTCACTAAGGAATTGTATAACCCCTGCTCACCTTTAACATGAGTGTGTTCATTGAGTATCTCCTCCTCTGCCATATCATATCAGTTGCATAGTGCCAACTCATATCCTCTTTTGAATTTCTCCCTTTACAGGAAAAAGATGCAGTTCCACTTATGGAAAGGTTGGACAAAAATCGGGACAATGTAATCGACTTCAAGGAGTATATGTCTCTGATATCGATGCTTGCTTTTGGATCCTACAAAATCATGTCTGAAATGGGAGCCAGAAGATGAGCCCCATCCAGCTCACAGTACCACAGCCTAACAAGCTTTGTACATCGATGGCAGATAAAATAAAGCTTATCTCTAATTGGCTGCCAATTCAGAGCATTGATGGTGTTAGGATAGAGATGTCTGCATTGTAACCTCCATTATAAATTTGGCTGAAACACAAACCAATGTTGTTTCCTATTAAACATTTTACTGTTTAAAATCCCTGTCCTGTGCAATTATTATTTTATCCAAGTGTAAGAGCAGCGTCCTGGTCCATATAGTTTATACACCTTCTTAATTCACAAGAAAAATGTACAGAACTGCAATAGTGAAATGCAGTCTACTGGCCAGGGTACCCATGGGGGACGCATACCTCACAATGCACTCGCACTCACTCCTTGGTTTTTTTGGTGGGGGGGGGGGGGGGGGGGTATGCACATCAAAAAGGTGCATTAGCATGAGGAACTGCTACTCAGCTGGGAAGGGGGAAACTCCAGAGCAGGCAGGGACAGACAGTTGGGTGACAGTAGGGTGCAAGTGCAGAAAAAGTGGCCTCTCCAGAGGTTGTGGGGTCGATTTCAGCCATTGGCGTAGGAACCGGGTGGGACGGGTGGGACGTGTCCCCCTCAATGTTTGTAAAGAATCAAATTGTCCCCCCCAACCATAACTGATCCCTCTCCCATGGAAAGCTTTCATACAATAAAGGCTACAACAGCAATAAAAGATGACTTCAAAATGATGCGGAAAGGTCTGTAACACCTGTAAACATAACGTGAATTATTGACTCCCCTCTTCACACAGTAGCAATGGTTTAAAAGTTTGAACTTACGAAAGCACAAATGAGATATGTAGTCAACAATTACAGGTGATTGCTCAAGCAGATCATAGCATGGACTTCACTTCCCATAACCCTTATAGAAATAAAAATGGTAAGAAGAAATTTTAGGACAGCGCTTCCGATTTTGCTTGTGTCGAAAGTTCTGCGATGGAAAAAGCGATAGATTTACCCACTAGCATCAGTCCAAAATGTAAGCCAGGCAGTTTTCATGGTCGGGAAAACTTTTCTGACAACATCAGCTAAAGTCAGTGACTCACAGCGGTTGGAAAGAACGGTAACGGTTATCTTATATTTGTAACGTTACCTATCAATATGCCAGCTAACGTCAATCAGTACGTTTACATGCACAGTTGAAATCGAGCTATATGAATAGCTCGATTTGGCCAAAGATGAGATTTAATTGGATTATTGTCGTTATCCCAATATACATGACTCGGAAAGAATCGAATTACTGAGCGAGGTGTGTCTGACTGAGGCTTCTTATAAAGCCTGCTTCCTCCAATTTTGTCGCAACTTTTTTTGAATAGTTTGTCCTTCTACATTTTTCTTCCATCCATGTATTTTAGGATATTTAACTCCGTTTGTTGCAATAGCATGAAGTTGGTCTCCTTGTCCATCCAGAAATGTGTTTTTTTTCACCATGATACTAGGGAGGGCAAAATGGAGCTTTGAATGTTAGTTAGTTCATTTCATATTAACACTTGCGGAGTCGTGTGCAAGGCTTGTCACTGGGGTGATTTTAGAAGATGCTATGTGGAAGTAGCTGGCGGTTTAAAAGACAGAAGTACATTTTTAAGCCGGACCAGCGACGCTACATGTAAACGATCGATCACAATGGTGGCGATGCCGCAACTGTGGATGGGAAAAAAAGACTGATCATTTGGGAAAGCATTTTTCAAAACGGGGCTGCTTTAACTGACTCAACAACTGATGGTAACAGCGCATTCTTTCTGTTCGAAGAACTGAATTTATTGAACAACGCGCTTGCTCAAGCCGATAAAATTTTTGAAGATCACCGGCTTTTGAGCTCATTTGACTTTTGACTTTGACATTAACCTCTGTCGGAGGTTTGAGGAAATGAGGCTTTAACCCTCGTAAAAACTGTTTTGAAATGTCTACGCACATTTAGGACATGTATATTATGAAGTTGTAGGCTGTATAGAATGTCATGGCTGTGTCTTTTATCGTTTTTGGTGATTAATGTGAGCTTTTAAAATAAAACCTTTTCTTTTTTATTTTATTATTTTGTTGTCTGTACATTTTCAAAATAAATGTGCCTTTTGCAAATTATTATTTTTCAATACATGTTATGTTTTAAATAAAAAGCTGTTTAAAAAACTTACAACAGTGTCATCTTATATTGTTACTTAAAATGAGTGTGAAATATTCAACCATATGGTCAAGCACACACACACACACACACAGACCTGCCCCGGCCACACCTTTAGCAGCATGGTAGGTGGGGCGATGGTCCTTAAAAGTCACCAAATTTCAAAGTTTTCACAGTCAGCACCAGAACTTCAACCAAGGCTAAGACAATGTATAAACCCTTACGGACGGCTGCGCTTTTCCAGCAGCCCAAGCCCTCAGAATCTTGGGGATATGGCGACAACGACTGGGATGGTTTCCAAGACCAACCGCTTGTTGCAGTGCCATCAGCTGCAGCACCGGCCGCCTCAGCAGCAGCAGCAGCAGCAACCGCTGCTGAAGATCTCCACAAAAACTGGTTGCAGGACCTGTGCTGTAAATCTGCCAAAATGGACATTACCTATTCACCAGCAAAGCAATCAGATCTGGACATGGACAATGTCACACGACACACCATGCTGCAGCAGGCCCACCAAACCAACTGACCACCCGATGCTAACAGATGAAGTGGACGGATGCATAACCACCCTGGCAATAAACATCATAAAGTCTTTAACCGCCTGCATTCTGGAGCATGTTATTGAGGATGATTTGAGAAATGACTGTACCGGCTGTGCTGTGAACCACCCCAGCCAGAGGCGCCACACCTGCTTGTACGATCCTGAGGCCTACTACTTCACGGACAACTTTGACAAACTGAAAAAACTGAAGCAGCCCTGGTTGGCAGGCCTAATAGCCAAAGCTCTCAGCGTGCTGGGTCTTAAACCAGCACCAGCCCGAATTCAGGGAGCCGTCGATGTCCTGGTTTCAGATCTCAAGGATGAACCGCGCATCAGAGAGAAGCTGAGGGTGACAAACCAGACATACCTGGGGCCCGTGAGTGAGAAAATTATCAACAATGTCAAGAGAGAATTCTGAGACATTGAGACCGCTCTCCAGCCTGAACTGTGGTCTGCTGACACCCTACTGCTTGATTCTTGTTTAGAAACAGCTCTTTGAAGGGTTTCAAATTCTTGAGCGCATGTCCAATGTATACATGTGTCATTTTATATTCACGGGAGTTTCTGTACAACACTTAAAAAAATAAAATAAATAAAAGCCTTGTTTTTTAATATCTTGTATCATTATTGCATTAGCTGGAAGGATGGCTGATGAGAAGTGTATGAAGTCTGTTTATTATTCGCCAGAAAATCCTGGTTCTTATGGGGGTAAAGAACGTCTGACAAGAAAGTTAAAGAATGGCTGCAGGGTGAGGAGGCATATACTTTACATAAACCCGCCAGGGGTACCTTTCAAGAGGAATTGGGCTTTTGTGATGAATATTGATTCCCAGTGGCAGGCTGATTTAGTAGACATGTCTAGTTTCTCTGGACATAACAATGATATGAAATTTATGTTGACATGTATAGATATCTTTTCTAAATTTGCTTGGGTTTGTCCTCTTGAGAACAAGAGTGGTGCGAAAGTGGCTCGGGCCTTTGAAGACATTCTCTCACAAGGACATGTACCTAAAAAACTACAAACTGACAAGGGTAAAGAATTTTTCAACAAGGGGTTCCAAAAGCTGATGAAGGAATACAACATAACACATTTTGCCACAGGTAATGATGTGAAAGCTTCTGTGGTGGAAAGGTTTAATAGAACCTTGAAAACGAGAATGTGGCGTTACTTCACAGCGCACAACACTAGACGGTACATAGACACTGTAAAAGGTTTGGTCTTGTCATACAATAACAGCAACCACAGTACAATTAAAATGAAGCCTGTTGAAGTAAATGAAAATAATAATTTTAAAGTGTTCAAAAATATGTACAGTCTGTTTCTAAAAAGACCTAAAAAGCTAAAGTTCATCTACACGGACGTTATCGACTACCAACGTGTAGGTGACAGCTTTGTACCCCTGCTATGAGATGTAGCCTACATAATCTGGGGCAAACAACGACATCGTCACAATCTCGTATGAGAAGCCACACTACGTACCTGTGGTGAGTCAGTCTAGCAGTACTTACCCCTACCGGGCTGTTATAGAATGTCTAATGAATTATGGACATGAGACACTGTCTAACCAGTTCACAGCCGGACTCTTATAAAGATACCGGCGGACATATGTACGAAACCGACCCGACCGGGGAGAACGAGGGTCTGAAAAACAGAGCCCTATATACAGCTGAGAGCAAAACTTTGAAATGCTCGGACACATACACGCGGACATGTTTTTTCAGGATAAGTTGCTGATAGATGGTATCGATATGAAAATTAAAATGGTTCGTGGTAAGGACGAGTCCTGTCTAGTGACCACTGACGCCAATCAATACAAGCTTAAAATGGTGGCAGCGTCACTATTTGTAAAAAAAAAAAAAAAAAAAAAGGTCAGCGTCTCACCCGCTGTGAAGCTCGGATATGCGCAGGCGCTATTGTCCACTAATATGAAATATCCTATTGATCGGGTCAGCATGAAGACTTTCTCATTAGCCGCAGGTAGTCGAGTTTGTAATCAGGAGAATATGTTTTGGGGGCAGCTACCAAAAACGGTCATTATTGGATTGGTTGATAACGATGCCTTTACAGGGGATTACCGCAAGAACCCGTTTAATTTCCAACACTATAATGCAGAGTTTGTGGCAATGTATGTCGGTGGTCAGCAGTTTCCGGCCAGGCCGTTTCAACCTCATTATCGTAACAGTTGCGCTATTCGAGAGTTTTATAACCTGATCCTCGCTACCGGTAGACATTTGAAGGACCAGCCCTTGTCAAGAATATACAAGCGGTTGCACGCTTTATGCTTCATGACCCCCGATGAAGAAGGTTGCAGTCAGCATCTATCCCTGATCAAGACGGGGAACATGCGACTGGAGATGAGATTCAGAAACGCGCTACCCAGAACCGTAAATTTGGTTGTTTACGCGTGTTTTGACATTGAAGTGAACCAGAGGAGGAACGTGCCTTATGACTATTATTAATCATGAACACCAGAGAATTAGCAGCCGTTTTGAGTAACAACCCACATACAGGAAAAGACTTTAAAGGGGTGTTGGCCTATGACGAGCTAATAATGGCCTATGACCGGATAATAAACTGCATAATTTCCCCGCTTTGTACATTGTGAATACACACCCCCGAAATAAACCTGGAGAACGTTGGTTAGCACTGTATGTGTGTGCGGATAAAACGGGGGAATTATTTGACTCCTACGGTAACCCTCCAGACTATGCTTGTTTCCCAGACAGTATGGTAAATGGACTGCATTTATATAGCGCTTTTATCCAAGGCGCTTTACAATTGATGCCTCTCATTTGCCAGAGCAGTTAGAGGTTAGGGGTTAGGTGTCTTGCTCAAGGACACTTCGACATGCCCAGGGCGGGGTTTGAACCGGCAACCCTCCGACTGCCAGACAATCGGTCTTACCGCCTGAGCTATATCGCCCCGGTGTCAGTATCAGTAAATTTCCGCAAAAGAACTGCGATCGGATTGTTTACAACACGGTGCAAGTGCAAGACACACTCAGCGCTACGTGTGGACAACATTGCGTCTTTTATTTACATCACCGGGCCAAAGGAACCCCTTTTAGCCGAATTATATCACTATACTCTGATAATTTAAAAATGAATGATGCAATGGTTTCAAAATATGTTGATAAAATATACCTGGATAAATGTGTGAAAAATATGCTATCATGTATACAGACTGTGAACTCTTTCAAAACCTTTAAAAAATGTCATGCTTGTAAGTAAAGAGACACAAGTTCGAAAGTAAAATGTAACATAATTTTATTAAAACATTAAACCAAAATTACATTTTTTGTCACAGCGTATCATTTATACTAGACATGTTAAAAATCTAACCATGTTGAACGGTCTAAAACTGGAGCTGAAAAAGCAGGCTCTGAGATTTCATCTTCGTCTTCTCGAGTTTTCAACGGTGTCCGGATTGCTATTGGTAATTTTTTGTGCGCGCTTATCGTGCGACGTACACCGTGATTAGGTATGACAGAAAGAGGCATATTAATCGTGGCTATGGCTTCAATAAATGTTTGCCACCCCAGGGGTCGTCTATCATCAGCAACCTTGTGAGTCGCTGTAATGTTTATTAGATCCAACATATGCGAACCGCTTACAGCTTTACCCTTGAGAACAAACTATCCTTTGTCGTTCCATGTTGCAACATTTCCGGATTTAGACATTTTGTTTAAGACGTAGGAGGCATTTTTTTTGCTTCTAGATGGTAACGGTATCGGTAACACCGCTAGAGGGCGCTTGAGCATCATTGGCCTCTGATTCTGAACCCCCAGCAGTGGGGAATGATAGTGTTAATTGATTTGTTTCTTTTTCACCTTGCTTGACAAGAGCTATGAATCTTTGTAAAACAGCCGTGTACAGCTTTGCCTTCTCATGAGGTCCTACATCAGTCCTTGATAACAGTGTACCAGTGTAACGTCCAAAGCACTGCTTTAAAACTTAGTTACTTACATATTCTCACATATTGCCTGTTTTACTGGTAAAGAATAAAAAAAGTTTCAAGTTGCACAAGCACTTTGCCCCACAAGGAGTGTAGTTACACCAAGCATTTTGAACATTAAAATTATTTTTTATTTTATTTTTATTTATTTAATTAATTTATTTATTTTTTCTATTTTTTATCCTCACCATCTGGCAACCACAACCCCCCTTTCCTCATCCCCTTATCCCTCACCAACCAAACCATATCAGAGGTCGAAAGCTCAAACCGATCAATCAAATCTTGACAATATGGGCATCATAGAAAACCGGACCATATCAGAGTTCAAAAGATCAAGGGGTCAGGGCATCAATCAATCATTTTGACAGGAGGTACATCATATATTCT
Organism: Anguilla japonica; assembly: GCA_025169545.1. Classification (NCBI taxonomy): domain Eukaryota; kingdom Metazoa; phylum Chordata; class Actinopteri; order Anguilliformes; family Anguillidae; genus Anguilla; species Anguilla japonica. The sequence goes on along the minus strand of CM045890.1, from coordinate 50,579,459 downwards.
TCTGTTGTGATTTACAGCAATGCGTAATTTAGACATTTTGGGTAGATTTGGAGATGCTGGGTACACTGCTTAGTTTTTGCTTCATAGATCTTTAGTAGTTCTGAATATCCCACCCTTAGATTTTATGAACTTTTGGTTAAGAAGTTTTTGATCCAGGGCATGTATACTTTAACCTGCTGTGTATATGCAATCTCTCAGTATTTCATTGCAAACTAAAAAATAGCAAAATCATTTTAGACTTTTTGCCTAAACAGTTGCATTTGTGGCACTTTATATTCATAATTTTGGAAGAAATAAAGTAATCTAAGCTAGTATTGTAAATGGTACAAATGTCCTGCTTCATTTAAGCCATTTTTCAAGTCTCTGTGGTGTTCACATCTAGAGTTATAAAGCTTTAAATAGGGTACAACCTGAATGGGCACGGATTGGCCAGATTTGGCATGTGCGCTAAGGGGTTAAAGCAAAATGTAAAAAGTAATCCTAAACGTTTCTTTCAATACTGCAGTAGGAAAAGGAAAGTCAATGAGGATGTAAGGTGCAAGATGTAAGGTTATTTCATACAACAATTAGTCTTTACAATTGTATGATCTTGTTGGAATCCTGTTTCCCAGAATCTTTTCTTTCAAATGGTAATATACAAATAGTCTAATTTAACAGAGCATCAAATAGGAAAATTACAAATAAGTGTACTCATAATATTATATTCCAATATACTTATTAATTTTCAGTCATAATGAAATAATGGTTAAGTGTATTCATCTAATAACACATTCACAGATTACAATAATGCAATCATGCATGAAATAAGATATAAATAGATTTTTCTAAAATAGAAAAATGCCTTTTCTTCACTTACTTACATTTCGGCCCCTAATTGGCCAGACCAATTACTGAAAGGACTTGAACATAGAGCCATACAATTGTCCCTAAGGTAAAAATAAAGCCTTTTTATTGATGTCCCCATTATGAACTCTCACACTGCTTCTCTAGCAGACAGAGTTTAGTTTAACCACATGTGAATTTGCACTTTAACCACATGTGAATTGTTTCATTACAAATCTAATACAGAATGAAGAGCCAAAAAAAAATTGACTAAAATAAAATAAAATAAATTAAGGAGGGCACAATGCATTTTATTTGTATTAATTTTTGGCAACAGTATAGTAACTTCTGATTGCACACGTGTGAAATGTGTTGTTTATTTGCATGTTAGTCAGGTAATAGGTACAGCACTCAAAGATAAAACTGCCACAGCCCACCCAGTATCCAATGGAATCAATTTGAAATCAAAGCACCACTGAGCCCTCTGGTCCACTTGGACAGAGTCACAGTACGTGTGTTGAAGCGCGCAGCGTCTTCTCGCTGTGTGTGAAGGAACACTACTCTAAAGGAAGCACAACAGAGGCAGGGTCTAGCTGAAGTCCCAGCATTTTCTGCAAATGTTTGGTGCAAAACATCAGCACTAAAAAGACCTGTCCTAAATAAATAAATTAAACAGGCAACCATTAAATGTTGCAATTGCTGTTTCATACAGAAAAAAGAACAAAAGTGAGGTGGCAAGAATATTAATGGTGGAAAGCTTTTCTTTTCTTCCCCAGCCTTTGACTGTTTTATAAAAATAAAAATAAAAACTATCATTTGCTGTAATTAAGTAATTTTAAACTAAAATTACTTGAGAGTATAGCAAACACACTGCTTACTTTATACTACATTAGCGGAGGTTCTTGCATCTTAACAATGCAAGAGAACATACAGTAAATATACCCACATGAGTACAAGGTCTGTTATGCTAATACAAACAAACAAAAATATATGAAAACAAATAGTGAGTACACAGATCACATTCAGGACAAGGTGGCCTATTTCTTATAAAGGTATTGTGGTGATTGTGGGAAAGAGCAGACAAACCTGAACACTCCTCCAAGGCATGTGATGTTGCCAGCACACACCACATATTTTTAAACCCCCATTGCACAGGCATGACTCAGAAGCTGATTCCTGAAATGCAGCTTTATAAGTAGATTTAATCTTACTTAAGCTCAGGCCCTAGATATTTGCAGTCATCAGACCTGGGATGAACTTGCCCGTTTTTCCTCAAACCCGATGCATGGACGTCACGTTTGGGGAGTACGTGCCTTCAACCGCAGGTTCAACCAAGTCGATGACTTCTTCCCCTCAGACCTCCATGCCACCATCGACTGAGCTGCGGTTTCTTGTGCAACATCAGCAAGTATGGCTGTCTTCATCACTGAATCTTCATCTGGACACGCCTCAGCTCCCCGCTCTTTCAAAGTTACTGAGATCTCTTCTTCTGTGGTGGGAAAAATAATGAGTTGCTGGACCTTTGCCCATACACAGTCTTTACCTGCTGGGATTTCATTAGCTGAATTTGCTTAATTAACTCAGGAAGCACCTACTGTCAATATACTTAATGTCCCTCATTTGATTCAATAATGAATACGTATACATTAAATTCATTCAACACTTAACACACCTAACATATTTGCCAAACCTAAGGTGTTAGCACTGATACTTTTACCATTGAAAAGCACATTATAATAAGCTGCACCTTTATGGTTGCATCTAATTTGCCACTACATAAATTCATACAGAATGAAACCAGAAGGATTGTGTATGCTGTAATTATTAATTTTAATAATTATATGGTGAGCTCCCACACAGAAATGCTCCACCTGTAGCAGTCTGTATTCAGCTGTGCTGTGGGCAGAAGTATTAGTATACCCCCATAACCTATGGATTACAGCTCTGGAAACAAATAGAGAATCCACATCAAATTTTCAGTTTCACAGTTTAGGAATATGTCTGTGTAAAAGCTAACTTTTTACATTATTTCATGAACTACTGGCCATATTTGCCTTTAATTCAAACAAAAAATATTATCATTCCAGAACATTTATTTGCAGAAAATCACAACTTGTCAAAATGCTAAAAAAAAAAAAAAAAAAAGGCGTTGTTACACATCGAATAATGAAAACTAAATCAATAGTTGGTGGTGTAACCCTGATTCTTCAGGGTCTGTTAGTTTTTCCCAAATCTGAATTTACTTTAGTTTACAGGTGTGTTTTTGCAGCCGAACCTTCGTGCAAATTGGCCGATGAGATGAATAATTAGCTGTAGGGAATGTTTGTGGCAGTTGAGGAATTCTGGGCAGAGCGAGGTGACATAGGGAGGAGAAGCACTGACAAACCCGAAATACGGGTGAGATTTGGTTCAAGCCCGATTATGTTCGATATGAGAACACCCTTTTCTAAACTCTCTTCTGAAATAAACAACTCAACTGAGATCATGGGGAAATAGATTGAAATGAACCCTTTGAAGAGTAGTTTTTTTGTTCAAAATTCAAAGTCAGTGTTCTAGAACTCCATTGCTTTCATATTTATTTTTTTCTAACAGGATATTTATTTTACGATAATTGTAGCATTTTTATTCAACCACGCCCGTGGTCACTCAAGTACATCCTGTTACTGACCACAGATTTGACTTTCTAGTTTGAACATAAGACACATTTGTTTCTTCTGAAGGGATTGTGCCTAACTATATAACTTTTTTTTACTAATCTAGAGAGTAACAGACATTTGACAATGCCATGATTTGAACACTCCAAAATCCTCTGCCTGTACTACATTACCTGCAAATGTATTACATTCATTGACATTGATGTATAATGAATGAAATAATGCTGATATCAGTGCACATCTTAGTTTGAATACATTTCTACCTATATCCCCTTCTTATACTGACAGATCTCAACATAAAAAATGGTGGTTCATTTTGTTAACTCTTTTAATCGTTGAAGGTATAAGATCACAGATATGTAATTAGAATTTTCTTAACTGAACATGCTGACGAAACAATCACTACTGGTAACTGAATGTTACCATGAGTTCTAGAACACTGACTTAGAATTTTTAAGAAAAGAAAAAAATATTCCAAAAAACCTACTCTTCAAAGGGTTAATGAATTTAAAAAACTTAAATGGAATTCCCCTTAGTCTCCTTGTGCTGAGACTGGATAGACTAAGGCCCCTGAGTCCTTCCTTGTAATGTTAGAAGATACAAGGCTTTAATGCACATTGCAGTTCCATTGTACTATTGTCACTATTGATCCTGTATTTTAAATACCTGTACAGTGCTTCCATCATTCTCTGGATTCTGTGACACTAATATACTCCCTCAGTTCACTGATTTCTTCAGGTAGCATTACTTGGTTTTTCTTCGTATTTATTGGTGCCGTCAATTACATAGCTTTTGCTTCCTCCATTCTTTTCCTTTAGTGTGTTGAACAGTGTTTTTCCTTGAATTTATTTAATTTTTATTTTTTTGTTACATATTTTTACATGTGTTTAACAAATTTAATTAAGGACTGCATTTGATCTATGAAAAATAATATCTAAATGAAGGCTATAATTACATATAATTAGGTCATTGGTACAACTACAAAACACAGGTCCGATAAGGTACAATACTTATTATGTAATAGCTTTTCATAGCCATGTAGACATTAAGTGCAGTTCACACAGTAAGCATAGGCTAATGTTAAGTCAAACTAGGAGGCAAGACAGTAAACTTTCCAGGTAAAAAAACAAAAACAAATCAAAGATTTTCAAAACTCAGTGGAAAATTACAGAGTATCAACCACAGGATTGAAATTCACAGGTATGAATGTGTGAGTGGAAAAGTAGGAGGATATGGGGAGGTATGACTTGCAGGGAGTGTCAGGCTGAACTGTATATAATCTCAGCTTCTCCTTCTCCTCCTTACCTCACAGACTCACCTACAGAACATTCTTCTCCAAACAGGTAGGAAAGCAAAGACCAGCAGCACCAATCCCTACGGCATCGTAGAAGGAGAGGACAGGGGAAAATGTGCAGCGTATTCATTCTATTGTGTGTCCTATTGACACTTGTATTCACTTGACCAACTGCCGTTGTGTGTTAAGAGAGTCCACTGTTCTGGGACTACAAGACCATTTCCATGAAATGCTTTATATGTTTAAAATATGGTACAAAAAACTTTTACAATGCACTTTGCAATTTTAATGATGACTGAAATAAAATTTTCAATGTACAAAAGCAGTTGATTTGAATGAAGCGCTGTGATATTTGTTCTCTGTGAGAGACTGAACTGCTTGCTCTTGGTGAATGAAAACGAGGGTCTTTATGATATCTAGCTGTTTGCGGTCAGCGATATAAGTGTCTGTACTCTGTGAGTGATGTATGCATGCTTTATCTGTGAGTAAAGAAATATTTATGCCTTCTGCAAGCACTTGATCTGCGTGCAGTCTGTGAGTGACATGATGGATTTCTGCCTGTGAGTGATAACTGCAGTCTGTGAGAGATCAGATTGTTTTGTTCTCCATGTATGATGAGTGCACCTGCTCTCTGTGAGTGATTGGGGTATTTCCTATCTGAGTTTACTCTCTGTGAGCGATTAACAGGTTTACCCCTGGTGAGTGATGGTCATGCTTGTTCTTGGTCAGTAACTGACATTTCTGCTCTGTGCTGGTGCTCTCTTTCCAGACTGCCCAGTATCTTTAAGTATGGAATGTCCACAGCTCACAGCCACTGAGACCAGCTTAATGTTACTCGTTGGTGTTTTCAACCAGTATGCTGCAGGAGACAGTGATAAGAAAACTCTCAACAAAGATGAGTTCAGCAAACTTGTCAAAGAAGAGTTCCCGCTCATTTTTCAGGTAATTATTGCCTTACTTCTCAACATCAATGTCTCACTGCCCCAATTGGGATTTATTTATTTTTTTGTCAAAATATCGTTAGTCAAAGTTATTGCGGTGAAAAATCATCTGGCAAACGTTAATTTCCGACCTGAATAAGTGTAATGCAGCAATTGGAGAGGGAGGCTTCATAAAGCCCAGTGGGTGGAGCTAGCATGTAGTTGAAGTCACTCATTGGATTGGACCAATCATAGTGTTTTGCAAAGGGCTCAGACTGGTTAAAGCATACGGTAAGCTCTACCAATTTGTGGGTTTTTGGTGTCAGCGACCACTTCACTAAGGAATTGTATAACCCCTGCTCACCTTTAACATGAGTGTGTTCATTGAGTATCTCCTCCTCTGCCATATCATATCAGTTGCATAGTGCCAACTCATATCCTCTTTTGAATTTCTCCCTTTACAGGAAAAAGATGCAGCTGAAATTATGAAGAAGTTGGACAGAAACAAGGACAACTTAATCGACATCAATGAGTTTATGCATATGATATCGGACCTTGTTGGGAAATCCTACAAGGTGATGTGTGACATGGGACCCAAAAAATAATGAGCCCCATCCAGCTCACAGTACCACAGCCTAACAAGCTTTGTACATCGATGGCAGATAAAATAAATCTTATCTCTAATTGGCTGCCAATTCAGAGCATTGATGGTGTTAGGATAGAGGTGTCTGCATTGTAACCTCCATTATAAATTTGGCTGAAACACAAACCAATGTTGTATCCCATTAAACATTTTACTGTTTAAAATCCCTGTCCTGTGCAGTTATTATTTCATCCAAGTGTAAGAGCAGCGTCCTGGTCCATATAGTTTATACACCTTCTTAATTCACAAGAAAAATGTACAGAACTGCAATAGTGAAATGCAGTCTACTGGCCAGGGTACCCATGGGGGACACACATACCTCACAATTCACTCACACTCACTCCTTGGTTTTTTTAGTGCGGGGGGGGGGGGGGGGGGGGGGGGGGGGGGTAGTGCACATCAACAAGGTACGTTAGCCGTCCTGACCTCTCCCATTGCTAAAGGTAGGTCTATAATATGAGATCTACAGCATCATATATCTGAGGGGTGGAGGCACGTGTGATTTCTTCTTTCATTTACAATTAAACCAAAAAAGCACTTAAATTCATTTGGAAGATATGTTTGGGAAATGGTTGCAATTTTATGGTTGGCAGGGCTCTCTACCTGAAATACTGGGTTTGAATGTATGAAATGCCCCACGGCTTGCTAGGGATTCCTAATCACGTCGTTGGTAATTGTGGGCAGGGAGGTTTTCCTGGGGCAGTAAAATCCCAAACCACCGCTTGTTGCTCCGCATTTAGTCCCAAGAAAACCGAGATCAAACACCAAAAGACAGTTGAATATTTAAAAACGCCAGGGATAAATATGATACAGATACAGATGAGCTGTAAGACAAACCAGCCGGTTAGCAAATTTGGCCACTTTCTTGCTGACGGGAGGTTTTTTGTCGTTTTCCATCCTCCCGGGAGCAAAATATATCCGCGAATAAATGCCTAGCCTTTACAGTGGCTGTAGTTTTTCGTAATCTGATTCCAGATAAATTTTGGTTGTATTTTGTTCGGCGATATAAATAAAATCTTATCTTGTTCAAGGGTTCCTTCAGTTATTGCTATTTAGTAAAAGTTAAGTAAGTTGAATAAAACCAGATTGATTCCACACCTAGTCGTTCTTTCTCATGTTATTAATTAAACACTTAATGTTAGATAGTTAAAAGTGCCTTATTTTTCCTCTCTGGTTTCTGCTGCTCGTAGTCCAGAGGCACCTCAAGCATTTTAAAGTTGTGGCATTGGTGTCTCCATCTCGGCAGTAAGTTATTCTAGACTTTAGGAGAGATGGGTGATAGTTAGGGGGTGAAAAATGTGGTCGAAGCTGCGTGGGGGTTGCAGGACGATCGCACTTCTGGAAAGCAATTTCCAGGGGGAATTTGTCCGCCATCATTGCCGGCTTGTTGAGCGCCTCGAGAGCAAGGTCCTTGATCTTGAAGGCCAGCTTGCTGAGTTCCGCAGTTCGCAATTTGTAGAGTTCCAGAAGCTGAGTAGCATGAGGAACTGCTACTCAGCTGGGAAGGGGGAAACTCCAGAGCAGGCAGGGACAGACAGTTGGGTGACAGTAGGGTGCAAGTGCAGAAAACGGCAGCCTCTCCAAAAGGTTGTGGGGTCGATTCCAACCCTCGCTGGAATTGGACCTGGCCCTTGACCCTCACATAAGTGAGTTAGCGATGGTGGAGGACTCAATTATCAGAGGGGTAGACAGCATAGTCTGGTTGCATGAGAAGGAATCCCGTACGGTGTGTCACCTGCCTAGTGCTCAGGTAGGTGCTTGCGGACAAGCACCTGGCCAGAGCGAGGAGGGATCCAGTGGTCATGGATCACATAGGAACCAATGACATGGGTATGGGTAGGTATCAGCTTCTGCAGAATTAATTTGTGGTGGTAGCAGAAAAGATTAGAAGCAGAACCTCCACAGTGGGTTTTTTTCTGGATTACTACCAGCACCACATGCCAGCAGAGTGAAGCAAAGTTTTATTTGGAGGTTTAACAAGTGGCTACAAACCTAGTGTAGGTAAAAGGGGTACAGGCTTATGGGGCTCTGGGACTTCTTCTGGGACAGGGGTGACCTGTACAAGCGTAACGGGCTGCACCTGAAAAGGAGGGGTACTGCTGCACTGGACCTGCTTAAGGTAGCACAGGATTATTTAAACTAGGGTTTGGGGGGCAGGGAGTTTAGACAGTAGAAATGGTAGGGAGGCACAGATGGTCCAGATGGACGCTGTCAAGGCTACCAATAACAGTGTGAACACTAATGAAATCTTTTTAAAGCAAAATGTAAAAAGCAATCCTAAACGTTTCTTTCAATGCTGCAGTAGGAAAAGGGAAGTCAATGAGGATGTAAGGTGCAAGATGTAAGGTAATTTTATGCAACAGTTAGTCTTTATAATTGTATTGATCTTGTTGGAATTCTGTTTCCCAGAATCTTTTCTTTAAAATGGTGATATACAAATAGTCTAATTTAACAGAGAATCAAATAGGAAAATTACAAATAAGTGTACTCGTAATATTATATTCCAATGTTCTTATTAATTTTCAATCATAATGAAATTATGGTTAAGTGTATTTATCTAATAACACATTCACAGATTACGTTAATGCAATCACACATGAAATAAGATATAAATCTAAAATAGAAAAATGCCTTTCCGTCACTTACTTACATTTTGGCCCCTAATTGGCTAGACCAATTACTTAAAGGACTTGAACATAGAGCCATACAATTGTCCCTAAGGTAAAAATAAAGCCTTTTTATTGATGTCCCCATTATGAACTCTCACTGCTTCTTGAGCAGACAGAGTTTAGTTATAGGTCTCTCCAATGTGGCAGATCTGGTTTTCACACTAACACTTCACACAGTACCGCTGGCGCCAGGCAAAGTTTTGGTAACTTTTCCCATTTTCCAGGAATTTCAAGGGGCGGAGTCATCCACTTTCAGTGCGACACCTCCAGATATGACGTTTTTCTTGAGGCTTTCCAATTTCTGGCATTCTTGCAATGACAGTAAGTATTCTCGAGTCCGCCTGGTCTAGAGCAGACTGGCGATATACTGGGCTTGTTTCCAACGTTGGTGCGCATACTGTCTGTCTTTCTTAAAAACATTGGGTGGAATGTTATGTAATGTTGCCTAAAGGTCTTGGGGGTCATCTGATGTCATGGTCATGGGTTGGTTATTGATGATGACTTCAGCTTCACACATGACAGCCTGTAGGCCTTCATCGTCCAAGATCTGTTGCTTGAGCACTGAATTGCAGTGCAGATCTGCCTTTCCCATGCACCACCATGGTGAGAAGCAGCAGGTGGGCTGAAAATTTGCATCACGGTATTTTGTATTTCAGCCTGGTTCAGGTTCTTGATTCCTTCACCTAGTTCTCTTTCAGTTCAGACAAAGTTTGTGCCGTTGTCAGAATGCATGACTGTGGCCTCATTATGAAAAAATCTGTCCACATTGAAGACATTATTACACATTTTATCACAGGAAAAACTCACCGTGAACTTAATGTTAATTATTTGTGAACTTAATTGGTTATTATTTCTTCAAATGTTCCTATTTAAATGTAAAAACGTTACAGCTGCCATCGTCCTGAGGGACTTATAACTTTACAGTCATTTCAGAAGCGCAATGGCATCAAAAGAAAACCACCACTCCCTATTTTATTCAAAATAACCCCAGAGGGGATTTTGTATTGGTGAAATGAAATGTTATTCAAATTGTAGCCAATCCCTGTCTTGACATCATCCTGATTGTTCAATTCCAATTCGTCCAAGTTATGTCAGGAAAGAGGGCCTATAAAATGTTTTCTGACATGTCTAGACAGCTAAACATAGATTGAATAACGATATGTTTACATGTATTTCCTCACCAAGATCTTGTCTACAGTGTGGTATAAATCATTAGAGTTTTAGAAACAGGTGGTTTTTTGTAACTACGATGAAAAGAAGATATGCGCCACCTGCTGGATTATTATGTCACAGCCAGCTAACCTGCTGCCAGTGTACATGATTTCTGCTGGCTCAGTCACTCGAAAAACTAGTTTGAACAATAAGAGGTTTACACGTATTTCTTTGCCATGATCTTGTCTACAGTGTGGTATAAAGTATTTTAGTTTAATGAATGGGTGTTTTTATTTTTTATTTTTTTTAGGGGACGTGAACCTGGTCCATTCGAGTCCCCAACTGCAATGGAATTTTGAAAGCCACGGGTCCTGTAAAAAGGCTTAAAAACAACTGAGTAAAACAAGACTTAAAAAGATGAATAATTTATTTTAAAAACACCAGCAGTAGAAATGATAGACACCTTCTCTCTCCTTCTCTGTCCCTACTGACACACTTAAATAGGTTGAGCCAATCAAATGCACCTGGGTTACAATCACCATCAAATTAACAAATTAAATCAATTAAACAATTAACTAGTGAAGGGCCACTCCTTCACAGGGCCGCAAGGTTTGAAACTCAGACGTTTTGGCACGTGTAGCATTTTGAGGGTACATATTTGTCACCTAACAGCAAGAAGGTCGTGGGCTTGAATCTCGGCTTGGGGCCTTTCTGTTTGGAGTTTGCATGTTCTCCCCGTGTCCATGTGGGTTTCCTCCGGGTACTCCAGTTTCCTCCCTCAGTCCAAAGACATGCAGCTAGGCTGATTGGAGACTCCAAATTTCCCATAGTTATGAGTGTGTGTGAATGGTGTGTGTGCCCTGTGTTAGACTGGCAGCCTATCCAGGGCGTATTCCTGCCTCTCGCCCAATGCATGCTGGGATAGGCTCCAGCACCCCCTGCGACCCTGCATAAGTGGGTATACATAATGGATGGATGGATGTACGAATACCACTGGTTCATGCTGTTGCTGTTGAAGAAAACAAGATAACCCCACCTTAAAACTCATACAGGCGATGATGCATTTCATTCCAGTGACAGTATTAAAACAGTAGCATTTATGACATTATGCGTGCAAAAATAAACTGTTAAACTACGTTTTCTAAAAGATCATCAAAAGAGGATTGACCTCCTTAGCGACGACACATGGCGACTCACAATCGATTACCAAAAACTGAATCGCCTTTTTCCCAAAGCCACCCCAATCACGATCCTAATCCATCCACATTGCTGAGCGAGCTAACAACCGATGCTAGCTGGTTTACTGTTCTAGACATAGTCAGTGGTTTCTGGTCTCTGTCTGTCGGATGGAAAGGCCAGTGGAAACTCGCCTTTACAGTGAACCGGATGCAGTGTACAGTGGGAGAGAACGGCCCAAGGCCTGCAAAACAGCACATGAATCTTTCACTGTGCCGTCGCTGTAACGAAACCGCTAACAGGCACAGGCCAAGTGCTTCAGCATGTGGATGACATCCTAATAGGGACTGGTCGCTCTCAAGTTCTATAGGCGCTTTATAATGCAGGCTTCAGGATGAATAAGACCCAAGCATACATTACATGCCTCGAGGTGCAGTACCTGGGGTATAGGCTCACTAGGAATCCAAAAGCTCTGACGCAGGACAGGCGCAAGCGTGTAGCTGAACCGCTGCGTCCGCACACACGTAATGCGCAGCGGGAGGTGCTAGGCGTGGCTAATTACCTGCGCGATTTCACACCTGACTGCGCCAGCGCTACGGCACCGCTTCCGCGCGCGGCTTTAGAGGCAAAGGCGAGCTGACAGCCGTCGAATGGGACGACGGCGATGAGCGACCGTACGCCGAGCCCGCTCCAAGTCCGCCCAATCAAACGGAGCCTTTCCGTATCCAGGTTTAACACGCGCGAACGCACACTAGTGGCGCACCGGCGCAGGACAAAGTGCGGCCCACGGCATAGCGCAGGCGTAGGAAACCACCTGTTGCGCAAGGCTCTGAGTCCACTGTGCTCAGCGCCTACGACCTGACTGCATTTATATAGCTCAGCACCTACGCCAGAGCACCGGGTTAGGGGTCTTGCTCAAGGGATGTTGAACCGGCAACCCTCCGAACAGACACCTGGTATTACAAACACTGGTACACTGGATGATAACAACAACGAAACCGGGTTTAAACCGGTCGTTGTGCACTCAGTGCACGCCGCCAGCACGGATGCTTCTGCAGGATAAGATCAGAGGTGTGTCGCCAAAGTCCTGCCAGATGGCTGACAGCCATCCCAGCAATAGACAGAACTACTATCAATAGCAGAATCCTGCCGCACCTGCTTGGAAAGGACAAGGGACAGGCACGCCCTTGTGAGCCACAGCCAGAGGTATCCAGCTCAGTGCCAGACGGGCGGCTCACAGGTACAAAACCCGAGGGCACATCGATGGTTCGCGCTTGTGGGACAGCGGCCAGGCTGCGCCGTTCGGTCCCCGGCGCGATACAGATGCCGCCAAGCGGCTGCTACTCAAAACCTTCACCGCATCCGCTCGAGAAGCCGACCTTGTCGCGCTGGGGGCGGACACGGTGGCACGGTGGTTAGCACCGTCGCCTCACAGCAAGAAGGTCGTCGGTTCGAATCTCGGCTTGGGGTCCTTTCTGTGCGGAGTTTGCGTGTTCCCCCCGTGTTCGCATGGGTTTACTCCGGGTACTCCGGTTTTCTCCCACACTCAAAGACATGCATGTTAGGTGCGCTCCTGCAGGTGCCCTTGACCAAGGGCCTCAGAACTGGAGTTGGTCCCCGGGTGCTGCACTGTGGCTGCCCACTGCTCCTAGGTAACTAAGGAAGGGTCAAATGCAGAGGACAAATTACCCCATGGGGTTCAATAAAGTATATCTTCTTCTTCTTCTTCTTCTTCTCACTGCTAGAGGCTATTAAAGCTAACCCTGAACTGTTATGGGTGTATACTGGCAGCCACTGTGTGTTCGGTGCGGTAAATGACAGTATAGCCCAGGGGTAACCTCGCAAGTTTCTCACTGCTGCAGGCAAACCAATTAAGCATCACAACGTAATCGCTTTAATATGGGAACAGGCCCAATGCCACGTTAATCCCCTTTCCATGGTTAAAACACGGGCAGACAATGCCAAAACCCCAGGCAAGCATGAAATAAACAATAACTGCAGATCAGCTTGCAGGGCGAACCCTGGCAGAAAGACAGTCTGTCGGTGCAACCCAGGCCATTCCCATTCACCTCCCACGGTATCAGAAAGACTTGCAGATCTCAGATGGTGTGTTAGTCACATATCTAAAACAAGACCCCCTTGTAACGGGCACAAAGGGACTGGTATTCAGAGAAGGGAAATATGTTGTTCCAGGTGCCTTTCAAAAGCCCTTTATAAAGCAGTATCATGAATATGCCCATGTATCCACAGACAAAACAGAGAGAGCTTGTCGAATGCTATTAATGGTGGCCAAACATGGCTGCCGACATCTACGACCGGTGCAAGGCATGTTTGGTGTGTGCAGCGGTTACTCAGGGCAAATCAAATCAGGGTGCACGAAGTTGACACAAACCAGAGGCCCCCAAAGTCCCCCGGGAATCACTGCAGTTGCACTTCATTGGCCCCCTGCCAAGTGCCACGGGGGGGGGGGGTTACAAGTCCTGTCTTGAAATAACTGACAAGTTCTCTACATGGATAGAGGCAGTTCCCACTCGTAACCACACTGCACATACCGTTGCGCTAACTTCGGCAAATCAGGTCATTCCGCTCCGGGGGTGCGCCACATGAGATCGAGCCTGATCAGGCGGACTCGCTTCACGGATAAGGAAAAACCTGCAAAATGTTAAAGACCGGAGGCCGCATGCGCCCTACAGAGCACGAAGCTCAGGAATGGTCAGACGGGGCACCTGTACCATTAAAGGGCACTTAGATACACAGGTAGCACTGCACAAAAACCAGTGGACCAACGATCTTCCTACTATGCTGACTGTGCTGCGAGCCACTCCCTCCAAAGCCACAGACATCGGCCTTTATGAGTTCATGACAGGGAGGGTCATGAAGCCCCCCCGTTGTCCCAGAGGTCACACCAGCTGACCTGGGGCTGGTCATACTTGCAACGCAGCAAACAGTTCTGACCCAGCCTCAGGAGCAACTCAACGCGCGCGTGGGTCTGAAGCAATAACAGTCAGATAAAGAAAACTAAGCTCCCCACAATCCATTGACTGACGTACGTTCACGGAGAAAGATGTAGTTACGGTCAAGGCGTTTGTGAGACAGAATGCGTTCACCCCACACTGGCATGGTCCATATGAGGTGAAAGCAGTGCGCAACCGTCGTTTGGCTGTGAAAATGACACGGAAGCTGAAGTGGTAGCATGTGGCACAGTGTAAATCCCATAATGCATAGTGCTTTCGATGTTCATGTTACTGGCTGACCACTGCCATTCCCTGGACCCCTGACATCAGAAAAGTGTCAGGGCCAACATGCATTGAATCAGGACAGCGAGTGAATTTAATGCACAACATTCTCATGTGGAAGACGAGTGTGGAAATACTTTAACTTGTTGGTGCATTCACCGAGCGGCCATGACACCAGCATCCTAAGATTGCTCACCTCAGACATCCTGTGCTTCTGCAACCAAATTATGAGATGAAAACATCAACTTGGTGTTCTAGTTTTATTAGTAGACGAGTCAGGACAACAACGCCAAATATGGAGTTTCGCAGTGCCACCATTGTCGCACTGGTCGTGCATTTACCAAGCACCCCCTCCCTGCAGTCTCATCTGTGACTACACCCCCTACACATGACACACTGGACAATAGTGTCTATCTGGGCATACATAAAAATGTTCCTTCACCACTAAAAATTTGTACTCCGTAGTAGCAACAAGATTAAGCCAACAATAGCCAAAGGTATGCCAGTACAGCTGTGAAAAACTCTGCTCACTGAACACTGAATTAAACAATAGAAATCATAGTAGAATAATATAATATGGCATTCTACAATCAACATCTGTGACTAAATATGGAATAAATATAAAATCTTACCTTTGGCTTAACACACAAGGTTCAGTGGTCATTTATTGTCTTCAACAATCCATTTGTGAAATATATGTTAATTTGTGATGTCAGGGTACCTTCCAAAATAGCTGTGTGTAATGCCACACGTTGCTTACGGTGTTTTCGCCCTTTTTAGTACAGCCTGGCTTGATTGACAATTAATTTACGTTTCTGGACCCCTAGATATTTTAGACCACTGCACTGACGGAAAGCTTGTAATTCCCACTTGAAAATGCAAAAGTAAGTTTCTTGAGTCAAAACACTTGATTTGTAGTGAAATACGTTGTGATTTACAGCAATGCATAATTTTGACATTTTGGATAGATTTGGAAATACTGGGTACACTGCTTACTTTTTGCCTCATAAATCTTTAGTAGTTCTGCATGTCCACCCTTTTAAGCACTTGTAGTCAAGGAGTTTTTGATCCAGGACATGTGTAGTTTAACCTGTTTTACATATGCGATCTCTCAGTATTTCATTGCAAACTAAAAAAGAGCAGATTCATTGTTGACTTCTTGTCTAAACAACTGCAGTTGTGTCACTTTTTTTCTTCCAATTATGAACGTGTACTAATCTACTGTAAATGGTACAAATGTCCCGCTTCATTTAAACCATTTTTCAAGTCTCTGTGATGATCACATCTGGAGTTATAAGGCCACAGCAGAAGCTGCGCTAAAACCACAAATACGTTGTAGATCAGGTTCCGCCCATTTCCCCATTCAAACTTAATTGCCATGCGAAAGACAGGGTTACAGCAACACTCGACACACCCTATTCACACCCCAGCAATGGCCTAGATCCAGAAAAGTGTTACAACACGAAAGATCTGGGCCCCAGAGCTGTACAGACGCACACATACAGGGCCACGCGTTATCACACGTATTGACTATACATCGGTGCTCTTCAATCCTTACTCCTCTCCTACAGCCGAATGCAAGCCCAAACTTTTTGTCTGGGCCAAAAGAAAGGAGGGTATGTACAGTGTTGGTTTGTGTGCTACCAGTCCAACAGCTTGGACCAGTCTGAAAAATTGTTCATGGACAACAACGGATTGTGTTAATCTAACCACATGTAGGCATCACTAGCCAACACAGTGCCCAGCAACACACCCCACTCCTAAAGGGGGTCTCATCAAGGAAAGAAAATATTAACA
Organism: Anguilla japonica; assembly: GCA_025169545.1. Lineage (NCBI taxonomy): Eukaryota > Metazoa > Chordata > Actinopteri > Anguilliformes > Anguillidae > Anguilla > Anguilla japonica. The sequence goes on along the minus strand of CM045890.1, from coordinate 50,563,096 downwards.
AGACTGTTACGTGATGTTAACCTAATAATGGCAGATTGTATTATACAAAATCTCAAACATTCTCTTGGCACACATCATGCACTGCAACAAGCAACATTCACCTGGTTACAATCATGAATTGATGATTTAATTGCAGATTACAAGGGCAGGCTAGCTGTCCAAACACAAACACAAACACGGACAATATGGGACCTGTTTGCTGATGTGACTGGCCTATTCGGTGCAGGTGAACTCACTTGAAAACACATACCAAATCACCAAACAGTCACCAATGCTCTGCATGGCTAACTAACCAAATTGCCACTGACTTTCAACACTTAAGTGGTGCTGTTGATAACATCATCAAAGTAGACGGGAGTGTAGTATAATGCGTAAGGAGCTAGCCTTGTAGCCTAAAAGTTACAGGTAGGACACTGCTGTTGTACCCTTGAGCAAGGTACTTAACCTGCATTGCTTCTGTATACAATATATCCTACTGTAAGTTTCTCTGGAGTTGTGTAAGTTGCTCTGGAGAAGAGCGTCTGCTAAATGCCGGTATTGTAATGTAATCTAATGTAAAAATCAGGAGCCCAGGCTTTGTTACAGTTTAGTCACACAATCTTCAACCAGACCAATGTGGCTGAACGTGAAGTAGCATGAAGGATGTATGCCCAAGACCTGTTCACAGCTGCAAGGCAGGAGATTCTTGATCTGAGGCTATGCAAAGCTCCCCGACATGCCCTGCTAGATCCGAGTGATTTATTGGACCTACGTAGATGGTCTGATTCCAGCAAAATGCAAGACATCCGCAATTTTGAATTACATACAACTGCTATGATGTATGATGGTAGTGAATGTCATGGTTGTGTTGGTTTCTATGCCACTTTTCCCATTATACACCCTGCTCGGGTTTTTAATAATTCAACCACTATGCCCTCGGAGTTGTATTAAAGGACAAGTCATCAGGTGGGACTATATCACTGGTTACGTGCAGAGACTGTAAAAAATTGTCAAAATGAAACGTTGTGCTGAAAAACATTTATGCTCCTCCCAAAATGAAATTGTGCCTCCAAATCATAAACAGGATTCAATAATTGAATAGACCTCATGAATATTAATTAAACACTGGCGTGACACAACTGTAAATTGCTTTAGGCATCAGTATGCTTTTGTATTGACAGTGTTGTACCGTCAACGAACACTCAGTATCCTGTTGTTTCAGTTTACTGGCCAACACAAATGAAGATGGCATTGAGATGTACAGAGTAACCCCAAAGTACAGTAATGCATGGAGCATGCAATGTAAAATAAAAGAAAGATGAGAAAATGAAGAAAAAGACAAATCTACTGTACTGGGAGTAAACAAAATGGAATGGTAAAACAATGAAACATAAATATTCTGGCTCTGCTCTTGATTAGGGTCACAGTCCTCCTCTTCTTCCCTCGCCTGCTCCTCCTCTCATTCTTACTCCTACTCTCAGGCTTGGGCTTCTTCTTTACCAAGACGGGGACGTGCTTTACGCCGGTTTTTTCAGCGAGGCAGACTTCTCTTCACGTCTGATTCCCACACAGTTTTCCCCATTACCATAAACACACAAGGATTGTGCATGCTGTAATTTATTTATTTTTTTTAACTTGAGAAACTTTATTAGTGATGTGGTGAGCAAATTTTCAGTCTCACAGTTTAGGGATATCTGTGTGCGTAAAAGCTAACTTTTGATATTCTTTCGTGAACTACTGACCATATCTGACTTTAAATCCAAACAAATACATTGTCATTCAGAACATTTATTTGGTAGAAAGCGACAAAAGGTTAAAATGCTAAAAAAAAAAAAATACACAGCGTTATTATAAAATAGAATAATGCAAGCTAAACAAGCTTATAGGTGTAAATAAGTAATAAAAAATAAGAATGTCCCCCCTTTGGAAGGGTTCCACAATCAATATTTGGTGGTGGTGTAACTCTTTCTCCTTTAAGGAAATGTGGGGTGGTGTCTTAATATTTTCCAGAGTCTGAATGTACTTTAGTTTACAGGTGTGTTTTTGCAGCTGTGCCTCTGGGCAGATGAGATGAGTTATTTGCCGTAAGCTCAGAGAATGTTTGTGGCAGCCAAGGCATTCTGGGCAGTGGGAGGAGACACAGGGAGGAGACACACCGACAAACCTGAAATACCGGTTGACGTTCGGCTGAAGCCTGATCACGGTGCACTGAATAGGAGAAGGTCTCCACCCTTCGCTACAATCTTGGCTGAAGCAAGCAACCACACTGAGAGCATGGGCAAATAAACTGATATGAACTTGTTGAAGAGAGATTTCTTCAAACACTTTCTCAAACTTTTAAGTCAGTGTCAGTCAATTGCATATTTTTGATTGTACACATTAAAGAATTAAAACTAGAACATAAAGTGCTCATTTTCAACAGGCAATTAAGCTCATCTCATAAATATTTATTGCTGATCTGTCATGTTTTTACAACTGCGCTGATAAGTTATTAATCTTGCTATTATTTTGCCTGCAGTACCTGAAGTACATGTATATCCTGTTACTGACTATAGATTCTACTTGCTGGTTTGAACATAAGATACATTTATTATTTGTACTGTATGTAAATTACATCATTTTAGTAATGTAGATTGAAAACATGCTTAATCTGAAGGGATTGGGCCCGACTATAAATTTCTATAAAATAAAACATGTTTTGCTTGTTGTCTAAAGTGCAAAATTTGACAAAGCCATGATCTGAACACTTCAGAGTTCTCTGCATCTACTGTACTGTATAATTAATGAAATAAAAATGCCGATATCAGTGCACATCTTAGTTTGAATACATGTCTTCCTATATCCCCTTCTTATACTGACTGATCTCAACAACAAAAAAATGTGGTTCATTTTGTTAACCCTTTTAACCGTTTAAGGTGTAAGATCACAGATATGTGATTAGAATGTTCTTTACGGAACATTCTATGCGGATGAAACAAGCACCACTGGAAAATCAAAAAAATGGGGTTCTAGAACACTGACTTTGAATTTTGCAAAAAAAAAAAAAAAAAAAACATTCCAGAAAACCTATTCTTCAAAGGGTTAATGAATTTAAAAAAAACTTAAAAACTTGAGCTGAGACTGAATCGATTAAGGCTCCTGAGTCCTTCCTTGTAATGTTAGACGGTCAAAAGTAGAGGCTTTAACGCACAAATCCAGTTTCGTTTGTGTACTGCTGTCACCATTGTGCCTGCATTTGAAACGCCTGTCCGGTGCTTCCATTAGCCTCGAGATTCAGCGACACTAAAACTTTGGAATGCTATTAAGCACCGCACGGCGGTCAGGGGAAGGAGCCATCCAAACCGGATCAGCACTGCAGCTCCACCTCCACCTCTCTCATGTGCCACACTCGTTTTCACTGCATTTTAATCCCCTATTTCCTTCTATTGCTTTCTGTTGAAGTGAAAATTATAAATGGTGACTTCTATTCTTTCTGTGAAGGTAAAAGAATATGTGTATATATATATATATATATATATACAGTATATATATAACTTTTTACTCATTTAATTAAGAACTGCATTTGATATATGGTAAGTAATATCAAGGAAAAGCTATGATGAAATATTCAATATTTTTGACATTTAATTATTTAATTTACTTTCTGGGTAAAAAAACGAAATCACAGATTTCTATAACTCAGTGGAAAATTACAGAACATAGACCATCAACTACAGGATTGAAATACACAGAAGGAATGAATGTGTGAGTAGAAAAGTAGGAGGATATGGGGAGGTACGACTTGCAGGGAGTGTCAGGCTGAACTCCTGTATATAATCCCTGCCTCTCTTTCCCCTCCATACCCCACAGACCCACCTAAGGAACACTCTTCTCCAAACAGGTAGGAAAGCAAAGACCAGCAGCACCGATCCCTATGGCATCGTAGAGGGAGAGGACAGGGGAGAATTTGCAGCATATTCATTCTTTTGTGTGTCCTATTGACATGTGTGTATTCGCTTGACCAGCTGCCATTGTGTGTTAAGAGAGTTCACTATTCGGAGACTACAGGACCATTTCCATGAAATGCTTTATATGTTTAAAATATGGTATAAAAAACTTTTACAATGCACTTTGCAATTTTAATTATGACTGAAATTAATTTTTCAATGTACAAAAGCAGCTGATTTGAATGAAGCGCTGTGATATTTGTTCTCTGTGAGAGACTGAACTGCTTGCTCTTGGTGAATGAAAACGAGGGTCTTTATGATATCTAGCTGTTTGCGGTCAGCGATATAAGTGTCTGTACTCTGTGAGTGATGTATGCATGCCTTATCTGTGAGTAAAGAAAAATTTATGTCTTCTGCAAGCACTGTGTGCTGTCTGTGAGTGACACATGTGATGTCTGCCCTCGAGTGATAACTGCATTCTGTGAGTGATCGGATTGCATTGTTCTCTATGTACGATTGATGCACCTGCTCTCCGTGAGCGATTGCCGTATGTCCCGTGTGTGTGACTGACAAATTTACTCTCGGTGAGCGATTAACGGGTCTTCTCCCCGTGAGTTCCGGAAATGCGTGTTCTTGAGTCAGCAACTAACGTTTCTGCGCTCGGTGTCTGTGCTCTCGTCAGATCTCCCAGTCTCTTTCAGGATGGCGTGTGACCTTAAACCCAATGAGATAGCCTTGGGAGCAATCGTTGGCATATTCCACAAGTACGCTTCAGGAGACGGGGATTCAAAGACACTTAGCAAAGCAGAGTTCGATAAACTCGTCAAGGAGCAGTTCCCCAACTTAATTCCTGTAATTATCGTCTTGCTTCTCAACATCAGCCTGTTTGACTGCCTGAATAGGGATTTTTTTTTATTATGTTAACGTAGCCTGATAAAATCTCCTCCTCTACATGCCTACATAAATGCTTTATTCTTCCTTTTGCAGGATGAATGTGCGGGGGAGCTCAAAAAAGAAATCCACAAGATTTCCGGCGATACCCTTGACTTCCAGGAGTACATGCAACTAGTATCCGTGCTTTGCACAATGTCCCACTGCATGTTGCTGGAATCCATAGGGAAATAGCCTGTAAAATAAAGGTTATCGCTGATTGGCTGCCAATTTTAAGCACTGACGCTATTACAGCAGGGGTGCCTGAACTCAAACCTGATTATAAATCTGGCTGAAACACAAACCAATGTTGTTTCCCAATAAACATTTTACTGTTTAAAATCCCTTTCCGGTGCAGTTATTATTTTTTGTCATTGTTCATCCAAGTGTAAAGAGCGGTGTCATGGTCTGTATAGTTTATACACCTTCTTAATTCACAATAAAAAGTTTATTAACTGCAATAGTGAAATGGCGTCTGCTGGCCAGGGTATAGGGTATGTGTGGTGGGGGGGGGGGCACATACCACATAATGCACTGCATTCACACTCACTCTTTAGTTTTTTCTTTTTTTCTTGGGGATGGGGGGTTTGGGGGGGGGGAGGGGGCAGTGCACATAACCAAGGTGCGTTAGCTGTCCTGACCTCTCCTATTGCTAAAGGTAGGCCTATAATATGAGATCTCCAGTGTCATATACCTTGAGGGGTGGTGGCACATGTGATTGCTTCTTTCGTTTACAGTTGAGCCAAATAAGCGCTTAAGTTAATTTAGAAGACGTCTGAAACGCCCCACGGTTTGCTATGGATTCAGGATCACGTCATTGGCAGTTCTGGGCGGGGGGGGGGGGGGGGGGGGGGGGGGGGGGGGGGGGGGGGGGGGTTTCCGTGGGGCAGCATTGTTCTTCTTTCAGAACTCCCGAAACACCCGGGGCTCATTACGAATAATCAGCGGAGCACGGTTTCAGTGTCACTGCCTTCCCGCAGTGGTCCTGATCGTCTTTTCTGGGGGAACGAATGTTTGGGGAAAAAAAAAACTTAGGATGTGGTTTTTTGACTTTACGAACACACAAGGCACCGCATTCCAGATGTGGACTGACAGGAAAACTGAGGAGCTGGGCAACTCGTAAACGTGTAGCAATCATTTCATTAAACTGCAACCATTTGGCAGACGCTGTTGTCCAGGCAGTCATATAGTAGTGCAAAACAGTGTTGTTCTCAGGAATACAAAAAAAATGCAGTATCAACAAGAAGACACAGAGGCCCATTTCTAGACCAGAAGTGTAAAGTTAACCTAACAAACAGCTATTTTCAATGTAACAAAACAATGTACGACTAGACATATAATCTATTTTGCACAGCTATACCCATAACACTGTCCAAAAAGACATTCAGAAAAAGAGAAAGAAAACTCCCGGCTCTTCTCCGCTCTCAACCGTTGATGCTGGAATGACCCTCCCCACCCAGGAAGACAGGTTCGCCGGCAGCGTTCCGCAAACGTCTCAAAACGCACCGTTTCAAATTGCACCTTCATGATTCTATTCAGCTCAACGTTTCTATTTATAAAAGACTAACTAATAGCTTAGGTTTAGAAGCATGCCCCTTGAAGGTGGCGCACATGATTGTAACGGCACCCGTCTCTGAAACTGTAGGCTAATTCATGCTGAAAGGTACAGGTAAGCATAACATAACTTTCCGACATGACATTTTACGGTAGAAAGGCAGCCGGAATGACCAAGCCTTTCGGAGCACAAGCTTAAATAGCTTGAGCGTCTTGCACTGAAAGAGTGGAAATCGACCGACTTGTGTTACAGATACTTTGCTGCCACCTTCTGGTAAAAACTCTGAACTGCATTTCGGTAAAATAGGAAACATACACCTCACGTTACCCATTGGACTCACTAAGGGCCACAAACCCTATATCTGTAATGGTACATCGAAGTGTAAACTCTGAAATACGATGTCAAACGTAGTAAAACTAAATAAATACATTTAAAAAAATAACCCCCATCCCCCCACATATTTCTTACTGAAATGCTCACCATGCCAGCATATCCTATGTCTGTGGTGCACTGAAGTACAGAAAAAAAATAACGTGTGCTCAGTAGTGGTAAGCTCAAGGCCAAAATGGGACCTCCAGTAAAGCCCCTGTCAGTGTGCTTTGGTAAATTAACCTTTTTGGGAAGAGAATGTGATTGGTCTAAGCAGACCAATCAAAATACTTACGTACTAATTACTAAATACCTAAACGACACTGTCTGTCTGCCTCCCTAATTCAAGGTGTAACTATAGCAGAAATTTTACAGACTGACTGGGTTAAGTCTGTGGCTTTTCAGCAATTGTATATAAGGGCCAAAATGTGCATACATTTAAAAAAAAAAATGTATCCCATAATTAAACAGGCAAGTATTAAGTGTGGATATTTTACTGTTACTAGTAACATTGGGGATTACATAAATACCATGCAGGCACCATCTTGTATTCAACAATATAACAATACCATCCTGTAATCATGTAACCCACAAGCAGTTATAGGATGCTGTCAAGAAATTATATATCAGATTCAAGTTCTCTTCAAAATACTCTTGCAGACCTTACATAAGTTTAAAATTCTAAAATGACTAGGCAAAAAAAAAATATATATTTTCTTCATATATATAGATATCATTCGTGTGCTAATAGTTTTTGGTGTATTGATTGCTCGGTTTAATTTTGCTGCAGACGTTTGTTTTTATTAAATGATGTTTATTAAATTAATGCTTTTCTTTCTTCCCTCTACTCTGTTCTGCTCTATTGTGTCTGTCGCGTGCTATTGGGTCTGATTCACAAAATGGGATTCATTAGTAAAATGATTTAATAATATCAGGCAGTTGCAGCAGAGATCGATCTGCCTCCGCGTGCAGCCTGCTGTATAGGAGACCGATGACCCGCTTTATTTATTTATTTATTTATTTATTTATTGGACGTTTATGAGCTTCTTGGTTGATGGTTGTCTATGCTCACGAAGACGCTGATGTGAAAAAGATGGAAAGTTTTATCTCGGACTAAAAAAATAATAAACTTTATAATTCGTGAAAAATAATACATGAAGAAAACGGACGTAATATGCTTAATACGAAAATGCACACCTTCAAGGGATATATTATTGCGCACGCGCGCCACCAACCATTCCCCCATCCAAACACCTTTAATGCTGTTTATTATCCGAGACTGTAACGAAAACGTCTGAACCACTTATTATTATTATTATTATTATTATTATAGCAATTCAACTGTGGATAGAGGATCTTAGGTAATTCCAAAGGGCATTAAATACTAAGGCAGACAGAAGACCGAACGTTTCCCACCGGATTTCGTTTGCAGTAGCCTACCCTAATAATACATTTTTATTTCTGTCCATTTAGTCACATATTCCTGGTACTGTCCATGTGTAGGCGAGTAACCTAACCATTGGTAATTACTGAAAAATGAATTGCACACAGGAAGAATCTAGCCGTGCGTTTTTTCTAACCCACGTGTTTATTCATGTATCATAGTTTCTTCTTCCGTGTTTTACATGAATGTGGTAGCCACCCTGCGCCTTCGTGCGTCTGTTTTATACCGCACTGATGTCACGGTAACAACAACAGCGCGTGCACTAAGGAATGGAAGAAGGGGAGTTCAAAGCGTTTGCTTCTATAATGGATGCATTGGTTCGCATAAGTGTGAGTATTATCATTATTGTATAAGTGTTGTGAGTATTGTTTTGCTGTAAGCACTATCGATGGCTTTCATAAACAACAGGGATATGGACTAGCCTACTAAAACGAGCTGAATGGGACGCCACAGGCTAGCCTTTGGAGCTGTAGGCTGTCAAATGTGGACTACCGCTTTGAATAATTTTAGTGTTTGTCTGCACGTCGATATTGCGTTTTCAGTTTCAATCATTAAGTCTTAATTTTAGTTTTATCATCTGTGGCGTTTTTTTCAGATGTATTTTCCCATATGTGTTCCACTTCGCTGTTTCTGTCTGTAATTCTCGATTTGGGGGTCTGTATTTTTAAAAGAAACAGGTACAGATCTTTTTAGCTACGTTTGACTGCGGCGATATCGGACAGAGTCTGCTGATTATTGTTAAAATTGAAATAATAGGCTAATGCTTTTGTCTCGGTGTCGGGAAATGGTCGCGCATTTTTTCAACCTGTCCAACTTAAAAAAAAAAACAAACATGTAGCCTATTCTTTGTTTTCAGAGATTGTTTAAAAATTATATTTTCGTTCCCTCATTCAGTCGAGACTAAGATAAGCTACGCACCGACAGACAAGTAGGCTACTCCAAACAGTCTAAATTCAGGCAACTCGTATTACTGGGGGGGATGTTTGTTGCTATGGAAACGGGATGCTGGCGTACGGAGGTTAACCTGCATGCGCAGAGAGACGGACAAGCTTGCAAGTGGCAAGAGTAACCTACATTACATTAACTAATGAGGGCGTGGGACAAATAAAGAACGTGTGGTAGATGCAGAAAGAGGGGATGTCGAAGGGGATATTCCGTATTTGGCACATGCATACACACAAGACACAGCTGGGCTAGTTTAAGGAATAAATAATAAATTCGTAACATTATAATCAACCAACGTTTAGAACCAACGCGGGCTATCTCGCACCTTAGCGTTCGTTGCGAAGGCTGTACATATTTTCTTCCTTCCCTCGATAGGAATAAAAATGATCTTTCCCTGTAACCCCCCCGGGGGGATGCCGGCCCAACTGAGGCTGGTGGGTGGGGGGACATTCCTATCATGGCGCCCAGATACCAGGTGAAGGTAAGATCGCGTGTCTGGCTCTCGGGTACTGTCCTGTGACAGCAACGCTGCCCTAACAAAAAATAAAACAAAAAATGCAGAATTTAGCGTTCGATGAGCACATTCGCTCGCATTTGCGAAGGAATTTTGCGGAATGAGCTGCATTTTTGCCCTGTCTTCTTGGAAAAGGGCGGACGTGTATAGATTCGGCCCGTGTAGATTCGGCCCGTGTTGACATTGGTGAATGACAAGAGATATACAGAGGTAGGATGGGCAGTTTTGATTGTCACCTTTGCCACAGGTTAGTCCTTGCAGACTTTTCCGGTCATTTTCCTTTTTCATACAGTAGCCTCGGCTTATTGTTGTACAATGCGAATGTTTATGCTTAACAGAGATACCGTAAGCTATCACTGTTTTCAGCAACAAGAATATGAGGCTGATTGACGTATTCAGGTTTAATAATACGACAGAAAAATCTATAACAATTTACAAATTAGCGATGTATTTGGGAGAAACAAAATGTCCTCCCCACCCCCGTTGTCCGCCTTTGCGATCGATAGGAGTTATCTGCCCGACTGGCTTTCCCTGTAATCCGTTTAATTAAATGTAGCGATTGTTCATAGAAATGCATTAACCTCGTGCCTTACGGGATACAGTCTGAGATCAGCTAATGTACTGCAGTTTTTTTTGCGTCTTTTTCGCTCGTGTATTTGCATTGCGCGTACAGGTGTCCTTTGCGTTTCGTGAGCACTGGCAACGTGGCACGTGCGTTCCCACCTACATGGGCTATATGGACTAGGAGCATATTTAGAGCTTCGCGGGAGCACATGAGTGACGGGTCACTTGATCTTATTTTTATCCAAACCATTTTCAGTTGAGCTGATTAGTGATTGGCAGCAATCATAAATGAATCATTGATGATAGTTAATCTGATTAGTTAATGCATATTCATTGTATGAGAGTGATGGGGGTGCTATTTGTTGGACACACATTATGGCGATAAAGTAAGATATGGTCAAGCTTGTGCATCCAGTGCACAGCACATACTTTTTTCTTTTTTTTTTCAAACTTCTAAATAATTGTTCATTAAAACGAACGCAGCATGTACTGTATATGCCGGTTGTACACAGGTCCATGCGTGGGTGGAGTCTGTCCGTGTGACGTCCCTCTGTAAGACAGACTTGACAGAGGCTTCGATTAAATAATTAAGTTCTGGTTGATATACATATTTCATTAGTCTAGCCCCGACGATCTATCAACAGGAGCTATTTATATAAAGATTCATTTTTTCTTGCTCGCCGTGGCTGCTAATAATTCTCCTCCTTCCTCCTTTTCCCCCTCTCTCCATCCAGATATTTGTTTTTGTCCCTGGACAGAGGTATTCCTCTTTTTCTCTCTTTTCCCTTTTTCTCTTCTCTCTTCCCTGTTTCCTTTTCCTTCCCCTGACCTTCTTCCTCACACCGGTTCAGTCTTTCTTTATCTTTTTCCTTCTCACCCTTTTCCCAAGTCTTTTGTTTTAACCCTGTCTGTCCCCCTCTCTTTTTTTTGCATATGTCTCTCCCTCTTTCTCTCTCTCTCTCCTCTGGTCTCTCTTTCTGTAGATGGGCAGTTACACAAACACATATAGTGGAAATACGCAAAAGCATGCGTGTGTTTCATATGTAATGTGGTTCTTTTTTTGTGCGGTTTATAATTCTGCACTGCCTACAGAGCACCCTACACATCCATTGATATGATTGTCAACATTAATATTCATTCATTTAATTTGGGGGCATTTTGTAGCAAGATTTACAGTATTTTAGTGTATAATTGTCTATATCCCTTGTGGCAATGCACCTCCTCACCCACCCAATCAGGCTCAATCTTAGTTTCTTCAGCTTGTGTTCAACAAGCTAGCTATTTTGTGAACTTTATGAGATTATAGGCCAGTGCTTACCTTTTTTTTCAGTCAGGTCCCCATTTTTAGGCACACCCCCCCCAAACAACTGTGGTTCCACTTGGATGCCATTTTCTTTTTGGTTTCTAATGGACTCCCCCCGCCTCATTTTGGAAAGCACTGTTAGAGGCTATGTAAGGTAACCGTTGGTAACCCTTGTAAGTGTTACTCTTGTGGCAGTTCATTCTTTGGGAACCATCTTTGTTCTGTCTGCATTTCCTTTTCTGACTGTTAGCTGACGCTAGCGATCATTCGAGTCGAACAGATTAAAATTTGGAATTGGTTTTCAGCCATTAGCAACCATTCTCATACATTCTTTTTTTGCAAAAACAAAAAAAGGCTAACCCAACAAGTAGTTCAGTTTTATATTCAGACTTAAATTTTTATCTTATTTCTATTACTTTAGGCTATGAGTCAAATGTAGACAAAAATACTGACAGTGAGGTAAGACAGTTTGACTCATTTCATGATTTGTCAGTGAGGTAAGAAAATTTCAGTTGTCAAGCAAACAGCAACTCAAGACAAGCTCATATTTTCAAGTTTTGGGGAAGATAATAAAATTTTAAGTCTCATTAGAAGGCTGAAACACTTGTTAAGACAGTCTTTTTTTGCAGTGTAGTTGAATGTGCATGTGTTCCCCACCTCACTGCAAAACCTGTTAAAATAAGTCAATCTTTACGAGTATTTTAGTCTTATATTTTGACACAAGATCTTATTTCTATAACTTTTTTTGCCACGTAAGACAAAAAGATTGCCAATGAGGTGCGACACTTTGACTCACTTGGAAGTTTTGCCAAAGAGGTGGGACTGTGACACTCGTTCAGCAAAAAGTAACTTACAACAAGCTAATACTTTCTACTTGAGAGAAAAAAAAAAAAAGACTTAAAATCTCAGTAGATGACTTAAGACCCTGCGTGGGGGGAGGTGTGTGTGTGTGTGTGTGTGTGTGGGGGGGGGGGGGGGGGTGTATGTGAGAGCGTGTTTGCATGTGTGTATGTGATTGGTGTATGTTCACGTGAGTGCGTGTGTGAATGTGTATGGTGTGTGTGTGTGTGTGTGTGCGCGCGCGTGTGTGTGTGTGTGCATGTGTGTGTGTGTGTGTGTGAGTGTGTCTCTTGTGGATAATCGCTGTCGTGTGCCCTAGGACAAGATCACCAAGGCGATTAGAAGACCCTTGGTGAGACTTTTTTTTGCGGTGCGTTTTGACGGGCGTCTGTTGTGTGTGTGTTCAGTCCAACATGAAGAGCATGGAGAGGGAGCTTCGGTGCCCGGTGTGTGCAGAGATGGTGAAGCAGCCCATCGTCCTGCCCTGCCAGCACAGCGTGTGCCTCCTGTGTGCCTCCGGGGTCCTGGTCCAGAACGGCTACCCCGCCCCGGACCTCCCGCCCGAGCCCAACTCGCCCGCCTCCACCCCCAACACCCGCTCGCCCCGCCAGGCCCGCCGGCCCGCGCCCAAGGCCGACCGCGTCGACCGCGTGCTCCGTGCCGGTGAGTGCCCGTCGCCGCGGGGCCGCCGCCGCGGAGAGATGCGATTGGCCCGGCCCAGGGAAGCGACGGCACTCTCGTTGGCTGTCTCGGGGGTGATGTCACATTCCATGCTTGCCCGTGTGGAGTGGGGGGGGGGGGGGGGGGGGGGGGGGTTGGGGGGGGGGGGGGTCTGTTGGTCAAATCTCGCGGCGGACCCGCCACCGTAGGGGCGGAGCCAGGGGGGTGAATTAGCGTTAGCATTAGCTTATTAGCATCAGCGCTCATTGACGTCCACCGTGCGCGTGTGGGCTGTTTTGAAAGGCTGCTGTTGCGTTAACGCACAGGCTGCCTAACAGAAACGGCCTTGTCCGACAGGACCCCCTGCAAATCATTTCAGGCCGTCGCTGATGTTCACGGCAGAGTTTTTTGGCTGTTTCTCCTTTGGCTTTTTTTTTCTTCTTTTTCTCAAATGATGCATGAGGGCAAACATCTTCTGCATACCATTAGTGTTAGGCTGTCGAAAAAGATGCATTGCCCAAGTGCATAAACCGAGAAGGTTCCCTCTTAATCTCAATTAATGAAAAGCTGTTTCTTATTTTGCTTTCTCGTGGGAAGAACACTGGCATGGTCACAAATAATGATCCTTTTTTACATTATTCTAAATGAGAGGGTCAAGAGTAAGTCAGAGGGGAAGCCAAAGGATTTCTTTACCCCGGCCACGCCTCTGGAGGCTGGAGCTAGCCAGTTAACAGGCTGGAACACTGACGAAGTAGCACTGTGCATATGACTTAATTTAACCCACTGAAGAGTAGGGTTCTTCAGAATGTTTTTTTTTTTCAAAAATCTAAGCCACTGTTCTAGAACTCCACTGCTTTCAGTTACCAGCAGTGATTGTGACATCAGCATTAGAATGTTACATCAGCAATAGAATGTTCAGTTAAGAATGTTCCAATCTCGTATTTGTGATCTCACACACTGCACGTTGGCCGGTCTGGTCTGTTAGTTTAGTTTCCGCCTTGGGTAGGGAAATTCTTCACAGGTCAAGAGTTTGTTTACGATTGGCTGCGTATGGCCCCAGAGCAACCAGTCGAAAGACAAGGATGTATGTAATTAGCACGATTATCAGCAATGTCACGCACAGTAAAATGTCCAGTGTCAGTTAATGCAACTCTAACAGTACATATGAGTCCAATTGGGACCGTATGTTACTTCGTAAGTGTTGATTTAACAGTGAACATTTTACTGTGCAGAAAGCAACATTGGTATTATCTCTGGAAATAGTCACTCAGGGATGCAAACTATTTGAATGAATGGCCTGTTCAGTTGCATAATGGCTGCAGCCTTATGTTGCAATGGTCCAGTTCTGCACACCATTGCACATTGTTGCAAACCCCGTCAGCATTTGGCACAGTGGCAGCAGTTGTACCCTGACTTTGGAACAGTGAAGATCTGTTGAACTGAGATGAACCAAATTCCTGGAATCCAAAAATGGTTGGAGCTACTGAAAGCAGCTAAAAGCATTGATTTGTACAAATAGCGCTGGCTTGCTGTGGGGAGTGAATCCTTCTGACTGGTTTAAAACAGTCAGTGATTGACAGCTCTTGGTAGCCCTCCCATTATGAGACCCATCGCTATTTTTAGACCTTAGGCAACTCTGAATTTGCAGACTGCTCACGGCACCCTCCGTGTTTTGCTATGACCCTCCACTGGATTCCGCCACCCCCCTGCCCCCCCTTCAGGATTTGGGACGTACCCAGGGAGGAGGCGCAAGGAGGGCCCTCCCCCCGTTGTGCTGTTCCCCTGCCCGCCCTGCCAGAGGGAGGTGGAGCTGGGGGAGAGGGGGCTGGCCGACTGCCTCCGGAACCTCACCCTAGAGCGCATAGTGGAGAGGTACCCCTCTGCTCCTCTTCGTCTGTTACTCCTCCTCCTCTTTTACTCTTCACCCTCACCCCCTTTTACTCCTACTCCTCTTTTACTCTTACCCTCATCCACTATTCTCCTCCTCTTTTACTCCTCATCCTCTTTTACTCTCACCCTCATCCACTATTCTCCTCTTTTACTCCTCATCCTCTTTTACTCTCACCCTCATCCCCTTTCTCCTCCTCTTTTACTCTTCATCCTCTTTTACTCTCACCCTCATCCACTATTCACCTCTTCTTTTACTCCTCATCCTCTTTTACTCTCACCCTCATCCACTATTCTCCTCTTTTACTCCTCATCCTCTTTTACTCTTCATCCACATCCCCTTTCTCCTCCTCTTTTACTCCTCATCCTCTTTTACTCTTCATCCTCACCCCCTTTTACTCCTCCTCTTTTACTCCTCATCCTCTTTTACTCTCACCCTCATCCACTATTCTCCTCCTCTTTTACTCCTCATCCTCTTTTACTCTTCATCCACATCCCCTTTCTCCTCCTCTTTTACTCCTCATCCTCTTTTACTCTAGATTGAGGTGCTGATCACCTGCTCTGCTTCCCTGAGTACAGATCTACATCACACTGGCTCTTGTTATTCATGTGATTATTATTATTATTATTATTATTATTATTATTATTATTATTATTATTATTAGTAGTAGTAGTAGTAGTAGTATTCATGAGTGCGCTTTATGAAAAGCACTGTATAAATAAAGTTATCATCATTATCTTTGGTCTTTTACATTTTAGGTCACCTTTGGATGCAATTGCACACTAAATTAAGGTGGTGTAATATATGCAGTGACTTCATCTGTTACCATATCATACCATCTGCTGGGCCCAGCCAAATGGGGCCACAGGTGACTTTGATTTGGATTAGTACACAATTTTGAATATATTTTCAGTTTGGGGAGCATTGGAGCCTTCAGATGAGCTCTAAGTACTGTCCTCTTCAGTTCTGATTCATCCTACTCTCTCTCTCTCTCTCTCTCTCTCTCTATCTGTCATTCTGCTGTCCCCCTTACTCTTTCTTTCCCTCTCACTCTGTCTTTTTTCTGACTCTCTTTCCTTATATGCCTGTCTTAGCTCTGTATCTTTCTCTTTCTCTCATCCTCTGTTAATTTCTGCTTGAATGCTTTCTTTCTCTCTCTTTCATTCTCTTTCTCCCCGCTCAGTATTCATTTTAAACTTCGTTGACATGACAAACATGCATTTCTTTATCCAACGTATTTATATATGCCATCACAAAACTACACAGCAACTGCATAGCAACTACACTTTTACTGCAAAGTAAAAGAAAAGGATTTTTAAAAACGAATAATATACAATTTATAATTTATGTTCATGCAGAATTAGAAATATCCACTGGCTGTTCTGCTAACATTAGTTCATTAATGATTTAAAAATGGGGGTCACTGCTCATTGGCCAGTTAAAAGGCCAATCAGATGTCAGATAAAGGTATAAGACTGCAAAAGGTCTGGAGCACGCAGATGCAAAATAAGCCCCTTAGTGGTGCAAAATAAACCTGACGCCCTTCGTTGGCTGCTGCATAATCAACAGAGTCATATTAGCTGTGTTATGTTCCAAGGTGTCACTCGTTTAATAACACTATATCACTTGGGGGGGAGGCAGCTATGTATTATTTTGTGCTTTTTAATGGTGCGTTACATTCCATTCATATCTTACATACTCCATTTCCCACAACACCCTGCGCCCCAACTACGGCAAGCAGCGCATGACAAAATACACAACGAGCTGGTTAATGGTGAGTCGTCCGCCCCACAGGTACCGGCACACGGTCAGCCTGGGCTCCGTGGCGGTCATGTGTCAGTTCTGCAAGCCGCCCCAGGCCCTGGAGGCCACCAAAGGCTGCGCCGACTGCAGGTCCAGCTTCTGCAACGAGTGCTTCAAGCTGTACCACCCGTGGGGGACGCCCCGCGCCCAGCACGAGCACGTCCTGCCCACCCTCAACTTCAGACCCAAGGTGAGGGGGGGGGGGGGGGGGGGGGGGGGGGGGGGGGGGCGCCCGTTTGGACTGGGTCTGGGCGTCGCGGAATGTTCCGGAGCCAAGGCGGCTGTTGGCTTTGAGGGCCGGCTAGGCTTGACTGCAAATGTGTGTGTGTGCGCGAGTGTGTGTGTGTGTGTGTGTTTGGTGTGTGTGTGTGTGTGTCACTGTCATTGTGTCTGCACCAGTACTAGCTGTCTTGCCCTATTACTTTCACTTTTTATATCTACTATCAACTTGCAATTTGTTTCACCCTACGTCACTGCAAAAAAGTCTGCTTAACAAACATTTTAGTCTTGTAATGAGAGCTAAAATCTTATATTCTAAAAAATGTTCACTTGTTTTATGTTACTTCTTGTTGTTAATTGAAATTGTCTTACCGCATTTGCAAATCTTGAACTGAACTGAAGATTTTAATTCTAAATCTAAAGTCATTGTTAAGATGGACTTTTTTGGTTTTTCCATCTTTCCCACCTTTACTCTGGGTCTCCCCCTCGGTCTCCCTTCATCGAGGGTACCCCGTGAAGTTGTTTAACACTTTGAAAAAAGAAGTCTATACTTTCTTTTGTCTTTTAAAAATATGTAAATATAGGTTACTGCATGTTGAACATCCCAACAGCCCAACTGTAATAAAGCAGTAAGTGGTATATCGGCTATATCGTCACGGCTACAGGGTGCTGTTAGGCGAGAGGCAGACCAGATGTGTGTGTGTGGGTGGGGTGTAGGGGGTCGTGTAAATGAGTGAAGAGGAATTGGGGAGCCCCTGTCCCACGCCCCGCCTCCCCCCCCTCTCTCCCCAGGTGCTGAGCTGCCCGGAGCACGAGCAGGAGCGTCTGCAGTTCTACTGCAAGTCCTGCCAGCGGCTGCTGTGCTCCCTGTGCAAACTGCGCCGGGCCCACGCCGGGCACAGGGTCACGCCCGTCGCCCACGCCTACCAGACGCTCAAGGTGGGGGCGTGTGTGTGTGTGTGTGGGGGGGGGGGGTGTGTGTGTGTGTGTGTGTGTGGGGGTGGGGGGGGGGGGGGGGGTGTGTGTGTGTGTGTGTGTGTGTGGGGGGGGGGGGGGGGTGTGTGTGTGTGTGTGTGTGTGTGTGTGGGGGGGGGGGTGTGTGTGTGTGTGTGTGTGGGGGGGGGGGGGGTGGGTGTGTGTGCGTGTGTGTGTGAGTGGTGTGTGTGTGTGTGTGTGGGGGGGGGGGGGGGGTGTGTGTGTGTGTGTGTGTGTGTGGGGGGAGGAGGGTGTGCGTGTGCGTGTGTGTGTGGGGGGAGGGGTGTGCTTGTGTGTGTGCATGTGGGAGGAGGTGTGTGTGCATGTGTGTGTGAGTGTGTGTGTGTGTGAGTGCGTGTGTGTATGTGCATGGTGTGTGTTCATGTGAGTGCGTGTGTGAATGTGTATGGTGTGTGTTCATGTGAGTGCGTGTGTGAATGTGTATGGTGTGTGTTCGTGTGTGTGTGTGTGTGCGCACGCACGTGTGTGCATGTGCGTGTGTGAGAGTGTGTGTGTGTGTGGTGTGTCTGTGTATGTGTATGTGTGCGTGCTTGACTGTGTGCACGAGAGTGTGTGTGTGTGTGAGTGTGTCACTTGTGGATAATCGCTGTCGTGTACCCTAGGACAAGATCACCAAGGCGATTAACTACATCCTGGCCAATCAGGACACTGTCCAGGCCCAGATGACTCAGCTAGAAAATGCCATCACACAAACAGAGGTAATCTAGCACTAACCAAACACTAACTTTAGGTTACAAGCCCAGCTCATTACCCATTACACTACACTGCTGCCCCATTAAAGCTGGTGTTGTGAGATGGCCGGCTGTGTAGTTGCTATGCAGTTGCTATGCAGTTACTGTTTAGTTGCTGTGTAGTTGCTGTGTAGTTGCTGTGCAGTTGCTGTGTAGTTGCTGTGTAGTTGCTGTGTAGTTGCTGTGCAGTTGCTGTGTAGTTGCTATGCAGTTGCTATGCAGTTGCTGTGTAGTTGCTGTGTAGTTGCTATGCAGTTGCTGTGCAGTTGCTGTGCAGTTGCTGTGCAGTTGTTGTGTAGTTTCTATGCAGTTGCTGTGTAGTGTGCTAGTTGCTGTGTAGTTGCTATGCAGTTGCTGTGTAGTTGCTGTGTAGTTGCTGTGTAGTTGCTGTGTAGTTGCTGTGCAGTTGCTGTGTAGTTGCTGTGCAGTTGCTGTGTAGTTGCTGTGCAGTTGCTGTGTAGTTGCTGTGCAGTTGCTGTGTAGTTGCTATGCAGTTGCTGTGTAGTTGCTGTGTAGTTGCTGTGTAGTTGCTGTGCAGTTGCTGTGCAGTTGCTGTGTCGTTGCTGTGTAGTTGTTGTGTAGTTGCTGTGCAGTTGCTATGCAGTTGCTGTGTATTGTGTAGTTGCTATGATGTGTGCAGTTGCTGTGCAGTTGCTATGCTGTGTAGTTGTGCAGTTGCTATGCAGTTGCTGTGCAGTTGCTATACAGTTGCTGTGTAGTTGCTGTGTAGTTTCTGTGTAGTTGCTGTGTAGTTGCTATGCAGTTGCTGTGCAGTTGCTGTGTAGTTTCTGTGTAGTTGTTGTGTAGTTGCTGTGCAGTTGCTGTGTAGTTGTTATGCAGTTGCTGTGCAGTTGCTGTGTAGTGGTCTGTGAGCTGTTAGCTCTTAGCGCTGGGTGAGAGTCTGAGGGTCTGAGGCCTGGCTCCCGGTCCAGGTGAACTGTGGCTCGGCGCGGGACCAGCTGGCCCGGTGCGTGCGGGAGCTGGGCGCGGCGCTGGACGAGCGGCAGGGGGCGCTGGGCCAGGCGGTGGAGGGGGCGCGGCTGCGGCGGGTGGAGGCGCTGGCGGCCCAGGTGACGGAGAGGCGGAGCCTGCTGGAGCACGCCGGCCTGCTGGCTTTCTCCCAGGAGCTGCTCAAGGAGACCGACCCGCCCTGCTTCGTCCAGGCCGCCCGCCTCACACACAGCAGGTCTGTGCCTTCTCGCCTACATCTACTTACCTACTCACACACCTACTCACCTGCCAATACATCTACTTACCTACTCACACACCTACTCGCCTGCCCATGCATCTACTTACCTACTCGCCTGCCCATGCATCTACTTATGTGCACACAAACCTACTCACCTGCCCACGCATCTACCTACCTGCTCACACACCTACTCGCCTGCCCACGCATTTACTTACCTACACACAAACCTACTCGCCTGCCCATGCATGTGCTTACCGGCACACAAACCTACCCACCTGCCCATGCATCTACTTACCTGCACACAAACCTACTCGCCTGTCCACGCATCTACTTACGTGCACACAAACCTACTCACCTGCCCACGCATCTACTTATCTGCTTACCCACCTACTCACCTGCCCATGCATCTACTTACCTACTCGCCTACCCATGCATCTACTTACCTACTCGCCTGCCCATACATCTACTTACCTACTCGCCTTCCCATACATCTACTTACCTACTCGCCTTCCCATACATCTACTTACCTACTCGCCTTCCCATACATCTACTTACCTACTCGCCTGCCCATACATCTACTTACCTACTTGCCTGCTCATACATCTACTTACCTACTCGCCTGCCCATACATCTACTTACCTACTGGCCTGCCCATACATCTACTTACCTGCACACACATATATTGTTTTATATGTGTTTTACATGTACGTGCAGGTCTCTCTTGAAAAAGAGATCTCGATCTCAATGAGACTACCTGCTTAAATAAAGGAAATACTTACCTGCACACACAGCTACTCACCTGCCTACCCACACACACCCAATTGCGTGCACATCTACAGCCTTCCCCTCCTCCCCTTTTCCCTCACTTCGCTCTTTGCTCTTTTTTGTCTGCCGCAGTATAACCCGCTTCCCCCCCACCTCTCCTCAGCATGCGGTTCCCCCCCCCCCCCCCCACATCTCCTCCATTATCTCTGTCCGCCTGTCTTCCCGCGTTAGTGTTTCTTTGGGGGCGTCGCCTGGGTCTATAGAACGAGGCAAAGGCAGCTGCGTGGGGGAGTCGCTCTAGCCAATCGGCGGCGGGGAAAACGAAGGCGGCGGGGAGGCGCCGCGCGGCGCGTAACCAGACGGCTCGTTTCGCGCGTTCGCTCGTTTCGCGCGCTAACGGAGTCTTCCCGTTGTCCCCGCCCCCGCCCAGGCTGATGAGGGCCGTCGAGTCGCTCCAGTGCTTCTCCCTCGCCGCCGACCCCTCCTTCCGACACTTCCAGCTGGACGTCTCCAGGGAGCTGAAGCTGCTCGGCAACGTGGACTTCATCCGCGGTGAGAGAGGCAGGGACGGTGGGAGGGAGGATGCGGGGCCACGCGTTCAGGGGCGGGGCCAGGTGTTGAGGAGAGTGGTGTGAGGCAGGGGGCGGGGGTGGAGCAGCGTTCTTTCTGTGTTCGGCTTCATTGCGATCAAACAGTCAGTTATTTCGTTTAAGGCAAGTAGAGCAGAATGGATCAGAAGGTGCCGAGAATAGAAATTCTGTGGGTTTTTGCAGATTGAACATGAAGTGGGTGGAAGAAGTCGAGCAATTATGAATACTTCCAAAAGGAACCCAGACCTCGGTCAGATACTTACTTGAACTATTTTTAAATCTTTCGATTGCTGGTGTAAAAAAAATTGAAAAAACTCTGGAGATCCATAAAAATTTTCAGTAAACTATGCTACTAATAAGGAAGTACAGCAGTATTGAGAAAAGAATGTTCTAAATGTTGATGGAGGTTAATGTGCATATTATGTTTTATTGTGTTACTTTGATAACAGTGGATTACGAAGCAGGATTACTGTGTTATCTGGATAACTGCGCTGAGTAAAACCCGGAACTTACTTACTAGTTCAGTCCATGTTCCAGATTTGGGAGGGTTCCAGGTTTTACTGAGCGCAGTTATCCAGGTGACTCAGTGATCCTGCTTCGTGACACAGGCCCCTGAAGACGCATCATAAATACAAATAAAGTTTTCTTAACTGCTTTTGCCTTTGCCCGTCAGCGCCATTGGCCCCTGTGATTGACACCCAGCGCACCCTGGCCTACGACCAGCTCTTCCTGTGCTGGCGGCTGCCTCAGGACTCCGCCCCCGCCTGGCACTTCTCCGTGGAGTTCCGCCGGCGCGGGGCGGGGCTCCGGGGCGGGGGCGGGGTCGGGGCCGGGGTCAGGGGCCGGGCCGGGGCCGGAGGGGGCCGCGGGGGGTGGCACCGGCTGGAGGAGGTGGGCGGGACCAGCGCGGTGATCGACAGGCTGGAGATGAACAGCGTGTACGTCCTCCGGGTGAGGGGCTGCAACAAAGCCGGTTTCGGGGAGTACAGCGAGGAGGTGTACCTCCACACCCCCCCCGCCCCAGGTAAGATCCCACGCCCAGAACCGCACACGCCTTTTTTTTTTTTTTGTTACCTGCTTAACCCGTTCTATTTGCTGTGATAGCTTCCAGTTATGCCACATTTTACTTTACACCTGGCTGGCCAGCGGAGGATGGGCTCCCCCTCTATAGCCGGGTTCCCCTCGAGATTTCTGCCCATTGGGGAGTTTTTTTCTCCGTTTGAGGGTTTTCTCCTCACTGGGAGTTTTTTTTTACCTCTTGCACCTGCTATTTTGGAGTTCAGGCCTGGTGTTCGCTCTGTTTGCTCTTTTTGCTCCGTCTCTTGCCTTGCTACTCTGTAAAGCGTCTTTGTGACAGTTGTCTGTAAAAAGACTTGAATTGAATTGTATTGACAGTTGGAACTGTAAAGCTCCAGAATTAATTTGGCTCGATGGCAGACAAGTCAAATAATTATTTGAAAATACTTTACCCTTTTGCCGCCAGTAAAATATCAAGAGATTGTTGACAGTTTTAAAATAGATCAAAATCTACTTGGTGATTGTACGTTTTGGTCCGAAAAATTGTTTCATGCATTAAAAGTTCTCAGCAAACTCATTGGTTTACGTGTCCATGAGCTCCAGTATATTAACTCATATTTTTCTTTCTGTCCATCCCTCCTTCTGTCTCTTTATTTTCCCATTTTCCCATTCTAGTCTTTTCCCTCAATGCATCCCAGCTCACCCGTCCTTTACCTCACCCCCTCTTCTCCATATCCCTTTTTCTTCTCCTTCTCTTCAGTTCTTCCATCCTCACCATTCGCCTTATCTCACAAGGACTCTGTAAGCCCCGCACTCCCTCCCTCCACCTGTCCGTCTGTCCATCTGTCCATCTGTCACTCTGCTGGTTTTCCACTGAAGACACATGCTTGCTTCATTAACACTTTGAAGAGTAGGTCTTTTGGAATGTTTCTTTTTTCTTCCAAAATTCTGCATCAGTGTTCTAGAACTCCATATGCTTTCAGTTACCAGCAGTGATTGTGACATCAGCATTAGAATGTTCAGCTAAGAACATTCTAATCGCGTATTTGTGATCTCACACCTTGAAGTGCAACGTGTTAATGATGGCTCTGTGCGTTTGTTAAGACTGGAACTTAACAAATGGGTTCAGCGGTTGGTCCCCCTGACCCCGGGGGAAGGCTGATGATCTAGACCTGAATTCCTCTGAGACTCCCTGCCCTTTGCGTGGTCCCCTCCTCTGTTTTTCTCCTTTTCTCTTTTTAAATCTGTCCTCCTGTCTCCGTCGCTAAGATATACTGCCCTCCTGTCAAAGCCGTGGAACCTTCCCTCCTTCCCTGATTGCAGCTGGTGTTTGCCCAGAATGCTCTTGCTTTCTTCCTTTTCCTCTCTCGTTCTAGCCTCCTCCCTTCTTTCTGTGTATTTTTACCCCTGGGATCCTAATTTTCCTTTCTGTTGCTCTACCTTTCCTTCCCTCCTGCTCCCTCCTTTCTTGCCACTTTGCGCCTATTCTGTTTCCTTCCTCATCACCTCGACATCTCTCCTGCTGTCTCTGTTCATCTCCCCCCGCCCACCCATCCACCTCTCCCTGTCTTCCTTTCCTCCTCATTTCATCCGTTTGTTCCTCCTCTATAACCCTCGGCCCTGACACTTATCCCTGTCCATACCCCCACCGTTAACCCTGGCCCTTAACCCCACCCCTGTCTCTCACCCACCCTTAACCCTGCCCCTTAACCCCACCCGTCTCTCACCCACCCTTAACCCCACCCTTAACCTCGCTCCTGTCTCTAACCCCACCCATATCCCCACCCCTGTCTCTTCCCTCACCCATATCCCCACCCCTGTCTCTCCCCCCACCCTTAACCCCACCCCTGTCTCTCCCCCCACCCTGAACCCCACCCTTAACCTCGCTCCTGTCTCTAACCCCACCCTTAACCTCGCCCCTGGCTCTCTTCTTCCCCTCATCACTCTCTCCCCCCCCCCTTAACCCACCCCTGTCTCTCCCCCCACCTACACCCTCACTTGCTCCTGTCATCCACCTCTCCCTGCATCTTCTTTCCCTCCTTTCCCCCCTTTTCATGCACACCTCCCCCTTTTCTCTCTCTCCCTCCCCCTCCTCTCTCCCTCCCCTCTCTCTCCCCCCTCTCTCCCCCACTCCCCCCTCTGTCCCCCGTCCCCTCCCCTCTCCCCCCCTCCCCCCTCCCCCTCCCCCCCCTCAGTGCTGAGCTTCTCTCTGGACCCGCGTTGGGGTCCGCACGCTGAGCGTTTGGTGCTCAGCAAGGAACAGCGCTGCGCCCGCAGCGTGCCCGGCCTCTCCCTCCTGCAGGCGGCCGACCGCGCCCTCACCTCCTGCCACCTCACCTCTGACCTGCTGGTGGGCGACATGGCAGTCACCCAGGGGCGACACTACTGGGCGTGCTCAGTGGAGCCTGGGTCCTACCTGGTCAAGGCGAGTTTGCACACGTTAAGGGGGGGGGGGGGGGGGGGTTACTGCGCCAGTCGTTGGCCCTAAAGGGAACAGAATGCACTGCAGCATACTGTATTGTAAAATGTGGGCTTTATAATGATAAATATCTATTGGAGTTTTAGTCTACGTAAAGCACCTCTGTCTTTCTGTTTCTCTATGTCTCTCTCTCTCTTTTCTCTCTCTCTCTCTCTCTCTCTCTCTCACCCTCTCTCAATCTCTGTTTCTCTCTCTCTCTGCAGGTGGGGGTGGGTCTGGAAGCTCGGCTGCAGGAGTGGTTTCATCTGCCTCAGGACATGCCCAGCCCCCGGTGAGAGAGAGAGAGAGACAGAGAGAGAAAGAGAGGGGTGGGGATGAAGGGTGGGGATCAGTAAGATGTGTGGTGGGGGGGTAAAGGGGGGAAACTGGAAATAGAAGGACAAGTGAGGGAGTGGGTAATAGATGAAAAGAAAGGGAGGGAAGATGAGTAGAAAAGGAGGGAGGAAAGGGAGGGAAAGATGAATGTGGGGGAGCTGTGAGAGGAGAACAAGGGAGAAAAGAAAAGGGGAAAATGGAAGAGAGCTATGGGAGAACTGTGGCAGAGGAGGGTGGAAGACAAAAGGAAGGAGGGAAAAGAAAGGAGAGGAAGTGAGAGAGGCATAAAAGAGGAGAAATGGGGGGAACGTGGTGGGACTGAAAGTCAGAGAAAGAGTGCTACTGAACCCCTGTGTGATATTCCTCCCTTCTTTTCCGCTTCCTCCTCTCCTCTCTTCCTTCTCATCCCACGTTCCTCCCTCCTTCTCCGCTCCTCTCCTCCCTTCCTTCTCATCCCACGTTCCTCCCTCCTCCTCCGCTCCTCTCCTCCCAGCTACGACCCCGACAGCGGCCACGACAGTGTTGCCGAGGAGATGCTGGAGTCTCCGCCCCCCTTTGTGTTCCTGACCGTGGGCATGGGCAAGATCTACCTGCCGCAGATGGTGAACTCCAACCACTGTTGCCCCGGCGACCCCGCCAGCCTGCGTGACCCCTCCGCCAACCTCAACAGCGGCGCCCCCTCGCCCCTGGGCCTCACCGTCCCCCTGCCCCCCCGGCTCGGCCTCTGCCTGGACGTCGAGAAGGGCCGCGTCACCTTCTACGACGCCCACTCCCTCCGGCCCCTGTGGGAGGGGCCCGTGGATTGCTCCGCCCCCGTTTGCCCGGCGTTCTGTTTCATCGGCGGAGGGGTGCTCCAGCTGCAGGAGCTGGTGGCCAATCGGAGTGCGGAGCTTCCCCAGGCCAGAAGGGTCACCATCCAGTCGTGTGGGAGCAACTGACAAAAGTTCTCTGCATAACTGAATTAAATGTGCATTAAGCTATTTTCATTAGCCGAATAACACGTAAATATAAATCACAAGTTTTTTTTTTACTTTGTCAAGAAGAAATAGTTTGCTTTTTATATAATCAAATTAGAAAATTGAAATTTATTTTGTAATATTATTGTTCATACTTTCCATTTACACTAAGCCTATAGCTTTGGTTGGCAGTTGCCAGTCACGT
Source organism: Anguilla japonica (assembly GCA_025169545.1). Lineage (NCBI taxonomy): Eukaryota > Metazoa > Chordata > Actinopteri > Anguilliformes > Anguillidae > Anguilla > Anguilla japonica. Next base: position 50,536,914 of record CM045890.1, on the reverse strand, counting down.
TTATGCGAATATATTTAAACTGTGAATGACTCAATATAACTTAATACGTATATTCTGGCTAAGTATGGAGTTTATCTGTATAAGTGCAAGACTGCATAACCAAGGAAATTCACATTTCTGGATGATTTTATTGTTTTACTTAGGCCTGTGCCTCTACAGTAGAGCCATTTTGTACTCAGCTGCTCGTGAAGGAAGACAGATGATGGCTCCTCCTTAAACTAAACCGCTCGCCTCATTTGTGTTTTACACAAGAAGGACGAGGTCTGCATCTTTCAATGTGTATTTTGTCAAAGACTGATAGTTTATTATGTTCACTCAAGTATTCTGACTGTTGACTATAATACAGGGATATACAGCCTTTACAAATCATATGCAAATGGAAAAACCTATGAGAACTCTTATTGGAACTGTGTTCATGTCTAATTTTATTATTATTATTATTCGAGGCATGGGAAGAGAGAATAATATTACTTTAGTAGTGTTATTTTACTAGGTTGCCAATTAACCTGTACAACCTGAACAGGAAAGATTCACCTTTTACTGTAGTGAACAGTGTGTGTGTGCATGTGTTTTTGCATTTTGTGTGTGTGTGTGTGTGTGTGTGTGTGTGTGTGTGTGTCTGTCTGTCTGTCTATGTCTGGGTGTGTGTGTGCATGTTCATATGTAAGAAAATCAGTGGGAGAAAGCAAGTGGCACAATTAAAATAAGCCAATGTTTCAATTATATAACTGCATAGAGCAAAAAATGCATAAGTCAGCTTTATTCAGTCAATAGTCAGGAACTGTACTCAGCTTGAGCTTGGTACAGTGCATATCTACATAAACACTAGAGATTACAGCGATTCAGGTGTGTGTGTATGTGTGTGTGTGTGTGTGTGTGTGTGGAACTTAAAACCTGAATGCCCCAGACAGTTTTATTCTTTGCAACTAAGTTTATTATTATTATTATTATTATTATTATTATTATTGTTGTTACTACTACTCTTACTACTACTGCTACTACTAACAATAATAATAATAATAATATAATAATATAATAAGGAATGTTTTAAGGAATGGAATTGGTTTTATTATATAAACCTGCAGTACTACACGGGAATGACTATCTTTTTGTTGCTATTTATTTAGACTCTGTAAAACCTAAAATGAAAGGAAAAATAAAGTCCAAATAAGTGAACTCCCTAACCTGTTCCTCGGAGGGTTGGTCTCTGCAGCTAGCAACTGTATGCCGCACACACTGGTGCAAGTTTGTCTGTTTGGTACACGTCACATCTTGAGAGCATACCTCCTTGTTTCTGGCTCATGGCTTAATGACTACGACCCTGGGACCTTCTGTGGCATCAAAACACTAGATTTGATTCATTACTACCTCAGCGTGAAGAAGCACTGTAGGTTGATTTTTGCCTTTCTCGTTAAAACAAATTCTGTGCACGGTTTTTACAGCAAAGGACAGAGACTTGCTTTTACACACTAGCCAAACACGCTGTGCAGTGTAGGCATCCAGCCACAATGCAATGTTCTGGAAGGCCTTCTCTGCTCATTTCAACAATGCCTCTGTATCACCAGCAGGTGGCAGCATTACATGTGTTGACTGCAAGGAAAATCGCGGTCTGCAATGAAATATCCACTGGCAGGATAGGCTTTGGCTAAGGTCCGAAGTTGCCTAAACTGCAGTTGAAATAGCAATTGTCCTAAAAAACAATTCTCAGTCTAAAGTAGCTTAACGGAATTTTCGGAAATTGTGATACATTTTTTTAGTTGTGGTTATGCTGCAGATTGCAACATATTCCACTGCTGGATTTTGTTGCAGCCTCACTGTCAGTGAATGCCTTCTTTACTAATCGAAAAGCTCATCGACAGTTTGCAGAGACAAGTGTGTTTCAGAGATTTAATCACACACAGGGTTTATTCAAGAACAGTCCAGATGTGTTCAATGAATGATAAAATTTGCATACTTTGTACTAAGGAAACACAGCAAGTGGTCATTTTCCACACAACAGACAAGTGTGCTTTTAAGTATCTGTTACCTACCTTCTTTTTCAAAGAAGGATGCACAGATGCCATCAAAAAAGGTATCCTATGACTCCATTAATATAATTTGGTTGGCCTAATAATTGTGCAAGAGAGGATTGATCAGTTTTCAATTCTGGTTGTGTGTGTAAGGAGAAAAACAGGACTGAAGGGAAAAGAAAAGGTGAGAAGGGGGGGGGGGAGATGCAGGAGGTCCACAGTGTTCTTCTCTGACTGTCGAGATAAATTGTTGTGCTCTTTTTTCTGGCAGCAGGGGACAATGTTACCATCTGTGTCACTCGATCACTTGCTCTAGCTCTCTCTTTTGTTAAAGGCATACTATGCAGGATTTTTCAGGCTGGCTGCGGTCCTGTGTTTGCAGTCAAAGAAGTCTCCTCCTCCTCTGTCTTCAACCCCGCCCACTCACCTTGAGTGCCCCACCTAATGGGGCTAGCTGGACAGCTAGACTATCGTTAGTACCATGAATTGAGAAACCATGAGTGACAGTAAGAAGACAGATTTGATTATAGCTTAATTCATTCCATTATGTTAAATGTAATAGTGGTTTTAATGTTGGGAGTTTTATTTTGACATTTTCAGACCCTTGTGAAAGTTCTTATTGCAGGTCCAACATAAAAAAGGGGCCACACCAATAAACGTCCCAAACCCATTTTAGAATAACAAATACAGGCAAAGATGCACTAATTTGGTCAAAGCGCATAAAGACAGAGATTGCCAGTGCACCATAGACATGCCTTTGCCTGGCTATTTTATAATATTTTCAAGGTAAAGATCCTGCATGGTATGCCTTCCGCTTCATTTCATAAGCTTCATTTCATAAAATGGCCACATGGCGGTGCCTTTTCCTTTCCTCCACTGCGGCTGCACTTTGGCCGCACGTCTTTACGCCTCGTACTCATCTTTCCAAACGCAGTTGTTGCAGGTGTTAAAACGTCTTGCGCTTAAGTGGCAGAACCGGAAAATTCTGCCCGATTCTTTACGGTGCAACCAAAGTACTTGTGCAATTTAATACGTAACCCAGTACTTTTGGCAATAAGTCAGAAACGGGCAGGTTCGGTTTGTTTCCACAGCACCGCGTGATTTAAGGGCTACGGTATTGTGGGCAGTGTATGTTTCATGTATGCTAGCAAAGTATATGCTAGCAATTGTCATGGAGATGATGTGCACGCCGTGTAATATGAAATATGTCATCGGGTGATTTCTTTCCAGCAATAAATCGAGAAGGCTGTTCATATTTCCTAATGCAGCCTTTGTCCTGTTGAACTTGTTGAAGCAGACAACAGAGTTTTAAACGTGGTGAGGCCTGGATCTCGGAGTTAAGGCAAGATCAGGTATCAGCATGAGGTGTACAAAAACAGGACCGATAAATGGTCGAAAGAAGTGGAAAAAGTGACAAAGAGGGAGGGAATAGGGGGAGGGGAGAGGATCAAAACAGTTGGACTACAAAAAGAGAAAACACCCGCCTGACCATCTATAGTCCGTGACCTTTAATCCTGTGCGTAACTGAGTCAACACTTGACCCCTCACTCTCCCTCGGGTCAAGGGTCAGAGGTCGGCAGGTGCCAGAGGGAGTCGGGAGTTCGCGGGTCAGATATCTCTGAGGTGAGGGGCAGCTGGATCCGAACGAGCCACAGCCCCGCCAATGCCAACTACAAAGAGCGGGCTATTTATACGGTGGTGACACAGTCTTGTCCTGTTTGATGCCGCATCGATCTGCCGCCCCGTCGACAGGACGCTCCCCAGTCCGCGCGTTCCAAAGCGCCGATGCCAATATCAATGAAGCGCAGCCCAGTTTGGCTCAGTTCATTAAGCTGGCCCAGTTCACCACATTGAAATCAATGAACGACACGGCATAAAATACAAAAACAGAGAGGATAGAGGAAGTCGTCTGGTCTGACCCAGCTCAATACCGCCTGGGGTCAGTACACCAGAGTCCAATTAGTTAAAACATCAGGACCAGGGGTAATAAGCAATTAACATATGATTTAGCTTTGTGCATTGACAGTCAGAGGGACATTTCTGTTACTTGGGTTTATTCACTGGTCATTTTCTCTCATGGAAAAAAAAGAGGGGGGGGAAAAGAGAGAGAGAGAGAGAGAAAGCACAAAAACAGAATGCAGTTATATGCAGAATACAGGATGAGGCAGCCTATAAAGAAAAGAGAGGGATGAGGAAAAAAAAGGAATGTCCAGATAGGCGGAGTGACCTGTCAGGAAAGAAGAGCAAAGCACATTCCTCTCTCTCTCTCTTCCTCTCGTTCAGCGCTCTCACTCTCATTCTCTCCCTCCTGCAAACAGCAGCTGGGACAGGTGTGTTTTTACTTATAGCAAAGAGCACAGGCTGCAGCCCAAATCAGCAGCCACAGCTGTTTCACAACCCCACTCTCAGCACATACATCACACACACACACACACACACACCGCTCTCAGCACTATACACTCACACACACACACACACACACCGCTCTCAGCACTATACACTCTCACACTCACTCTCACACACACACACACACACACACACCACTCTCAGCACTATACACTCACACACACACACACGTACATACACACACACACACACACACACTGCTCTCAGCACTATACTCTCACACACACACTCACACACACACACACACACACACACACACACCGCTGTCAGCACTATACACTCACACACACACACACACACACACACACGCACACACCACTCTCAGCACTATACACTCACACACACGCTCACACACACACACAAACACACACACACACACACACATACACACATTGCTCTCAGCACTATACACTCTCACCACACACACACACACACACACACACACACATACACGCACATACACACACCACTCTCAGCATTGTACTCCACATACACACACACCCTGCTCTCAGCACTATACTCCACGGACACATGCGCGTGCACACACACACACGCACACACGCACACACAAATCAACAAATCTCAGTTCGCAACATTGGAACAATTGGCTTTGTCCTGCGAGCGGATAGATAAATAGTTCTTATCAGGAATCAGGGAGCGGCTTTGTTTGTAGCTGCGTCCTTTTCACTTTCCGTGAGATGTGATTGGGTAGCGTGAGAGCGTCAGACAGGGCCTGGAAGCGTGCGTCTCGCACCAAAACCGTGAGAGCCGCCAACCCTGCGGTGCACGCCAGGCACACAACCCCACTGTATCACACTGCACACATTGCACTTCCTTGATAGGAGTGGAACTAGTACTGTTTGCTATTAGTAGCTATGTTTGTGTGTGTAGTCTTAATAGTGTATGTGTGTGTGGGGGTGTAGAGTCAGTGTTAAGTGTGTTTGGGTATGCACAAATATGAACTCTGTAAGAGAAGCAGCAGTAGTAGTAGTAATAGTGTGTGTGTGTGTGTGTGTACGCAGTGTGTTAAGACCAAGGCTTCTGACTCAGGAAACAGAGGGATCCTGTTTATGATCAGACATCTATTGTTACCGTGACGATAGTACACACACTACCCCCCAGCTACCCCCCGGTGCACACACACACACATACACACACACATACAGGTCTCCCCAGCTCTAGCACGAACCCGTGTCTACATCTCCCCCAGTCTGTTTACATTGTTTAACCCCCTCTTCCCTTTCTTTTACTGGAATGTTAATACACTCTAAGCACTGTTATTGTGTCGGATCAGTGTTAGAAAGTACATACATTTATCCACTTCACACGCTCTCTCTCTCTCTCTGTCTGTCACTGTCTCTCTCTCTCCCTGTGCACACATCCACATTCTTTCTGTTAGCATCTGGAATTGATATGTGATTGAGTCCATCCCAAAAGCTGAACTCGCACCTGCAGTGTCCCTGTTTCCACCCCGCACCCCCTCCACCTCCCCCTCCCTCCCCCTCCCTCCCTGCCTCCCGCTCTGTCTGAGGGCTCCCCCCCAGCAGTCTCTCCCTCTCCTCCTGATGTAGCTGCGTCTGCTGCTGCTCTGTGCTAGGCGCAGGTTTCCAGCGAGGTTTCTCTCGCTCGCTGGCAGAGAGAATGCTGGGATTTCAGTTCTCACTGAGCTTTTACCCACACACGGCGTTACACAGAAAGCAGCACACACGCACGTGCGCGCACACACACACACACAATGACTCACAAATGTCACAAATAGTCTGTGTGCACACATAGAATTGTACAGTACACAGAAACATAAATGTATTGTACAAACAAAAAACATACAGGCAAAAAATGGTACATACAGTCACAAACTGTCTATACATCTACCACCCCGCCCCCCCCCCCCACTCCCCTCACCCCCCTCTCTCACACACACACGCATAGGCACACACACATAAACAATTGATGTGAAAAAGAAATGGTCTGTTCCAAACACCATTTATATAATATGCATTTACAGACTATGACACTCACACCCCACAGACGTTTATTCTGTTTGGCGTCAAATGTAAACAGCAAGGCACTAAGAATAACTTCACTTTTCTGGGTGAATGGTGTTTATATATCTCTGCTTTCTACCTCTGCACGGCTGAAGTGGGCCCACTTAATACACTGGCAAATACTCAAGGTTGACCGCTTGTGGATGTTATCATTTCCACATTGTCCTCTAATGGCGGTACTCCCTAATCAGAACATACAGTACGCCTACATCAGCCAGTTCTTTTATGGTTTAATCAATACTTTCTTTTCCCCTTCATTTAGGTATAATGACACAATTGCGACAGTATTTCTAAATATTGAGCTATTTAGATTTAAATTATCAAGCATATGACTTTGAAATAATTTATACGACTCAGGAAGTTGCTTTCATCGAACCGAATTGCTACATTCTTCAAATTCCCCATCGCGACGTTTTCCTGGAAAATACATCATGTCCCACAATTCTTCGTAATCCCATGACGTCATATTGTTGCGCTTGACTTCATAGGCGGTGAGCTGGCGATTGAGAGGTAACGACAGCTAAATTTATGAATACGATATGTAACTGGAAAGTTATGCATTTTTGACTCTGATATGGCAGACTGTTGAATTCAACTTCCGTCGTTTGCAGTGTACATTTGATTTCGCATTTCTTGCTCGCTATATTTACTTTTCAAACTCACTCGTTGGACAGCAGGTGAATAGCCAGCCTACACACCTAGGCGGATAGATAATTCACGGTTTACACTGGGTACGTTAGCAAATCTCTAGTGTTGAGACGTTGATAGCGGCTTCTGATTTATAAATAGGTTCTGTCACCATTTGTGTGATCTGAATTACTATGAGAATTATTGTTGAATCAGATCGCTTGCAGAGAGTTGTTAGCTGACGTTAACTACTTAGAAAACAGCAATTGTCTTACGATTTTCTGTACTTCTCCATCTCAGTTGAATTAGGGTAACTACAGTAAATTATTCTTTCTGTATTCTCATTACTTTCATTCCAAATCGGCAGGTACGTCAAAGCACAGTTCTGTAGCTTTCCACTGCCTCCGTGTTCAAATCCATCGTCATGACTAAGCTTCTCCAGTGGCTGTTGGGCGCCTCTGTGTTTGGGGTTGCCTGGGGGCTTGTGGTCCTTGACTTGATGAACCTGAGGTTGCCCCGAGCGTACAGGGAGGTGGCCTGGCCCATGCCCGTGTATCTCCTGGTGGTGTTCGGGTGCTACTCCCTCGCCACCGTCGGGTACAGAGTGGCCACCTTCAATGACTGCCAGGAGGCAGCCAAGGAGCTACAGGCTCAGATCCACGAGGCCAAACTTGACCTTCAGAAGAAAGGACTGAAATTCTGACCCAGAGTGCTCCTGGGGGAACACTGAGGTCTCGTTCCCCTCTCAGATACCCTGGTTTCAGCAGGGTGTTGGACACTGTGACCCTGACTAATACACTGGCAAATGCTCGCGCTGTAAGTCTGATTAAGGTCTGTGCAATACTGTGAATGTGTCTGGTTTAATTGTTGAACTCAACACATGAATCATGTTGAATGTTGTTTTTACCTGTTGCGGGCCTGTTTTATTTCAAATTGAAATTTTTGTGAGGGAGACTGGGTGGGGTAGGGTGTGGCGGGGCAGGATGTGTATGTGATTTAACTCCTTAAGGTTTAGGTATATTTCAGTGGTGTACACTCCTGATCAATGAGATCCACAGTCCTGAGCGCTTTCCAGCTTCCTTTTAGCCAGCAACTGATTGACACCTGGAACAACCAGTCAACTGAGTTCTAGTCCAGTCGGTCGAATCAATTTAGCTGTAAAGACCTCTGTTGGCAGGAAGGCCAGAAACTCATTAGTTCCAAGAGTGGTGGCCAGTAGGCTGTAAATTTGCTATGGGAGGATGAGCAGTATAATTGGTGGAACTGCCACGTGCTGTCAGTTCCAATGAAAAGACTTTCCTCTCCGAAGCAAATTGCTGACTGGTTCATCACCTCACTCATTAAAAATCTGATGGTTCCACTCGGCTTGTGGTTTGTGAAGCTTTACCCTCCCAGCACTGCCGCAGATAGTCTATGCAGAACTCACCTTTAAACTCAAAACGGCCCTGGACCTATATTCCTCTTATTAGCAAAGTCACCAATTTAACAGGTCAGCTCTCTGCACCTTTTCACTCAGTTATCTGTTGTTTATCCTGACTACCTGTATTCACCAGAAAACAATCGGTAATTATAATAGATTTTGGGCTATTTGTCAGTTAGATTCTGTCAATTATGTTTATTATAATAAAGAAACTGCAGTAAAAAAAAATATAGGCTATTATTTACGTGTTGTATGACCCTTGCTAAAATGAATCCAGCGATGTTTCGTGTAGGCTGCTGGGCCAGATCAGATGCAGTGAAGTCTAAATAAATCAGCTTCTAAAAAGGTCATCCTCGCTCAAACTGGATTGTGTGTCAGTAGTGCAGAACCATGAAAGACTTAAGGTTCGGGATACAGATGCAGTAAATGTAAATATTCTGCCTCCCTCCTCTAGCTCATTGGCCATCTCTGCATTCCTCTACGTGCCATAGCATGCTAGGGGCAACTGTTACAGCTTAGGGCAGTGGTACTCAAACTAGGGGGTGGGGTTGACTGGTGGGTCGCATGGTACCAGTGACAAAAATAACGTACTAGGCCTATATATAATACCCTTTCCTATGACATTCACCCAGTCAAGCATGATACATGTACTGCTCGTTATACACTACGTTATACATGCAGTTGTGTTGCCATAGCTTTAAAATGTATTAATTACAGAGCTGGTCATGTTTTTTAAAATTATTTTAATAAATGTTGACTCAAAGACTTTTGTTTTCTCACTTATTGTATTGTGTGCAATACAAGTGAGGTCTACTTCTTCTTCAATAGGGTTTGACAGTAGAGTCCCACCGAGTTCTGCCGGTCATGCTTGAGATAGGCTGCTGTAGGTCCACAGATCTGCATGGCATGTGGATGGATGTGTGTGTATGGCCATTTGTGTCCATCCTCGGTCAATCCGTATGACGTGAGAACGCGTGGATCTACGTAGCATGCAATACAGTTTAAAAGGGAATCTCACTACACTGGAATACTGTATAAGCAGAGGAGTGGTGTGTGTTTGTGGTGTAGTTTTTGGATTATAAGATCACATTCCATCGTATGTAATGCAAGGGATAATACTTGAGACTGCAGTAGAATTTTTGTTTGAATTGATAAAGTCTTGCTTTTGTCTTAACTTTTGCATGCTGGGTAAACTTCTGTTTTCACACATCCGGGAATTCCTGACGGAAACTCTTGACTCGGTCTTAAACTTCACCAGCGGGTAGGATGGAAGCGTGGTGTGTACAGATCGTCCTGCCAATGGCATTCAAGGAGGATGCTAAGCCCCACCCACCTCTGGCTCGCCACAGTTCATTCGAGGTCGCTTCCTAGTTGATCGACGCAAATCTCAGGAACAGGAATAACGATAAGACTTGTGTTGATATGAGAGGAGTTGTGTGCACTAGGGGTGGTGGGGGTTTGGGCATCGAACAGAAAACATCCTCCCTTTGACACAAATCTGAAGGGTAACAGAACGTTGGCGGAAACCCCCAAGTGCGCCACAGAACACGATGCACAGGGGGAAGATTTAATCGCACAAACCTCGTCCAGACGTCCCCACCAGGGAATTTAGCGCTCCCACAAGTCATTTAGACAGAACGTGAACCCTTTTCGGTCTGCAGTTTGTTTTATTTGTCTGCGATTGGTACATATTTTATCCTGCTGCCCGTCCTCCTCCATCTTGGGCGAAGCCTCCCCTTTATCGGCGCGCATTCCTCGCCAAGGCTGAGACGGGGCGGGCTTGGAGACGGGGTCAGGGCGGGGCCCTGGGAGCGCGCGGCTGGGATACCGACCGCGGGAGGAGGAGCGGGGGGGGGGGGGGGGGGGGGGGGGGGGAAGGTTCCGCTAGAACCACCGCTCGCCAACCTGAGACGAGGAACGGTTAGCCGCGGCGCAGGCTCACTCTCCTAAACGAGGCCGTCAGCGTTTCGTCTGCTTGTTGTTTTATTTGTTTGCACAAGGAAAACATGCAGACGGACAGACACACCGACACAACAGCAACTACAAGCTGGTGAGAAACGTAGTTCTCTCACCTGGTACTAGCGAATCATTTGAAACAATCAGCGATGATAACGATAAGACATTCAGTCAGTGAGGTTCTCTCTCCCTCTATACTCTGTAGCAACAGAACCTGAAGCTAACTCAGCGCTAACGTTGAGGGGCGGGGGTGCTAACGCACCGCGCGCATGTAGACGCCTCGTGCTCCGGCTGAGATGAGCGGGCTAACGCGTACGGAACGCAGGCTGCGCACAGATCACAGGGTACATTAACCGAGCCGCGCGCCGAGGGAAACGCGCAGACAGGACGCGCATTGTAAATGAACCCGGCAGGATGTTAGCGGGGGCTGGTGAGCCCGCTAATGGATGCAATATGTACACAGTGCTAAGTGGACACTGCGGTACATTAAAGGGAGAGAGAAGCGATGGAGCTGCTGAGATATTCACAGGAGGATAGACGGGTGGGAAGATTCATACACACGGTGACAGTATATGGAAGCTGGAAACTAACCCTGTTCCTGGAGATATACCGTCCTGTAGGTTTACATTTCAACCCTAATTTGGGACACCTGGCTTTATTAGGGTTGGAGTGAAGACCTACAGGACGGTGGATCTCTGGGAACAGGGTTAGGCAGCCCTTTTCTAGCTGTTGAATGGGGTGCGCTTTGTTAGGGCTGGAGTGAAAACCTACAGGACAGTAGATCTCCAGGGAACAGGGTTGGGCAGCCCTGCTCTAGCTGTTGAACAAAGCGTGCTTTGTTAGGGTTAGAGTGAAGACCTACAGGACAGTGGATCTCCAGGGTGAAGACCTACAGGACAGTGGATCTCCAGGAACAGGGCTGGGGACCACTGCACTGAGAAGACACCCTGGTGTATGGAAAGAGGGAGAGGCGACAGGGTTGGGTTTTTTTAGTAGGCTACAGGCCAGAGGCACAATAACAGGAAGAAAGGACAGGAGGGGGGGAGAGAGGGAAGAGGGCGACCTGTTCGCGCACAGGCCGGGACCCGCGAGGAGGGAGAAGACGGTCAGGAAGCGAGAGAAAGACAGGAAGAGAGGGATGAGCACCGCACACAGAGAGAGAGAGAGAGAGAGAGAGACAGCGAGGCGAAGGTTGGGGGAGGGAGGAGAGGGGCCAGACCAGAGGCCGGGTCTGTCACGCCCTGTCTCGGGCATGTTGGCGGTAGGCCAGGCGACGTACGGGAGGGCGATGACAGCGGCCCGGCGGGCTGTCCTTCCCGGACGGCGGCTTCGGCGCTCCGGGGAGCGGGCGGAGATACGGAGCGCTAACAAAGCAGCTCTTTCCCCCCCCCCCCTCCTCCTCCTCCTCCTCCTTCCTCCTCCCTCCGTTCTCCCGAGGCGCCGCAGTTTGCGGCTGCTCCCTTCTGGGAGGGACGCCGATTACTCATTTACCTCAAAACAAAACCTCCTGCATCACGCGGACCGCTCCCACTCCGCTATCCCAGATGTCTTTGGGGAGTGCGCTTAGCCCAGAAACCAGACATTCCTCTGACCCGTTTGCCTGCTTTACTCTCTTCTTTGATTTTTTGGTTAGTTCTTGCTTTGCTAACGTAGTGAGGCCGTGCTATTCTGCTTAAGCGTGTCTCGGGACAGCCCATAGTGTTTCCAGGGCGACGCCCCTGAGCGGGAAGCACAGCTGTACGCCGTAGCGGCGGACCTGACTGCTGCCTGCTTAACTGGGCCATGCAAATGAAAGGAACCTTACTGTGTGTGTGTGTGTGTGTGTGTGTGTGTGTGAGAGTGTGTGTGTGTGTGTGTGTGTGTGTGTGAGAGTGTGTGTGTGTGTGTACCTGTGTGTGAGTGAGTGTGTGTGTGTGTGTGTACCTGTGTGTGAGTGAGTGTGTGTGTGTGTGTGTGCATGTGTGTGTGAGAGTGGGTGTGTGTGTGTGAGAGTGTGTGTGTGTATGAGAGAGTGTGTGAGTGTGTGTGAGTGTGTGTGTGTGTGCATGTGTGTGTGAGTGTCTGTGTGTGTGTGTGTCTGTGTGTGTGTCTCAGTGTGCGTGTGTGAGTGTCTGTGTGTGTGTGTGCGTGTGAGTGTCCGTGTGTCTGAGTTTGTGTGTGTGTGTGTGTGAGTGTGTGTCTGTAGGTGTGTGTGTGTGCGTCTGTGTGTGTGTGTGTGTGTGTGTGTGTGTGTGTATGTAACAAACAGACAAATGTAAAGGAGAGAGGAAAAGCACTTGAAAGCTGACCCATTTTCTGCTTTAAAGACTGTAATGAATGCGGGATTGTAGGGAGGGGTGGGTGGGCGGGGGCTGGAGGTTTCCCAAGAATTATTATTTTTTTAATTCAATCATTCATGCTGTGCGGGTGTACCTGGATGTGTGAGTGTGTGTCTGTGTGTGTCTGTCCAGTTTGGGCCAAAAATTATCTCTGCAGAGGGAGAGAAGATAAACAGGTCTGCGGGGCGGGGGGGGGGGGGGGGGGTATTGACATGGTAGCATGCCATTCACTATGCCCCACCCACAACGACACCCGCAGGTTCTAACAGTCACACACTCCGTTGCCCTGGCGTCCCAACCGCGTCCACGTCTCATACAGAGCTGACGCATTAATATTTCTGAGATGATCTACTGTAAAGCCTTTCCTTCTCTTGCACAATGCAGCTGCATGTGTTTGTTGGTCTACAGGACGTCTGCAACAGGAAGCTTTTTTAATTAAAAAAATGTAAGCTTTTCTCGGAAGCGATAATTTGTTTTTTTATAAGCATTAATTAGGATGGATGTGGTGCACGATTGCAATTTTACGGTAATCGGCCGTTTTCTATTTTTGCCAGCGACGCTCGTTCTCTCCTTATTGTTGTGCAAATCCTCTGTGTGTTTTTTGCCAAGCTTGAACAAAGCTAATTTCATGCTCCAAAACCGTACTAATTATACAAAGTTTATTTGGGACTATTGTAGGTTTCACTAATACGATTTATTCAGCATCTCTTTTCGTGGTGTTATTTAATTAGCATCAGGTACTGCAATGACCCACGTTTGAGTCGGTCAACTGGATTATATGTGTTAGCAATACTATTTTCCACACGGGCCTGCTTAGTGTATATTTGATAATTGAATTAATTGGCACAGGGAGAGAAGAGAGAGAGAGAGAGAGAGAGAGAGAGAGAGAACAGGAACAGGTGTGAGAGAACTTGAAATAAGCAGAGAATGCAGGCCTAGATGAAGAGGTGGAAACATTGTCAAAGATTCAAACAAACAATAGAACAAAGATTTTTTTTAAAACATTTTTGCAACAAGCTGTGACATTGCAGTGATCAGCCAAAGACATCTAATTTTCGAAAAAATATTTATTTTCAGAGCTTCACATTACTGTATTTATGAAAGTTTTTTTAATATATATATATAATCTCCTATATACATATAATACATTTTACATACACATGTACAAAATAGGTGACACAAAATCTGAGGACAGCAACACGTGGCGACTTAAAATGACTGGGACCCTCCTGTGTGTGTCAATCAAACGACAGCCCCCATCCCCCCCCTCCCCTCCCCTCCCCCCCCTCCCCCCCCCCCGCCCCCCATCGGCCTTTAAACTGCAGACGCGTGTTTGCGCAGTTGTCTGCACAGTTGTCTGCGTTATTTAGGGCAGATCGGCGACATCGGGGTTCAGATTGCGCCGCAACGTATCAACATCGCCCGTGTAGCTGTACGTTTCCGTTCCGGTAAACGCGTCGGAGGTCGCGTTTACCTTCCGGAGAGTTCCGTCTGCTAGCGTCGTGGAGGTCGCTCAAATTTCTCAAGGAATTTTTTTTTTTTTTTTTTTTTTGGCAGAGGTCATTTTGTTTTTTGATCACAAACACTCACACACCTTTCCTCAAAAAAAAAAAACCTGTCACCTTTCACAGGATAAACATTTCTTTTTGCTCGTTTCTTTTTGCTTGTATAAAAAAACAAAAACAAAGGGGAAACAAAAACATTTTTAAAAAAAGAAACTGCTCTTGTGCGAACTTCATAAATTAGCTTAAGAAAAACGGTCTGTACTGCACTGTGCCTGTTGCAGTACAGTCAGTTCTGTGCCGTGTAAGATGCGTGTCTGTGTAAAGTGCACTGCTGCACTGTCAGTCGGTCTCTGGGAGATTCATGCACTGTTGCTACTGGACTGCACTGACTTAGTACTGTTAGCGTTCTCTTTTCTGTTAGTACAAGGAGCACTTTTGGAAAAACACCCCTCGACTGAATGCTACATTTAAACAGGAACAATGCAGAGTGAATGTCAGTTTGTACATACACACATAATATACAGCATATCGCATTACAAAACTATATTACAAAACACACGGGTGAGATGATTACTGTTTTCTTTGGCTCAGCGGGTTAGAGAGGACCATGAACTTTACAGGTCTTTTACACAAAATTGTCATTACTTATGCAAGCAGCCCTTCTCTCACTGCCTCCGACTTGATTGTTCTCAGTCTGTACTCTTGTGATTGTCCAGTTTTTTTTTAGGTTTTCTTCTTCATTAGCTTGCATTTTTCTGTCTTTCACAAAACAAAATGGCCGGGAAGAATCCCCCAGAAAATACTGACGTCCTCGTAAAACACTTTTTTCTCATTCCCTCGCACACAAACACTCCACAGCACTCATCACTCGCTACGGCGATAGCGTCCGTCCGCATCAGCACAATAAAGTTTTTTTTTTCCTCTTCCAACGACCAGCATTGGGCTTTGAGAACTGTCTTTGTGTCCCTGGGTCCCCACGTAGAGTAGTCCATTTTGATTCCCCTTCGTGGGGGGCTTATGGGTATTGTAGTTCTTCAGTGCAATACCCAGGATATTAAGACTGGGATCAGCGTCAAGCAGAGAGAGACGGACGTGGCCTTCACTCCGGAACTCCCTACGCTCCTCTGGACATCCGGCAAGATCACAACAGGATCGTCTGTGGAAGCAGGAGAAGAAGAGGGAAGCGGAGAGAAAAGAGAGAAATGAGTCAGAGGGCAGGTTGCATTAAAAGCTTATTTTCAGGAAGGAACACCTACACGTCGTTGAGAGATTAACTCTTAATGCACGGGATGAGGCAGAAAGCGAGGGAAAGAATTAAGTCGGACAAAGAAGAGATAAAGGGAAGGAAATATGGAGCTTGTGGGTTTGAGGCGAACGCAGGCAGGCCCACCACACAGCACAGCACAGCAAACAGAGCTAGGCAGGAGGACCCGGCCTGTGCACAGCAACAGCACAGAGGCCCTGTGCAGCAACAGTACAGTGCACAGTAAAACACTACGGGTTTCCTCAGCTCAAACTGAATAATAATAATAATAATAATAATAATAATAATAATAATAATAATACCTTGCATTTATATAGTGCTTTTCTCACACTCAAAGAGTTTCACAGTGATGAGGGGGAGACTCTCCTCAACCACCACCAATGTGTAGCACCCACCTGGGTGACACACGGTGGCCATTTTGTGCCAGAAACCAGGGGCAAATGAGGTGGCAGGCTGAGAGAGAGCCGGGGCTGGGAATGTTTTTTAAAAATGCACTCCAGTGGAACGGCTGGGTGGCAGCACGATTAGCCGCTGGGTGGCAGCATGCTTAGCCACTGGACGGCAGCATGATTAGCCGCTGGGTGGCAGCACGCTTAGCAGCTGGACGGCAGCACGATTAGCCACTGGGTGGCAGCACGATTAGCCGCTGGACGGCAGCACGATTAGCCGCTGGATGGCAGCACGATTAGCCGCTGGACGGCAGCACGATTAGCCGCTGGACGGCAGCACGATTAGCCGCTGGGTGGCAGCACGATTAGCCGCTGGATGGCAGCAGGATTAGCCGCTGGGTGGCAGCACGCATAGCCACTGGGTGGCAGCACGATTAGCCGCTGGGTGGCAGCACGATTAGCCGATGGGTGGCAGCACACTTAGCCGCTGGACGGCAGCACGATTAGCCGCTAGATGGCAGCACGCTTAGCTGCGTGGGAGGCAGCTCTCCAGTGTGGGGTGTAAGGATGACTCAGCCCCCGTGTCGCGACGGCACGGCCAGAAAGGCCGCTCCGCCCCCGAAAGGTTCGCCGTCACGCGGGTCAGGCCAGCGGAGAATCATTAACGCGGAGCGGATGTGAGCCGCGGACGCTCGCCAGGGTCCAGTTCAAACCGGCTCAAAATGTGTGCCTGGAGCAAGGTCAATTCTGCACAACAACGGGGAGCTTACTCCACAGAACAGTACATTCAGAGGGCAATACTGAACAGGGCATTACAAAAGGAAATGAGTGAATTATTATTATTATTATCATTATTATATTGGTCCAAGTAGCAAAGTGAGATTTCTCCCCACATGAGCATTTTTTTCCCACATGACAGTTTGAGTGTTTCTCTTTCCCACTGGGAAGTTTTTTTTTTTGTCCATTTGCTGTTTTTGGGGGGGGGGGGGGGGGGCAGGGGGGGCAGGGGGGGCAGGGGGGGCATAGTCTCAATCTTTGGTACTCTCAATCTTTCCTACACTTTATGTTCCTGTTTTCACATATAGTGCATTTCTGACAGGGTCTCTGTAAAAAGTGCCATACAAACAAATGTAACTTCATTATTATTATTATTATTATTATTATTATTATTATTATTATTATTATCATTGATAACAGACAAAATGATCATTTTCCAGCGCCTGCTTCTCATCCATTCAGCAAAGGACAGACACAGTAGGAGGTGAGAGGCGTACCTGCAGGAGGTCTGTTGGATGGATTATGCACACCTCCTCCTGCCCCTCCTCCTGTTTTGGTCTCCTGGGAGCCTGGGACACAGAGAGGAGGACACAATGAAACCACCGCAGAGAGGAGAAACAGGGGGCTGCTCTGCCTTAAAGATTAAAAAAAAAAAAAAAAAATCTTTAAATCTTACCACTGGAGTCCACGACGTCCACACGCAGTCTCAGACACTCTTTCCCACGATGGTGGACAGGCTTGGCTGTTGGAGAAAGGAGCGGGAAAGGGATTAATTACAAACCCGATTTATCGAGAATAAACGAGGCTCATTTAACACGTTCAACACAGCCACCCTCGCAATCTTTAGAAGTGCACCCTGGCTATTTCCCGGGGAAACTTTCATTAGTTCACCGCTAATATTATTTAATATCTTCGTGGTGTGAAAGCTTGAAAATGCTTTCCTGGAAAAACAGAAATGAGTCCCAGGGAAACTGTTTGGTTGGACGTTTGGGTGCATTAAGCGTGCGATGTTGCACAGTTTCCACATTCGGGAAAGCCTGACCCAACGGTTTCCCAGCCTATCAGAGTTTTTTTTCCCCCCCGTTTCTCAGTCTCTAGGTGGTCTTTATCTTTAGCGTTGACCGCCGCGGTGCGCTGACGAGAGCCGGCGATTCTCTGCTCTTTAATCGCCGCTCAGGTCTGAGGGAGCCGGAGAGGAAGAGCGTTTCCCGTCCGCTCGTCCGAGCCAAATGAGTCACCAGGGCGCCGCGGCGCGGTCTCCGCTCTCTAGAGCAGGCGGGGCGGGCACCGTGAGCTAACGCCAATGCTAACGCTAAAGCTAAGCCTCTCTAGAGCTGGCAGGGTGAGCACCGTGAACTAATGCTAACGCTAAAGCTAACACTAATGCTAAGCCTCTCTAGAGCAGGCAGGGTGAGCACCGTGAACTAATGCTAACGCTAAAGCTAACACTAATGCTAAGCCTCTCTAGAGCAGGCAGGGTGAACACTTTGCGCTAAAGCTAACGCTAAGCCACTCTGGAGCAGGCAGGGTGGGTACTATGCGCTAAAGCCAAAGCTAATGCTAAAGCTAAGCCTCCCTAGAGAAGGCAGGGTGGGCACTGTGCACTTAAGCTAACACTAAAGCTAAGCTTCCCTAGAGAAGGCAGGGTGGGCACTGTGCGCTAAAGCCAAAGCTAATGCTAAAGCTAAGCCTCCCTAGAGAAGGCAGGTGGGCACTGTGCACTTAAGCTAACACTAAAGCTAAGCCTCTCTAGAGCAGGCAGGGTGAACACTTTGCGCTAAAGCTAATGCTAACACTGAAGCAAATGCCCTCTAGAGCTGGCAGGTCAGACACCATGAGATAAAGATAATGCTAACACTAAAGCTAAGCGTCTCTAGACCAGGCAGGGTGGGCACCATGAGCTAACGCTAAAGCTAAGCCTCTCTAGACCAGGCAGGGTGGGAACTGTATGCTGATAGCTAACGCTAAAGCATAAACAACACCTCGGGTGGCCAGTAGGGGGCGGCGGGGACACTCACAGATGTAGTAGTAGCTCTCGCCCCGGCGGAACTCCTTGCCCAGCGTGAAGGGGGTGAAGCGCTGGAACTTCTCTGAGAACTTCTCGGGGGCGTGGGCGGCGAAGGGGTGCGAGCACTCCCAGCGCAGCTGCTCGTAGGACTGCGGCCGGCACTCCTCGTAGTCCTCCCGCTCCACCATGTACAGCACGTAGCGCTCGGCCTCCTGGGAAGGCACCTCCCCCAGCGGGTAGTGCGGGCACACGATGTCCAGGTAGTCGTTCAGCTGCACCTCCACCGTGTACTCGGTGAGAAACCTGGAGAGAGAGGGGGGTGGGGAGGTTAGATGTACTGCATACAAATAATTCCCACAAAAACCATAACGAGAACAAAACTAGTAATAAACACAGCTATACTGTTATTATTGCTCTAAAGCAGGAATTCATGTATATTGCATTGAGGATACCATATGCATGCACTGTATATATGGAATTGTTGTCGTCATTTTTTTCCTCATTACATTTAACCCCGATCGCAGATTTTTCACTATGGCTGTGAAAGCAAAGTCAGATTAGTATGGGCCAAAGTAAGGAGGTTTCAGTGGTCACTGCGGACTGCCCTCATGTTAAAATCAATACTGGTTTCTGCAAACCCGGCGGCTCTGTTGACAAATACAATGAGTACGCAAGCACGCGGGTCGCAATCCAAACGGCTGCTTCCAGACTCCGTGTGTGTGTGTGTGCGTGCGTGTGTGTGTGTGTGTGCGTGTGTGTGTGTGTGTGTGTGCGTGTGTGTGTGAGAGTGTGAGTGTGCGTGGGTGTGTGAGTGTGTGTTTGTATGTGTGTGTGTATTGTGTGTGTGCGTGTGTGTGTGTGCACGTGTGTATGTGTGTGCGTGTGTGTGTATTGTGTGTGTGTGTGTGTGTGTGTGTGTGCACGTGTGTGTATTGTGTGTGTGTGTGTGCGTGTGTATGTGTGAGAAAGCATTAAAATATGTGTAGAGGTAAGAGCAACACACCCCTCCAAACGTATTTACTGGAACGGGACGAAAACCACACAATTTGCGCCTTCTCCTCCCCCCCCCCCCCCCCCCCCCGTCTCCGTCTGTCCTCCGGACACGCCGCCCTCCCGGTTACAGACAAAGCAAAGGAGCAGAGCCGGTCAGACCGTCTCCCTCTCTCCTTCTCCCCTCCCTCTCTCTTTATCTCAACTTTTTTTTTTTTTTTACAATGTTATTCCAGTCTTCCTTCCCTCAGAATTTTGCGTTTTTTTTGTGTTCATTTCCAGTCGGTCGCGTTATCAACCTCCCCTCCGCCGTTTGCCACTCGAATTTCAGACGTGGGGGGCAGTCAAACACAGAGAGCAGTCAGACAGGGAGCAGTCAGAAACAAGGAGCAGTCAGACACAGGGAGCAGTAAGATGTGGGGAGCAGTCAGACACAGGGAGCAGTAAGATGTGGGGAGCAGTCACACACAGGGAGCAGTCACACACAGAGAGCAGTCAGACACACGGGGAGCAGTCAGACACGAGGAGCAGTCGCACACAGGGAGCAGTCACACACAGAGAGCAGTCAGACACAGGGAGCAGTCAAACACGAGGAGCAGTCACACACGAGGAGCAGTCACACACAGGGAGCAGTCAAACACGGGGAGCAGTCACACACAGAGAGTAGTCAGACGTGGGGAGCAGTCACACACAGGGAGCAGTCAGACGTGGGGATCCCCGGCGCGTCGGACCGATCCCGCTGGTCGCGGGGCCACAGACGGGCCTCCCCGCGCACCCCAGAGCAGAACGGTAGCGCTGGGTTTGACCCCACAGGGGTATTGTGTTTCACACGCTCCTCTGCTTCTCTTTCAGCCCCACTTTTAAAGCACTTGAAAAAAACCACGCAAATCTGTCAAACACACACACACCCCACACACACACACACACAGACACACACTCAAACTCACACCACTCACGCTCTCTCTCTCGCACATGCACACAGACTCTCTCTATACTCTTCACTGCTTGTTTGTAGTGGGTTTTGCTCAGCGGCTAGCGCTTCTCAAAGCGCAGGCATCACGTTTCTTCCCTCTTCTGACCTATTGGATTTCCCTTCCCTTTCCCGGGGAACTAAATGACAAATTTCTCCAATATGATTTCCTCCGTAATTCTTTTTGGTTTTTTTTTTTTCTTCTTCGGAAGCCAGACGGCGCATTTGAAGCGCTCCTGCTTCTCCCCCCCCTCTCCACGCTAATAGATGCCGCATGGGGCGCATGCAGGGGTGCGAGGGCGAGGGGATCCACATGTGTGACCGACCATCAAAGAGAGGGGAACCGGGGGTCTCCCTCGTTAGCTCGCGTTTTTGTCGACGGGACCCCTGGTTAAGGACAGACAATCTGGCTCCAAAAACCTACCCCCCTACCCCCCTACCCTCACCACCACCACCACCCCCCCCCCCATTTTATTATCAGCCCCCCGTCAAAACAGCAGCGACTGGAGCTCAAAAGATCGCCGCCCCCCCCCCCGCCCCCCCCTCTGCTTCAATCGACAAGCTCGATCGAATAACCTGCCAGGCCTACAGGTTAATAACAACATACAAAATGAGGCTTTTCCTCACAGACATAAGCCGTTAATTCACTGAAGAGGGAGTGAAGCTGGGGAAGTAGTTTTAAATGAGGTGTGCCTCTCCCATAATTCCCTTGTTCCTGCGATTTTCGGTAGGGTGAGACGGCACCGCTTTGGCCCCCGGTGCCGTTCCCCTCGTTTGATGGAGCGGCCAAACAAACACAAAGAAACGGCTCTCTCTCTCTCTCTCTCTCTCGGTCAAACACACAGGAACAGCTCTCTCTCTCTCTCTCAAACACACAGGAAATGGCTCTCTCTCTCTCTCTCTCCTCAAACACACAGGAACAGCTCTCTCTCTCCCTCTCTCTCCCTCAAACACACAGAAACAACTCTCTCTCTCTCTCTCCCTCAAACACACAGGAACAGCTCTCTCTCTCCCTCAAACACACAGGAACAGCTCTCTCTCTCTCTCTCCCTCAAACACACAGAAATGGCTCTCTCTCTCGGTCAAACACACAGAAACAACTCTCTCTCTCTCTCTCTCCCTCAAACACACAGAAATGGCTCTCTCTCTCTCAAACACACAAAACAGTTCTCTCTCTCTGTCTCTCTCCCTCCCTCCCTCTCTCTCTCTCTCTCTCTCTCTCAAACACACAGAAACATCTCTCTCACCCAAATACACAGAAACCTCTCTCTCTCTCAAACACACAGAAACAGTTCTCGCTCTCTCTCTCTAACACACAGAAACAGCTCTCTCTCTCCCTCCCTCTCTCTCCCTCTCTCTCTGATCTCTGAACCCTGATTAAAAGCTGTTTGTTGCATGTTTCCAATGTGCTCCCCGGTAGGGGATTGGGCTGGAGGCAGGGGCAAGGGTATAATTAAACACAAAGACGTATTAAACCTACCCCAGAGGGGGGTAATTAAAGCAACCCCACCCCGCCCCCCCAAGGCTGGGCGTTGGGAAGGAGGGAGAGGGCGGGGGGGCGGCGGGTTGGGGTGGGGGGGGGGGGGTTCTGTGAATCGGCATGGTAGCGGGATTCGTCACTGACAGCGCGAACAGAAGCGCGCGCCGCCGCGGTTCGCCATCAATGGCCCGTGATTTAGCGCAGCTGTCCCGCTCCCCCCCCCCCCCCCCCTCGCCGCGGACGGCCTCGTTCCCCAATTAGCCGGGATGAGTTCACACGCATCGGGGTGATTAATCAGGCCCCGCCGCCTTTGTCCGCGCCGCTGCCCCCGGCCCGCAGAAAAGGGGCCTCTGGGTATCCAGCCGACTGGAACGCGTTTGAACCGGGCTCGATTGAAGCGGGGACAAAAAAAAGAGGGGGGGGGGGGGCGACGTCGGGACCCTCCCCCCCCCCCCCCTTTCTGAACAACCCCCCAGCTCGCCACGTCCCTCTCCTTTCAGTTCAGCCAACTCTGCCTTCCTTTCTGACCGGCCTTTCTCCATCTCCCTCTGAACCTCTCTTTCTCTCCCCCCCTCTCTCTCTCTCTCTCTCTCTTTTTCTCTCTCCCCCCGCCTCCCTCTTTCCTTTCACACCCCCCCTCCGCTCTCCTTCGCTCCCTCCATCTCCAGCGCCGTTCTCCATAGGGCCTTTTCAGTGGCGTCGACGCGGCGTTTAGCTAGCGAGCGCTAAAGGCCAATGTGGGCCGGGCAGATTAGCCGCGGCGGCGGGCTAAATTAGCATGGCGCTAGCCGAGCTAGCGCTGAACCCAGACGCTCACACTGCCGGGGGGGTCGAGCCAGCCCTTCTCGCACCAGACCTGTTGAGTTCGGCACAGTGTCGCCTCTCCCCCCCCCCCAGCCTCCCCCACCCCAAATCTCTCCTCTCTGCTCCCTGTCTGTGGAATGCTACGCCTGTCAGGGAGGGTTCTTTGGTGGGGAGGGGGGAGGGGGGGGGATTTGATTCAGGACAGGAGGATCTTAAAACACACCTGCACACACACACACATACGCACACACACACACACACACACACATGCGCACGCACACACACACACACACACACAACTTCAACATGGCTGCAGAAAACACAATCTCCTACTGCATCTAAAACACAGAGCTGTCCGACCTAAGGGGTCTCACACTCTTGCTCTCTCTCTCTCTCTCTCTCACACACACACACACCCTCACTCTCACTCACACACACACACTTAAGACTCACACAAAAAGCCTTTTCACAAGGTGAGTTAATGGGACATGCCTATCCGCATACAAAAAAAAAAAAACTAATCACGTTTGGGAGCGCTAACTCAATTATGCGCTTTCACACCAATTAAGCCAATTAAGCGGCGGGTCCTCGCTAATGCCTTTCACTGCCGCTTCAATTACCCCCGCGCCTTCAAATGTTCATTTTTGTTTTTAATGTGCCGGGTCTTTATCATTTTCTCCCAAGAGGTGCGCTGCCAGAGAGTGGTGCCTCTATGGATGAGTGCATCGGAATGTTAAGGGGAACCAGGATGGGGGGGCAGGGGTGTATAAGGGGGGTGGGGGGGGGGTGGGGGGGGGGTGGGTTTTCTAATCGAACGCTGCTAACTGGGATTATCACTCAGAGCTGTGGGCTCTCTCAGCGCTATTCATCGGCACCAGACCCTGGCTAATGTGCAGGTTTAAAGGCATCATAGGGGGCACACAAGGGAGGGAGGAGAGAGAGAGAGAGAGAAAGAAACAGCGCAAAAGAGAGAGGGAGAGCATGAGAGAGAGGGAGAGAGAAGGTGGGAAAGGGCTGGAGGGAAGGGGGTGTTCAACAAAAGGGTGCATTACACTGTATTAGTGTTAAACAATAACAAATACAAATAGACTTCGGTGTGTGGGAGAGAGGAAGAAAGGACTTGGCTATTGGAGTAAGAGAGGAGACACAGGGCCTGCATTATGAACGAGAAAGAATATAACAAAACAAGGAAACAGCTTTTTTAAAATATGCATGTATAAACACACACACACAAGCTTGCTTTGAGCACCACTTCATTCTCACGATTTGACGCAGGGTTCGTTGCCCTCCCCTCTCTGTCCATTGATCTCTCTCTATCAGTCTGTCCCCTCCCTCTGTCTGTCCATCTTTCAACACTCTTTCAGCCTGTTCTCTCCTCTCTGCTCTCCCCTCCCCCACCGTCACCACGCCAGAGGCATTGCAAAAATGCGACTTTCCCCCCCCAACAGCACCCGCGCGCGCGCTCAGTCACGCCGTTCGTCATAATAGCCACTCGGCTAAATGAGACGAATCACCTCTGCGAGGCCGAAAAGGGCGGCGTGTTCTCTCGGGTCGTTATTTATTGATTTATTTATTTATTTTCCAAAACGTAACATTTTAAAATCTTTCTTTCGTAGCTCCGTTTTATAAACACTTTCACCCTGGCGACCGAAATCGCAGTATCTGCACGCACTCCTAAATGCAGCCGCGCCTCTAAACTCCGATACATCCCCAAAGGCCAGCTGAAAAAGTCCGCGTTGCTCTCTGCGTTACCAGCTGCAGCAAACGAACTCGCAATCACAGAGACTAAAAAAAAAGAAGAAAGAAAAAGAAGAAAAAAAACCTTTGCGGGCAGCCCAAGAAAACAATGCAATCAAAGTTAATCCAATTTCCTCTGCTGGTTTCTTTCTCATCTGTATTGCGTAGCAAGGAGAGACTACAAAGCAACGTGCTGACGGAATACATTACCAGCCATTTCACTGGAGACCAAACTGTGCTGCACAGTAATCAGAGGACCAGCGCATTTCCAGGGAATTAAAGTACTAGGTCACCAGGAACACAATGTATTGTGTTGTATTTTGCCTGTTCTCACAGCCCGCCCCCTTCCGAAAAGCAAGTAAATAAGTAAATCAATCTGGTGCACGCTCCATTATAAACAGTATATGTCACTAGGTTGTTTGTTCTCTTTTTCTTGTCCAAGGATAATATGTTTTATAGTGACTTGGCATGCAGTGGATTAATGCTAAGTGCCGTTTATCCATTTAACAAGAATCCAATGTCAGCTCCTTGAACAGTTGCTCATAAATGGCACAGTAGCGCAGTGAATTCAGACCGGACTGGAACTGTCCTCTAGGGGGCGCTGACAAACTTTACAAACACAGCAAGATGATAATGTTCGAGTTGAGACTGGGAAACAGAAGTTAACTGAAGACCATCAATTTAGAACCAAGAGATTTAAAAAAATTATATATATTTACACCACTGAAACACTCATACGGGACACACCGTCGCCTGCATAATTTCAAATTGCCATTACAGAAAGGCTAAAGAAACACACAAAAAGATGAAAAAACAAAGAACAATGTCATCACAAAAAAAAGGACAATAACAAGCAACCGGAATAATACTCATGGTTTTGAACACCACATGACTTTTGCCCCTTCCCCCAGGGGGCGA
Source organism: Anguilla japonica (assembly GCA_025169545.1). Classification (NCBI taxonomy): domain Eukaryota; kingdom Metazoa; phylum Chordata; class Actinopteri; order Anguilliformes; family Anguillidae; genus Anguilla; species Anguilla japonica. Next base: position 50,511,291 of record CM045890.1, on the reverse strand, counting down.
TTTGCGAGAAAGCGTGATGTTAAGCAGTGAGGAAGAGGAGGAGGAGGAAGAGGAGGAAGTCTGGGGTTCAGATAAGGAGTCAGAGAGAAACAGGTGAGGGGTTGTTCAGGGTAAACTAGGAGAGAGAATTATGAGTTATTTTTATTTGGGGGGGGGGGTTGATGGGGGAGGACAGCTATGCTGAGCTCTTGACTGTAGTCTCAATTGGGTTTGGGCCATGTTGATTTTTATTAATCCATCGAAGGCCATTTTAACCAAAGTTCTGGGAACTGCCAACATTAGAAGGAGCACTTAGCTAAAGACACAACAGTGTGTGCTCGTGTGTGCGTGTGTGCGAGTGTGTGAAAGGCATTGTTTATCGCCTCGACAGGATGTGCAGCTTTCCCGGGAAACGAGATGGCCAGGAAATTTACGCTCCAACCAGAACACAAACACACGCGCCTACACACACGCGCCCACACACACACACACACACACCTAGGTGGAGACCTCTGCCCTAATTCTCCGCTTTCCATACTGTTTACGGTTTTGAATGCTCCACGTGGGCCCTATGAGAACTCTAGGGATTACCTACAGAAAGTCTGCTCAGAAAACAACCGCAAAGCTCCAGCGAGATTATGATCTTCGTTAAATAAAACGCCGCGTACGCCACAACTGGGATGCGCAAACGGGCATACGGCAAGACCGCCATCGCGGGACTGCTGGAGCAGATTACATTCAGTCATAATCTGTGTGCATCTGCTTCAACTCAATTTCATATACTGAGATTATAGGCCAAGATTAGAGCATCTGGGAAGGGGCGGTGGTCTACTACAAGAAAATGGCCGAAGACAGACAGAAGGAAAATGGGGTCTAAACAGAGGAGAGTAAAAGCTGAGAGAGATGTGGAGAGGGAGAGGGAGAAGGGCGTGACTGCTGTAAAAATGTTTTTAAATCCCTGTTTCTCTATTAACCTCATCCGCAGACCTCCTGAAGTTTCACGTCTGATCGTGCACTAACTTCTCCAGAAGAGACGTATCTGTTCGAGCAGGATCTACCGCTTTTCCTTCGACAGTCAGAAAAAAACAACTTTTAGAGAGAGAGAGAAAGAGAGAGAGGGAGACAGAGGGAGAGAGAGAGAGCCAAACCCTCTGACTGCAACTGATTTATAGCTACCTGTGCCAAAAATGATAAATGTCAGATTAAAAAAAAAAATCTAATTCCACACACATTTTTTTCCTCTCCTTCCTGTTCTTTGCCAAGAAAAAGGAAGAACAGATAAGTCAAAAAGAAACGTGGTAGCAGTGCAGAGGGAAATACCCAAGGTAGGAGGAGGTGGTGATGTGGCAAAAGGTAAGAGAGAAGTACACTGGCGCAACACAGAAGTTTTCATGGCACCCTGCAGTGGGGAAAACACCATAATAAAATGCCTTATTTGACTAAAAAGAGAGAAAGAAAAGGAGGGACAGGTGAAAAACAAGATGACTGCTGACTGGGGGGGGGGGGGTGAGGCTTAGAGAAAGGTGATGGTGGGGAGTGTTATAAAAACTCAGAAGAAATGGATTTTTGTGCCTCAAATCCAGCCTGGACAGGGGGCCAGAACGGGGGGACAAAGGAAGAGAGATAGAGAGGCCGACTCATGTTCAGTCCGGGAAAGAGAAGGGATAAAGGAAGCAAGAGAGACCTACCAAAGGTCTGAGTCAGTTATTGCAAAATCCTGAGCCGCGGACGCACGGTTCATGCAGGTCTATCAGCCACGCTCAGACCAATCACTCCTGTACGTGCGCTACATGCAGACGCGGAAGCTTGCGTCAAAGTGCGCCTGAGTCAGAGACGTGCTGTGATTGAGTAACACGACCTACTACGCGGCCACTCCCCTCACATACGCGCACGCACGCACACAAGAGGCAGAAAACACACCTGTCAATCACCGCGCTATTCCACGCATCGATACATGGAGCGCCTGCAGCACGCATGAATGAATCTTAAAGCCAACATGCCCTTGGGCAAGTTCAACCAGCTGACGAGTTCGTTCTGAAACGCACCGGAAAAAACAAAAGGGGGACGCGCGATACCGAAACATGTCGACGGCACACGTCAAAGCGCGCTGTCCCAGATTGTTAACAAGAGTCTTTTCACGGCAGACAAAATAATTAGTTTATGCCTAATCCGATGGGATCAATGCCCTGAAATCAATTAGTGGTGGCTACATCTCAAATTAACTGACCCACAGTGTATGCAAACTGGGGTGAGAGAGAGAGTTGGGGGGGGGGGGATCAAACTCAATTAGAAGCTGGAGATAACGGGAGAAAGTAATCAAGCGTGAAACTGCGGGGCAAAAGACAGATGGAAGTAGGGAAGTAAAGTAAAGGAGGAGAATTAAGGCAAACTGGTCCTTATCACTCATTTTTGTGGAATGGAGGATTAGAGAGAGATTTGGAGCAGAAAGACGATTTAAAAAAATAGCAAGACCAAGGATTACGACTTTATTTGCAAACAGAACGCTTATCTGTATCTTCTGAAATGTTTTTGCCACTGGATACATAGTGTTGCTTTTCCTGAAATTCCAGGTATGAGAAATGGAAAAGTTTTTTTTTTTTTTTTTGCGGGGGGGGGGGGGGGGGGGGGGGGTCGGTGCCCACGGGTATGTAACCAGGGCATGAGGGGCGTAGTAAATTTGTCGCCTTGCTGTTTCAGTTTTTGCGAAGGGGGGGGGGTAAAAAAAAAAAAAACTTCCATTTGGTATAATTTATCTCATGCGTGATGTGAAAGTTTTGAACCAGGGATCGTGTCTGTTGTTTACAAATCCAAGTCCCACTCTTTTTTGTTCCAGTCAAAACATCACCTGTACCTTTTTAATATCGAATCCCTTGGCTAAAACTGAGTGACTTATCTCTCGCAGTTGGCTATTCCACTCACGCCATCCATGACTTTAAACAGTCAGGGTCGCTTTCGTTTTCTCCACTCGCTATCTCCTTCCCACATTTCCCTCATTCTATTGCCCGAAACACGGGGGATCGTATTACTGTCTTATCTTGCCACGGCAACATTGTTAATAGCGCCCGGCGCATAGCAGGTACAGACACCCGCTGCCTCAACATCTCAAGGCCGTAGCCTGCACAGCACCGCAACGCTTTTTCCCCCCTGCTTCTTCTCCTTCCAGCCAAGAAACCTACTCCTTAAAATCAGCCCACGTCTCCGCGGCGCGTTTTGTTATCTTAACTATTCAATTTGTGTGCGCTACCGTTCGTGTGCCGAATTTAATTAGACTGCAGCTACCTCAGAAAGAATTGTTCGCATAGAGACTTCACAATAATGTAATTCCAGGTTCTAGCTGCAGTTCATTGAGGAAGCCCCGGGGCATAAAATACAACACAGATTTATCCACTCAGACATGCGAATGGAATTTGTTTCCGTCAATCAATTAAATACAGTAAGTTTGCCCCTGAACCGTATTTATAGAATTAGTTATGTTCAGGCAGTGTACCGCTCTCACAAACGACAAATGATGCATCAGCCATATTTAACTCAGACTAATATCTGCACACAACGTGAGCATAGTGTTATTACAGTATTTTCCCACGGCGATAAATGTAACACCAAGTTTGTTGTCGGCTATAACTAGGCAATACATAAGAGACAAGGAAACAGATGGGGAGGCCAAGTGAGCAAATTGCGTAACGATTCACAGGTACAGAGGTAAACTTTGCCCGTAGGCAGCACATTGGCCAATGAAAGAGAAGTTAAAATAGCAGTGCGTTTTACCAGCTAGCAACAGCGCTCAGCGCAGAACGCCGATCTTTTTGTATTGACTGTCACAACGAAAACTTTGACAAAAACCCAACCTAAATCATCCCCGTATTAATATTCATGTAGAATATCGCTGATGCCATTGCGCAAAAACAAAGTAACGATAAGGTAGTTTTTAAATGTAAGCCAACGCTGCAATGTTGTGCAATTGCGATGCATGCTTCAAAAACCATGGTAACATCAGATCAATGCACACGGTACAAAAAAAAGAGGATACTTACTTGGGGTTCGAGCTATTCCAAAACACGCTGTGTCTCTCCGCGGATACGAAACAAGCACCGACACTTACAGCAAAGCACACCAACCAGACCAAATCCATTGTCGATTTGAGAAACGAAAACTTGTACAGTAAAACCAAACCAAAAAAATGTACGTTGTTGACACTACGACGAATTCATTCAAGCAAACCGCTTGGATTCTCGGAGAAATATTCAATCGAACTGAAAATTAAGCAATGAATGCACGGTCTTACGTCCGAACCACCACTTCTATTGCCCAATTCTGAATGAATCGTATGAAGTAGCTTTCCTCAGTTTTGTTGCACGCCTATTCAATGTAACCACACCCTTTCGTGTCTGCAAGCCAATGGTTTAAGAGGATGTCAGAACATCTCGCCCCCTTCCCACCCCACAATAATTTGAATACGCGCAGCAGGCGCACGCCCCTATAATGCTTTCCAAACGGGATGAGAGCGCAGACCGCGCCTCTCTTTGAATATATGAATGATAAGTGTATAATTTTGAGCCGGATAATTCATATCATTATGTGTTCCGAAACAATTTTCTTTTCACGATAATCCTAGAGGGAACATTAGGAAGTCATGACACTACTCTATGCATCAAACCCACTTTTGGTTTTCTCTGTTGGGTCATTTAGAAGACAACCATACACACAATAAACTTACAATGCACTCTCTTCAAAATCAGTGGAAATCAGCATAATCCTACAAGACACAAAAAAATAACAAAATATACAGAACGAGCATTTGCACATAATCGGTATTTTAACAGTTGTGTGGTACATAGCCATTGTTCTCATGTTTGTGACAGTTTTCTGAGAAACTTTATCCTACCCAGAGATTGAATAATGATTGAAAAAATGAGCTAATGTGTGGATTCTGGTATAATGCGTCAACATGTTGCTGCGGTCTTCTTAGAAATTTGACAGTCTCCTCCCTCTCCAAAACAAATGAATCAATTAATGGATCGATGCCAACCGTTTTTAAAAGGGCACAAAATACCACTGAGGGCTTTAGTGTTTACCCAAATATTGGATTCGAATTTGACCGTTAAAGTTTACCGGCTTGCGCTATCTCATTCTTTTCTGGGTACCTAGAACAGTCTGTCCTTACCTCCCCTTTTCCGTCCCTCACAGTCTGTCTATCTTTCATTTATATGCCCGCTGCCTCCCTCTCCCTTCATCCCAGCTGCTTTTACAACTTTCACCGTCTCTCCATCTGTATTCCTGTTTTAAAGAGCATCAATCTGTTATTTCCAGACAAATGTTCCTTTCTTTTTTCGGTGATGGTGGTGGGGGGTTAGACCACGAGGAAAGTGTGTTATCTCAGCTTGTAAACCCCCGTAATCAGTTATGTCAAGTAACAGATGCACGTGCACACAATGTAGCATACTTTATTTTAATCCAGACTTCCTGAAACCTTGAGGCGCGGCACAGCATCCTCCGATGAACACAGGTGCCACTGTTCCACTTCCTGGCTTTCGAGTGAACATTGCGGTTCCCTGTTTATCTTCATGGCATTTCAAATAATGACTTTAATCTCGCTCTCCGTTACACCTTTTTTGGTGTCAAGTGGTACGATTTAAATTTACGTCCAAAGATGCAATAACAGTCAATAAAGTTAGATTCATTTTTCGCACTTGGGAACCCCCTCCCTTACCTGACACGCCACAATACAGTTCCTACTTCCTGTTTTCAACAGACGCACTCTTATGGGGTCTTATGGACCAACACCTCGTGCGCATAATTACCATGCTAATGCTAACACCAGGCTACTGGAGATAAAACAAGCCCAAAATATGTTTGGCTGCAGATGCCAGATTCCGAAGCGTCATAAGAGGATTTGGAGTTTAGGGACTTGACATCCACAGACAAGATCGGTTTAGATGAGACCCCCACCCCAGAAGACTAACCAAAAGTAAATATGGGAGATTTTACTGCTTTGTTAATTTTATGGGCCCAGGGTCATCTCTCGTGTGTCCTGTTCAATCGATTACAGCCACCGCTGTAAACCATATTTAACTGTCTCAAAACTGCCACGGTTTATCATGTTGTGCTGTGGAGGCTGGCCAAAAGGAAGGGGTTGTCAATATTTTTGCCCTGTCCTCTGTTGCCATGGCCTGTTTTCCAGGTAGTGACCTGGCTGGGGTAGGGTTGGGTTGTGGGGGGGTATTTGGGCATGGACATCTGTTCCCATCTGTGCTCACATTTTGGTGATTCAATTTTGGTGACGTACAGTCTCCTCACCCTCTGGGACACTTCCATTAGCTGAGTGCTCTGGTGGACATCACTGCTATAAACACACAAACCCAACCTGTACAGGAGCCCCTGAAATGCTCCTCTAATTATCTCCCATCACTGTACAGGGCCTCGTTTTTTAATTAAACACTGTGTGAGTGTGTGTATGTGTGTGTGGTCACTATGGCAAATGTGGGCTGTATTAAAATAATGAACAAGCACGCATGTGCAAGTGTGTAGGACTCTTTAGTGGGTTATTCGTATGTAACTTGATATCATCTGTAACACTGTTATTACCTAAGGCACTTGGTGGCGACGTGCTCACTGGAAACTGTTCAGTGGCGCTGAGTTGCGGTGTTGTGTTGTGGTGTTGTTATGGGGTTGTGTTACAGTGTTGTGTTGCGATGTTGTGTTACGGTGTTGTGTTGCAGCATTGCATTGCAATGTTGTGTTGTGGTGTTGTGTTACAGTGTTGTGTTGCGATGCTGTGTTACAGTGTTGTGTTGCGGTGTTGTGATGTTGTGTTACGGTGTTTTATTATGGTGTTGTGTTTCGGTGTTGGGTTGCGATGTTGTGTTACAGTGCTTTGTTATGGTGTTGTGTTGCGATGTTGTGTTAAAGTGTTGTGTTATGGTGTTGTGTTGCCATGTTGTGTTACAGTGTTTTGTTATGGTGTAGTGTTACATTGTTGTGTTGCCATGTTGTGTTACAGTGTTGCGATGTTGTGTTACAGTGTTGTGTTGCGGTGTTGTGTTAAGGTGTTATGTTGTGATGTTGTTTTACAGTGTTGTGTTGCGGTGTTGTGTTAAGGTGTTATGTTGTGATGTTCTGTTATGGTGTTGTGTTACGGTGTTGTGTTGCGATGCTGTGTTGCGGTGTTGTGGAATGACAGGCGGAGTCTGTCGTAATCTCAGCTGTCCTCTGGTATTCTCTTTCCCAACTCCGTTACGCATGTAGTAGTACGATGTCCCCGCTTATGTAATTTACCTCAACGCAAAATTCAAAGTTAATTTTGCAGTTACAGATCTGACATGGGCCTAATACTGGCTCAAATGTGCCTCATCAGTGTAAAACGTACTCTCTGTCAGAGTTCATGTAACACTAAAACCTGTACTCTGAACAGCGCCTGTACGGTAAATTCATCTGACACAATTAAGCAAAAATGCAAACAGTGTCTAGAAAGTGGCCGGTGGTTTCTTGGTGCGAGGAGCTCATTAATCAGGAAAAGCGAATACAGTCTCAGGAGAGTGATTGGTTTAAAGGAATCCAATGCTCCCCCTGATTTATTTAGCCTGGGTCACCGTTGGCCCATCCGGATACTTTATGCCATTAAAACCTACTGTGCAGTTAGGTGGTATGTCAATTGAATGCACCATAAGTCACAGTGCGTGGGAATGTTAATTCATGAAGCAAAGAGAATAGCCTAGGGTGAAATTATGGAACTGGGCTCACATTTTCCTCTGTTAGCATAATAGCCTTGCTCAGGATATCAACAAAAGCTGCCTGTTTTTTTGTTGTTTTTTTTTTTTGCAATAGACTTTAAATATCACTTATAAATATAAAAACATTGAACCTCAGGCTTTTTACTGGTGTAATTTGTGGCGACATATTTATTGTGGCGAGGATGAAAATTTTCAGAAAGATCCAGTTCAATTCCCATTTGGCTGTGGCATAGTGTCACGTTGAAAACCTTCCCCAGACGCTCCTCAAACATTTTGTTGTTCTAAACAAGTTCTGCCACAGAAGTGTGAGTCACAGAAAAATAGTTCCAGGCATTGCAGGCTTTCCTTGCCATATCCCCTGAAGGTGATCACATAATCAAGACAAACCTCACGGAGGGTATCAGTCATTGTCTGCTGTATCCATATCACAAGCTATTTGCATAATTTTCTAAATGAGATAATTGAAATGGCAGATTTGTTTACACTTGTATTAAAATCACAACAGTGTCCATCCATAATTGAAATGCTTTTTTTTAGCCCAAGTGAGACTTTTCATGGTGTGCGCCCTGAGGCCTAAGAATAACATTCAAGGCACAAATCGGGGAAGTAACAAAATGTGCTCGCTGGAAACGTTTTCCGCAACGTTCTTGGAGGTTACCCTCCCCCTGGGGCGCTCGTCCGGGCCCTGCCCAAATGACTTGTCCTCAATAGACGAAGCCAACCGTCACCGCGGGCCCTGAAGTCTTCCTCACGCCGCTGTTCGGTCGCTCTGCGTCGTCCGGTTTTTTGAACGCGGTCTGAAGCCGCGCTATTGGCCGGTCCGGGCTGCGCGGAGCGCTTCGCACTTCAGCAGCGGGCCGGCGTGGGTTGCCCTGGCGACTGGAATGTCAACGGGCCCGGGCCGGAGCCCGCACAATGCCCAATTAACGGCTAACGATTTGCATAACGGCCTCTTCAGAGAATCTCCTAACGACTAAAGCGCGTGAATGCCAAAGCAATATCCCCCCCCTCCCCCCCCCCCCCGAAAAACCCTGAATCAGCCTTTTCCCCCACGTTGTTGTAACGTTGTTTAAGTGTTTCCAACCCTCCACGTTATGTCATTTGTGATGTGAAGTGTGCCAGCGTGCGCCATAGTCCCAGTTAACTGTCATCCAGGGGAAGCCCCCGAGCCCCGTGCCTCCGCCTGATCAACAGCTGTGCCACGGGACCGCACCTGGCATTAATTCAAACGAACAAATCACATTCATTCTTATTGCCGTGTGATAAATTATTGCTCGCAGCGGCTGTCGCCGGTTGAAGCAATAACACGGCTAAGCCAAAAACAGATGAATGAAAGTGAAATAGAAGAATGAGTGAGTGAATAGAATTAGATCAAGAGGAAATTGCTCGTTTGTTTTCGGTGTTTGCATGCCATGCTGGGCGAAGGCACTTTTTCCGGATAAGTAAAGCAGTCGTCAGGTTATTGTTAAGTAAGCATAACAAAGCAAGAGCAGTTATGTCATGACAGGGATTAGAACAGAAACTCCTTCTGTTCTTTTTCTTTGTCCTTTTTTTCATCCTCCATCCACTTCTCAACGTCTGACCGTCCTCCTCCTCTTCCTCACTTCCTGTCAGCTACTCTTCCTCTCTCTCTCTACCTTCATCTAGTTTTCCTCCTCTTCCTCACGTTCTTGGCCTGGCTCTCTCTCTTCTGAAGCCTACAGTCATGTGACATGTCCGTCATCCGCCCAGTTCATCCCTTCCTCCTCCTTTTCTCAACCCGTCTTCTGTTTTGACAACATGACCGTTTCTGCGTCTAATTGCATAACCATAATTATGATTATATGGTATGCAGTGCGTTGCCACGGCATCCTGAAGAGCTTCCTGGTCTCGTGAGATTGTGGGAGCGAGGGATGAAGCGAAGGGGTGGAGAGAAAGAAGGAGGAGGCAAAAAAGAAGGACAGGAACGGGACGAGACAGGGAAAGATGATCGCAGAGACATTCCGACATAAACCCTGTTTAACACCCCCTCCGATGTAGAGCATTATGGGAACCTAGCTTTTTTTTTGGGGGGGGGGGGGGGGGGGTGAACAGAAATAGGGTGCTCCTAAGCTGAGCATAACACCGGACGACTCGGCACGACTCAGATTCCTCGAGGGCTGACACCTCGGTCGCGTTCAGCCGTGCCCTTTGACCCCGAGGTTGACCTTGTCACCCGAATCGTGTTTCGGCGTTTAAAGGCGAGGCGTTTACAGGAGATAAACGGCGGCGTGCGGCCAACGATCGAGTGCTTTACTGCCGAGGGAATTATGGGATGCTCGTCGGCACGGAGAGGCACACATCCACTTAACAAATTGAAAGGAGAAAGCTGGAGGTTTGTAGGTGGGGGCGGGGGGGGGGGGCTATGGGCGGGCACAAAGGGGGGTCGACTCGATCGCTTCCTGCCCCTCTGCGTCCCCGCTGGAGCTTTTCACGGCTGAAGACGCGCCCGTTTAATTTTCGCTTTTAGCCCCGTGCTGCCCGGGCCACCCGCGGACACGGGTTCGAGGCCACGGCAACCACACGTGTGTGGACGACCCCTCTGTACCAGGAAGCACAGTCAGATTTGCATTCAGAGGAAGGGAAAGGCTGGAATACTGGCAACGGAGAGAAGAATAGTGCGATGGGTGAAAGACAGAATCGGCACAGATGTAGGAGTGGAGGGATGGCAGGAGATGGAGAGAGAGGCAGGAAAAAAAAGAAATACGGAAAGCGGTATGGCATGAGAGGAGGAGTGCGAGAGAGAGAGAGAGAGAAACCAAAGTGAAAAAGCGAGCGAGGGACTGGTACTGGGAGGGACAGAGGGAACTGGAAAGAGAGGGATGTAAACAGATGTAAACAGAGAGAGGTATGGAGAGAGCAGCTGCAAGGCGGAGTGGGGAAGAGAGAAAGAGGGAGGGAGGGAAGAGAGAGAGAGAGAAGGAGGGAGAGAAACATAAATAGAAAGCAAACAAAATACGAAATGGAAATGACCAGAGAGGGAGACACATAAACAGATGTAAACAGAAAAAGTATGCATGCCTGAGAGAGAGAGAGAGAGAGAGAAATCGACTGCATTTATATAGCGCTTTTATCCAAAGCGAGAGAGAGAGAGAGAGAGAGAGAGAGAGAGAGGGAGAGAGAGATGGGAGAGGCAAGCACTGCTGCTGGGTATTTCTGTGTGTAAGCTCCTATCTTTGCCCTGTGAGTCATATCATACCAGTAAATCGTAAAATATGAAATCAAAACTGGAGGATGAATACCTCAGTATACTTATCCAAGACTGATGACATTTTTCCATGAGCACAGATTGCCTGCATAATTCACAGAAGATCATTTAAAATACATTCTACAACCCTTCTCACACAACGCTAACACATAGAGGAATATGTAGCAACCAGAGGAATAACACATTGTATATTATGGAGTGCATCAAATGTATTCTGACACATTCTTTCAAATGTAGATGTTTTTCTTGTCTTTTTTTTGCCTTTTTGTATCTTTCTTCCTCTTGCTCTGAGAGTCACCTTGGCCCAGAATATTGATTTATGGTACTGCCTAATGAAAGACAAGAGAGAGAAGCCACAAGGGTTTGTTGTGGGAGCCGTTTGTTTAATTTGCTCCTTGAAAATAATTGTCAGTTAAGGGCCCACCTCTGCAGCCTGTAAACTGGGCTTCTTCGGCATTTTCTAGAACCTTTCTAATACAAAGCTAACACTTTGTCAAGCCCTGAAGAGCAGGTTATTTTGGAATGTTTATTTTTTAAGAATTCCATGTCAGTGGATAGCATTCCACTGCTTTCAGTGACCATAGTGATTGTTCCATCAGCATTAGAATGTTCAGTTAAGAACATTCCAGTCACATATTTGTGATCTCACACCTTAAAGGAGTAAGTGATGAAGGACCAATTTGTTGAATGGGCAGAAATTCTTGCTAGGTTTACGAATACGTCGAACAGGTTTCAAAAACAAGCATCGGAAATTAGCCCGAGGTTTAAATGCTATGCCACAATGTAAAAAAAATTTGAACCTGTAAATATGTATCTTTTCCTATAAAATTAAAGCTAAATAAATACGTAGCTGAAGTGGTTGGATAGTTTCAGTAAGTTCATAAGGATAAGCGACCGTGTTAACAGCTCGTTTACTCCAGGTCTGCTTATTGCGCAGATCATCACTCTGAAGTGTGCTGATTTTCCTTTCCTGTATCGCCGCTGCTCTTTTTTTAAAAACCCTCTTTGAAAGCACTTATGTTCTTTGCTTTTTAAAGTGGCCTTGGATAAGAGCGCGCTAAATTGAATATGATATAATGCGAAGTGATCAAACGTGCTTCCAGTATCAGTAACACCGAGAACAGCCGGGAGGGTGACGGTGTGAGTCAACACTACGGTAACAGCCTTCATGGGAATTATCCGAAACGGGCCGAAGTCTCGGTGCATTGGGTCATAGTACTACAAGCAATCAAAAGACAATTTAAGGAAACGGGTCTGCGAAAGCGATCAAATCACCAGAGGGGTGGGGAGCACTTTAGATACTATCTTTGTTCAAATATCGCCGCTATTGTTTGCTTATTTAATTACGCTGTTTTATCTCCATTTAACCAGGTAGGTCAAGTGAGAAGTCAGCGCTTATTTTCACAGGCAAACCAGGGATCGAAGTGGATAGAGAATGGGAGGGATTGAAATTGAAGTCAGACGTAGTCCTCTTTTAACACTGTTTTCGGTGCTATTAGCGTGAGTGAATCTGAAGAGTTATACAGCGTAGCTTTATTTTGAACGGACTTGCATTTGAGTGCCGCCGCCGGGTTAAGAGCCTCAAATAAAAATGTAGTGTAGATTCAATGCGAACTCCCAACACAAAACAAGCCGCAGTAACAACCACTCGGGTAAATGGGGGCGCATGTGTGGTCTGTCTCTGCGCGCAGGGCTGTTACGGTCACGTGACATCACGGCAGCGGGGGTGAGTCGAACTTTATAACCCCCTATTCTACCTCTTTCTTATGCTTTAAAGAAGCAAAACGAGAAAATCTATTTAATTGGCCCATGTCCCTCCCCCCGGCCCGCCCCCTCTCTCTCAGAGTGGCACACTCCAACAAGCTGCTCTCTTTCTGGCGGAACAATGGCTTCCCCGCACATTAGCATACAGGTGGTCCCCATTGTCATGCTGTGAGGCACACTTCTGCACAATAGTGTCCATGTGTCCAGTCTGAGCGCGTGCACTGGGTAATTAGAAAATCAGGGGTGTATTTAAAGGTCACTTAAGTGACTGTCCCCTGCTGTTTCGACACCCCCATTTTGGCCTCTTTTGTCAGACGTGGGCAAATCATTATCGCGGCCACTCCTCTTTTTTTTTTAACAGTCAACTGATTTGATTTCTCCTTTAATTAAAGTAATCTCATCCGCACTCTTTCACGCTTCTTTCACTCTTTGTCCGACGTCCCGTCACGTCCGTGGGGTGCTGCTGCTTTTTTTTTTGTCTTGGATTCTCATTCCGTCATGTTCGCTCCTCCCCACATCTTCTGCTGCCCAGATGCCCGACTCTCTCCATCCATCCATCCTTCTCTCCCTCTGCCGCCTCCCTCCTTTGCTCTGTCGCTCCTGCGATCTGTTCATTAACAGCTTTTGATGGCCCCAGATGGGCTGGCATTTACTTTATGGTGGCGAAGTGTGCCTGCGTGAATGCCTGTGTGTGTGTGTGTGTGTGTGTGTGTGAGCGCATGTGTGGCCGTGTGTATGTGCGTATGCCTGAGTGTGTGTGTGCCCGCCTGTGTGTGTGTGTATACACAGTTGCGTCTTTTTTTGATATGTATGAGAAAGTGTTTGTATACCTGTAAGTCCCCACAAAACCTGTAGAAACAGGTCTCTGAGTAGGACAGCTAGTGCTGGTATATTTTGCGTTCATGCAGGTCTCCGTCTCTGTGCAGACGTGATTACTGGTATGTGTGTGTGTCCAACTCTGTGTTTACGCTAGTCTCTATTTAAACACGCGTGTGAAAATGGCCTTTGCTTCCTGAGTTGGACGTCGTCAGGGACACCGCCATCCCTGACGACGGGGAAACGTCGGGGACATCCCAGAAAAAAAAGGATTATGGTGCACATTTTCCTCCCAATGTAAACGGCCCTTTTGTTTTTACAAAAGCAGGCGTTTTTTTCTTCTTTTTTGCCAAAACTGCTTTCCTCTGCTGGTCCTCTGCTTTCCTCTCTGCACCCCCCATACTCCCCTGCCCCCCCCCCCCCCCCCGGCGTCGGGACCGTCGGGCTGAGGTGCGGTGGGATTGGACGGGAAGTCCCCGAGAAGCCAGCCACGCAGACGTGTGAGGGCGTGTGTTTCTGCTACGCGGCCCAAACCCTGACACACACACACACACACACACACACGCACACAGACTTCAGCATGCACTCGTGCTCCCAGATCACGCCGTATCAACCCCCTTCCCCCCCTTTTCCTTCTTCCCCTCCTTCGATCTGCTGGTCTTGTTTTCACGGAGGGAGGGGTGCCGTGTCTTTCACCGAGGTCTTTTGGCCAGACACGAAATGAGGGGGAAATAAAAGAGTTGCAGGGTCATCAGTCCTTGGCCAAAATTACTGACGTCTGTCATGTAGCAACGGAACGCACACAAACACAGAAACGCTTGAAACGGAAGCCTGTGTCCTTGTACAAGAACAGAAAGTCCACACCTACTGTTTGGCTGGACTTATCCAAGTAACCGTAAAGTAACATTCACTTCCTTGCAGGGGTGAAAAAAAACCCAGGTTCAGAAAAGTAAAAGTCCTCCCCAATAGTTTGCTCTGATCACCTGGATTTGCTAATTAGCACAGTTCTTCAGCCAGGAGGTAGAACTAATTAGTGAAACTAATTAGAGACCTAATTAGTAATTAGGGGAGTTCATGGGTGGAAGAGACGCACGTCAAGACTTTTACTTTCTGACCCCTGGACTTTCCACCTCTGCTTTCTTTGTGCTTAGATTAGTGGCAAATGATGATTTTTTTTCCAATGCCGCTTTGTTTGAAATCATCCCCGACAAACAGCTGCAGGGTTGGCGTTACCCGCAGGGGTCCTGTCGGGTGAACTACTGATGGAAAAACACCGTTCGTTTCCCCCAGGAGGCAGCCGCCGAACGCTCTTTCACCAGCAGCTGCGCAGTCAGGTTGGCGACTCTGCGGGTACCTGTTAACCCGCAATCATACGGAGGCAAAAAATAGAACGAGGAAATGCAGTCAGCAGGAAAGTCCTTTTGGCCCACACTGCCCGTTAGTGGGGATTTTTGCTGCGCTTTGACAGCAGTGGGCACGGAGACAGGAAGGAGAGGAGGATTGTGGGTGGGAGCCTGCTGCGAGCGCCGTGGCCCCTGCAGAAAGCAGAGGCTCCTGTTTGTCCTGTGAGCCGAGAGTATGAATCACGGGGCGCAAGCCGGGCTGGCGTGTGACACGCTAAGCACACGTTTGCGTTAACCCCTCCTGAACACAGGATGTGCGCACGCACACGCATGCACACATAAACACACACGTGCGCGTGCGCTCGCACACACGCACACATAAACACACACACACACACACACATAAATACACACATGCCTGTGCTCGCAGACAAATGCACACTCACGTAAGTAGACACAAAGATATGCACCCACACAAGCACTTACAGGAATACAAACACGCATAAAAATTCAAACACACACACACACATGTGCACGCACGTACACATAAGTATACACACACACACACACATGCGTATATGGACATACACATGCGTACATACATAAACACATATACATGTACATACACATACACAATCACACACACACACACACACACAGTGTCCAGATCGAAGGATTGCTGTCAGGCCCCAGAACAAAGCCAGAAAGCGTTGCTATAGTGATTGGGTAGGCAATACAAAGAAAGAAAGATAAAATAAACACTGTCAAACACGCGCATACACAATCATAAAAACAAAGACACACAAAAATACACACACACAAACATATGAAAATAAACACACACACAAGCACAAAGCAGGGGCCAAGTATGCCCTCATCATCAGTGCGTGCAGTAAAGTATATGTGTGTGTGATGGTGTCCCCAGTTCCTTAGCCACACACTGGAGCCGGCCAAGGAGCAGAAGCCAGAATATGTCAGTGTGGTCAGGTAAGGGTCTCTCTCTCTCTCTCTCTCCCTCCCTCTCTCTCTCTGTCTCTCCCCTCTCCCTCTCTCTCTGTCCCCCCTTCATCTCTCTCTCTCTCTCTCTCTCTCTCCCCCTCCCTCCCTCTCCCTCTCTCTCTCTGCCCCCCCTTCATCCCTCTCCCTCTCTCCCTCCCTCTCTCTCTCTCTCTCTCCCTGCCTCTCTCTCCCTCTCCCCCTCTCTCTCTCTCTCTCTCTCTCTCTCCCTCTCTCTCATTCAGCATTCAGAAACATTCCCACAGAATCCTTCCCTGTAACTTATCTTCATCCCTCTCTCTCCTTCTTCAGTCTCTGGTCTCCTTCCCTTCCAGAACTTTCTATCCTTCCTTTTTGCCATTTTCTGCCTTTTCCATCTGTCCATCCATGCTCCGACTGTCTGCCCGAGCCCCCCCCCCCCCCCCCCCCCCCCCCCGGCCTCACCCGTGTGTCCGTCCCTGGCCCCGAGTGCCCCCCCCCCCCCCCCCTCCTTTTTTTGGGAAAACAAGCCCACGTGCATCTGTGCTTACAGTAAACATCCTCACCGGCCTCTCTGGTGACTGGGGCGGCACTGGGCTTGGCACTGGCCATCTTGCGGATTCAGGGAAACCTTCCGCACGGCCCTCACCGTCCTGTGGGGTTTCTCTACCGTACCTCACACCGCAGAGGCGCTAGGATACGCGACTAAACACGTCCCATCGAGCCCACAGTGACCTATGACGTCATCTGCTCCTTTTTTTCTGTCCTCCACTCATCGCGTGCGAGCGTTATGCGAAACCTCCCAGCTCGGCTGAGGGCAGCCCGGACCGGACGATGCGCCGCTATTAACTTTATCGATCCCGTAAGTGATGCGTTAAGAAGCGAAAACGACATCGGCCGGCGGGCTCAGGAGCACTTAGCGCCGGCGTTCGGGAACGAAGAGCCCGGGAAATCGATGGCGGGCCGCGATCCAAACGCTCGCGCTGCGCTCATCCGCCCGCTGGAGCTCTCCCGAATCATCCCATCCATCCATCTGGGCGGGAGACCTGACGCGGCGGCCCGGGCCCCCCCCCCCCCCCCCGGACCTGGACATGACCCGCCCGGGACGGCGGGTTCACGCGGAGGCCCGCGAACTCTCCCTGACTCCTAGCGTTAGCGTCGATGGGCATCGGCTGGGAGGTCACAGAGAAACAGCCACACTCACACGACACTGAACTCTGCTCGTAGAGTCACGACACCTGACAGCAACAGCACGACCAAAACAGAAACTGTAAAAAATCTATTTGACTATTATTATTTGGGTAATCAATACAAGCATTCAGGCTGAATACTCGACCACTGTTTATTAGTTTATTATTAAAAAAATAGTGCTGGATATATAATACATGCATAATACTAAAGTAAAGACTGGCACAAAAAAGTGTTTTATCCCCGTGTAAAAAAATGAACAAACAGGAACATAATTAAGTTGGTATGGACAAAGATCATGAAACTTCACAGTCTCTGGCCTCCTGCCCTTCCAGAACTTTCTATCCTTCCTCTTTTGCAATTTTTTTTTTTTCCATCTCCAATGAGTATCGTACCTTATGGAACCTGTGTTTTGTAGTTGTCCAATGGCCATGATATGCACTTTTGTACGTCGCTATGGATAAAAGCATCTGCTAAATTAATGTAATGTAATGAAATTGATACTAGTATTCATTTTTAAAACACTAAATTGTTTTCCCAACATGGACTTCATTCTTTGCAAGTGCCTGTAGTACAGAATTAAGCCGTGACAATTACATGATATGACAATAAAACAATAACAACAAAATAAAGCAGGGGGAGGCCGTTTATAAACCCTGGTTCTGGTGTGGCTTTCAACAAAACGAGTTTAATGAGTCATGCTCTCTGCTTCGTAATGTTACGTTTTGCCCTGGGCGTACTTTCTGTAGAAATGCCGAGGAGCACGTGTTCGCATATTACTGGATCGCACTCGCAGGGAAACGCTATTTGACATTTGCCTAAATTAGCCACCGTAATGCGGAGGCAGAAGCGCACAGGAAATGCACGCCCCGCCCCCGTAGCAGCTCGAGAACGCTCCGGGGGCAGAGCGAACCTACGGTGCGCATACGAAATCATCGGAGAAACAGAACGCCAAAAATACCGAAAGGGTGATACTGCTCTGGAAGCATAACATAAATGCGGGGGGGGGAAGCAAAAAAAATTATTACGTGTGTATTCATAGAAAAAAAAGTAATATTTCAGGGAGTTACATTTCGGGTATGACAACGTTTTGTCCCTGACTGTCAAAATGTGTTTTGGACCAAAACAATTACCTGTATGGGTGGCAACACGTGTGTAACTATGACACATCTGGAGAAAAATATAAGCCTCACAACCAAGCCTCCAATCTGCTCTAGTTCTGATAGTGGTATTTAAAGGGGAATTGCACTTTCAAATACATATTTTGTTTATATTGTCCTTCTAACGAATGTGTCGACCTTCATTTTTCGATTACTTATTTCGTTTTAAATGTCTAACGTTAGAAACAAGGACCTATTTGTTTTTTTAGCGCAAGTCAACATAGTAGTATGGTTTCCGGTTTTTCTTCTTTTTCGACGAAAAGCATAGCGTTGAAGTCGCGCAGAATTTGGTAAATATTAACAGAACGGAACCAATAAAATAAGCCCACATGTGTTTTAAAGCGTAATTCCCCTTTAAAGTGTTTCCTCAAAGTGACCTCCCTGGACACAACGACGCCAAACATGATGTCACTTTTGGCATGGAATACCCAGAAGCCAAGTTACGCGGAGGACATACAATTAGAGCATCTATGGTACAGTAGATAGACATGGGCACCTAGAATGCCCAACCGAGAACGGAAAAATGCTGCCTCGGTCCTCCGAAGGTTGTTGTTAACCCCCGAAAAGGCTCGTTCGTGCGAACGGGAGTCGATTAGGCTCAGGGGTAAGACGAAACGCGCGAGGTTTTCCGGCGCGAGGTTCGTAGGCCGCTGCGTTCGGCCGATGGCGTTCCAGGCGGAGCGCGCACCTGCGTAGTTAGCACGTTAGCACCGCAGGAGCCGGGGTCCTGTTTTAATTGGGATCGGAGGATCAGAGCTGTTCACCGCGAGCTAAAAGCGGGCACGGCCGTGGGGGCCTTAACGTGTGCGCCTTAACGTGTGCGCCACCGGCCGCTCTGTCGGCGGTTATTTATAGCGCGTGCGCGCGAGCGTTCGAACGCGCGAGCGCCGACCCGGCGTCCCGAAGCGCGCGGCGCTGCTGTTGTTGTTGTCGTCGTGTAAAGTTGCGTGCCGTTAAAGAGTTTATGCGATCTTCGTCCCTCTGCTTCTTCCCCATCTCCTCTCGCTATTCTGGGAAAGGCCTAATTACAGTCTTTCGGTGTGCGGTCGGCCTGCGTGGTTCGGCTCTGTGCTCTCTCTCTCTCTCTCTCTCTCCACCTCCCTCTCTTTCTGCCTCCCTCCTTCCCCCCTCCGACGCTGCGACTTCTCCCTCGGCTGTTTTGCCCTCCGCCCGATCCCCCTCTCACAGTTCATCCTCCCTTTTCATCTTTGTGATTCACTGTCTTTCTCTCTTCCTCTCTGTGCTCTCTTTCTCTTTCTTTCTCTGAACCCCTCTCTCTTCCACCCCTATTCTCAAAATCTGTATCACCCTTCTCTGCAGTCACTTCTTTCTTCAGTGCTCTGTTTCTTCCTCTCCACCCCCCTTGTTTTTTCTCTCTTCCTCAGCATTCCATTTCTCTCTCTCTCTCTCTCTCTCTCTCTCTCTCTCTCTCTCTCTCTCTCACACACACACACACACACACACACACACACACAATCTGCATATCTCCGCGTGCTTCTGCTCGGTGACCGGGCGCCAAATCTGGGTCCTCCAAAATAAATGCTGCTTTATTAAGCTTCGGGGGATCGAGTTTCTCTCCGTCTATCTGTCCCTCTCTACCCCCCTCCCCCCACCCCCACCCCTCTCCCTTTCTCGCCATCCCTGTCCCCTTATTCACACTCTCCATGTGGCCGAAATTAATCACGGCGCTGCAATCACAAGCTTGGCCAGCGCCATGCGATATCCATCATCAGGTCACGTGACCCCCCGACGCTCGAGGTTGACTTTGGCACGGGCAGCCCCCGCAAGCGTTCCCTGCAAACCCCGCGCGCGTGTTCATCGGACCTGGATCACTTGGGAAACGAATCCCTGTTGTCAGACCCCCGCGGTGATTTAACTCATTGACCCCGGCTCCGGGTCGAACCCCGAGTCGTGATTGTAGCTCGGACTCGAAGGGGCCGCCGGTGCTTGTCCCTTGAAGCAATTACAGGAAAATTCACCGTCCAATCGGCTGTTTCGTATGCGGAGCGCGGCGAGACCCCAGAGTCATGTTTACTTTTTTGCCGAAGAACAGAAAGAAAGAAAAAGAAAAAAAAGAAAGAAAAAAAAACGGTGCATTTTTTAAACTTGACCCCCGGGGTTAAACACTTGGTTGGATGCGAAAGGTGCATATCAGGTTTCAGCAGATTGATAAATGTCCCCTGTGATAAATCTCTTTCCCTGGATTTAAGTCTTTTTTATTTTTTTTCCCTCAGAGAACGAGACAGGGAAGTGCTGGAGACACTGTGGCGCACCTGTACTTACTTGCAGTTCTCTCTGCTGTATTTTTTGGTTTTTTGCCAATCTGCCACTTCCACGGATAACTGTTGTCCTCGTCCTCCACCCAACCCCAAAACGCCCCCCCCCCCCCCCACCCCCCCGGGCCCCCGCCTCCAAAAGTGTCGACAGTCAATATGGGGCGTGTCACCATCGTGCCTGGCTGAGGGAGTTCCCCAGCTGTGCCTGCCCCGCCCCCCTTCCGATGGCAGAAACAGTCAATACCCCGGGCCCGTAAAATTTCCAACTCATCGGTCCCTCCTTGACAACGTCTCGACGACGCCTTGACTCACTCGCTGTGTGGCGAAGTGACGCAATGGCCCGGGAGCCGCTTTTATAAAGCGAAGGGGGTTTGCCAGTTCAAGTCCTGGGTGGAGCACAGCGAATTGCACCCTTGAGTACGGCACGCGGCCTGCATTACCTCAGCGAATATGCAGCTGTTTGAAAAGAATAAACGCTACAATTCTTCACGTGCAAGCTGTTCTGGATCAGGGTATCTACTGGGCAAATAAACAGCCGTTATGACCTTTTCGCTGTTATATTTCTCAGTTGGATGTCTGGTGTGCACATTATCATTCCTGTGTTATGATTATCAGATTTGTGTTATGGAATTTGGAGCTGTGGTGCAGAGGAAAGTAAAAATTTACTGGCTGTACCTTCAAGAGCCAATTCATACAGCTGGAGTTTGACTGGAGCCTTTGAGGCACTGCCTCTCACCCAGCGACACAATAGCTCAGCACCCACCTGGGATTCATACTGGCAACCCTCAGGTGTGGAGCCGTGTGATCTGAGGGTTGCTTCACGTGTCACTGGGTTATGTTTCCACAGAGACTGGGCGGTCCCTCACCAAGCTGAGGAAGCCAGAGCCTTACAGGGCTAGCCTGCAGAACTGCTCTCTGCCAGACTGACGCTGCGTGTGCATGTGTGTGTGAGTGTGTCTGTGTATTCATTCGTCTGTGTGTGCGTGTATGAGTGTGTGTGCGTGTGAGTGCATGTCTGTGTAAGTGTGTGTGTGTCTGTGTGCATGTGAGTGCATGTCTGTGTATGTGTGAGTGCGTGTGTGTGTCTGTGTGCGTGTGTGTGTGAGTGTGTGTGTATTCATGCGTCTATGTGTGTGTGTGTGTATGTGTATGTAAGCATGTATGAGTGTTTGTGTGTGTGTGTATGTGTATGTAAGCATGTATGAGTGTTTGTGTGTGTGTGTGTATGTGTGTGTAAGCATGTATGAGTGTGTGTGTGTGTGTGTGTGTATGTGTGTATGTAAGCATGTATGAGTGTGTGTGTGTGTGTGTGTATGTGTATGTAAGCATGTATGAGTGTGTGTGTGTGTGTGTGTGTATGTGTATGTAAGCATGTATGAGTGTTTGTGTGTGTGTGTGTGTGTATGTGTATGTAAGCATGTATGAGTGTGTTGTGTGTGTGTGTGTGTGTGTGTAAGTGTGATGTGTGTGTGTGTGTGTGTACGTGTATGTAAGCATGTATGTGTGTGTGTGTGTATGTGTGTGTAAGCATGTATGTGTGTGTGTGTGTATGTGTGTGTAAGCATGTGAGTGTGTGTGTGTGTGTGTGTGTGTATGTAAGCATGTGTGTGTGTGTGTGTATGTGTATGTAAGCATGTGTGTGTGTAAGCAGGTAAAGCCACAGGCCGGCTCCCATGCACATTCAGCAGTCCAGAGTTCCAGACAGGCTAAATGGCGCTTGCACGGACACTAACAGCCACGGCTGAGCGTCTCTGCTGTAATAATCACCTCATCTGCGACCGCGGCCGCGTGCGTCTGCGGCGGCCTGCCTAGGGGCGGAGAGGGGCGGCGCACGGGCCGGGGGTCAGTTAGCGCGGGCGTGGGCGGTGCCAGGGTCCGGCTCCTCACCGGCTCCCGGGAGTCTGGGGTTGCCATGGCGACCTCGGAGGCAGCTCGGCCGCGTTGAGTCGGCCTTACGCGCTCCGCGCACACGAACGGACAATGGACGCCTTTTGGGGGAAGCTGAGGTGCATGCATTCTGTGTGCAAGCATGTGATTGGCCCATTCCGCAAAGCAACGGTTGCTTATGGTTACGGGCCACCGGTTTGCCTCCACCATGTGACCCGCCGACGATTTAAACTTGTCTTTCAACGGTTATTCTCCAGCGGTTATTGCCCCCCATAGGCACTCCAACGGCACACTCAAGTTGCTGATTGTACAATTGAGTTCCTAATTGAGGCATTTATAAAAACAATTATTTGATCTAATATGGAGAGAGTCAGGAAGGAACGTGAGCATGGATGGAAGTTTAAATGCTACAATAGCATGTCTTTGAGCCAGCGATACACGATCCAGGTGCTGGAGAGCCACAGGGTCTGCTGGCTTTCGTTGTTACTCAACAACTGAGTAGCACAGCAATTGATCAGTTAAAGTTATTGATTACAAAGCTAACTCAACTCACTTGGAATTTGGGTTCAGAATCGGTCACTGATCTTAAGGAAGGAAAAAAAAAACCCTGGCAGACTCTGTGGCTCTCCAGGACCAGGATTGAGTATCGCTGCAGTAAAAAAAAAAAAAAACTACTTCATCAACTTAGATCATGAGGTGGTGCAAATGGGATAATTTTTTGAGAAGGGGCTTGACAAATAGGCTATCGTGACCTCTAGCTGGCGGAGGACTGAAGTAGCATGCAAGACAACAAGGGGAGTCAAACTGGTGGCCCGCATTATGGTATAGTAGCGTGACATAGTAGCGTTCGTCAGTTTTCTGACATTTGTGTGTTGAAGCTCTGTACAAGAGTTTCAGCTAAATGAAAAAATCAAATATACATGCAAACTGTAGGTTAGCTGCAATCGGCTCACTAGTTATTGCTAGCTGCCATGGAATCTCACAGTGAAAAATAGACTGAAGTTGACAGCTAGGTCGCCGGCTAGCTTGCTCGGTCATGGGACGGCTCAGTCTAGAACAGGCCTTGTAGTTTAAGGACAAACCTGAATGCTGCAGAAGGAGGCGGGTAATATTGCGCAATGATTAACACGAGATTGCTGGTACACCTGGTCTGATAGCTTTAGCTCTGTTTACTTCCATCGCTTGTGTGACTAAACCTCAGTAATCCTCGTTTGATCGCTCTGTGGCACGAATGGCAATATCATCTGGGCAAAATCGCGCATTCCTGTAGTGAGCAGGGAACCCATGACCTCCGGAGTGGTGAAACTCTCCTCGCCCCGCTGGGCGCCCGGTCCGATGGACCGTGACTGAACCGCGATTGTGTCTAAACGTTTCTTGAAACCGGAGGGATACAGTGCCAAAATGGCTAATGCTAATTTTAGCCTGCTAGCTAGCTGGGTGCATTCGTTCTGTAGAAATTTTGTTTTCATGAAGTATTTTCACCCTTCAAAATTCTTAGCCCAACTAGATTTAAGCCAAAGGGAGGAAAGAGTCAGAGAGAGAGAGAGGGAGAGAGAGAAGGAGGGGGGGAGAGGACGAGAGACAGTCATTATGTTTATCATCCAACTTTAAGGTTGTCCATAGGTCCCCCCTCCCCCCCTTTTTTTGTATTATTTTGTATTATATATGTCTTATGTGTCATTGAGAATAGTTTTATTGTCAATGACTTTTTGCAATATTTTTATGTGCAGTATGTCAATAAAGCATTATTGAATGAAATAGGGATGGAGGCAGGAAAACAGGAGGAGGAGGAGAGAGAGAGAGAGAGAGAGAGAGAGAGAGAGAGAGAGAGAGAGAGAGAGAGAGAGACAGAGAATTCATGCTTTATTTTGTATGAGGGCTACACATTACGTTGAAGGCATGGGTCACGCGATAAGCAGGGCCCATTACACAGAAGTACACAGCGAGCGCAATGGCTCATTAACTGTAACAAAAGCACTGCTGCACTATCGCAATCTGAAACTCGTCACCTGTGCTAATCTCAACGCATGAAGTCACTCCCAAAAACTACGCAGCCCACGCTCCGTAGCACGAGACACTGTTGACACACAGCCAGAGCTTTTATTTCGCGATCACCAGGGAGGACATCTGTTTCCCGTTTCCACGGAGAAAACGGTACCATTGTGGATAGGCTCGTGAATGGATATTTAAATTTTTAAAAAGCCGTATCTCGAAGTAGGGACATTTACGTGGCAGAAACTGCATCACAATTTTTTTCCTATTCCTGTCTGACCTCTTTTAAATCTGGTTTAAATAAATTTTTAAAAAGGCTAAACCCGAGTTTTATTCTCTATTGTTTCACTGGAGACCGCATTACTGCAGCCATGGGTGCGATGTGGGAAATTATTAAACTCATTTTTCAATACTGGCTAATTTATCTTAATCCTCTGTCGTGCGTGTTTTGTTGCACTTCTGTCAATAGTTGGCAGTGTACATATAAACGTTTCACATGCAATATTTTAATCTTGCGGTGAGGTTTGACACTGGAGCCAAACCAGGGATGAATGACAATTCCCCGGACTTTTCAAGTTTTCCCCAAAGGCTAAATGTTTTCAATAGTCACATGGGTTCAAATATCCTGTGGAAATACGGTTTTAAAAAAGCAGACATAATTAATTTTCTGGCTATTTTTAACAGCCCCTTTTGTAATTTTTCTCTTTTCACAAAACTTTGCTTTCGTTTGCATTTCTTTTCACCCACAGAACTATGTCTGCTAATTAGAGATGGAACAGTGAGGCTTCATTAATTCTGATTCTGTCAATGGCTGGCATATATAAGCCATTAATTATGGCTTGCTGTTACTTGAAATGCACAAAATGTCATAAGCTGTATTGGAAAGAACGCACTTATCGCAACTTTGGTCTCAGAGGGAAACTTTTGAGTATAATCAAAAGAATGCATAATTTAAACATAATGACAATATGTTCGGTGTGTGTTGAAACTATATTTGCAGTGCCTCCATATATTCAAACTATATTATTCAAAGTATTACAGTATATTTTTTAATGAACAGAAATATATTTTTGTTGAATAAGGATAAAGGAACATTGATCACACTTAACACATATATAACTATGTGCAGTTCATTAGCCATATGTATATATATATTTTCTTGTAGTGATGTCAGACTTCTGGTTGTAATCTACCTCAGTGTGAAACAGCAGGTGCCACTCTCTCTCTTTGCCATCCCTCTCTCTCCCTCACTCTCTCTCCCAATTTCACTCTCTCCCTATTTTCCCCCACTTTCTCTACCTCCCTTTCCCCTGCTCTCCCTTTCTCTTGCTCCCCCTCTGTCCACTCTCTCTCTCTCCCCCCCCCCTCTCTCTCATATTTTCTAATCGTTCTGCCCCCCCCTCCCCTCAGTCCCTTTCACTCCCTGCTCTCCTTTCTCTCCATCCGTCCCTCGCTCCTTCCCTCTTTCCCACACTCCGTCCGGCTCCTTCTGCCTCCGTCCGCCGCCGCTCCTGCTCCTGCTCCTGAATGAGGCCTCTGTTGGCGGGACCCCCATCGCACGGGTTCGGTGAAAAGCGGGAAGAATGGAGCGCGTCGGAGGAGAGCGGCGGCTCGCGAATCGAGCACAATGGGGCCCCGCCTCCAAAGTGGCCAGCGCGCTCCTTCAGGGGCACACAAGTGCCTCTGTTCCGGGCCCCAAGGGCCGCCATTGTGCTCCGCTGCGGAACGCTCGGTGTAAAATCAACTCCGATAGAGTGCCTCTCGTTCCCTGCAGGACACAAGGCGCCTATTGAACTCATAGAAACGCATAGTTGGGATTTTTTACACTATTCTGTTTGCAGGAAATTTTCGACAAAATTTTTGATGGTTTGTACTGTTTGTGTATGTATGTATGTATGTAAGCTACTCAAGTGAAGGACATCAGACAGCAACTGAAATATATTTGGACCCTTCTCATGTATTTTATATATGTGGAGCTAAATAAAGAATTAAAACATGTAGGTATGTGTCTGGGTGAACATGCAATTATGTGTGTGCCTGTTTTTTCTGAGTAGGCTACGTAGGCTAATCGTGAGCGCGTGTATGTGGCTCGAGTACACATGTAAAACGTGCCGGCCTACATTTCGCGCTTGTTTGCGTGCGGGCGCGTGTCTGTAGATGTCGGCCTTGCCTCCGACGCCAGTGCGCGCGTGATATTTTTTATTTATTTTTGGGCGTGCGTATTAGGAGTGACTCAGTCCATAAATCACGACGAAGCGCCGCCGAACGCCAGCGAGTATCGTTTTTAAAAAGCCGTGATTATAAAAACAAACGCAGACAGGGAGCGGGGAGCGGAGGGAGGGGAGAGGGGCGTTCCCGAGTGACGAGGCCGGGGGTGGAGCGGCGGCGGCGCCGCCGCGCCGTCGGAAAAGTTTAATCGTAAGCGAAGGAAACTCCCCCCGAGGAGCTTCGGGGAATCGTAGGCGTCCGTTTCACCCGAAGCGACTGACACACAGAAATGCGAGACTGCTCCGGGGGACTCCAGACGCATCGGGGGAAAACCCGGCGACACGACCGGCGGCGACGCGGAGGAGAGCTGTCACGGCGCGCTTCGGAACTGAGCGGGGCGTGACAGTGACGGCGGACGGGTTTCGAGGAGAGCTCTCCGTGAGCCGCGCCCGAACAAGCCCACCGTCGCAACCGTCACCCCGCTACGGAGCCGCTTTAACCAGACCTGGTTTCCTCGCGCGCCAATCGCTCGTAATCAGCCGCCGAGTTAACGATATTGTTCTTTTATATGTGTACAGCGGTTTACGTTTTCAGTGATTAAATCTGAAGATCGACCGCCTGTAGCTTTATGTGACGCGAGTGGAATTACACGTCGCTCTCGTGTAAACAGTGTTGCCAACTATTTTCCATGGAAAGTAGCTAAGGCCTCCGCTAAAAGTCGCTAGATGATGTTGTACGTTAATTTGCATATGTACGACGTCACCACATAATCATTTGCATATAAAAAAACGTATGTTAAGCCACGCACGGCGATAGGCATAGCGTAGGTTTTGTGTCTGCCTGCCCTCCACTGATGTGGCCGAGCTGCGTAGTGTATCTGTTAGATCTGTAGAACGTCTACTTCCGTGTAATTACAGCGGCTGATTCTATAGGTCAATCATTACTTTTATAAACGTGGGCAACGCTAGAGCACTAGGAAAGGCAGACGTGACGTCATTCACAAATCGGCGAAAGGTGATTTTTGCTGTTGCTCGACAACGAGAATGGAGGTCGCCGAAGTTGCGAGAAGTCGCCAGATTTGTCGCTAGTCGCTAGATAAGATTTTTAGTCTCTAGGGAAGGTCAAAAAGTCGCTAAATTGGCAACACTGCATGAAAAAGACCTATTAGCTTTTCGCTTTTTTTGGATTCTCGTTCGTCCCTGCTCCTCTTGGTGATGCGGAAGTCGTTTCGTGCCACATCGCCACACGCCCGTTCACGCAGAAAGGATAGAAATGCGTAACCAATTAAAGGCTCTTAGGGGGCAGAGGGCAAACAAGCGAATCTTTGGCCTTCTCACGTTTTTTGACGAACACATTATCCATGCGCTTAACGACTCCCTGATCCTCACAGGCTCACAGCCGGTCTGTTAGACACAGCGTTCTGCCTGGGTTGGATTTGTCAAGTGTTTCACAATCCTGGGCCTTGAGGCATATGGGGTTTTTTTTTTTTAATAAGATCTGGGCATTTAACAAATTCAGTTTGATTGAGCAGTTAACTGGATACTGATCTGGGCTTGACATAACTTGAAGCCTGCCATTGCCTATTTCTTGCTCTTTGTGCCAGAAATTAATTATCTGTTTGTTTGCCCTGGCTGAAAGATAAAAGCAAATTTTTCTGTTGCTCTAACTGCCCTGCATTTGTTGGAACACATTTTTAAAAATGTGTTGAACAAGCAACTTTACTGGTGTTTAAAAATATTTTGAAATCAATTTCACCGCAAACGTGCTCTTCAACACCCTCATTTGACTTACAGGATATTGATTGCCAAAAAGGCTTATATTCATTTAATAGGTTAGTCAAACGTACTTAAATTAAATGTTCATTTGAATGTCCCCAGGACCAGGAATGCAATTCCCTTCATTTTGCCCAAGGCTGCAAACGACAGCACTGCTCCAGTCAGTAAATGCGTGCGCGTGTGTGAGAGTATGTGTTTGCGTGTGTGTGAGAGAGAGTATGTGTGTGCGTGAGTGTGTGTGCACACATTTGTGTCTAGATGCCTGTCTGTGTGCATGTATGTAGTGTCTATGGGGGTGTGTAATTTATGTGTACATATTTCTGTGTGGATGTGTGTACCAGAATGTATGCGCGTTAGCACTGACGTGTGTTTGCATGCATATATGAGTGTTTGAACAATTGAACAGCATGTCGGTGTGTGTTTGTTTATGCACATATTTGAGTTTGTATGCGCCTTTGAATTAATGCATGTGTGTTTGCGTGCGAGTGTGACTGTCGTCCCGGCGGCGCGCGTGTGTGTGTGTGTCTGAACCTGCGTGCGCGAGGGCGTACATGTCAGAGCATGTGTGTGTCCTGTCCTTCTGTCCTGGCTCTGATTGAATTTGGGTTATATAAGAGAGCACTGGGCCAGACTGTGCAGACTTGACTGAATGTTGTTGGATTAGTCCACACCCCCCAACCCACCCCCACCCCCCTCCATCTTTATTTCCCCCACATTGACTGGCTGGCTGGCTGCTTTTAATACAAATCCCCAATCCCCTGTCTATTCTATCTATCCCTTTTTTCATTCAATATCTCCTTTGGAAAGGCGGTACTTATGGCCTAGATGAAAGCATGTATTTGCACGCACTCAAAAAACTGAGCATATTCCATAACAAGCGTTACCATGTTAGCCAGCTTACAGCATTGTAAACTGGGACCAAAAATGGAAGCTTTCAAATAAACATTGATTGCAAATGTTTTTTTTTTTTTTTTAAAGGCCGAACATGGATTGCCTCTAATTCTTTACTTCCTGTTTGGATGCTAGTGGATACTGTAACCTGAATGTATTTTCCTATTGAACTCAAGAGAGAACAGGCTATGTAACAGTCAATGATAAAATATTTTGGAGATCATTCTATTTTTGAGGGTAAGTCCACGCAAACCAGCTCCAGACACACCTGAAAGCATCCTCCATCGGTGGTGGCGGTTAATTTGAAAATACCACAGAGGGCAAACGCTGAGTCAGATCCACAAACCGTCCAGCGAGATGAGTCTTCTGAGGGCCACTTGATCCGGTATTTGGGCCCGGAGGAACCAGATGGTCGGGAACCACGCCCTGAAAGCCACAACCCAGATTGCCCAGATGCTCCGGCAGCAAACCTCTGTGACGCACAGCGCCAAGAAAGGGCCCACAAGGTGCTGTTTTTACAAGCCCCCGGCACTGGGTTTAAACCGTGGCCCTGCCCAGCCCAACAGAGACACTACCCATAAGGCCACACTGCAGACTGTAGTTCTGCAGCAGAAAAAAAAAAAAAGGTTCTACTGCAGTGGTTCTACACCAGTCTCGTCCGAGAAGGGCTGGTGCGGGCCCGGGCATGGAATTCGCTTTTTCACCCACTGACCAGAGCGCCTTGTGGATTCTAAAAATCGCCAGCCATTTTCGAAATTTTCCATTTTCAATAGAACACAACCTGGTTGGTTTCCTGCCAAAATGGCCGCTAGAGTAGAAAGTCTTACCGGACACTATCAAAATTTTACCAGCATTTGGCTGGTGGCGGTTGTCAATTTGACACCCTGAGTGTGGGTG
Organism: Anguilla japonica; assembly: GCA_025169545.1. Taxonomy (NCBI): domain Eukaryota; kingdom Metazoa; phylum Chordata; class Actinopteri; order Anguilliformes; family Anguillidae; genus Anguilla; species Anguilla japonica. The sequence continues at coordinate 50,481,187 of CM045890.1, read as the reverse complement.
CAGGTATTCATTTTAGCCCCGCACAAAGACACCTGATTCTACTTCTCAAAGCCTTGACTGAAGGCCACAATTAGTTAATTACTTGAATCAGGCATCATAGGGCTAGGCTAAAACAAAATCCTGGGCATGGGGCGACGTAGCTCAGGAAATAAGAGCGGTTGTCTGGCAGTCGGAGGGTTGCCGGTTCGATCCCCGCACTGTGCATGTAGAAGTGTCCCTGAGCAAGACACCTAACCCCTAACTGCTCTGGTGAATGAGAGGTATCAATTGTAAAGCGCTTTGGATAAAAGCACTATATAAATGCAGTCCATTTACCATTTATCTCTGCTCTATGAATGTGTGTACGGCAGATCTACTTCCCTGTGTGAAGAAGGCAAGCTCAGCGGAACGGGAGTTTTCTGTGTCTCGGTGAGCGTCTGCGTTGGAAAGCCTCGGTGCGGTGTCACAGGCTCACACAGACATCTGTTTCTGAGCGATGAATCGGAGGCTAATTTCCCTGCGGCTTCCAGGCCTGGCTGGTTTCAGTTCCTGCCAATGTCCCTACGATGCAGTTCATTGGTGTAATCATCCAATTAGCTACATATATTCTATATCAATCCCTGGCCACAAAATGTTCCGCGAGGAAGCATTAAGTTTGTTTGGGGGGTCATTTCCGAACTGTGGGGCCCTGTATACCGTGAGTACTGCATACTGAAAAGGTCAGAGAGGGCCAGGAGTGACATCAATTAGCTCGTTGAAAGTCTCACCGTGCGACACTAGCGACTCCGCATTAGTGGGTTTGGCTCGTGCAACTCTT
>CM045890.1:50460391-50477891 GCA_025169545.1 Anguilla japonica | reverse complement strand
AAAAACTATTGCTTATTATTTGCTTAGACATTTTAAAAGGTGGCAACAGTTTAAAGAATAAAAATGTCCAGTTAACTCAACTCTAACAGAGTACATACGAGTCCAATAGGGACCACTTTGTAAGAGTAGATTTTGGTGTGTATTTATCTTGCCTTTCTATATGTGTCCTCTATTTAAGCCAAGAAAACAAAATTGCCACCACTTCCTCGCGATTACATCAGTTAAAAAGTTCTTGTGCTTTTGGCTTTTTTCGGCTTCTCATAAAAACTTATAAACGCTTTAAGATGGCCAATTATACCTTCTCCATACTGTAGCAACTCAGACTAGCGAAAGTTGCGTAATTTTACCGTTTTAACGTGTTTTTTCTTTCTTTCTCATGCGTATTTTGGTAGGACCGGTTTAAAGGCAGGCTCTAAGTATTGTCTATTCTGTAAATCCTCTTCTACGTTTGACAGTTGTCAGTCAGTTTAAATGACTTTATATTTAACAATGTCCGTTACAAAACATCGTTGCATCGTCCTTTACAAAATGCATGGGGTTGGTTTAACGCTTTAATTCTAGACCCTTTAGCCCAGCTGGATCATAGGTACAGGTAGCACGTAGCCGACAAAATACAAGCGTAAATGTAGTTTTACAACTACATTATATCACAACCTAGTATTTAAAATCCCATTTAAAGCCGAAACTCTTAAATCCCTTACTCAACATCTGTTTGTACATATTTGCATGTGACTATATAGATTTTATGTAACAAAATTTACAGATTTTGTGGTTCTTTTGTTTCACCGTGGCTGTGTAACGCAAAGGTGACATCTGGAGGCTGGAAAAGGATCCGCACGTGGATAAGGAGAGCGCGAGCGCCTACAGTAGGCTAGGCTACTGTAGCCTACATCTATTTTAAATTTCTTTGTAGCTTCTCTGCGTTGACTGATTTGAAAACTCGTGATCTCTGTTTTATGTCCATATGTATGGTGGGATCATGTAATCGCATAGCATTTTATTTCTTGTTATCTTCATTTGATAGAGGAAATTTTCAACTTTAGAGTGGATATAACTGCATGTAAAAAAGACTGATGTCAGCGGTTAGAAAAGGTAATGGAAATGTATTCCCGCGACACGAATCGCTTGTATGCAATAGCCTACTGTCTAGCACTGGATTGTCCGAGTGAAACTTAAACTCATGAGGAGGTAGACCACAACCTGTATATAAACCAATGTATAAATACCCGAGTAGCATGAACATAGTCAAGTACGTTTCTTTGTAGCCCACTGACATAGGCGAATTACTTAAATATATATACATAACTGAACCGGGATTCAGCGTAGGCTACTCAACTCGCTCCTATATATTTAGCTCATACACTGGACATTTTTAGTCAGTGATTTAATACCCGTACTGAAATTCTTTGGTTTGAGCCTACAGCTGCAGCTGCTGCAGTGACTGGTCCGTATGGGGGATAGCGCCTGGGGGAGTCCTAAACCATAAACGCAGCGACCGTACAGACTCCAACACAGATGGCCCCCTAGCAATTAATGACACAGAAAATTCTGGATCGGGAGGATGCGAAGAATTGATCATCGACACATGTTAGTATTACCCCCCCCCCCCCCCCCCTCCTCTCTCCTCTCTCCTCTCTCATCCCCCCCCTCTCTCTCTCTCTCTCTCTCTCTCTCTCTCTCTCTCTCTCTCTCTCTCTCTCTCTCTCTCTCTCTCTCTCTCTCTCTCTCTCTCTCTCTCTCTCTCTCTCTCTCTCCCTCTCCTCTCTCCCATACACACACACACCACAGATATAGCAGGCCTATGAATTCATTTTGTATGACAGACCTCATTTGCTTACTAACTCCTCTTATGCGGCTGTGGGTAGATTTATTGGGTTATTTGTATTATAATCTTAGTTAGCCCTACAACACTCTGGAACTGTGATGGCTTTCAAATCGCCCGTTAATCTGTTGCGTTGTCAGAGGTAGCTGCAGCGGTTTCTTATACATTTCCGGTCCCCGTTGCGGTAAAGCCTATATGACGCTGTAAATTAATCTACTGCAATCTTGTGGATCCAATTTATTCCGTGTATAATACTCAAATGAATGCTAGGCTTCGCCATGCTATGGTCCACGGCGCATCGTTTGAAATACAGTAATACAGACCCCGTTCCGGATAAAAAAGTTAATGACCAATTGATTGAACTGTCGTTATTAATCACGTCTGGCGCTTGACGACACGTGATAAAGCTCGGGCTCGACTGTAACGCCGACTGTTCTGAAAATGTCGCGTGGGCCACATCCTCATTCAGATGTAAAATGTGGATTGCACCCAACAATGATAGAGGTTGTTATAGTTTCTTCATGCAAGGCCATCCCATCATATTAGATTTTTTCCCTCTCTTCCCGTGTGTTGGGTAGCAATTTCCATTTTTGCAATTATGGTACATGAAAAAGGCCACTATTTGTCAGAAATGCTAAACCTCATCTAAACCAGAGATCAACATCAAAGTGTCTATCTATCCACACTGAAAACCCAATTAAAATCTAATTGTGAGCTTAGTTTTGCTGGGTGGCCATCCCCATTGTAGAATTTTCATTAAACTTGTCTTTACATCTTACATATTTGCAGGGGCGATTACCATTTTCACAATTAAAGATGGCCACAAGGATATGTGAAATACAGCCCTTGCTCTTACATGGGAACTATTGCAACTTCTATGGACGTGAGCTCCAGAGGTATATAGCTGCTTATTTTTGCCTTTAGCGTGGGAACTATTGCAACTCACGAGCTCCAGAGGTATATAGCTGCTTATTTGTTAGCCTTAGCCTCATGACACAGTCCAATTACATGGGAACTATTGCAACTTCTATGGACGTGAGCTCCAGAGGTATATAGCTGCTTATTTGTTAGCCTTAGCCTCATGACACAGTCAAAGTGAAACCAGGCTAATGGCGCTAATGGCACTGAGGTGCTTCGAGAGAGAAACCATTACCGTCGCTGCAACAGGAGATAAAAGCGTGGTGCTAGCTGACCGCGGCTGGCCCGAGAACAGTCCATTTCCCTCTAAGTGGGCCAGGAGGCAGCAGCAGCAGCAGAAACCTCTTCATGTTCCTCCTTTCATCCGACGCGGATCTGACTAAATCCGATAGGCCTTTTTTTCCTGCGCGGTCCGGTTTCCGCGTGTCCGTCTGGGAGATAGCCTAAGCAAATGCGCGAATGAGACTCCGAGCGAGGCGGAGGGGAAGATGGGGGTGATGTATACACAGACTGACAGAGAGAGAGAGAGAGAGAAAGAGAGGATGTGAGTGGGAGAATGGCTTCATATGAGTGTGTGAGGAAGAAATACATGAAGAAGAAGAGTGGGGGAAAGGTGGGAGACAGACATGGATACAGAAAAGTGGTAGAAAAAGTCAGGGAATCAAAAAGGACAAAATTACATGGCTATCGTTCAAAGGATACATAAAAAAAATGCCTAAAAAATAAATACACACACTACTTTTGTTAAAAGTTGATTTTTTCAGCTTGTTCTTTATTTCTGTAATCACCATTCTTAGTTCAATGTACATTTTTTATTCATTCCAGTCAAAGGTAAACATGATTGTTTTCTGTTGTTTCCAACTCTAATAAATGCTTTTGTCTTTCTTATACAATCTCTCCGTCTTCCCCACTTACCTTCTACTCTCTTTAATCTCTCTCACACACTCTCTCTCTCACGCACACACACACACAAACACACAGACCCACTCCCCCCACACACACACATGCACACATACTAATACAAACTTGCACATTAAAAACCTAAAGAAATGTGTACAAACATACATATGTAAACACTCAGTTAATACACCAGTTCTCTCTCTCTCTCGTGTCTAGGTTTTTAAGTGCAATATTTGAAGAGCCATTTCTTCGTCCTGATCAATTCTTCACCAGTTCCTATTCTAGCCACCCCCACTCCTTTGCCCCCCCCCCTGCCCTGCCCACCTGATCCTCTCTTCATAGTATTCTCACATAATACAGAGCAGTAAAATCTTGCTCTCCATTTTCAAATTTGAAAAAAAAAAAAAAAAAAAAATCCATGAAATTTCTTTTTCATTCCGGAAGAGTGGTCAGCAATCCGGGTCCTGAAGAGCCACAACGGTTTGCCTGCCTTTGTCCTCGACTTAAAATCAGTGACCCATCCAGATCCAATAAATGAAATCACGGGTCTCCAACTACAGTCCCGGGGAGCCACAGTCTCTGCTGCTTTTTTGTGTGATTTCCTTTCAATCAGCAGCCATTTTAGGCCTTGGAAACAAGGCGTGTGGACTCTTTAGCCAATCAGTGGCATGAATCTTTAAGCTGAAAGGTCAGAAATATGTGATTAGAATGTTCTTAACTGAACATTCTAATGCTGATGTCACAATCACTACTGGTAATTGAACTCAGAGGAGTTCTAGAACGCTGACTTAACATTTTGAAAAAAAAAAAAAACTTAAAAAAAAAAAGCCTAGTCTTCAAAGGGTTAAATTAACCACTTAAGTGCAGGAGCACATCCAAAAACCAGCAGACACAGTGGCCCTCCAGGACTTGTGTTCGAGGTCCCTGCTCTAAATGACTAAACCAGCAGAGCCTACTACTCTCCATGTACAGGGTTGAGAACCCCTTTCCCAGAACATTCCAGTAACATCAATTAATTTCTCTTCCTTCTGTGTGGGGGTGCTGTGATCTAAAACACAGGTGTCCAGTCTTATCCGGAAAGGGCTGGCGTGGGTGCAGGTTCTTGTTCTAGCCCAGCTCTAAGGCACCTGATTGTACTTATAAGGGTCTTGACTGAAGACGCGATTAGTTAAGCAGCGAATCGGGTGTCACAGCGCTGGGCTAAAGCACAACACCTGCACCCACGCCGGCCCTTTTCGGATAAGACTGGACACGCCCACTCTAAGAAGAAACATGATCACTTTTACACCTCTACCATGGCACGCTATCACATGATATAGTAAAGCATAGTTAACTCTGGCACAATATTAAAATATAGTACAGTAAAGCATTTCCACTGTTAACAAGTTGCTATCATACAGTAATTGTACCACAGTAACATGCTTGTTACCTTTGCAGCTTTTACAATCTCTCAAATCAGCGTATTTTTGAATTAATCACACTGCATCAAAGCAATCACACGTTGTTTTTTTCACCACTGAAGCATTTTTCCGATATTTTGATGCATTGAAATGACTTGAGTTTATTCGGTCTCAAATCGCATTGGGCACCGCTACGTCCGTTTAATATTTGCTGGAAAACGTCCAAGTGTGACGCTAAGGCTTGGCTGAAACTTTTCAAGAGTCGACAAAATAACAAAAAAACAAACAAACCATGATGTATGACAAAGAGCTGCAGTCACAGTTCTGTTGCTCCACCAAAGAAAATTCTGAGCAACATTTTGAAAAATCTATATGAAGATATAAAAAACTGTGTTGGTGTGTGTATATGCGAGTGTGTGTGTGTCTGTGCATTGCTATGAGGGGTCCCAGCGAGTCTATTTTGAATTCCCCTCACACCCCCAATCCCAGCCTGCAATTCCACAAGCTGCCACTGGGGGCAGGCACTTCCACTCTGCTGGTACCCTTCTGGTTGAACAGGATGCAACAATAAGTTTGGGGTTCTGAGCAATCAAACAATGACAAATTACAATATCACTTAAAAAAAACATTGCACTTGGCCATTCACTGAATATGCATGGATAATCTATGCTTTCTCAGTTTCATCTTCACAGATTGGGTGGGGGGAGAGGGGGAAGGGAGTCACAATCTGTTAATTCAAGGTGGAACCAGAGAAGCTTCCATCTGGTCGAACAAAATTAAAAATTAGGCGCATGGGCTGGTTCTAACTCACCATTTCATTGGCTAGCTACTAGTTGTCCTAGTCAGAGCTGAAAGGTGCATGGGTCAGAAAGTAAAAGTCCTGCCATGTGTTTCTTCCAACCAAGAACTCAGCCAGCTGATTTCACTAATTAGTTCTGCCTCCTGGAAGAAGAAATGTGCTAATTGGCAAATCCAGGTGGTTGGAACAAAATACTGGGGAGGACTTTTTACTTTCTGAACCTGGATTTTCCACCCCAGGGTCCTGGTTAGCACTGCAATGTGGCAGCACATGAGGTGCGTGTTTATAAGAACCCAAGCTTGGACCCCAGGCATGGCACTCATAGACTACCCTTCCTCAGTGCGCGTGAGCTGGATGCCCAGTTGTACAAACGGGCAAGGTACAAAACTCAGTCCACGCGCTCCAGACAAGGCTGTCCGCGAAGCTAACAGACAAACCACCATGTGAATAATGACATCACGGCACATTGCCTTTAAAGGGTGAGCCGCGGTGGTCTGTTCATCGGGGCACAGCCCTAGGCCGTAAGCACCTGCTGCTGGGGCGGCCTGTTGATCGCGCCGCGAGGCGTCGCGGGCAGTTAGCTCCCCAGATGGAAACCGAGGTTCGCGGGGTTCGGCGCGGCCAACCGAAGCGAGTGAGGGTTCGCTAATCAGGGATTTAATAAATGCAACAAAGCACTTTCGGTGTCCTCACACTTCGGCCTCCATCTGGAAACGCATATGATCGTTTTAAACGGTCACACGGCCAATGAAGTCTCCATAAACAGATACACTGAGCACGGACACTTAGTTCTGGGAAATGAAAGAGGCAATTATATTCATATTACGATAATCATGAAAACTAACACCCGGTGAAATATAAAAATGGAAAATGCTTTGTGTGGTCCCATTCGCTGCAGTGATAACTGCACTTATAACCTGGAGGATGCTTAGTGGAATCCCAGCTGGGGGAGACTCCTCTGACGGTTCAATCTTTGATCAAGATGCGTGAACCACTTCAGCGACATTCCGCCAGGATATCTCTCATTTCATCAGCAGGCGTGTGAGGTGTGTGAGATGGTACCTCAGTGACTTGAGGGTTTTACCTCAGCACGCAATCAGTGCAAACAGGATGACGAAAGTGGAATTCTCTTGACGAGGCAACGTGACTTCCTGGAAAAAAAAAAAAAAAAACTCAAAAGAGTTGCCCTGTGACTGCTGGGAAATATTTATCGGAGTTTTGTACCGGAGCAGGCGATTGGCGGAAAACTCGCTGTGACGCTCACGAGTGGTTAGTTCGCGTACAGTGGGCGGTGTGGTCCATTACAATACTGTTTTCCGCCTGACGATACGTTTTGTATAAGTTATGAGGGGGGAAAATGTGTTCAGCCCAAAAAAAAAAAAATGTAAAAAAGTGTGTTGTATTTACAATATGGAGCATGGAATGATGTCTTGCGACGTAAACTAGCGAGCTGTTGGGGAACCGCACGTGATACCGTGGGTACAGGGCCGGGAGGTTGCAGGTTCAAATGGTAGGTGGGAGGCACAGCCCGAGAACGTGCGTACCCTATGCTTCAGTGCCACGCCCAGCGGTTTAAACAGACGACTGCGTCATTTGCCCAGCGTGAGGATTTCTGCGGAGAGAATAAATCTGTAACCCTAGCAACCAGTGCCGCTCTGTACATTCATACCAGTTTACAAATAAATAAATAATAATAAAAAAAAACCTACAGCCGTTCTGGCACACCCGGACAGTTACAGCTGAGCTGATAAGTCACCACGGTGTGGCTAGGCTACGCTATTGTAAACCCAGGTGAATGAAGGCTCGGCAGTTCTCCATGGCAACGCGTAGCCCGCACACTCTCGACTGTAATCGAATCTCCGTAGGACTCGTCCGAAAACCAAAGTTTCTATGGTAAACTTTGTCCATAGTTTGTTGCCGCTGCTCCCCTGTGAATTCAAAAACCTTAGGGCAGCAATGGGCAGTCAATCCTGGTCCGGTTCAGTGCGGTTCTGGTCCAGTTCCGGTCCAGGTGGGACCGGCGGAGTCCTCCTCCAGCACTGCATCGTGTTTATCAAATGAGTTCAAATGACACACAGAAGTCCGGTTCGGAGCGCAGTTTCTGCAGCGGACGGTCGCAGGGTCGGGAAAAACGTGTTCCGCCCGTTCCCCGTCGCATCCCCAACGCGTGCGTCACGTGTCCGACACGCCTGTCGCTCGCGGCAACGCAGAAAGCAGGGTTCATGCGCACGTGTGACGAGCACTTTTGCATTTCCTCACACGCGCGATGCGCGCCGCGCCATTCCGTTGCCTGTGACGCTGAGACGTAGACGCGTCGTATGCACGTCTACACACGGGCATTACGCACGTCCCGGGACGCGCGTGGCACGCGCCAGGGCTGGCATCGGCGGTTAGCATGTGCCAGCGGTAAGGATAGCGCGTTTCCGTTGCAGTCAGAGGCAGCTCAGCTCATTTGTTCGTTCTTTCCCTCTCTCCGCCTGCTTCTGGTCGTCGTTCGTCCCGGGTCCCGGGTTCGAGCGCCCCAGGGTGCGCCCACTGGGACAGCGCGAGGCATCGGACGCGCCGCGCTCCTCCGAAATCTTCCGGTCCGGTCTCTTGTCCTCCCTTCTCTCCACAACCCCCCCCCCCCCCCCCCCACCCCAACAACCCTCCGTTCGCACCCGAGGCCTTCCCCCCGGCCGAGCTCTCGCGTGGGCTGGCTGTGGGCTGTCGGCGTGACGTCGTCGCGGCGGTGGTTGCTAGGAGACCGAGAGGGCGGCCAGGAAGAGCGCGGCAACGGTGAGCAGCAGGCGGTCATGGGAGGGGCTACTGCCGCTGATGCTCTTCTCCAGTTTGGGGATTTCGGGGTTAAACTCGTCTGGGAGAGAGAGGGACAGAGAGAAAGAGATATTATACACTAATAAGCATTTTATGTCTGTAATTTTCATCCTCATATTTATTGTTGTTATTCCTATCATCATTTTTGTTGTTGATTAATACACTTTGGCAATAGGTATCTGAAAATATGTCATGCCAATAAAGCACTGAATTTGAGAGAGAGAGAGTGAGAGAGAGAAGAGGGAGGGCGAGAGAGAGAGAGAGACAGGTGGGAGGGAGCGAGACAGAGAGAGGAGAGAGGGCAAGAGAGCGAGAGAGAGAGAGGACAAACCTTAGTACTGGGCGTAAAATGTGACACCCTGTTACATTCACTCTACCATGACAGAGGAAGAGGAGTTCCCCCTGCACACAGTGTCTGAACCACAAAACACCCAAGGACAGAAACAGAGAGACATAAAAAGAGGCAGGGAGAAAGAGAGAGAGGCTGGCTGGGGATAAGGAGAAAGGAAGAGGGCGGCAGCAGGAAGAGGATGGGGAGAGAAAGATGGAAAGGTTATGGGAGAGAAAGGGAAAAAGAGATGGAGAGATGGTGCAGGTACATGAGCAGACATGAGAGACATTGACTAAGGGAAACACTGACTGAGGGAGGTACACTGACTGAGGGAGGGAGACTAACTGAGGGAGACACTGACTGAGGGAGATGCACTGACTGAGGAGCACACTGACTGACTGAAACACACTGACTGAGGGACACACTGACTGACTGAGACACACTGACTGAGGGACACACTGACTGAGGGAGATGCACTGACTGAGGAGTACACTGACTGAGGAAGACACACTGACTGAGGGACACACTAACTGAGAAGCACACTGACTGACTGAGACACACTGACTGAGGAAGATACTCTGACTGAGGGAGAACACACAGGGTTTGGGGCCGTGGCCTACCCTGACCCACTCTGACGGGAACTTTGGGGGTTAAACTACCGATGGGGTGGGACACAGAGGAACACACTGGTGCAGGACGATACCGGACCTCTGACTACTCATATGGGGGTTTATCTGGGGGGGGGGGGGTCCTCCTGCCTGGAGAACAAAAGTCTGGACTCAGCTGCATGGCTGGCGTCCCGTTGCACATCAGAAAGGCTATGGAGACAGGTCTTTGGCCCAGCTGTCTGTCTGTCTTATACAGTCTACGGGGGCACACCATAGACTGTATAAAATTAGGGGCACACATACGCGATGCAGGCGGACGTGTACGCTCAGCAGGTCTACGAGCTTATGTGTCTATGTGACACCAGGTTCAGGAGGGGTGGTTGGGTCGGGGAAAAAAAAATTAAATACATTATATATGGAAAAAAACGTGCAGTAGAATTATCCACACGTGTTAAAAAACTTGTGCATTCATCATATCGTTTACAGAGTAATATCTTTAACACGGAGATTGTTTATTTAGAACTCTCAAGGGTTTGGATCACCATTTAAACTGTTAAACGATTAAGGAGTTCCTGGTGCTAGAACTTCCCATTCAACAACACAGGGACAAAGCTGTCAATGGACAGTGTGTAAAGGCCGCCATTTTTGTTTTTGAAAATCACAAACGCTTCCGCTTCTTCATGATTCATTTTGGGGGTCAGGTGATATTCTCACTGTAGAAATGGTGTCATGGGAGACAAGAGAGGCCAAGTCAGAGAGGGTGGGATGCTTATTTCTCAGCTGTGCTGTAAACTGAAACTGAAAACTGAAGAAAGACCGCGCTATGCTAGTTTCCAATGTTAGGAACATATTAGACATATTGTCAATATAAGGCATTTGGGAAATGTAGTCCTGCCCCGATGAACAGTGCTTCAACGATCTTGGGCCTTGTGTCGCTCTGATGACCTCCAGAACACTTCAGTTCACAAGTCAGGTGACTTCCTGGACTTCTGAAGGTAACCGTGGGTACAGAGAAGAAAAACTTTATCAGTCGCCCTCTGCTCCTGTCAAACACGTTCATGACAAGGGTTGGGAGGGTCTTGCCGTGTTTAATGAGAACGCATTAACGTACCGCCAACACGCGACTGTCCATCTCACGCGGGTTCACGCTTTTAGCCCGTTAGCCCGCCCGCGACGACCTGAGAACACTTCCTCTCCCGCTAACGCTGCTTCGCTAAGTGCCTCCGCGGCCGTAGGCCAGGCCAGGGCAGCGCGCGTGGGCGGGCCGGTATGAGAGCCGGTTCGGCGCTCGTTAACCGGCTGAATGGCGGGCCGTGACCCTCTACGCCAGCTGTTTCTCTGCCGTCCCTGCAGAAGGCCAGGTCCGCGCTGTCCTCTTCGCACGGGACGTTAGGTGCGTTTGGTTTTCCGAGAGTGGGGCGGGGCTGGTCGGGTGGGGGGGGTTGGGTTGGTGGGGGCAGCCGGCTGACCCGGATCAACTTGCCATCGTCCTGGGGAGGGGGGTGGGGGGGCATACGGGTGTGAGGTCGTGTTTAACGCTGGGGGGGGGGGCAGCACATGCGGGCGAGCCCCCGCGCTGAGAACATCAAACTGATTGGAGGCTGGCCGAGAGCGAGCTGTAAGTGGGCCCGCGGTTTTTTAGAGAGAGAGAGAGAGAGAAGAGAGAGAGAGAGAGAGAACGAGAGAGGGGGGAGACTGAGGGGGGAAAAAGAAAGGCGATAACAAGGCTTGCTACAGACGCCCAGCGAGATCGCAGAGAGCAGTGCTTTTTCTCAGCCGAGCGATTACACGTGCCCCCGTGGAGCCTCCGAAGGAGGGAGCTCGCCAGGGAGAGAGAGAGAGAGGGAGGGAGGGAGGGAGCTCGCCAGGGAGAGAGAGGGAGAGGGCGAGAGGGAAGGAGAGGGAGGGAGAGAGAGAGAGATAGGGGGAGAGGGAGGGAGAGGGGGAGAGAGGGAGAGAGAGGGAGGGAGGGAGAGAGGGGGAGACGGAGAGAGAGAGAGAGAGGGAGGGAGGGAGAGAGAGAGAGGGAGGGAGGGAGAGGAGAGAGGAGAGAGAGGGAGAGGGGGAGGGAGAGAGAGAGGGAGAGAGAGGGAGAGAGAGAGAGAGGGGGAGAGAGAGGGAGAGGGAGGGAAGGAGGGAGAGAGAGGGGGAGGGGGAGAGAGAGAGGGGGAGAGGAAAGTTGGGCGAGGACGCAGTGATTTATAGCGTTTAGCGACCGTGCGGTCTGAATGACTGCGCCCCTGTGATAAGGCGCAGACGGATTGTTCCGGGGGCTTCCGTGTGCTGCTGGGCGGCAAGATGTTCCGAGGACAGGGACAGACGGACAGACAGACGGAGGAACGCTCCCAGGAAACACGGAAAACTCCGAGAACAAAAACCCCGGTGTTATTAACTACACACAGGAAATATGACTGATCTGAGACTCAGAAAGAGAGAAGGGGGGGGGGGGGGGGGGGGGGTTAGGATGAATTTAGCATCGCGCGTTGTGGTGATATTAAATGGCCTTAATGTCTCTCGTCCTGATGTTCCTTCTGAAGTGACACTGCTCAAAGGAGCGGCTGGAGATGGGACAGAAAGATGAGAGGGAATGAGCGAGATGGAGAAAGCGAGGGAGAGTGGTTGTATTTTTTTGTTTTGTTTTTCAGAAAGGGAGAAGGGGCACTCACCGATGTCGTGTATTTTGATGTTGGGCCTGAGAGTGTAGTCTGACGGGGTGGGGTGGGGATCGTCTACTGTGTGGGAGGCTGGGAGACACAGAGACGGGTTAACTGGCCAGAGTGCCCAATTAACACACAGCGCCCAATTAACACAGAGCCCAGTTAACACAGAGTGCACAGAGACTGAGAAATAACACAGAGCACACAGGAACACAGAAACTGAACGGGGGGCTAGATCAAAACTGAGAGGGAGAGAGAGAGAAAGAGAGTGGGAGGAAGGCAGGGAAAGAGAGAAGGAAGAAGAGAGGGGGGGAGATAGAGAAAAAGAGAGGGAGGGAAGAAGAGGAGAAAGGAGGGGGAGAGGGGAGGGAGGAAGAGAGGGAGAAAGGAGGGGGAGAGGGGAGGGAGGGAGGGAGGAAGAGAGAGGAGAAAGGAGGGGGAGAGGGGAGGGAGGGAGGGAAGGAGGAAGAGGAGAAAGGAGGGGGAGAGGGGAGGGAGGGAGGAATAGAGAGGAGAAAGGAGGGGGAGAGGGAGGGAGGGAGGAATAGAGAGGAGAAAGGAGGGGGAGAGGGAGGGAGGGAGTCGTGGCTCTCGCAGACAGGAAGCAGGTTAATAAAACATGCAGCGGCGGTAGACTGGCTCAGCATCGCTGAGCCTGACAGGTGTGCACTCACACAGACTGACTGGCACAGAAGGAGGGGGGCTGACACAGCCTGTACACAGTCCCTGACTGGCCTGACAGTGGGGTGGATTAACACTAGAACAGGAAGGGGGGGGGGGGGAGGCTGCACAGGCAGACTGGCTGAGAAGAGCGCTGTAGGGAGAGAGAGAGAGTCTGACGCGCATCGCCGTGGTAACGGTTGGCTAGCGCCCGGGACGGATCACCTGCAGGTGACCCCGGCCCCTCCCGCTGCCTCGAGCCGGGCCAGGATCGCCGAACGCGGAATGGGGTCACTGAACACCGATCGCTGCCCTGCACCGCACAGGTCACTGAACACGGGAATGGGCCTCTTTAACACAGCGTGCACTGAGTTTCTGAACACAGTGCACAGTGTACCTGGAAGCTTACTTCACACAGTGTAACCCAACATTAATCCATGAACACAATGCATATTATCGTCCTGCCCTTCCTAACACTGGTGTACACCAGCATCGGTTACTAAACACAGGGTGTACCATCCTGGCCCACCATATTTCAGCATGTGTTACTGAACACAGCGCGGGGAATCCATTAACACAGTGAAGTAATTAACAGAGTGTGTAGTGGCATGAAACTGCTGAACACAGTCTGAAACCAGGCTGGCTGACCAAACACAATGTATCCTAGCCTGAGTTACTGAACACAGTCTGTCCCAGCGCATCCTGGAGCACTGAACACAGGGACCGGCCTCCTGAACACAGTGACCAGCCTCCTGATCTGGAGCTGAACGCTGAAAACTGAACTCTTGTTAAACGGTGGGTTCCAGCCGAGCTTACCGAATTCTGCAGCGGACGGGGGGGGGGGGGGGGATCGGAGAAGGAAAGGAGAGCAGCCAGGAGGGAGGGAGGGAGGGAGGGATACTGAAGATAGAAAAAAGGACAGAAAAAGAAAGAAAGAATGACTCTCCACAGCGCTGAATCTAAGTGGCCAGACAGGGTGGTGAGAGAGACACAGGGGGAGAGAGAGAGAGAGAGACAGGGAGAGGACGAGAGGACGGAGAGATGGAGCGAGGGATGAACGGAGGAAGAGAGCGACGGGGGGGACTCACTGGCCGGAGCAGCAGACGTACACCCTCAGTCTCAGGCAGCTGTGGCCATGGTGATGGGTGGGCGTGGCTGCAAAGGCAACAAACAAACACACGTCAGCTACGCGCCACCTACTGGCCACCGGGCGCCATCGCATCAGCCCCAGTAGTGGAGAGGAAGTCGTAGAGAAGCGGCGCCGGTGATGTCATATCCTGGGGACTCAAGCAGACAGAATATTAGCAAACCGCAGCGATTGGCAGTGACGATGTGGCAGATGTGACAGTTTTTCCCTGTTTCCTTACGCAGGACTATGGACTGCGAGTATCAGTCAAACACAGCTGTTCCATTAGTATTCCGAAGTAGCATGACTACTGCACTACCCATAGACCTAACACTCCGGTAACGTGGAGCCAATCAGATTAATAACCTTAAAATCCCAACATCTTATCACGTGGGATTATATGCATGTGGTCATGTACATCTCAAATACTCGGGTTAACATGCAGCCAATTAGATTAATAACCTTAAAACCCCAACAGCCTATCACGTGGGATTTTATGCATGTGATCATGTACATTTCAAATACTCAGGTAACATTCAGCCAATCAGATTAATAACCTTAAAACCCCAACAGTCTATCATGTGGGATTTTATCCATGCGATCATACACGTCTCAACTACTTAGGTAACATGCAGCCAATCAGATTAATAACCATAAAACCCCAACAGCCTATCACGTGGGATTACATGCATGTGATCACGTACATTTCAAATGAATGAGACCATCGCCATAGACAGGTAATGCACGAGGCTGCACACACTGATGTACACCGATCCCTGTCAGTACAGGGCCTGCAGAGCCCCACGGTGGAGCTCCGAGCTGAGGCTCAGTAGCTCTCGCGCTGGCGCTCTGAGATTTATCCGCGCGGTTTTTATCGGGCCTGTCCGCCCTTATCTGGGCTGGGCTCTGCGCGGACGCGGCGGGTTCCCTCCAGCGCGGCGCTCAAACACCCGATTTAACGAACCGTGGGGCCCGCACCCCAAAACCTCGCCGCTCGCTGATTAAATCGAATCGGGTGTTTCGGTGCGGCACCAGATCAGCAACCGGCAGCCAAGCAGACCGTGAGATAACACTGGACGTCTCCGCTCCAGATATACTCCCAGTGTGGCACAGCGCTATTTGCACATTTATCAGTGTACTGTAGGGATGCCCAAATGAGGACCCGTGCTCTACAGACATACTCAGGATGTAAGTGTGTATTTTATCGATGGATATATGACATTGTGTTTCAATAATTGTACGCCAATTGAACTAAATTGTATTAAGTATCTCTGTACCCCAGAGAAACTACTAGATGTAGCAGCATACTGTGTAACTGTATCAGTGTACTACAGCGATACTCAGATATAGTACAACACTGCTTAACAGTATCGGTGTACTACAGTGATACACATAGATATAGTACTGCACTGCATAACTGTGTCAGTGTATTACAGCGATACTCAGCTATAGTACTACACTGCATAACTGTGTCAGTGTATTACAGCGATACTCAGCTATAGTACTACACTGCATAACTGTGTCAGTGTATTACAGCGATACTCAGCTATAGTACTACACTGCATAACTGTGTCAGTGTATTACAGCGATACTCAGCTATAGTACTACACTGCATAACTGTATCAGTGTACTACAGCGATACTCAGATATAGTACTACACTGCATAACTGTATCAGTGTACTACAGCGATACTCAGAGATATAGTACTACACTGCATAACTGTATCAGTGTACTACAGTGATACCGACACACAGGAGCGCACTACACTAACACACACAGCTGACCCCGCAGCAGAGACGCAGCGAGAGGTGGCAGAGTTTCCCGCGGAGGCACTCACAGATGTAGTAGTAGTCCTGTCCCACGTTGAACTCGTAGCCCAGCGAGAAGGCGCTGTAGCGCTGGAACTTCTCGGAGAACTTGATGGGCGCGTGCGGGGCGTACGGCCGGTTGCACTCCCAGCGCTTGGAGCCCAGGCGGTGGTCGCAGGTGCGGTAGCCGCGGTAGGTGACCATGTAGAGGACGTACTGCTCGCTGAAGCCCCGCCGGCTGTCGTTGTAGTGCGGGCAGTAGATGTCCAGGTAGTCGTTCACGTTCACCTGCACCGTGTAGCCCTCCCTGCGCAAGCTGCGAGACAATTCCGGCTTCAGTTTCAGTTCAATTTTATTTGCGTAGCACTTTTTAGAAGTTTTTTTTTTTGCAGAGAACTGTCACAAAGACGCTTTACAGAGTAGCAAGGCAAGAGACGGAGCAAACAGAGCTAACAGAGCAAACAACAGACCTGAACCTCCAAATAGCAAGTCCATAAAGTAAAAAACTCCCAGTGGGGGACGGCGGTGAGGAAAAAAACTCCCCAAGGGGAATTCATCTCGAGAGCAACCCGGCTATAGAGGGGAAACCCATCCTTCGCTGGCCAGCCAGGTGCACAGTAGCAGTAGAATGGAATGTGACAGAGGGGCAGGTTCTGACCAAACGAGTCCAATCAACCGACCGACCGACCAATGAGCTGCGAAGAAACGCGAGGAATCGATTATGAGAACAGGTCGCCGAGCGGATTTCGGCTCGTCGTTTTTCTATGGACAGACTGTGAGCTGTGTTTCCTAAATTATGGGTCGGGACCCAAAAAAGAGTCACGGGAGTGTATGAGGCGGGTCCAGGAATGAGTCTGTAGTCCAGTAGGCTATGCTAGTATGTGTATTTGATGGGTCCCTGAAAGGTACTACATTATAATTTGGGTCGCGATATTCCTAAATTTAAGAACCAGTGGACTAGAGAACCCAGGATTGGGTCAAGACTGGAGCTGAACCCTCCAAGGGTCCGTGCCTCCACCACATGATGTGGCGAAGCTGCTACATCCATTAAAACTCATAAAAGCAAACAAAAAAAAGAAGAAGCTACAAGGGATATTAGCGCAGAATCTTCCTTTGAATTATGTCCATCTGCAGCCTCCTTGTTCTCCTGACAAAACCGAACATGAAAGATCCTTTAAAGGCCTGGAGAAGAGATGTCCTTTGAAGGCAGACAAACAAGAGGAAGTGAGAGGAAAGATAAAAGGCTGTCAGACGGCCGAGAGGAACCGAGGGAGGAAGACAAATATCAGGAGAGGAGCGCGGCGGGACGTCAAAGACCGAGGGAGGCGACGAGCTCTCTCCCGCTATCATGCTAACGTGCTAACGTGCGCTGAGAACACGGTGGGAATATCGGGATTCTGAACCGGCAGCGGACACCAGTGACCGGGGAAAGGGGATTCCTGCTGCTCTGTATGAGAAACGTAATGAAAGGAAAAGAAGAAGGAAGGCGTGCGTTCATATAACATTGCTTTTTACTGCTCACAGGGCACCATATCTCTGTGGTGTTGTTTAGGGGTCTCCACGTCGATAAATAACGTCAGCCAGAGAGAGAGAGAGAGGGAGAGGGAATATGGGAGGGAGGGAGAAAGCGAGAGAGGGAGAGAGAGCAACAGAG
>CM045890.1:50347891-50455391 GCA_025169545.1 Anguilla japonica | reverse complement strand
GTGTTTTTTTTTACCGGATAATTAAGGTAACGCGAGGCGCTCGGAGGGCGCGGCCGCGCCTCGTTCCTCGACTCCGGTCCGCGAGGCGCGGAGCTGCTGACTCTCCTGAACGCCTGGGTTTGCAAGCGGGTTTTCTTTTTCTTTTTGGCTACCCAGACTCGGCTAATTAGCTCGATGCCCCAGCGCCAGTTCGCTCCTCGCATAGATGAGGCCAGAGTGAAGCGTTTCGTATCGGCGCGGACGGACAGGTATTAGCTGTCATTCGCGAGCTTATCACTCGTTTTTTTTTCTGAAAAGTGAGATACATAATTACTCATTTTAATAATTGAAGAGCAGCAGTTGGCATGAAGTCACGATGCAGAAATGGCCTTCTTGGCCTCCCCGTGATACAATAACGTGAGTTTATTGCTTTCTACTTTCAACCGCTAACTGTCCCCCTGCTCCCTTTCTTAATTAGAATTTTTTTGAAGGGGGGGGGGGGAGAGACATACAGACATCACATTATATTTTTCATCACACCACAGTCTGCGATATTGATTAACGCTCAAATAAATATTTTACTGCTCTGCATTCTGGGAGATGCGCAGAGCAATTAACTAATTAGACGGATAAAGGCAGGGGAATTGCCTGGAACCGGCGGCGGCCCACGCACGGCCCTCTGGGAGTTCGACAGCCCCGCAGTGAGGCTCATTTGGATCCTAATAACAGGGAAATGGTTTCATTTGCGGGGTTACATGTACATGCCGAGGGTATCTGCTGCTGAAAAAGATAGTGGATGAGAGAGAGAGAGAGAGAGAGGGAGAGGGAGAGGGAGAGAGAGAGAGAGATATAGAGAGAGAGAAGAGAGATAGAGGGAGAGGGAGTGAGAGAGGGAGACAGATGCACATGTATTTGCAGCTTATGTGCACCTGAGCATATATTTGCTGCACTCTGTACAGTGTGTGTCCATGTTACTGGGGTGCTGTGCTTTGCCATTGCAGCTTTGTCGGAGCAGAAAAGCTCTGTTTGCCGAACTGAACTGAATTGAATGGAATTGAATTGAGGGAAGAGAAATGACAGATAATGGTGTATCCCTGAGAATGATCTCTGGCTCTAGCGATGTAATGGAACAGGATATACTGACACTAAATATCACGCACACACACACACACACACACACACACAGACAAACAAACTACACACAGACGCACACATACCACACACACACTACACACGAACACACTACACACACATGCATACTACACACAGACACATGCAAAGGACACACAGACACACACACACATACCACATAACCACAAACACACGCACTCAGAGTGTCAATATACCCTGTGCTTTCTAACAGGATTCCCACAACATAACAGAACTCAACAGTGATTGACAGCTCAACAGCGAATGACAGCAGAGACACGCAGAAAGAACACGCCCCTCCCCTCTACCTCTCAAGGCCAGTGAGCCTGGCTGGCTGGAGGGAACGACTGGCCGTGTTGCCAAAGCCCCGTACTAAGAGTAAGTGGGAGGGGTCTGTGGACGGACAGGCCGGCCCCGCCTTCTCCTCGGCACCATAAGTACCCCTCTGTCTGAAGAGTACACGAAGCCCTTCTTCGCTCGACGTGAACTCCCTCCCAACGTCCAGCTCCCGAACCGGCGGAGAAACACACCCTTCCCCCATTCTCCTTCGCCCCGTCTCCTCACGCTCTGCTCTCCTTCCTCCTCCTCTCCTCTTTGCCTCCCTCCATCAAGCTCTCCCTCCCTCCCTCCCTCCCTCTCTATCTCTCCATCCATCGCTCTCTCAGCAAAGACGCTGGTGAATTATTGAGAGGCTGTTTGTCTCGGGTACGTCAGCAGGCTTCAGGCTTCAACGCCGGTCCTCTCTTTCTTTCTCTCACTCCACCTCTTTCTCTCTCTCTCTCCATCAATCCTGATGTGAAGGCTTTTTTTGTAGGACAGAAGAATGTTTCCTTCAGCAGTAAATACACAGACGATGACATTAATACATTAGAGACAATGAGAAAAGCATCTCACCCATCTGACAAACACACACACACATATACACGTGCGCGCACATACACACACACACATACACAAGTGTGCACGCACGCACACACACACACAAGTGCACAAACACACATGTCCGCACACACACACACGTGCACACACACATGCACACGTATATGCATATACGCACGCACACACAACTACGTGCACGCACACACGCATGCACACCCATATACACATACACAAACTCACACACACACACACACACACACACAACTTAAAACCAGGACTTTTAACAAACGCAGCATGCAGCCTCAGACTCAATCATCTCTGGGGAGTGCAGTTTACGGAAATGAATAATACAAACACAATACAAACGTATTAACAGCCTGTCACACAAAGGCGAGCAGAGAAGCACTGGGCCCTCAGCTGTACAGAGGCAGTCCTGTTATGCAGAAGTATTGCATTATATCTGCGTGATGCTCAAACACATTAGTGTTGTGCGGAGGTATTTGGGAAAATATTCTCTCACCCATGTCCCACAGGTTTTCATCGTGGGATGAGGGTGTTTTGAAATATGCGTGTGCGTTTGCGAGTGTCTGTGTGTGTGTGCGGGTGTGTGTGTTTGTGTGTGTGTGTGTGAGCAAACGCGCGCTTATTTGTGTGTGGGTGTGTTTGTGTGTGTGTGCGTATGTATGTGTTTGTTCGTGTGTTTGTGTGTGGGTGTGTTTGTGTGTGTGTGCGTATGTATGTATTTGTTTGTGTGTGGGTGTGTTTGTGTGTGTGTGAGCAAACGCGCGCTTATTTGTGTGTGGGTGTGTTTGTGTGTGTGTGCGTACGTATGTGTTTGTTCGTGTGTTTGCATTTGTGTCCGTGTGTGTGTGTCTGTGTGCGAGCGCGCTTGTTTGTGTGGGTGTGTTTGTGCATGTCTATTTGAGTGTTTGTGAGTGTATGTATGTGTTTGTGTATGTGTGCACTCATTTGTGTGTGTTTGTCTGTACACTAGTGTGTGCTGTTATGTGTTGTGCGTGTGTGTGTGTGTCTGTACACTAGTGTGTGCTGTTATGTGTTGTGCGTGTGTGTGTGTGTCTGTACACTAGTGTGTGCTGTTATGTGTTGTGCGTGTGTGTGTGTGTGTCTGTACACTAGTGTGTGCTGTTATGTGTTGTGTGTGTGTCTGTACACTAGTGTGTGCTGTTATGTGTTGTGTGTGTGTCTCTGTCTGTACACTAGTGTGTGCTGTTATGTGTTGTGCGTGTGTTTGTGTGTGTGTGTGTGTGTGTGTGTGTGTGTGTGTCTGTCTGTACACTAGTGTGTGCTGTTATGTGTTGTGCGTGTGTTTGTGTGTGTGTGTGTGTGTGTGTGTGTGTGTCTGTCTGTACACTAGTGTGTGCTGTTATGTGTTGTGCGTGTGTTTGTGTGTGTGTGTGTGTGTGTGTGTGTGTGTGTGTCTGTCTGTACACTAGTGTGTGCTGTTATGTGTTGTGCGTGTGTTTGTGTGTGTGTGTGTGTCTGTACACTAGTGTGTGCTGTTATGTGTTGTGCGTGTATAAAAGGCTAGCAGTCCCAGTCAGGCTTAATTAGCAGTACAGACTCAGACCCCGCAGAGCGAGCGGTGTCTCGCTGCGCTGGTGAGCAGGAGGGTGAGGGGAACGGGCTTCCCCCGTTAGAGGGAGCGCGGCTCAGCCGGGCGTGCTCGCCCGTAAGCCCCGCCCCCCCGGCCCCTCCCCTCCAGCCCCTCTCGCCGATAACAAGGCTGCACTCTCCTGTAAGCCCCTCCCCTCCAGCCCCCTTGTGCCGATAACAAGGCTGCACTCTCCTGTAAGCCCCTCCCCTCCAGCCCCCTCCTGCCGATAACAAGGCTGCACTCTCCTGTAAGCCCCTCCCCTCTGGCCCCTTGTGCCAATAATAAGGCTGCTCTCTCTCGTAAGCCCCTCCCCTCTGGGCCCTCCCGCCGATAACAAGGCTGCGCTCTCCTGTAAGCCCCTCCCCACCGGCACCTCAACACTCCTTATTGGGGCAGGGTCGCGGCTGGACAGAGCGTTCGCTTCCGTCGCCGCGGAAACGATTAGCATAAGCGCACGCGCGCGCTCGCTCGCGCCGGGGGGCTCTGATCTTCGATTGGACCTTAAAGAGTTTAGCGTCCTGTGACAGCGTGTGGCCAGGGGTACCCGCGGGTCATCCTCAAAGAGCCAACTCTTCAGATAAAGATACTCGCTTGCTTGATAATTGACTCTTTTTACTGCCCTGTCATATTGAAAAGGCCGCTCTGGATCCTTTCTGAAAGCGCTATGCCCAGGAATCATTCTTCCTGCCTCATGCTAACAGGGACCAACAGCAGTAGTTATACTGCATTGTGTCTGGTTTCTAATGTGTAATTACATTGTAACAACATTGGAACTCACGTGTAATAACAGTTCAGATCACGTGAACTGAACCTGTATCTTGCTATTCAAAGCCAAACCTTAGCCTTGCCCCAAACCAGCCTTTTTACATAATTACACATTTATGCTGTGAAATAATGCCAATACATCACAAAAAAAGACGTTTATTTAACTGACGTGTTAACATTTCATGCAGTCCAAGAATTACCCAACATCCGATGCCAACTTAATATAAATAATGAGCACGTAATCTCTTTTAGTCCATTTTTCTCTAGCCAACACTGTAATGTTTACAGACTGTTAGATTTCATTTTAATAACCGATTTCAAATCTGGCAGATTACGACAAAAAAAAGTTATTTCTTTCTGGATGTGACCTTGGGCTGTGTTTTCCCCGGTTGTCGGGGCGGGGATCGTCTAGTTTGCATAACAGAAATCGCACGAAACTTCCCAGATTTCACACGTTGTATAAGCAGCCTGTGTGAATACGTCCTCTGGTATTTCCATTGTGTTTCCATCGAGCGCTAACCTTTGTGTGCACCGCTTGTATACGTCATATGCATTTACCCTGAAATGCAACTGCAGTCTATTTGATTTTGTGTTTTTATATTTAATATACTTAAGATTTATTGTACCTTCAAACACATAAGTGTACCTTGACATTTAGTATACACCTAAATGTGTCCCTTTGAAAATATAACAAGCCCAGGTCAAAACCTAGTATATAGCCGGACCTCTCCGGCCGACCAATGGTGTAACGTCATAACTTGGCCGACCAATGGTGTAATTTTATCACTCAGTCGCTCAGTCAGTCAGACAGTCAGTAGGGCTGGCCCCGCTGTTGCGGTCCAGCCAAAAATGTGACATCACTTGTGCCCAGGTGTGTAGTGTCGGCATAAGAGTGGAGGTGGATAGCCAATAAGAGAGGACTATGAGAAGTGCAGTTGTTCTCCAGACCAGCGGTTCATGAGACCAGCGCTACAGACAGACGGACCCGTCTGGGATCTGCGGCGGCTGCCTGAGCGGACCCTCAAAGAGGTCGCGCTGTAGCCGTAGCGATGATCTGCGGTTTGCCGCGAGCCCGGTCCGAAGGCGGAGCTTCGTTGAGTCGGTACGGCTAAGCGGACTGGGGGAAAAGAGACGCCGGGCGCCAAGGCAACGCATGGGGGAACGCGCCCCTCTCCATTCCACCCCCCCCCCCCCCCCACCGCATCATAGATCCCTTCACGTGCCCCGCCCCCTCTCTCTCTCCTGAATTCGCCTCGAGAGATCGGCGGCTAAGCAGCGGCCGGCTCTGCTCGCCCACTGCAAAATCAGCTCTGATGCTTTCAGCTCTAATGCAGTGCATCCGGTCCCGCTGGACACGCTCTGTTTCAGCTGGTGTTAATGCTGCACTTGGGCGCGGTCGGGGGGGGGGGGGGGGGGGGGGGGGGGGTAGGGGGGATGGGGGGGCTCCGGCAGTCGGTTTTTTTGTACAGCGAGGCCTTTTCCTTTCCGTCCTGCAGGTGGCGCTCTGGTTAGCACTGGTGCCTCGCAAGGAACAGGTTCTGGGCTCGAGTCCCGACTGGCCTGGCCTGGAGCTTGCGAGTTCTCCCCGTGTTCGTGCGGGTTTCCTCCGGGCACCCCCTGTTTCCTCCCACAGCCAAAAGACGTGTAGCCCATGGTCTACAGATGAAAAGTAGCCTCCCTGGCTGACTCTGGCACATTTACAGAAATATTATTAATGTGAAATAGCCCTGTCAAACCTAAAGGAGCTAATAAATAAGAATTCCACCCCAAGCTTTTATATGGGTGAATGAATAAAATACTGTACACACTGTCATTCTGCCAGTAAAAGGGCCAGCTGGTCCCATAATCGTATGGAGAGTAGGAGGCAAGGTCTTTATGCCCGTGAGTGAGCGTCTTCACCTCACGGAAAATTCTAGATGCCGCCACACCATATGCTGCGGGGCACGCAGGCCATATTGGCCGCACGCGGGGGCCCGACAGCCTGTTAAGCGACTTTAATTGGGTGGTTCCCTTTGTTTCTTCTTCTGCCTGCGATATTCAAAATCCATAACGGATGGATAATGGATATCCACCCATTATCCACTAAGTCCATTATCCATTCATTATCCATTAAATCCATTATCCATCCATTACCCATTATCCATTAAATCCATTCTCCATACATTACCCATTAAATCCATTATCCATCCATTACCCATTGTCCATTAAATCCATTATCCATCCATTACCCATTATCCATTAAATCCATTATCCATCCATTACCCATAATTCCATTATCCATTGAATTCATTATCCATATATTACCTATTATATCCGTTATCCATCCATTATCTATACCCGCGTATTCCTGGTCCGGGTTGCAGGGGGGCTGGAGCCTCAGCATGCACTGGGAGAGAGGCAGGAATACACCCTGGACAGGTTGCCAATCTATCACAAAACTCATACCTAGGGGCAATTCAGAATCTCCAATTGGCCTAGCCTGAATGTCTTTGGACTGTCGTAGAAAACAGGGGTGTCCAGAGAAAACCCAATGCTGACACAGAACATGAAAACACCACACAGAAAGGCAAGATTTGAACCCGGGTCGTTTGAGGTGACAGTGCCATCCACTGCATATTTGAAAGTATGTGTATGTGTGAAAGTAGGTGTAAAATAACCAGCTAAATAGCCAGCTAACGTTGGGAGGAAACTGTCAGTCAAAAGACTAATGAGGAGACTGCAAACATGGTGGTCTGCTGCATCAAAAAAGTTAAGGCTCTGAGGAGACTGCAAACATGGTGGCCTGCAGCATCGAACAGTTAAGGCTTTGAGGAGCCTGCAAACATGGCAGCCTGCAGCGTCATCAGTTAAGGCTTTGAGGAGCCTGCAAACATGGTGGCCTGCAGCATCAAACAGTTAAGGCTTTGAGGAGCCTGCAAACATGGCGGCCTGCAGCATCGAACAGTTAAGGCTTTGACCTTCGGTCCATTAAAGAGGCCCATGCTAAATGGAGCCTGATATACAGTTGACCTAAATGGGCTGACAGTCTCTTACATACATTACGTCTCGTAAGTGGGGCGGCAGTGTAGCATAATCGTTGGGTAACAGCACCCGTGAGTCAGAGGTCGCGGGTTCAATACCCAGGTGTGGCACAGCCGCTCCATCGCAGAGCGAGGCGCTTGACCCGAGCTGCTTCGGGTAATATCCAGCCGCAGAAACGGACCGCACGTGGAATAAAAGTCTGAGCCTACGCAAGTCTCGTAAGAGAGCATCTGCTAACTGCCTGAACGCAACGTCATGTAGATTGAGCAGGAGCAGCTAAACTGCATCAGGGTCCCCGCGCATCCCTGTCCACGAAGCAGCATTCCACAGGGTGGTTGCGTTCTCTGCATTCAGCGTTCCACAGCGTGCTCTGCGTTTTCTGCATTCAGCGTTCCACAGCGCGCTCCGCATTCAGGATTCCGCCAGTTTTCCCCAGCCGGATATTTACCCTCGCAACCCTTCAGAAGCATTTCCAAAAACGTACCGTAAAACGAGGAGATCGGATGCGCGTTCGGTACACAGGTTGCCGACTTTCCCTCAACGTTCGCTCAACGTTTCCCCAGAGGGGATTGGGCCTTGCGTCTGTCCGTCAACCTTGCACAAGATGGCCGCCGTGACACAGTTTCACGACCAGGAGCAGTTACTGGCAGAGAGACACGAGGGCCTGCAATCTCCGACAGCGATCTGTAAAACTGTATTCTAATCTTTTTTTTGGGGGGAAACGTCTGTTTTGTGCATGAAAAGAACGCCGTGGCAGATCCCGTCGCGAAAACAGCTTTATTAATAAAGATGATTGATGGGCCGGTGGTCTGCTTCACATTCCGTTCAGCTCGTGCATGCACATTATCTGCGACACACAAGCGCGCGCGCACACACACACACACACACAAGCCCTTTAATTCAGCCTCACGGGGAAGAGGAACACGCCCACTTTCGCCGGAGCGCTCAGAGGAGACAGAACAGAGACGGAGAGTGACTCACGCGAGCAGGACGGAGGAGAACACACAGACAACGGGAGAGACAGACGAGAGAAAAAAAAACCATGGAAACCGTATGCGGTCTGAACATCTCACAGGCGTTAGAGAAAGAAAAATGAGAACTCTCGTGCGCGCGGGGGGCTGCCCGCCAAGCGCGGAGCTGCGGTCGCAAAGTACCCCGGTAACGGCGAACGCCCGCGCGCTTTCCCACGATTTACGCCGTTTGCTCTGACGGAAGCTCGCTTTCAGGCGTCCCTGATCCATCAAAAAAAACGAACAAAACAAGACCCTCGCTCACCCTGGCGTAGACGCCGCGACGGCGCTAACGACCCCGCGCAGTCGCGTGTCCGCGCGCGGCGTCGGGGCCCGGGGTGGAGGGGGGTTGGGGCGGGCGTGGGAGCGGTTTCGGTATGTCAGCCAGCGCCGCCGCCGCCAGGCTTCGATTGGGGGCCGGCGCGGATGCCAGAGCCGCGGCGGACGGCACGCGCTCCCCGCCGCGCGCTCGCTAATTAAGGGCCCGGCGCCGCAGCTGCGCTCGGGCGCGGCCCAGACCGTCGCTCGGGGGGGACGGAACATCCGCCGCGCCCCCCGCCCGCGCGACATATGCCCACGGGCACCGCGACGCGGGCGCTGTCCATCCAGGTAATCTTTTCACCTTCATTTTTTTTTCCCGCTCTGTCGAGCCGGACGATGCCCAAATATGGGCATCGGGGCCAGGAGCGCCGCTCCGACGGAGGCTCGTGTCCGCCGCCCTCCAATCAGGAGCCGACTCATACCTGGGGGCGCCAGGTTGGGTTAGGTTTCCGGCCAATCGGCGACGTCAATCGCTCAAATAAATATCGGGCGGAACAGGGAAACTGGCAGGGCCAGCGAACAATGCGCAATGATTACCCCGCATGAAGACGTGCGGCGTGCGTGAAAAGGCACAGATTGTACAGAGAAACACATTAAGTTGTGGCGCAAACTGCGCTATAGTAGCTTTGACCTTACAGCTGCCGTCTAGCTGCGTGCTGCGCGGCTCATTATAGCCTGCGTGATCTGGCACCCGCGCAAGTGATTGGGATTCCGGCGGCACCTGGGCGGGGAGTGGGGGGGGGAGCAAGGCTGTCATGGAGACAAAGGGAGAGGAGACCCCTGCTTCTGAAACCACCCTGTCCCCCACCAGGTAGAGATGGGGAGATAGGGGGAGAAAGAGAGAGAGAGTGAGGGGGGAGAGAGAGGGAGGGAGGGAGAGAGAAAGAGTGGGAAGAGGGAGGGAGAGGGAGAGAGGGATGGAGAGTGAGGGACAGGAGGGAGAGAGGGAGTGAGGGAGAGAGAGGGAGGGAGAGAGTTAAGGGATCCACTGTCATTAGCATTAATTACTGCCAACGCTTGCTTCTCTGTCACACTGTGTCCTGGCTGCTGTACTCCACTCACTCACTCACTATAACAGAGAGAGAGAGAGGGAGAGGGAGGGAGAGGGAGAAGGAGGGAGAGAGAGAGAGGGGGGAGAGAGAATGTACATTAGACTTAAAAATACTCATGGTCCTCAGCCATTAGGATATACTGTATGCCCTGGGTCTTATTAATATTTCTGTTATTCTGGGGTCTGTTTTCCTGGGGTCTGTCTTCTAGGGGTCTGTTTTATAGGGGTCTGTTTTCCTGGGGTCTGTTTTCTAGGGGTCTGTTTTCTTGGCCATGCGATTTGATGTTAGCACGCGAGCACAACGCCCCAGACCAACAAAGACCGCTTTCCTTTTTCAACTGGAAGTAGAGGACGGGTGGGAGCGAGGGACAGAAGAGGGGGAGGCAGAAGGAGGAAGAGTGTCAAGGAGGGGCAGGAGGAGGGGGGCAGTGATAGAAGACCTGGCCTGGGAAAAGCGAGGGAGGAGGTGGAAAAGATGAAGGGAGGGATCCAGAGAGATAAGGAGGAGGGAGGGGGAAATGAGAAAATCGGTGAGGAAACACAGATGAAGGGGAATGATACGGCTTATGTGGGGAAGATACAGGGGATGGAGGGAGCGGGCGAACGGACAGATAGCTGTAGAGATTATTCAGAGAAAAAAGGGATGGAGGCGGGCAGCGGCCGTAGTACACGTAAACGAGAAAACGGAGGGAACGGGGAGGGGAAACGGCGCGGGCGGAGGGAGAGATGATAGCGTGAAATGAAGAGGGGGACAGGGAGAGAGCGGAGGCGCGGGGCTGATGGATTATGGGAACGCGGCGGGAACCGTCGCCCGATCGAGATCCCCGTGCTGATGTCGGCTGAGTCAGGCCTCCTTCTTCCGGCACGTTCCGCCACCGGCACGTTCCGCCACCGGCCCGCGTTCGCTTCGCCCTCTGCTTTCCACCCCTTCCCGTCCTCCCTGCCCTCCCTCCGTCCCTCTGTCTCACTCCGTCCATCCTTCCGTCCGTCTCCATCGCTCAGTCACAGCCCAAACGGGCAGAGAGAGACGGAGAGATGGAGAGAAAGAGAGAGAGAGAGAGAGAAGCATGGTGCGTGGGGAAGACATACAAGAAAACAGGTGTGCGATAGAGGAGAGACAGCAAGAGAGAATGGGAGGACTGCTTAGAAAAGAGAGAGAGAGAGAGAGAGAGAGAGAGAAGCGCCAGCAAAAGGGAGGGAGGGAAATACAAAGGGAGAGGGAGAGGGCGAGTAAAAGAAAGAGGGGCATGAAGAAACACAGGACAGGGAGAAAGAGAGAAGGAGTGTGGAAGAGAGAGAGAGAGTCTGTTTGTGAGCAGGGTGTGTGAAGGCAGTGTGTTTGGGCGGGGCGTGTGAAGGCAGTGTGTTTGGGCGCTAGTGTGGGGCGCGTGAAGGCAGTGTGTTTGGTTGCGAGCGCGGGGCGTGTGAAGGCAGTGTGTTTGGGCGCTGGCGCGGGGCGTGTGAAGGCAGTGTGTTTGGGCGCTAGTGTGGGGCGTGTGAAGGC
Organism: Anguilla japonica; assembly: GCA_025169545.1. Classification (NCBI taxonomy): domain Eukaryota; kingdom Metazoa; phylum Chordata; class Actinopteri; order Anguilliformes; family Anguillidae; genus Anguilla; species Anguilla japonica. The sequence goes on along the minus strand of CM045890.1, from coordinate 50,444,097 downwards.
AGTGTGTTTGGTTGGGAGCGCGGGGCGTGTGAAGGCAGTGTGTTTGGGCGCTGGCGCGGGGCGTGTGAAGGCAGTGTGTTTGGGCGCTAGTGTGGGGCGTGTGAAGGCAGTGTGTTTGGATGCGAGTGCGGGGCATGTGAAGGCAGTGTGTTTGGATGCGAGTGCGGGGCGTGTGAAGGCAGTGTGTTTGGGGGCTAGCGCGGGGCGTGTGAAGGCAGTGTGTTTGGGCGGGGCGCTAGCGCGGGGTGTGTGAAGGCAGTGTGTTTGGGCGCTAGCGTGAGGCGTGTGAAGGCAGTGTGTTTGGGCGCTAGCGTGAGGCGTGTGAAGGCAGTGTGTTTGGTTGGGAGCGCGGGGCGTGTGAAGGCAGTGTGTTTGGGCGTTAGCGCGGGGCGTGTGAAGGCAGTATGTTTGGGCGCTGGCGCGGGGCGTGTGAAGGCAGTGTGTTTGGGCGCTAGTGTGGGGTGTGTGAAGGCAGTGTGTTTGGTTGGGAGCGCGGGGCGTGTGAAGGCAGTGTGTTTGGGTGCTAGCGCGGGGCGTGTGAAGGCGGTGTGTTTGGGTGCTAGCGCGGGGCGTGTGAAGGCAGTGTGTTTGGGTGCTAGCGCGGGGCGTGTGAAGGCAGTGTGTTTGGGTGCTAGCGCGGGGCGTGTGAAGGCGGTGTGTTTGGGCGCTAGCGCGGGGCGTGTGAAGGCAGTGTGTTTGGGCGCGAGCGTGGGGCGAGTGAAGGCAGTGTGTTTGGGCCCTAGTGCGGGGCGTGTGAAGGCAGTGTGTTTGGGCGCGAGCGCGGGGCGAGTGAAGGCAGTGTGTTTGGGCCCTAGTGTGGGGCGTGTGAAGGCAGTGTGTTTGGATGTGAGCGCGGGGCGTGTGAAGGCAGTGTGTTTGGTAGCGAGCGCGGGGCGTGTGAAGGCAGTGTGTTTGGTAGTGAGCGCGGGGCGTGTGAAGGCAGTGTGTTTGGGCGCGAGCGCGGAGCATGTGAAGGCAGTGTGTTTGGATGCGAGCGCGGGGCGTGTGAAGGCAGTGTGTTTGGGCACTAGCGGGGGGCGTGTGAAGGCAGTGTGTTTGGGCGCTAGCGGGGGGCGTGTGAGGGCGGTGTGTTTGGATGCGAGCGCGGGGCGTGTGAAGGCGGTGTGTTTGGATGCGAGCGTGGGGCGTGTGAAGGCAGTATGTTTGGGCGCTAGCGCGGGCCGCGTGGGTGGGGTGGGGGGGGTGGAGAGGCGTCGGAGCTCGTCTGGCGCGCGGCGCTAAGGAAATTGGTTTGGCTTATTGTGCGCGTTATTGCATTTCGGCCGCATTATGTAAACATGAGATGGAGAAACGGGCCCGGTTCACGCCGGGCGTAGCGTTGCCGCGCCAACGCGCGCCGGCGAGAATGCCAGCTCCCGCGCTTCATTACGGCGTTAACCTGTTTTTCATCGGCCATCTTAGCTAAATTTATCGACAGGCTCGTGAGTGACACCCCGACCATAACCCCTTTCTTGTGCCCAGATATGAGATGTTTCACAGTGAGTCTAATCCACGAGTGAACTAGCGTTGGCGTGCGGCGCTAATTAGCTCATTGAGCCAGGATAATTGGTGGAAACAAAAGCCTTCATATACACACCGGTCCTCCTGGAATTAAATTAGCCTTCCCCGGTGAAGTGTGCGTGTGCTGTACATACAGACGAGCCAGCATTGCATTAGCGTGCCTGTATACAGCGCAGATGAACTAGCACTGCGTTAGCGTGCCTGTATACAGTGCAGACAGACGAGCTAGCACTGCGTTAGCGTGCCTGTATACAGTGCAGATGAACTAGCACTGTGTTAGCATGCCTGTATACTGCGCAGACAGACGAGCTATCACTGCGTTAGCATGCCTGTATACTGCGCAGACAGATGAGCTAGCACTGCGTTAGCGTGCCTGTATACTGCGCGGTCAGATGAGCTAGCACTGTGTTAGCGTGCCTGTATACAGCGCAGATGAGCTAGCACAGCGTTAGCGTGCATGTATACTGCGCAGACAGACGAGCTAGCACTGCATTAGCCTATCTGTATACTGCGCAGTCAGACGAGATAGCACAGCGTTAGCGTGCATGTATACTGCGCAGTCAGACGAGATAGCACAGCGTTAGCGTGCCTGTATACTGCGCAGTCAGCCGAGATAGCACAGCGTTAGCGTGCATGTATACTGCGCAGACAGACGAGCTATCACTGCGTTAGCGTGCCTGTATACTGCGCAGACAGACGGGCTAGCACTGCGTTAGCGTGCCTGTATACTGCGCAGTCAGCCGAGCTAGCACTGTGTTAGAGTGCCTGTATACAGCGCAGACAGACGGGCTAGCGTGTCTGTATACTGCACAGTCAGATGGACGCTAAGCGCTTAGCCCACAGCGCTGCGACAGAAACTAAATGATTGACAGCTGTCACCGCCATCTGGAGTCGTGCAGCAGTGACGTGGCAGCAGGCGCCGAGAGAGAGAGAGAGAGAGAGAGAGGGAAGGAGGGAAGGACGGACAGGAGGAGAGAGTGACAGACGGTGGAAAAAGGTGTCAGAGGCAAGCGGGAGGGGAGAGAGAGGGAGAGAGAGGGAGGAAAAGAGAAAAGGGGGAGAGAGAAGGAGAGAAAGGGGGAGAGACAGATGGAGGAGAGTGAGAGAAAGAGGGAGAGAGAGAATGAGAGAAAGGGGGAGAGACAGACGGAGGAGAGTGAGAGAAAGGGAGAAAGAGAGAATGACAGAGAGGAAGAGAGAGAGACAGGGGAGAGTGAGAGAAAAGGGGAGAGGGAGAGAGAGAGTGAGAGAGAGAGAGCCGACGTTGGGATAAAATATTAACGCGTCTCCTGCGGGCAGGAGGGAACACGCCCTGGCACGATGAGGTCAGCGGACACGCTCTGAGCGCGTGCGAACGCCGACAGACGGCCGGCACGGGGCCGACGACCTCCCCCCGACCTCCAGCGCGATCCTGGCACTCTGCGGCTACCGCCAGGTGCGGCGTCGCGTTTTTTTGGCGGACGCGCCGCTGCTTCGGGGGCGCCCCTGGCGGTAAAGCCGGCGTCTCAGGTCGCTGGCAGGAAGTGACATCACAGGCAATGAGCTTCTGTCGGCGGAGTGGAAGAGGATTAGAGGTCGCCGCTAAGCCCTAATAAGACGGGTGTAAGTGGCTGTAATTAGACTGGGTCACAGAGACCTGCACAGGCTATGGAGACTTTAATATGGAGACGATGAGCATTATTACACAGCCGGCTTAAAGAGGAGTGGATATGTGCGGCCGTGCTTCAAACAGACAGACAGATACACACACACATACACACACACACACACACATGCACATACCCACTCACACCCACGCACACCCATGCACACATGCACATACACACAAATACACACCCATGCACGCATGCGCATGCACACACACACACTCATACAGGTGGTATCTTTCTACAGCTCTACAGACACTCGTAGACTGGATTAGGGACCAGGATGCGATCGGATCTCCAAAGCCGGAGTGGCGGATAAGACTTCAAAGCCGGAGGATGTTGGCAGTCTGTATATAACAGCCCGGGGTCTCACCCTTGACTCTCCCGACCCATAAGCCCCGGCCCTGGCGCGTCCGCGTCGCGGCGCTTTCTGAAACGGGCACAAGGGCGCGGGAAAAAAAAACCCATCCGCACCCCAGGATCAAACAAACGGCCCCCCTTGAAGAGGTGTCATTACAGGCGCGCCTCGCTACCGATCCATTCATCTCGGATGAGGCTACGCTAACGCTGGAGCGTCTGTCCCGCGAAGCCATTATCCCGCGCTCCGTTTCCCCGGAAACTCCGACACCGCGACCTTCGGAAAAACCTCACCGGGATTCCGAGCTCTTTCACAGAGGCCCTCTCTGCCACGACATGGCTTCTTTTTTTTTTTTTTTCTCTAAGCATCGTCTATTTATAGAGCTGGATATTAATAGACGTTCATAATTACGTCGAGATTTTTTTTCACCGGCGACTGTAGAGCTTAATTTTATCCTGGGTGCTTTCCTGAAGCGCTCAAGGTTGACCAGCTGAAAGAACGGTGTCCCCGTGTCAAACTGCACGCAGCTGAGTTTTCTGCTCCGCGATACAATAATACGCATTAAACGCTCAGGCTAATTCAGCTCTAAAGCAAATCGGCATTTTGCTCTCTTAGAGAAAAATGCACTCTGTCAGTGTTGATTTAACACTGGGCCTGTGCAGGACAATCAGATGTGTGTCCAGATATTTCACAACTGTCAGGAAAAGACTACAATTCTGTCTCAAAACAGACAGGAAAAAACTACAACCCTGTCTCACAACCGACAGAAAAAAACTACAACCCTGTCTCACAACTGACAGGAAAAAACTACAACCCTGTCTCACAACTGACAGGAAAAAACTACAACCCTGTCTCACAACTGACAGGAAAAACTACAACCTTGTCTCACAACTGACAGTAAAAAAACTACAACCCTGTCTCACACCAGACTGGAAAAAACTACAACCCTGTCTCACAACCGACATGAAAAAACTACGACCCTGTCTCACAACAGACAGGAAAAAACTACAACCCTGTCTCACAACAGACAGGAAAAAACTACAACCTGTCTCACAACAGACAGGAAATGACTACAACCCTGTTTCACAACAGACAGGAAATTACCTCATACCAGCACGGCAACCCAAGGTCTCAACCCTGCCAGCTTAGGGACGAACACCCCTGCATCCACAGCAGCCCCCCCCCCCCCCCCCCCCCCCCCCCCCCTCTCCCCGTCAGTGCAGGAGGAGAAGGGATAATAGTTCTGGGTAATGTTGAGATCAATGACACAAGCAGAGGGGTTTAAGTTTAACTGAGTGTGAAATTCACGGTCATGGCGGGTAGCTACGCCGCATGTTGAGGGGCTTCTGGGAAATTCCCAAATCTCTTTCAGGCTGGTGAAGCCATGTTTGATAAAGAGAGAGAGAGAGAGAGGTGGGGGACAAACCAGAAAACCAGCTGCATTAAACCCTTTAGGCCAGTGGTTCTCACATTGGGGTCCGGGGCCCCCCAGGGAGCCAGTGAAAAATTAGAGGCTACATTGTTCTGATAGGAAAAATGAATGAATTACATATATATCATACTTTTATTAAAATCGTATAAAATATGAATGGCAAACTCAGCTCTAAACTCTGTGAAAATGAAACTATAATATGCTTTATATGAAATTATTTGTTCGATATGTATGTGAGGGGGTCCTTGAAAAATGTTCTCCCATAAAAAAAAGTGAAAAAAAGTTTGAGAACCCCTGTGTTAAGATCACAAATATGTGATTAAATTTTCTTAACTGAACATTCCAATGCTGATGTTACAATCACTACTGGTAAATGAAAGCAATGTTCTAAAACACTGCCTTGGACTTTTGAAAAAACATTAGGAGAAACCTACTCCTCAAAGGCTTAACTCTACCACTCCATCTAAAATATATCACAGGTTGGATACTGTTGGAGAGAGAGAGAGAGAGTGAGAAAGAGAGAGTGAAAAGATAGAGACCTTTACTAAAGGCTGAAAAAGACATTAACTTTCCAAACGCTGATATTACAGGTGACTAATGTATCCCTTGTCTGAAGAATTTGTTCAGCTCTGGTAAAAGAGGATCATCATGTATAGGTTATGCACTTTGGATTTATAAGTCGTGCTAGCACTCAAATAGAGAGAGAGCAAGCAGAGACTTGGAGACACACTCACTCACTCACACACACACACACACTCACATGCTCACAAACACAAGCACACAAACACACACGCACACACACACTCACACAAACATGCACGCTCACAAACACTCACACACACACACACATATACACATGCTCACTCACTCACACACACACACACACACACACACACACACACACACACTCACTCACTCACACACACACACACACACACACTCACATGCTCACAAACACACACACACACACACACACACACCTGCCTCCCCCCGGCGTTGGGCCTTACTATGCAACATGGCCGCCAGAGTCACAGACAGGCAGCCACAGCCCATCCCGCAGGAGCCGAAACCCCGCCCCCTCCGCCCCTCCCGCCCTCCCCCTCGGCACCTCTGTCCCCCCACCCTCCTCCTCCCGCCTGTCGCTCCTTCCGGCCGTCCCCCGGCCTCCCCTCGGCTTTGTCCGTCTCCGTGTAGGTCACCCCGAGATTCCCCGCCTAACGCCCGTACCCCCCCCCGGCCGCCGCTCTTCCTCACGGCCGTTCTGCATTATCTTCCTCACCCAGTCAGGCTCCCTTTGTTTTCTTTCACCTTTCTTTCTCTCCCTCCTCGCCGTCTTTTCCCCTGCCGCCTATACCTCCTCCTTTCATTTCCCCCGGTCCCCTGCGATTCTCTTCTCCTCTGTCTCTGTCTCTCTCTCCCCCCCCTCTCTCTCTCTCTCTCTCTCTCTCCCCTCACTCTCTCCCTCTCTCTCTCTCGCCCTCTGCTCTCACGATTCATATTCCATGGCAGGAGAGGCCCTTGTGCTGCCAAGCGCTTTGAAAGCAGCTCTTTTGAAATGAAAGAGACCGCGCTCTCTCCCTCTCGCTCACTCTCCACCAATTCAAATTCAAATTGAAAACGGCCGTTTTTTTTTTTTTTTTGGTTAATACTTTTTTTTTTTTTTTTGTTGGTACCGCCAGCACGCGTCTCCACCCAGAACCACGACAAACGAGGCGACAAATCAGCGCGGCCCCCTGCGGGACGCCACCCCCCCCCCCCCCCCCCCACCCCCCAAACCCCCCCCCCCCCCCCCCCCTCGTTTTAGCAGATGGCAGAAGACATAGCAACAGCCGAAAGAAGGTTGTTACCGAAGGGACTGTCACTTTCCCCCCAAATCTCTCACCCCCTTAGTCCCCCCCGCCTCCTCCCTATCTTCCCTTAACAGTCCCGTATGGACATTTTCAAGCACTCCACCCCCCCTTCCCCTCCCCTCCACGGTTCACTACCCCCTAGCAGGGAGTCTTATACTTCAGTCGGTTCACTAAATGCTGCCGACATACCACAGTCCGGGGGGGTGGTTGGTGGGTGGGTGAGGGCTGTGGGGGGTTAGGGGGGGCTGGCCAGCGCAGAGAGGAAGAGAGTGCCCCGTGTAGAAACGGGAGCGGGATCTGAATATAATTTCTGATTTATTGTGACAAGCTGACTGTAACACCCCTCGCCTGAAGAATTTGTTCAGCTCCGATGGATACGGAATCTACATGTAAATGCTGGAGTATGTAGAAATCATGCTGCTGAAACACAGAGAGAGAGAGAGAGAGAGAGAGAGAGAGAGAGAGAGAGACGGGGAGAAAGAGACAGAGAGACTTACACACCCACACGCAAGTACATGCACGCACACACACACACACATACACACAGGCACGCACGTGCACGCACATTAAAAGGCCCAATCTTTCTGAAGGATAAAGAATATCGCTGTAGAAAAACATGTCCTGAAGCGCAAAACTGACTGCTCTCACACCGAGAAACAAACGTAATTAATTAGCGGATTTTTAAATTAAATCGCAATGCCCTGTGACCACAGCGTTAATTACGGGACCGAAGCAGAGCCGTTTTTGCTGTTTGTTTTTGGACGATTTTTTTTTTTCCTGATGATTTCGGCGACCGCTCGATCCCGTAATTCCGAAACGAAGAGGCGTGTGTCCCGCTCGCTTCCGTTAAAGTGAAAGACTGGGACCGAATTTGGGTCTTCACGCCACGAGGTAGGAAACGGACACTAGGACCCAGCGGAGATCGGACCGGACGCGCGCGTTGGGGGGGGCAGTCGGCGATGAATTATTCAGATCAATTTTGCGGATCTTCGCGAGTGCTGTGTAACAACATCTGAAAACTATTGTCTCGTCGTTTTTAAAAACCGCGAATACAAACACTCGGGCCGCGGACCGTGCCAGGGAAAGAGAGGAGGCGCTCGAACCGAAAAACGCTTCGTCGGGACGGCGCGCTCGCGTCGGCAGAATCGCGATCCGAGATTCGAAGCAGGACCCTCGTCGTGCGTCTGAAAGGGTAACAGAGGGCGAGCGCTAAATCGTGCTAAATCGTGCTAAATCGTGCTAAATCGCGCCAACGCTTAACAAAGATCAAACGTTAGCACGTCGGTGCAATGAATTTAAATGGGAAAAAAAAAAAAAAATGAAACCGTGAAGCAGATGAATCGACTTTGCATCCGATTTGTCCGCGGCCACCTCACGGCACCGAAGGCCTCTGTTTCAGGCACGTCGTGGAGCAAAGCGCCTTCTGAGTTATGATTTGTGCGACGCCGCAGCCCGTAACGCGAACCCGCCCTCACGCCTACCGCATGCCACGCGGCGTTTGGTGCATTTCGCCCTCGTGGATGAAACCTTCAGCGTCAGAGGGGGGATCGTTACAGTCGCAGCTCGATCGGGGCGCCGGAAGGCAAGCGGTTTAGAATGCTGTTAAATGCGAGAAGCAGCCCTGGAAAAATCCAGGTTCAGGGAGTGAAAGTCCAGCCCCGGTATTTTGTTCCAGTCTCCTGGATTTGCTAATTAGCGCCTTTCGTCAGCCAGGAGGCGGAGCTAATTAGCGAAACCAGCTGGCTGAGTTCACGGGGGAAGAAACACACGGCGGGACTTTTACTTCCTGACCCCGGGACTTGGAGGGTGCCCGACCGCAGCCTTCTGAAAACCGCGAGCAGGCCCTCCTGCTTGTGACGACCCCCCCCTCTGCTTCCCTGCGCTGCTCGTTGTGGTATTGTTCACAGGCGCCGGGAAGGACGGAGCAGAGGGGTCGTGCGATTGGGAGCGCCTGCGTCCAGGGCTCCCAGAGAGATTAAGACGGTCCGTCTCCAGATTTGAGGCTCTCCCTCCCACCTTTCGGCTTCCGTTTAGGCGTCGGCTTCGTTTTCGGCTTTACTCCGCACAGCATCGCTCCACCACGCCTTCCGCACATCCACTCGCCTACGCGGCTGATAACGCTGGCTTCCCCTCGTTTGTCCCGTTCTCTGTACGTTAGGCGAAATGAGCGTGAACGTGCTTTTTAAACGCGTCCCCCTTTTCGTCACGGCCTCGAGCCAGGGCGCGACGTGCTCGCAAAGGAGGTCACGAGCCTCCCACCTTCCGGTGAAAAAGAGAACAGCCTCATAAAGAGAGGAGGCTGAGAAGCCCGGAGGCGGGCGAGGGGCAATTCGCGATGCCGGTCGACCCAAATTATCGAACAGAGCAAAATAACCTCCGGTTTCACAGAGAGACAGACTCTGGTAAAAAAGAGGACAGAAGGGAAAGTTTAATCGCACAACAGACTGGAGCAACGCAAGCAGGCGGCAAACTGTTCTGCAAGCGCAAGGTGCTGGCTGTTGTTCTCTTTTATGCAGTTGCCAAGGTAACATTTGCATGCATCCTGTGGGATGTTGCCCCCCCCCCCCCCCCCCCCCCCCCCTCCCCGACTGGTTACAAGAGACCTACTGTTACTGTTATCTGAGGGCTCAGTCAGGCATTAAGGTATTGTGTGGACAGCGTCTAATACGTAAACACAAACATCACCTGCATGCCTTCATACCGATTGCCGTGCTTCTGGTAAAGGACAGCGGGGCAAAACATGGGGTAAAATGTAACATGGACTTTTTAGGGAGATGCATCGAACTCGAACAACGTACTTCTGGTTAAAAACGCAGAATTACCATCTCTTTGTCTCCAACGAACGGCGGGAGAGTTCAATAGATATTTTGGGAGATATCGCCAAAAGTTTGGCTACATGCAAGTGATTTTTTACCGGAAGTGTTTTTTTTGGCTACTTGTGTGTGTATGTCCAGGAATCCAAATGTATGCAATCTTAAACAGTCTTTTAGTGACACACAGATTGCATAGCTTTGACATAGCATGCCAGCTTGCTGGGATTGCAAGCCAGGCAAAAGTGCAGACACCCCCTCTGCGGGGTTGAACTGAACAGGGTTGTTAGCCTGTTGTCAGTAGACTATTAATTAATCAATTGATTGGATTTGTTCAGCTCAGACCGGATCTTCGTAAATATACTTGACTCAACTTTAGGTGTGGTGACGTGACATCGTCCGACACAGCTGTTTGGGTCGAACAGACATTAGATGGGAACCAAAGAATAATGTATAGTCTTGTGATAGATTTTCATCTGCTATAGGTAGACCATGATACATACGATAACATTTGATAACATAAATGCATTCAAAAATAAATTAAAGACTGTTTGTATCATATAACATGGAACTTTATTGAATTGCCTTACTTTGTGTTAATGGCTTTTAACGCTATTAAGACTGTTAGGTCTACCCCACGTCGCGCTAGTTTTTACCCCAAACTCTGGGTTAAATATAACATTTCACTCTTTGTACTTTCGGTAAAATTGCTAGTGAATGGTATGGCCCAGAAATGTCATTGTTGTGTGTAATTGTAGCCGAGGGATATAGGTTGTTTGCCTTAAAAAATGATTAATCTAGCTCTAATATTGTCAGAATTGAGCCAAATACAAAAACCGTTAGTTATTTTGCCACTCTCCCCTACATATCAAAAATTACTGTCTCACAACATCATCTGCAGCAAAGTTCCACTTACAGTGCATGGTACTAGTCCATGCTGTCCTACAAACCCTCATTTAAAAATATAGATATATGGACAAAGATCTTAACAATAACAAGTTATAGTACAAGACACACAAGTTATAGTTTTGAAAAATCAGGACTGTGTGTAGGTGTGGAACATGAAGGTTATAATTAATTACCCGGGATATTTTTAGCCGCTGCCTGTATGTTCCAGTGTAAGCTATAACAATGTACCAGTAATGGGGCTGTGCTGCCTTGTTACATAAGCCACACTGTAATCTTAGCAGCGGCATGAAAAACAATGCCAAGTGCCATAATCAGTGACAAACAAGAGCTGTGTTTATTAATAGCCGTGTGGTAAAAACATTGCGATCGAGTGCCGCTCTTGAGAGATGGAGGAGGTAAGAAAAAAAAACAAATAAAAAAAAACATTCCCGCATCTGTGGGTGCTCCAGACGTCTGTGTAAAAAAAAAGGATGGAAGAGGATTTATTCTGATGAAGGGATTGAGTCTGTTTTTTTTGGGGGGCGGGACATTAGATGTTTCGTTTCCCTTCCGGAGCCGGAGCGACCCCATTGGCTGAGGAGCAAGCACCCGTCAACGCAAAAGCAACGCCGCGCGGCTTCTGGGCGCCATTTCCGTTCGGCCAGTGACGGCGCGGCGTGAGCGTCCGGCTACGGCCTCAACGCGGTTCAGCATTCCTCCGACATCGTCTCAAATACGATCTCTCCAAAATGTCCGCCAGGAAAATTATGAGAAAAACTTGCTTTTGTTTTTAAAGCCAGCGCGAAGGGCCATGCCGGCTGTTTGCAGGCCCTCGTCTAGACCAGGGCAGCGGCCTCCCCCCCCCCCCTTACGAGCGAAAGGATCTGGAGGCGCTGCAGCACCACGGACAGCACCTGGCACGCCAGCTTTCACAGCCCTGGAAAGAGTCCAATCTCTCTCCGCTACGGCACCCTGGAGAGCCCCAAAAGCACTTGCTCAGCTCCTGCAGTGCTCTTCTCAACAGGGAGTGCCGCACAGCGGATGACGGAAGACGAGGTCTAGCGCCGAGGCTGCGTACTTCATTCCCCATCAGCCCCTGTGCTGAGGGCCTTTATGTTGCTGCAGACGGAACGCGGCCATTATGACATCACAATGCGCCAGAATGTCATGCCATGAGAAACCATTCCCCATTGCCATTTCTATACTGTTTAGAGTTGTATTATTTTTCATGTAAAACTATGGATGTTCCATGGTTAGAATGCTCCTGTGTTAATACGTTTAGGTATTCCAGACATAATTTGTATCATCCAGCATCGGCTGGCACCACACACGGAAGACAGGCACGTGCCCTGACACACTGGGAGTGTTTGGCAGCTCGACGCTCGATCCAGCGGGCGGCATCGGCTCTGGAAAACTCGGAGCATCTGCTTCGCGCTCTGGAAGCGCCCCGGATAATGGGCCATCCAGAGCCCTTGCAGGTGGCTGCTCATTAGGGGGTCATTAGTTTCCCAGCACCAGGGGCACCGCCAGGCACTGCCAGTCCTGGTCTGCTCGTGCTCAACTGCAAGCGCTCACTGCAGCAGGCGGCTCGGTTTGTGTTGCGCTTTTTTTTCTGCAGCGCCACCTAGTGGTTAGGGGTAATATCAATTCTAGGTTTGAGTAAAAACAAAACAAAGCAATTCTGCCCATTCACTGGAACCCTGGGTTGGCCTCTCCCCCACCACACACACACACACACACACACACACACGCACATTCATTCACACACACACACACACACACACACACACAGAGCGAGAAAGAGTCCTGCAGGGTATCGCTTCTGCACCACACTGTGTGTTTAATTTGAATATTTTCATTAAATGTGATACTATTCCTTTTTTATTTTTACTCCTGTTCTACAGTTATTATTTTACAAATGATATTACTGTTCATTATCAAAGGTGCCTGGCCCACCTGTTGAGGGTGGATGTTTAATACTGTTTATATTACTGCAGTTTTTGTTCTTTTGATCTTCAGTTCAGTTACCCCCAAGTTCTAGAAAAATGATATTCACTTAAGTTCACTGCAACCAAATACATAAACATCAGCGAAGCTTCACACTGCAGCATCATACTAAAAATTGCTATGAAGGTACTGTTTACAAAAGCGTGCCGTATCACTTGTATGCTTAAGAAATCCAAATGAAGCATTACAAAACAAAGACACGGACACACAAATACACACACACACACACACACACACTTACACACACGCGCACACACACACAGCGCAGGTTCACAGCAGCGCAGCCCGTCAGCGCGTCGGCGAGCTGACAGGCAGGGCCGAGGCGGGTGAAGAGGCCTGATGCACGCTAATAGACTCGTCCTGTTTCAGCGCTGACTGACGCTCCACAGTCAATAGAGCCGCGGGGACAGGAAGCCAGACACCGCAGAGAGAGCGCGGAGAGAGGGAGACAGCGACGCGTCGGAGGAGAAAAAAGGCACGGGTAGAGGTAGAGAAAGAGAGAGGGAGAAAGAGGGACAGGAAGTGAGACACCGCAGAGAGAGCGCGGAGAGAGGGAGACAGCGACGGATCGGAGGAGAAAAAAGGCACGGGTAGAGGTAGAGAAAGAGAGAGGGAGGGAGAAGGACAGGAAGTGAGACATCGCAGAGAGAGCGTGGAGAGGGCGACAGCGAGTGAGACAAAAGGCACGAGAGGGAGGGAGAAGGACAGGAAGTGAGACATCGCAGAGAGAGCGTGGAGAGGGAGACAGCGACGGATCGGAGGAGAAAAAGGCACGGGTAGAGGTAGAGAAAGAGAGAGGGAGGGAGAAAGAAGGACAGGAAGTGAGACACCGCAGAGAGAGCGCAGAGAGGGAGACAGCGACGCATCGGAGGAGAAAAAAGGCATGGGTAGAGGTAGAGAAAGAGAGAGGGAGGGAGAAAGAAGGACAGAGAGCAAGACACTGCAGAGAGAGCAAAAGAAGGAGACAGCGACGGATTAAAGGAGAAAAAAGGCACGGGTAGAGGTAGAGAAAGAGAGAGGGAAAAAGCGAGAGGGGGACAGAGAAGGACAGAGAGCGAGAGAGGGAGAGAGAGAACTGGCGCGGCCGGCGGTAGACAGGTGAGTAACGGGCAGGACGGAGGCGGGAGGCAGGAGGGGTGACGGGCGATGTCGAAATCGCCCCCATTAACTACTGTGAGCCGAATCACACAGAGGGGAGGCAGAGCACTCACACCACCCCCCCCCCCACCCCCGAACCCACACCCAACCCGTACGGTGGAGCGCTATTATCTGTTTAGGGTCACGAGTAATGTTCAGGTCGATGCCGCGATCAATTATGAAAGAGGGGCGGGGGGGTGGTGGGGGGGGGGCCCCCGGGGAGCGAGGAGCCCGGTCTCGGCCTTGGGAAGGTTCCCGCCGGTTGGACGCGGCCGGGACGGCTATCGATCTCCGCCCAGATTTAATGTCTGCCCCCCCCCCCCCCCCCCCCCCACACCCACCCCCACCCAAAACCCCGCCGCGGTAAATCGCTTCCATCAAGCGCTCAAAACAGCCAGCGGGCCCCACCGGCACCGCCGCCGGGCCCCAGATACGCGACGCCCGTGAGCGTCGGCCGTCCGAAACAAACAGGGGGGCCTCGCGTTACCGAGGCGACGACGGTCGCGGGGAAACGGGTCGATCCAATTCGCCCATGCGAGCGAAGCTGGCTCGCTGTCTCCGGCCCCTTTCCCTGTGGCGAGCGTAATTTGGCCGTAAGGTTTTTCTATTTTCAGCGCACGCCGATTGTCTCAGTATTACTGTCGTGTCGGCTTTGCATAGAAAACGCGCTTTTTTTCTGATGTTTGGTGCCAGATTGCACAGACTGCACAAAGGAGCACACGCAGACACACACACACACACACACACATGCAGACATACACACATGAAGACATGCACACACACACACATGCAGACATACACACATGAAGACATGCACACACACACACACACACACACACACACACATAAACACACACAGACACATGCATGCATACACACACAGACACACACACACGTGCAGACATACACACATGAAGACATGCACACACACACACACACACACACAGACACACACACACATGAAGACATGCACACACACACACATACACACACACACACACAGACACATGCATGCATACACACACGCAGACACACACACACACGTGCAGACATACACACATGAAGACATGCACACACACACACACACAGACGTACGCATGCAGACATACACACAAACACACACATGCGCGCATGTGCAGACACAGACACACCCATACACACACACACACACACACACACACACACACACACACACACGCACACAGAAAAGACTGCAGACCGGGTGGCAGTAAAACAGGAGACGGTGATGAAGCGGGGGAGAGACAGAGCGAGTAAGTGAAAGGCACTGTGACAGGGACGGAGGAGATTGGGTGGGGCGTGGCGGGGGATCGGGGGCGGGGCGGGGTGATGGAGATGCAGCATTACAGGCCATGAACACGCCATTAAGGTGTGACCGGTTTGACAAAGTGAGGAGCGCCTGAGCGTGTTTCCCCTCCACCCCCTCCCTCCGTCTCCACCCTCTCCCTCCACCTCCAGGCCCTCCCTCCACCTCCACCCCCTCCCTCCACCTCCACCCTCTCTCTCCACCTCCAGGCCCCTCCCTCCACCTCCAGGCCCTCCCTCCATCTCCACCCCTCCCTCCTCCTCCAGGCCCCTCTCTCTATCTTAACATCCCTCCCTCCACCTCCACACCCTCCCTCCACCTCTCCAGCCCCTCCCTCCACCTCCACACCCTCCCTCCACCTCCAGGCCCCTCCCTCCACCTCCAACCCCTACCTCCACCTCCAGGCCCTCCCTCCACCTCCCACACCCTCCCTCCACCTCCAGGCCCCTCCCTCCACCTCCACACCCTCCCTCCACCTCCAGGCCCCTCCCTCCACCTCCAACCCCTACCTCCACCTCCCTCCTCCACCCCTCCCTCTACCTCCAGGCCCCTCCCTCTACCTTCACATCCCTCCCTCTCCCCCCCCTCACTCCACTTCCAGGCCCCTCCCTCCACCTCCACCCCCTCCCTCCACCTCCAGCCCCTCCCTCCACCTCAAGCCCAGGAGCTCCACTCCCCTCCTTTTTTTCTCTTACGGAGATTTTTTTCTTCCTTCTCACATTTTAATTTGAAATGTGGCTCATTAGCATCGCGGGATCACCCCTGGGGTCCCGGAGCCTTCCCGAAACACGGCGGCTGTGATAATTCAATTCCCTCCTAATAATTCCCCCACCGCTCGGAGACGAGAGCTGGAGTAACGCAACTGTGTACGGCAACATGAAATCCGCCTCCTTCTCGCCCTCCCCCCTTTTTTTATCTCTCCTTCTCTCTCTCCTCGTAGACTCATTCATTTTCCTACCCCCCCCCCCTCCCTCCTCCTCCATCCTGTCTCTCTCTCCTCTTCTTCCTCCTTCCTCATCCTTATTTTACACGTTTTCCATCCTTTTTAAAAAAAACCGAATTCACGTGACTCAACTGTCTTTGCTCCCCGTGGCCCAAGCTCACCCTCGGCAAAATTCTCAGCCTTAAATCGACTCGTACCGCATTCATCGGGGATCACATACATTCGGTTAGAGTTCAAGATACTCTACTAGTTTTTTTTCTTTTTCACCTGAGACTTTTTGCTGCATAGCCCACCCAAGTCATTCCTTCTGACTCATTTTCGGTACCCCTCCCATTCTGATCCCTCTCAACCCCCCCCCCCCCCCCCCGCCGCCGCCGCCGCCCCGCCCTCCTGCCAAATCTCTCCCCTCTCTCATATCCCCCTCTCATCATTTAGCTCCTCTCGTTATATGGGTCCCCCAGCTCCCTGTTTTACGAGCGCGGCTCGGAGAGCTGACTGCCCTATAACCACGCTGTCACAGACAGCGCAGCCGATATTTATGGGCCCCGATCGCGGCCTCGCCGTCCTTGCCAGTCCTCCTCGCCCGCCCCCGCCACCCCCCCCCCCCCCCCCCCCCCACCCTCCGCCCGCATCCCAGCCAGCAGCGTGGGAGACGTTGGCCGACTCGGTTAATCAGCAGGCCTCTGATTTGATGGCACGGAAGGGAAAACACACAAATAGTTGGCCGGCTACCAATCTAAGGTATCGTTAATTGGAACAAAGTACTTTCCTCGCTCCCGGAGGCATTCTAAACGCTTCGGTTTGTTTTTATGAACGGTCCGCTTGCCGGTTATTTTCATTAAATTCGCCTTCTATCGCACAAAATGGACGTCCCCCAAACTCACTTAGCCGGCGGGCTACGTTTGGGCCAGCGTCAAATACATACGAACGCGAGTGTAATCGCTTTAAAATCCGCACGCGGCCCATCGATGTCGCTAACCGGTCCGCCGATTTTCATTGTGCTGTTTGTACAAAAGGTGGCGTGGCAAAAACAGGAAGTAGCTGCCAGAGAGGCCTGTCGAGCGGCCCAGATCCTCCGTCGCTCGCTAACGCTCGTTATTTAACAATCCGACGGGCCCGCGGTCCACGGGAGGAGCGGAATCAGGGGCAGGGCGAAAGACAATTACAACATCGGCGTTCGCACCCCCTCTGCGCTGATTAGATCGTAATGTCATTACCTATCAATTCTCAGCTCGGCAGACAAAGCCAGGGAGGCGCCGGCAAAGAAACGAAGCCAAGACTTAATCGTTCGTAGCTGCTTTCAAATCGCGCTCGCTAAGAAGGTCGTTAAAGAAACTTGCGCGAAACAAAACAACGTTTCTCAGCCTCCTCCGCGCTTTAAATTTAAATCGTTTCTTCTTTCGTTACTTAACCTTGCGCGAGCTTAGCAGGGCAGGCGGCGCTGAAATGGATAGTAAAACTCTGACAGCCTTAACGCGGCGTTAAGAACAAACCGCGGCGAGGTTAGTACCTCACAGATAGGGCGGGCAGAAACGCTATCCGGCGCTCGAGACGAATTGTCAATCCGCGAGCTTGTTCGGCAAATCACAGACAGTTTATGAAATCTGGTGTTCTTCGCTGACCGGAGAGATGAATATTTCTCTCTAACGGGACGTGACAGACAACCGTTTGAAAGTGTTTTCGCATTCAGTCTCGCTCGTTCCAAAAAAAAAAGAAAAAAGAGAGAAAGATATTTTGCAGTGCGCCTCCCCTTCGTGCGTTCCCTGAAATGTGTAAGGAATCGCATCACGTTAATGCATATTTCATGGGCTGCTTCTGCATTTCAATGGAAGTACGGTGCACTCAGCTGTATGGAGCAGAGTGGATTCACTCCCAGGACACAAAGCAGCAGCACTGCCAAACCCTGCCGGGTTCAGTCCCACCCAACTCAAATAAAGGAAACTCATTTTATTTTATGAATTATACTCTACCTTTGTCAAACCGGGTTGGTCAACGGAGATCCCAAATCTCGTTTGCAATGACGGGTAGCGAAGTGGGTGGCAAATTCTTACAAGGGAATTGACAGACCAAAACGTTTTTAGCATTAATTCAGCTCTAACAGGATTTATGTGAATTCAACAGGGATAATATTTACTCCGTCAGAGTACAATATACTCTATTAGAGTTGACACTGAACATAAAAGTCACTACGCTTAATGTATTCTCAACCTAACATGGAATAGACTTTTGTTGTTTTTTTGTGCTGCATGAATATCCCTGCACAGTATTATCAACCCCAGGCACTCCCTTTGTACAACTCAGCAAAGGAAAGTTAGTTTGTAAGATTGGTTTCCCACAATGCGATTGGTGGAAATAAGTTTGAACATGTACCAGGTCTATGTCATGCCAACTATGTCAGTGGCTGACTTGGCATGAATCACCACCTCTTATTGGAGCCCCAGTTACATGACATCATGAGTCATCAGAAGAAGTACCAAAAAAGCACATCCTGTTAAACCACTGTTCTAGTGCGCGGACGAGTCTGGTATCGAACCCGAGCCGCACCGGTGCTGAACGTGGACGGCAGCCCCCCCGAAGGCGGCACACGATTGGCTCTAGCGCGGCCCGGTGACGCCAAGGTTATTATGACGTCATATTGTCACGGTGTAACCAATGACAGCATCAGCTACATGACAACATTACATTACATTACAGGCATTTAGCAGACGCTTTTATCCAGAGCAACTTACATTGTATCCAATTATACAGCTGGACATATACTGGAGAAATGCAGGTTAAGTACCTTGATCAAGGGTACAACGGCAGTGTCCTACCAGGGAATCGAACCTGTGACCTTTAGGTTACAAGACCAACTTCTTAGCCGTTATACTACACTGCCGCCCGACAGGACAGCACAGAGTAGCACCCAGCAGAACCTGATTTCCCATTGGTCAGCAACGTCTTCTGCCAGCGTTGGGAAGCAAGCTCGTAGGTACGCACTAACACACTAATAACGATCATTTCTCTATTATGTCATCGCTCTGAGGTATTCAAGCTAACTTGGTCGTTTTCTTTTTCGGCCATCTCTGAGAGCGTCTGCTGCGGAAGCACTTTGTTTTCGGCATATTTTCGGGCGGGGGTAATTGCGCGGGGACCGCCCAGCGGAGCAGAGGAGCGAGCGGCTCGCCGAACCCGCCGGATCGATCCGAGTTCCCGACCCCTTCCCGCGGAGGATGAGATACGCACCCTAAACCGGAGGGTTTACCGCCGTGGGTGGCGGTTCGACCCCCCCCTTCCAATCAAACCCTAACCTCCCCTAACCCTCCTCCCCCGCCCCCGCCCCCACCCCCACCCCCACCGTGTGAAAAACCCACATCAGTGCCCGTCTGCAATTTACCATTAATGGGACGGTGAAAAACTTTTAATTTAATCGTCGCCTGAGGGGGAAGAGAAGGCATTTACATACAAATGAACAGAGTTTCAGCTTTATTTGAGCTCAAACATCTAGGAGTTAGAGGGAGAGGGGGAAAAAAAAAAAAAAAACCTGTAGAACTTACAGGCCACTAGCAGAACTAAATCAGATTGCGTGCACTGGACCGAGCACTTCAAACACAGGCATGCTAACCGTACAAAAAGCGGGAGATGTTTGAATTCCCATTAGCCCGCAATGGCCCATTAAAGTACCTTTGAGCAAGGTTATAATGCCTTTTCGTGGAATGGCCATGTTTACTGTCGGGATATCTCTCATGTGGATCTCGGAGATACATAGAGAGCTGGGCTCCCTGAGAAAATAAAGCTCGGGGCACGGCCCTGGGGACTCGGCAACATGCCACGGACATGATTCATGACTTTTAAAGGGTAGTTTAGCAGGAACTTACACCTCAGGTTTAAACCAATGGGCCACAGAACTCACATTAGAAGTAGCTGCTCTTGTTGTAATGTGGCTGTGCCTTCTAGGGGTTTTTAGAGCTGAGGTATGCAGTCCTGCTGGTTCGGCTGCGATTGGCTCCTCAGTTGCTGAGCTGACCTAAACATCCATGGCATTTGCTACCCCGCCTTAATTCTGACTTTGAGTCAATTTACACTTTTCATTTGTTATTTCTAAAGTTGGAAGAAAAGACTTTAAAGGTGCACCTTTAAAATGTGCAAAACATAACCTGAAATGATTCACAAAAAGGTCAAAATCATAGAGCATGTCTATCATTTTGCTGCTTATTAAACACATACAAGAAGAGCCCAGTTTTTTTTTAGCTGAAAATTTGGATATTAACATTTTGTCAGCATCACTCCTAAACTGTGGAGTTTCTGGCACTACTGCATATAATCAGAAGTCGGTTATTGAATAGCCCATTTACTTTGCAGCAAGAAGGTCGTGGGTTCGAATTCGGCCTGGGCCTTTCTGTGTGGAGTTTGCATGTTCTCCCCGTATCTGTGTGGGCTTCCTCCGGGTACTCCGGTTTCCTCCCACAGTCCAAAGATAGGCTAATTGGAAACTCTAAATTGCCCCTAGGTATGAGTTTGTGAGTGATGGTGTGTGTGCCCTGCAATAGATTGGCGGCCTGTCCAGGGTGTATTCCTGTCTCTCGCCCAATGCATGCTGAGATAGGCTCCAGCACCCCCCTGACCCTGCCCAGGATAAGTGGGTATAGGTAATGGATGGATGGATGATCATTCTTTCAAAAAACCTTTAAGTTGTCCAGTCTGATTTTTTGACTTGACTTTACATTATTCAATGTGACCCGTTCAGCCTAGGGCTGGGCTAGCCAAATAACACAGACATCGCTTTGGCCTGAGAATGAAAACAGTTCTGCCCCACCTGATTCGGGATGCTAACGCTGTACGCGAACCGAAGCCCACGCGGCGGCACAAGGGCAAGATTCGGGCCCGGACGCTGCCATCTGCTCAATTCAATCAGACGCCCACACCGTAGAGCGGCTGCAGAACTGACGGCGGGAAAAAAAAAAAAAAAAACAAACAGGTGGAAGCAGACGGCTCCCTAAAGACAGGCATTCCTACGGCACGACTGGCAACACCGTGATGTCATCATCCTCAGAGAATTCAGAACCCCCCCCCCAGCCGACCTTCCTCCGCGAACGATCTCCGCCCGTCCCGCTATCGGACATCTGCTGGCGATCACGTGCAGCGACGATCGCGACGATCAAACGCATTATTTACGCCAAGAAAAAAGGCCCAGCGTTTCCTTCTTCTGACAGTTAAATTAACAGGCCCATAGGCGGCCTCGGTCCTCCCCCGCGTACGAACTGCGTTTCGCGTCACCGCGAACGGACCCGGGACGAGGCGGCGAAGAGCCCGACGGGCGCCATTTTGTGCCCCGGCGAAGTCGGCCCCGAAGAGGAGGCGCGATAAAAGAAGCGAGGTAACGCTTGACCTCGGCGCGAAGAGGACGCAGTCTAACCGCCGTGAGTGATTAGGCGCGGGGTCCGCCGAGCGGATCGATGCCGGGTCCCCGCTCAGCGCATTGAGAGAGATCGACGGGCGCGCGGCTGCCCGCGTTAGCGTCGCTTCCCATTAGCCGGCGCCACTCATATCCCGGCCTCCCGACAAAGTCATTTGTCACTTTAAAGCTTCCGTGAGGTTTTTTTCGGGGGGGGGGGGGGGGGGGGGGGGGGGGGAGAGCGTAATCAGTCTTTCTGACCGTCCGAAGATTGCCTGGCGAATGCAGCTCGTTGACTCCGTGTCTGATTGAATCAAGACTTTCACCTGCTTGCTTGACCAGAAAGGCACTCGACGGGCGGAGAGATTGCCACCGGCCGCCTTGGCCCTGTGAATCCTAATTGGTGGGGACGGGACCAGCTCTGTATTCATATCCGGGACGTTTAATTGAATCAAATTTTAGACTCGATGGCGTGTTCCCTCTGGCCGGACCAGCAGCCTTCTGACGAGCTGGCGGGGGGGGGTGGGGGGGGGAAGACACTGGGAAGAAGGCTTAGGGTGAATACCAACTACAGCCGGGAGCTAACGGTGCCATTTGAAGAGAACCCGAGGCTGATCCCCGAAAGCAGCACGCGCTGGGGGTTTAACTTTACAATTATAATATAATCTCGCATTCATTTTTAAAATTAGTTAATTGTTTCTTTTTCTTTAAAACAATTCCAGGTATTTGAAAAGGAGCCCTAAGGATCATGGATTGGAGACTCTGTTTTTTTTAGCCGCGTGTCTAGGTCCGCACTGAAGAAAGCCAGACGCTTTGGGCGTAGCAGGGCAAGCTACTATCCGAGGTCTTACTCGACAAGTGCAACGCTCTGCTATGTTTAGGCTGTTCTGTCCACTGAAGAGGACATTCACATTCACAGTCTAATTTACAGGCGTTTAGCAGACCCTCTTATCCAGAGAGACTCGCGCAACGTTTTTCCGGTCGGCCGCGTTTCGGCGGACTCCCCAGGAGACGTTTTCTGGGCCCGTCGTCGGGCTGGAACGCGAGGAGCGCGCAGCTGCCGTCGGTACAAACGGCGCGCGGAATCGGCCGCTTCTCCGGAATGTTCCGCGACCGGATTTTCGCTGTGGGAACTCCCGCGCGCCCCGCGGCCTAGCTCAGGCGAGTCTTCGGCGGGCCAGGGAGACGGAAACGGGCGCGGCGGGTATTCTGAGGGCCGGGCTTTAAATCAGGCGCACGGTTCGAGCCGGGTAATTAACGCGGCGGCGGCGACGGGCGGCGGCGGCGGCGAGATCCGAATGCGTCACCTTGAGGCGGAGCGGGGCCCCGGCGGATTATCGACTGCGGGCCTGCGCGACACCTACAAGACCGCAGGCGTAAAGGCTGTTAGCACGCCAACCGGCTAACCGCTCAGACGTGCGAATGAGCCTGGCTCTCCCGCCGCAGGGGACGTCCTGAGGCACCCGGGCCGAAGAGGAACGGACAGGGAAGAGAGGAATCGACAGTCAGAACCCCGCGTCGTCCTTGACTGGGGGGTAATTGAAACGTCGATGCGACTGTTAGCCTGATTAAAGCAGCGGCGGCGGCGGCGGCGCGCCCGTCATTTCTAATCGCGGGCCGACCCGACCGCGCCTCTCTCTATCCGCTATCTCTCTGTCTCCCCCCCTCCCTCCCTCCCGCTGCAGCTCGGAGCCCCCCCCGCTCTTAAATTCACATTAAAACTTCAATGCGCCTATTAGGAAGGACAGGAGCGTTACCGAGGGCGACCCCGGCGAAAGGGGGGGGGAGAGGGGGCTTCGGGCGCGGCCGCCGGGCCCTGCGTTTACCGCGCCGAACCGCCCCCCCCCCCCCCCCCCCGCCGTTTCACCCCAACGAAGGGCCTGAGGGCGTAAGAGTGTGCGCAGTGACCACGCCCGCCCCCCCCCCCCCCCCCCGCCCCCCACGGAGACCCCGCCAAAGTGTCCTCGCCTGCTGCAGAGCTGCGCAGGGCTCCAGTAATGAGCAAGATGACTAACCTGCCCCCCACCACCGCCGCCTCCTGTCATGGGTTTGGGAGGGGTGCGCTTTTGGGTCCCCAAACCCCGCCTCTCTGACAGCACGCTGCGGGTCGGGTGTCTGTCGGTTGTCACGGGCAAGAGGCACGACATCAGGACGACTCTCCAGCCCCCAACTGCGGGATACCCCCCCCAACTCTCTCTCCCTCTCTATCTCTCCATCACTTTCTCTCTATCTCTGTACCTCTCTTGCCCTCTCTCTCTTCCTGTCTATCTCTCTCACTCCCTCCTATCTCTATCTCTCCTATCTCGCATCACTTCTCTCTATCTCTGTACCTCTCTTGCCCTCTCTCTCTTCCTGTCTATCTCACTCGTTCACTCTCTCTCTCCATCTCCTCTCCCTCTCTATCTCTCCATATATCTCTCTCCCTCTCTATATCTCTTTCTTTATCACTCTTTCACTCTCTTTCCATCTCTCTCTCCCTCTCTATCTCTCCCTATATCTTTCTCTATCTCTCTCTCTCTCTCTTTCCATAATGAGCAGAGTCTCACCGCCCTCCTCCACCCAGAGCCCAGCGCCTGAGGCAGGAGCGCGCGACGCTTCCAGAAGCCCTCCTCCACCCAGAGCCCAGCGCCTGAGGCAGGGGCGCGCGACGCTTCCAGAGGCCCTCCTCCACCCAGAGCCCAGCGCCTGAGGCAGGAGCGCGCGACGCTTCCAGAGGCCCTCCTCCACCCAGAGCCCAGCGCCTGAGGCAGGAGCGCGCGACGCTTCCAGAGGCCCTCCTCCACCCAGAGCCCAGCGCCTGAGGCAGGGGCGTGCGACGCTTCCAGAAGCCCTCCTCCACCCAGAGCCCAGCGCCTGAGGCAGGGGCGCGCGACGCTTCCAGAGGCCCTCCTCCACCCAGAGCCCAGCGCCTGAGGCAGGAGCGCGCGATGCTTCCAGAGGCCCTCCTCCACCCAGAGCCCAGCGCCTGAGGCAGGAGCGCGCGACGCTTCCAGAGGCCCTCCTCCACCCAGAGCCCAGCGCCTGAGGCAGGAGTGTGCGATGCTTCCAGAGGCCCTCCTCCACCCAGAGCCCAGCGCCTGAGGCAGGGGCGTGCGACGCTTCCAGAGGCCCTCCTCCACCCAGAGCCCAGCGCCTGAGGCAGGAGCGGGCGACGCTTCCAGACGCCCTCCTCCACCCAGAGCCCAGCGCCTGAGGCAGGAGCGGGCGACGCTTCCAGACGCCCTCCTCCACCCAGAGCCCAGCGCCTGAGGCAGGAGCGCGTGACGCTTCCAGACGCCCTCCTCCACCCAGAGCCCAGCGCCTGAGGCAGGAGCGTGCGACGCTTCCAGAGGCCCTCCTCCACCCAGAGCCCAGCGCCTGAGGCAGGAGCGCGCGACGCTTCCAGAGGCCCTCCTCCACCCAGAGCCCAGCGCCTGAGGCAGGGGCGCGCGACGCTTCCAGAAGCCCTCCTCCACCCAGAGCCCAGCGCCTGAGGCAGGAGCGTGCGGCGCTTCCAGAAGCCCTCCTCCACCCAGAGCCCAGCGCCTGAGGCAGGGGCGCGCGACGCTTCCAGAAGCCCTCCTCCACCCAGAGCCCAGCGCCTGAGGCAGGAGCGTGCGGCGCTTCCAGAGGCCCTCCTCCACCCAGAGCCCAGCGCCTGAGGCAGGAGCGTGCAACGCTTCCAGAAGCCCTCCTCCACCCAGAGCCCAGCGCCCGAGGCAGGGGCGTGCGACGCTTCCAGAAGCCCTCCTCCACCCAGAGCCCAGCGCCTGAGGCAGGGGCGTGCGACGCTTCCAGAGGCCCTCCTCCACCCAGAGCCCAGCGCCTGAGGCAGGAGCGGGCGACGCTTCCAGAAGCCCTCCTCCACCCAGAGCCCAGCGCCTGAGGCAGGAGCGCGCGACGCTTCCAGAGGCCCTCCTCCACCCAGAGCCCAGCGCCTGAGGCAGGAGCGCGCGACGCTTCCAGAGGCCCTCCTCCACCCAGAGCCCAGCGCCTGAGGCAGGAGCGCGCGGCGCTTCCAGAAAAGCGGACCCTCGGCGGGCCGTGAGCCGCGGTCCACGCCCCCCGCGTTCGTTTGTCATCCCGGAGCGCGCCGGCTAACTCGCCTCGGCCGCGACGCCCCGCGGAAGTCTCCGGCTGGAAGCGGTCACATGTCACGCCTCACACAGCAGGCTCCGCCTACATTCCGATCTGCATTTCATTTTTTTTTTTTTTCCCCACAAACCACCGAAAAGTTCATCTAAAATCGATACGGATGGATATAGTTTGCTTTGCACTATTTTCATCGGCCATTCCTCTTTCTTTAGTCGGGCGGGCCGGGCTGGACTCGATCAATATGTGCCCTTAAACTTTAATCTGCAAATCAATATGAGCGTTTCCTTTTTATCTCCACCAATCCAATTTGGTGAGTTCAGCAGGTACGAAAACTAACTAGCCGGACCGTGTTTGTACAGCAACAGAAAAATAAAAAATAAAAGAATGTTTCTCGAATGAGGCTGCAGCGTTACTTGACAGTGGCGCGTCCACTTGTGAGGTCATACAGTGTCGACATGACGACCGCGGAATGTTCCGTCGTGAGGGTAATGGTGGACCGGGTTAGCCTAGCGAATCCCTGTACCTACAAACAGAAAGACTCCACTGCCATGAGTCCCTGTGCCCAAGTTCCCCCTTAAGAGTGCTTTTCTCCTGACAGACAAACAAAAAGCGGCCCAGAGCAAGCTTTTGGATCTGAAGCTTTCCCCCCAGACAATTTAGAAAGAAAATAAAAAAGTAAAGAAAATAAAGCGAGTGAGAGAGAGGAGAAATAAATAGAGAGAGACACGGTAAGCGAGAGAGGAAGATGATAGAGAGATAGAGAGAGAGAAAGGAAGCGAGAGAGGAGAGATAGATAGAAACAGACAGAGAGAGGGAGAGCATGTCTGTCTCATAGTGTTGTGTACCAGGGGAGGAGGGTTACTGTACTGTGAAGAAACTCAACTCTCCTCAACAACTTAACATTAATATTCCTCTCCCTTTCTCCCTCCCCCTTTCTCTCTCTCCATCCGTCTCTTCTCCTCCGTCTCTCCCTTTAATATCGCCCTCCCCTTTGTTCTCTCTGTCTCTCTCCAGCAAACTGCTGCAAAAGCAATTTTATTACTCTACACATGCAAATTTGTAAATGTTTTGCACGCTGCACAAGCACCCACGCTCTCAGGTATATGCAAACACAGGTGTGTGCAAAAACAAACAAATGTGCTCACATGTGCACACACACACACACCAACACACACACATGCACACATGCATACACACACACACACACTCGTGCACACACAGCCACACACACACACACACACGTGCACACAGACGCACACACACGTGTGCACGCATGCACACACACACACACGCACACGCATGTGCACACACACACACACACACAAACTTTCCCACCGGGTAACATGTATGTTTGCCAGTGTTCATGCATGCATAATTATAGAAGGTCCTGGCTTTGAGAATCACCATCGCTGTGCAAATGGTGTTTTTCTCTGAAGTGTTCCCTCTCTGTTCCCACACTATTATCACCATGTGTGGAATCAATGGGAAGTCCTAACAAGGACAGCCTGGTACACTGTGTGTGGGAGTGTGGAGTGTGGGGACCTGCTGTACCATGGCCTACTACTGCTTTTACTGCACACCGCATCTGAATACGTGAGTGCGAGTGTGTCCTGTGTTTATCTGTGTGTGTATACATGTGTGTGTGTGTGTGTGCGCATGTGTGTGTGTGTGTGTGTGTGTGTGCGCATGTGTGTGTGTGTGTGCATGCTTGTGTGTCTGGGTGTGTGTGCATGTGTGTGTGTTCAGCAGGAAAGGGTGAGGGTGAGGGCATAAAAACAAAGAGAGAGAAAGTAAAATACAGATTGCATTTTGTTAAGACAGTACAGAAAGCATACACAATCTGTATGGGTGTCTGTACAACTGGTGCGTGTGTGCGTGTGCACGCGCACGTGTGTGTGTGTCCATGTGTGTGTGCTGGTGTGTGTGTGTGTGTGTGTGTGTGTGCATGTGTGAGGGCACACACACACACGCACGCACACACATGCACACACACACGCACGCACACATACGCACACACATACACACACACCCACGCATGCGCACACACACACACACACACACACACTCAGGCGGGTAAGACTGCTGCCCGTATGTTTCCCCAGCCCCACATTACCCTCCACTGCAGTGTCACTCCATCAGTCCCACATATTACAGAGCACACCACAAAGACACAGAGGACATTCAACAGGACAGGAAAACACACAAACCCTGGATCAGCACAGGTAAACACACACACCCTGCAGGAGCACAGGCAAACACACACACCCTGCAGCAGCACAAGCAAACACACACACCCTGGATCAGCACAGGTAAACACACAAACCCTACAGCAGCACAGGTATACACACACACTCTGCAGCAGCACAGGCAAACAGACACACCCTTGCAGCAGCACAGGGAAACACACACACCCTGCAGCAGCACAGGCAAACGCACAAACCCACCATCAGCACAGGCAAACACACACACCCTTCAGCAGCACAGGCAAACCCACAGACCCTGCAGCAGCACAGGAAAACACACACCCTTGATCAGCATAGGCAAACACACACACCCTGGATCAGCATAGGCAAACACACACACCCTGGATCAGCATAGGCAAACACACACACCCTGGATCAGCACAGGCAAACACACACACACCCTGGATCAGCACAGGCAAACACACACACCCTGTAGCAGCACAGGCAAACACACACACACCCTGGATCAGCACAGGCAAACACACACACCTGGATCAGCACAGGCAAACACACACACCCTGAAGACGAGGAGAGGGACAATCCATGCCTGCATGCATGCAACGCATAAATCAATGAGGATAACACACAGGATAACATACACCACACATACAGACACACGCACTGAGAAACATATGATAATGTATGTATTCTATCTCATACCCGAAGCACAAGACAAGTGATATGAACAACAGTAAATTCAGCTCAGATCCTGTAAACAGTGGCTGACCAATATATTTACCCTTGACACACTAATAAAAAGACGACTTAAAACGACTGATATACTGTGAGCAGTATTTTTATCGTAAACGCACGTGAAACGCGTAAAACCTTGCTTTTACCGCGAGCTGCAAGTGGCCGCTACGTTTTACAGATTTCCTTTACTCTGATAGGTCATCTGCTTGCTGCTGCTGTTCAATGATTGGATGCTTTAGGAAGCCGCCGAAAATCAGCACCATCGGGAGATTAAGGACAGGGAACAAAGCCCATTTATTTCAGAGAAGTTATTTTCCCAACAGACGGCCACACTTACAGTAAATATGTACATATTTAGAGTGCACTGCAGATACATATGACTTTGATAAGCAAACAGAAATTCATGCAGGTTATGAGGCATAAGGCCTAAGACTGATGATATACTGAAGAGACACTAATGGACCGTTTCAGAAGCAGGGATGTAATATCCATTTACACGTCAACGTGGTGAGCCAGACTTACAAAAGAGAAGGGAGGAAAAAATGTCAACGAAAATCTAACTGTTGCCATGAAATACCCACTGGTTCCGTCTCACACGGGATTAGAGACTGAGATGAGACAGGAAGGGAGGTTATTCCTTTAAGGTGTGAGGTCACAGATGTGTGATTAGAATGCTCTTAAGTGAACATTCTAATGCTGATGTCACAATCGATGCTGGCGACTGAAAGCAGCGGAGTTCTAGAACACCGCCTTAGAATTGTGAAGAAGAAGAAAAAACCGAAACATTCCGAAACACCTACGCCTCATAGGGTCGATTACAATAAGAAGGCGGGATAACAAAGGGATAGGCTCCGTAGGACGGGCTTTGATGGCCCGGCGTTGCGGATGAAAGAAGGGGGGGAACGTCGAGCGCTGAAAGCTGTAAAATTGAAAGGGAGCCGAAGGCCGGGCTCCCGCTGTGACCGCGGTCTGTGGGCACGGGCGGCGTCTGCCTAAAAGGCGCTGCCAGGCCTGTGAGTCACAGCCTTTTTCCTCCAATCAGCGCACCTCCGAGCCGCCGTTCTGCGCCGTTTAGCCTAATGATGCTCCGGAATGTCTTCGCGCAAAGTCTCAGCGAAAGCTTAGAGGACATCCACGACTGTTCTCTCAAACGTTCACCGCATCAATGCCAAACTTTCCTCTCGTTATTTTCTCTTTCTCTTGCAAACATACACATGCTCTCTCTCTCTCTCTCTCCCACACACACAAAAACATACGCACACACACACACACACACACACACAACCATACACACATACAATCTGTAAGCCAACAAGTAAATAAATAATGACTTTCCAAGATTTGTTTATAAAAGTAGTCTGAAGACGCTTATCTTCAGACCATACCTGGACTAACTGCCACCACTCTGTGAATCATTTCACTTTAAATCCCCCTTTTCATGGCACTCATGTAACATGTACCCCCATTCCAGCACTTTTTGTAATTTGTATTTGTCCTAATATTGCAGCTTGTTCTTCTCCCTAGTTTGGCTTGGCATAAGTTAAGCCAGAATAATGTTCACTGAACACTGAACTGTGTTCTTGGCTATAAATAGCTGTACGAAATGAGTATTGTACCTTATTAAACCTGTGTTTTTTTTAGTTGTCCAACGAACATGATATGCACTTTTGTACCATTTCCCCCTTTCCTAGGTCACATTTTCTGCTTAACGCACCGCAGGTGCCTTTTAAAATGTAAGAGAACATTCTGGCTATAATTTTCATTGACAGACATTGTACGTTCTCAGTCCCTTCGGCTGGCGGAAGTCTGTCGAGCAGGGAGCAGGGTCAAATGCGATCGGCACTTTCCGACGCGACCGCTTTCCTCAGAAGCCCTATCAGGAAATTTGCCGCTTTTCTTTCTTTTTTGCGTGTTTCTAATTGCGGAGACGATTGCAGCCGAAAGGTTGGAGACCTCCCTATGATTAGTGCTCCGCCAGCCAAATTCCCAATTAGGACGGAGCGGTTAATTATTATATCCATACTCAGAGCTTCGTTCCTCCACAAATAGGCCGTGGCGTTCCTATCTGCAGAGCTTCAGAAGGCCATTGCTGATTGGCTCCGTGGAAAGACGCTCGAGTCCGGGACCGCAAAGGGGGCTTTGAAGAGGCGTTTGAAATTGTGGAACGAACCGCGAAAAAATCGCGACCCGTCGCCTGACCGTTCGCCATGCCTAACGACTGCGGTGAACATTAATTCGGCTAATCTTTTAATCCGTCTCCTTTAATCGGCCCGCCTACCTGCACCCTCTGGGACTGTGGTATTAGAGCACCACGTCACTGGGCGCGCGACATGACACATTTATGAGAGAATTCCCGCTTCTCAAAGTTTCTGTGTTGGAAAATGTTAACAGAGGTCACACAAAGGACACAAATCACCAATCAGCGGTCACAGATCCTGGCCCCTTTCAGTTGATTTGAACATAGAGACAGAGGTAAAGACACAGTAATTCTAGACCGAATGCAATCCATTCAGATGAGGGGTAAGAATAGAGAAAATAGTGGGGTTGGGTTATAAGCCCAAATGTGAATCTACATTCTTAAAATGAAGGTTAAAGTCTCAAGCCTATGCTTGGGCGTCGATACTTACCGTTCCAGTTTGAGGTAGTCGGGTTTTGAGTTTTACCACCACGTTAAGTGAGATGTTGGTCACTTTTTCCAGTTTTGTCGATTTTTTTTCTTGGCCAGTAAAAACATCAAGGAATGTGGATATTGGGGTCAGCAGGCCGTCACTGTTAAGACAGCCACGGAGGGGAAGTCTGCGGATTAACCGAAGTGCTACGACCCTCAGCTGAGCT
The DNA here is from genome assembly GCA_025169545.1 of Anguilla japonica. Classification (NCBI taxonomy): domain Eukaryota; kingdom Metazoa; phylum Chordata; class Actinopteri; order Anguilliformes; family Anguillidae; genus Anguilla; species Anguilla japonica. The sequence continues at coordinate 50,412,962 of CM045890.1, read as the reverse complement.
GCGGGGGCGGATGTGTTCGGGGAGCGTTTAACACGAGAGCAATCTCAGGACGTGTCAGCTGTTTGTTCCGAGCGTCGCCGACAGGTTCCTGAACGGGATCTGTCACGCGAAAAATAACTTCCTGTTGATAAAACGGGTTCGGTGCGTCGCGTTGCACTCTGGCTCTGGGGGGGGGGAGAGCTGTTCCCAATAACTGAGACTGACAAGTCCCAATTTATACCGGTGGCCGTTGTTTTCCGACAACGATGCAACAACCTGACAGGCAGAAAAGGCACACATAAATAACCCAAAGGCTTCGTGAAGGGCGAACCCAGGGCTGTACAACCCTCTGTTCTGGGCCAAATCGTTCACACTGAAACAGTTTACTGAAGACATTCAGCTTCCTGATTGGGTTCAGCTCTGGAGGAACCCAACACATGGGGTTCAGGTTCCTGTTTGGTTTCAGCTCTAGAGCAACCCAGGGCATGGGGTTCAGGTTCCTATTTGGTTTCAGGTCTGGAGCAACCCAGGGCGTGGGGTTCAGGTTCCTGTTTGGTTTCAGCTCTGGAGCAACCCAGGGCATGGGGTACAGGTTCCTGTTTGGTTTCAGGTCTAGAGCAACCCAGGGCATGGGGTTCAGGTTCCTATTTGGTTTCAGGTCTGGAGCAACCCAGCGCATGGGGTTCAGGTTCCTGTTTGGTTTCAGCTCTGGAGCAACCCAGGGCATGGGGTTCAGGTTCCTGTTTGGTTTCAGCTCTAGAGCAACCCAGGGCATGGGGTTCAGGTTCCTGTTTGGTTTCAGCTCTAGAGCAACCCAGGGCACGGGGTTCAGGTTCCTGTTTGGTTTCAGCTCTAGAGCAACCCAGGGCATGGGGTTCAGGTTCCTGTTTGGTTTCAGCTCTAGAGCAACCCAGGGCACGGGGTTCAGGTTCCTGTTTGGTTTCAGCTCTAGAGCAATCCAGGGCACGGGGTTCAGGTTCCTGTTTGGTTTCAGCTCTAGAGCAACCCAGGGCATGGGGTTCAGGTTCCTGTTGGGTTTCAGGTCTGGTGCTACCCAGCGCGTGGCGGTTGGCTTCTGTTCAGAATTTGATTCAATTTGAGAGATTGAGTTAATTGAAAATTAAAGTGCGGAAGCAGCTGAGAGGTACTCAGAATATTTATTCCACAGCACTGCATCATTTTTTTTTTCTTACTGCGTTACAGAACATTCCGGTTCAGTGCTTAGATGTACACAATTCACAGATGTCCATGACACAGCTTCTCTTTTATAAATGCACATTCTAAAAACAGCCTAATATTCTCAATAATGCCCCCTTGCTTTCTCAAAACTTGTGTCCATACCAAGCAGTTTATGTTATCACATACAATATCACTGCTATCACATAACAAAGGTGTCCATTTTTCAAGACCAGGTAAATATATGATAAGTGTCAGCATATAAAAGAAATAATTATATGAAATATCCAACTTGAGAAAAAAATCCTGTTATTGTACCCTTTTGCAAGCACATGATAGTTTGGGTTTTTTTAAAACACTGAGTTTTTATTTTTCTTATTTATTTTTTTACTCTTTTACTAGGATTGAGCAGAAGGAGGTTGAAACCATTTCTGGATCTGCAATTACATTGGACTTCCCATTTTTCAGTTGTTCTGGGGCTATTGAAATATTTTATGTGGACGCCAGTAGAAAGGCAATAATTGCTAAGATGGAAGAACATGTCCATTCTTCAATGGATTTGTGAGATGGTTTTTTTGCCCCTGTAACAATATTGGGGTATATTGTTCTTTTTTGTTTGCACTAGTAAAGCCAGGGTTGAATGGGCATTTAATAGGCCTGGATGGACATTAAGCTTCAATTGTGGCTGCAAGGCACAAGATGTTTGCAATGACTGTGTTTTTTTACTGAAAAATCTAATGAATGTTTTATAATATAGCAGGATGGGACATTCTAATTATTTGGTTTAAGTGTCCTTCTGATAGAGTACATGTCAAGCCTTTAATTTTCTCAAGATGCTTTTCCTCTCTCTTCCTGGTGAATTTATGCACACATATATTCTAGGAGTGCATTGGCAGAAGAAGCTGTTCTTGTGTATCATGGTGGTGTTTGATCTATTCAGAGGAAACCGGTGATAGCCAAGGAATATTATTTACCAGTCTTATGACTCCAGCGATGCCTGTGCCCAATTCTCATCCTCAGTAGTTAAGTTGCTTAATCTCACATGGGAAATATGTCGAGAACAAAGGCACAAAGTCGAACTCCAAACCGGAAACTTTTTCACCAAATTATACAAATTCATAACCGATGAAAATGTATTATGTGCTCTAGGTTCAGGGGGTCAGGAATAAGCAGTGCGCCAATTACATTGCACCCCATTTGTGCGAGCTACCGTCCTTTTAATGCATTCACAAAAAAACACATTCACATTCACGCGCACCAGCGAATACACCGAAGGCTTCTGTTTGGGTGGGTGCTCGTTACATCTGCACCCAAGTCATCGAGTTCGAAATGGGTTTCGCTTGTTTGCAGGAGGGTTCCTGAAAAAGGGAGAGGTTTTCGGGTTCCGTTATGTATTGTCTCAATGTTCATTCGAAGGAAGAAATTGCAACACCTGTATTTTCCGGTATGTCGTCAAGATTAAATAAGCAGGTGGCTCACGATAATCACGAGGCTGAATATATTCAGGATGCCAGCTGTAAACAATGCCGGGCGGTTTCATCCCTGACAAGAATAAAGACGTTTCCAAAAGAAGAAAAAAAAGAAGAAAATTCACATTTTTCTGGTTTCTAGATAGCCATCAACGATGCAAACAAAGTTTTTGTGGCGTGTTTATCCTGGGGAAAACTGCTCTGATGAAACCAAACAGGGAGCTTTGCATTTTAATTGCGCTGCTGACTCAGGAACGTCGTTACGGAAACACATTTCCCATTCATTTTACCACCTGCAGCTTCCTATAGCGAGTTTTAGCAGTTCGCTCGCCAAATTTGCACGGTTGCTCATCAGCTTGTGACAAATCTCGACGTGTGCGCGCGCGCTTCCCCATCCAGGACGGAAGGCCGCGAACAAAGACGGCAGCAAATGATGCCGTTTATATGCAGCAGCCTTCACATCCACGCTCTGAGCTCGAATGTTTATCTTCCAGCCCAAAATAATCAATGCCGCATTCTCCCCCTAAGAACTACTGAGGCCGGGGACCGTTGTGACATCATTCGGCGAACCAGTGTGCGCATAAATAACGTCGGGGGGGGGAATTAAATCAGGACCGGCTGCCTTTCGGTGGTTTGCAATTATCAGACGACGCAATTACGGGAATTTCACTGGTACGTGAAAAAAAAAAGCGAAAAAAAAACGCGCGCTACAGCGGAACCGAAGAACGCAAGCACTGAAATGGACATTCCGTTAGGATGGGGTTCCACGCGGGGGTAAACACTACGTCGTCCGGGGCAACAGGCCGACCCGCTATTGTATCCGGTGTCGAGCGCTAGTCGGTCCGCCGCCGAAACCTGCGCCCGCCATCTCGGGCCAGGTGGCGCTAACCCACAGCAACTCGGGTCACGGGAAAGCCAGTGATTACACTTCCGAAGGAGATTCTTCTATACGAAACACAAATGCCTCCCCTGTACAGTAGCTAGTTCATGTGGGGTTGGGGGGTTTCCCCACAACTAGAATACGCTGGCACGGCAACCTGGTCTGAGCAACAGATAAGAAAATTATTGACAGACAAAAATTTAAATTACCAACAGACTTTTAGCCTAGTGCTATCTGACCCCATGCAATGAAAAACCTGAGTCAACAAATCAAGATGTCGACTGAAGTCCAGGTTCAGTTCATTAGCTGAATTGTGTATTTTAATATAGCTGGGCGTGCCACCGGGGATTCTGGGCCGTGAGAAATTACCTCACATTGGGCCCCACCACCCCAGAAAATCCTATGTTCCAATATTTTTTGAGGACCCCTGAGGGCCCTTGGAATCATCCTGACTCAACACCACACCCGCACCCCCCTACCTCCTTACGGCACCCCTGGCTGGGCTAGAACACAAACCTGTACCCTTCTTGGATCTGAGATCTCACTTCCCTGATATAACTTCATTAAGAACAACAATTCCCAAGCGTAATCCTAAAATGTAAACTATCGTTGACTGTGTATGATGGATTAAAGGACATCCCCAGTGGTAGACCACCTTCTACACGCATTACGATGTCATTCTCCTTGGAAGACACACTCCTGTCTTTTCAAAATGTATAAAATAACTGATAATAAACCATTACGCTAAATGTGTACAGCCAACGAGTTCAAACCACATTTCACTGTAGACTGAATTTTCTGTGCTTTGCAGTGTCCTGATTGCGTCCGTGTGTTTATTTTTTTATCAATCATCTTAATGGCATGTAAATGTAGAAACATGGTGGACTCCAGGGCTTCCAATGTGTGCTATCTCCTCCCGCTAAGCTGTTTTTTTTTTATGAAAGGGAATATATTAAAATGAGATGGTGTCATGACATTCCTGTCTCTATCATTGTGAAAAATCCAACGACTACAAGCCTCAGAAATCCGACAGTGTAGTTCATTACTGCTACTGTACCTGCAGTTTTATGAAAGATAGCCTAATGAGTTAATCATACTACAGTGTGCTTGCTGGAACATTCTGAATGAGTCATTCAATATGGATTAACTAAGCAAACCAGCAAACAAACAAATGCCTGCTACGGGTGTCCAGTGTCGTTCTCAAAACAATTTACATTTCTACGTCACTTGATTGCAAATTGAATTTGCAAGTTATTTTTCCGAGAAATGTCTTCTCGTTTGAATAGATATTTTTATTTGCCGGTCCACTGTTACCGCAGCAACCATATATCAAAATCCCCCTTATCTAAATTCTTCATAAGTGAATGTCATTATGTATAAATACGTAATTTATCAAAGAGTGCTATGCGTTTTACATTCAGTGTTCCATATTCTCTCACCATGCGACAAAAACCCAGTGCTTTGTGGGGGGGGGAAGGAATTTAATGTCTCTAAGCAACAAGTGCAGTTATATGTTTGCAGAGGCGAAAGGAATCTAATGTGAGGGCAAAAGTTGTTCGTAAATCTAATTTGGCGAGTCCGCTCTCAAGGAGATCCAACTGAAGGACTTGCTGGTGATCAGACAAAAAGCACAGCCATCTTTTTCATTCCCACGCGCAATTGTTTCTATGCATCGGTCCACAAGAGTAGCCCTGCATCTCCCACGAATATCAAGTCTCTCGTGACAAAAACGGCATTTTCCGTAAAAATCGATTTCGTCTACAAGACCTTTCCTCCACGGTCTTTTCACACCTAGCATCACGGCGCGAAGGAAGGGTTTCTTTACCTCTAAATTGGCGCACTATTCCCCCCCCCCCCCCCCCCCCCCCCCCCACCCCGTCTTAAATCCGTAAAGCCCATGTGAACCTAATGGCTCGGCTGAAAAAAAAACACTGTTCTCGCCCCCCCATCGATCGCGGTGCCCGCGCTCGTCTTGTGTTTTATTTGTCGCTGCGAACGCTTCGGAGCCAACTCCGGTCGCGTCCCTTAACGTAAACACGACCGACGGGGCTCCGACCTTAAAGGCCTTAAATCGATAGTTCGGGGGGGGCCGCGGTGGCGGATTAAAGGCGACGGTTCGTGTGGATTTTTCGCGGCGCGGGAAGCTGTTGCCGGAATGTCATTCGGCGGGGGGGGGGGGGAAGCAGCCTACCGCTCCCGGGCTTTGCTCGGGGGGCTCACACACACCCGCGCTCGCGTACCCAATCCCTTCTTTTAATTGGCAGATGGCCCCCCAATTACAGTCGATTTAATGGGCCCGTGGCTTTGTTTTTGTTTCCGACGGCCATTAGCGAGGGCATCTGTAACGAGCAGGCCGGCGGACACTGCTGCGCGCGGCGGCCCGGCTGAAAAGCTTTCTGATGGAGATTCGTACGCTCGGCTGTACTCCTCCCGCCGTTCACACTCATTCTTTCAGCCGCCTAACGGACAGACACCAAACAAAGCGTTTTGTTTTTCCTTTGAGTCCGGTTGCTCGCAGGAAGGTTCTGGCAGATTCAAGAAAAACATCGTAACCCGGTATATAGATATGTCCTATTACCAGGCATGAAATGACTATGGGCAGCTGTGAATGTAATGAAAATTCCTTGTTTTACAGGGCTCAGGCAAAAGGAAAAACAAGTCAACTATTATAAGTGACTTGTAAGGCATCAATTAACGCTTAAAGCGTTGACATGTTTTAAAGGGCTTTTTCCATGTTTTGAAGGGCCTACTCCATGTTTTGAAGGGCCTGTCCCATATTTTGAAGGACCTGTCCCATACTTTGAAGGACCTGTACCATGTTTTAAAGGGCCTGGCCCATGTTTTGAAGGGCCTGTCCCATGTTTTGAAGGGCCTGTCCCATGTTTTTAAGGACCTGCCCCATGTTTTAAAAGGCCTGTCCCATATTTTGAAGGGACTGTTCCATGTTTTAAAAGGCCTGTCCCATATTTTGAAGGGACTGTTCCATGTTTTGAAGGGCCTGTCCCATGTTTTGAAGGGCCTGTCCCATGTTTTTAAGGACCTGTCCCATGTTTTGAAGTGCCTGTCCCATGTTTTGAAGGGCCTGTCCCATGTTTTGAAGGATGTGTCCCATGTTCAGAAAGGTCTTTCCCATATTTTGAAAGGCCTGTCCCATGTTTTGAAGGGCCTGTCCCATGCTTTGAAGGGCCTGTCCCATGTTTTGAAGGGCCTGTCCCAGGTTTGGAAGGACCATGTCCCATGTTTTGAAGACTTTTCATGTGCCTCATTATTTGTGAAAGATGAGTGATGACTACTTTAGGACAGACGCTACAACATACACTAATACAAGAGTTTTGATTCATTCTGGTAAATACTACACTAATAATTGGTAGATAATATTGTCCTGCAGGCCTATATGCTGAAATGTTATTGAATTATGCAATTTGACAATATCTAGCATTTGTACATGTGTAATTATAATGTACTGTTAAACTACTTGCATCTTAACTGATTCAGAGAAATGTCTTTTTTTACCTGAAATGTTTTATGCGAATATGACAAAAGGCGGTTTTGATTATATTATTTTATACTTTTACACTTGATCGAGCATTGCACATGTTAATAATGTCTGAATAATATCTTGATTAAGGCTTAATTGATAAGGACCTAAAAGTTCCTAACAGCTGTTGTGTAAAGCAGAAGAATATGGCGGGGAACACCAAACAATAAGCCTTTTCACCACGGTTAGCGCCCACACTACAGAAAATGGAGCTGAGCTTCTCTCCGCTATGAAAGCACGTAGCCGCGTGCTGTCAGAGGTCAAAATTGAGTAATGACGGCCAACCATGCGTGAAAAATGAACATCTTCAAATTCAAGTGCAGTTCCAACCCCGTGCGCAGAAAAACTAGGACTCAGGATTTATTAAAGCATTCTGAACCGTATCTTAATAGGGGTTAAGGAGTAGCACACATTTGGTAATACTGACTGTTGTAACAGTGCAGCAATATCATTAATCCTTTAATACTTTTACTAATGTAGATCCAGAGATGACAGGAGTACAGTGACACTGGTGTCCTGATAATTCTGTAGCACAATCTTTGATGCTTGCAATAACACCAACTATAAGTTTCCCGTTAGAACAACAGAGCTCCATAAATTCCACAGACCCCTCCACCCCAAACTCAAGTGTGCAAATATTTTTACCTTGGCAGTTTGTTTAAAATTTTTGGCTGGACCGCAACAGCGGTGCCAGCCCTACAAACGCGAATGTTTGTGACTGACTGAATGAGTGACTGAGTGAGTGAGTAATGAAGTTACACCATTGGTCGGCCGAGTTATGAAGTCGCACCATTGGTCGGCCGGATCACGTGTTAGGGCCAGCCATGTACTAGGTTTTAACCAGGTCTTGTTGAAAGTTTGTTTGTGTTTGTTTGATAACTAGAACGCTGCAAAAGTTTGGAGGCAGTGTAGCATGATGGGTAAGGAACTGGGCATTCTAACCTAAAGGTTGCAGGTTTGATTCCCTGGTAGGACACTGCAGTTGTACCGTGGAGCAAAGTACTTAAGCTGAACTGCTTCAGTATATATCCAGCTGTATAAATGGCTATTTATTGCATCTTTTTTGCAATAAAAAGATGTGTAAGTTACTCTGGATAAGAGTGCCTGATAAATGACAGTATTGTAAATGATTTACACATTCAGTTTTTTCCAACATTTTGAATTGTTTTGACTATTTGTCCCAGTGTGGAAGACCCAATCATATCTGTGAGCCTGCACCACTGCCGGGACAGTCTCTGCGAGCTCCAGAGAGTGTAAACTAGCGTGTGCACCCGACCACGGGAGCACCTTCCTCTATTCACCCTCAAGGCCATTAGCTGTGCCAGGGGCCCCCAAACTCCAGTCCTGGTGGGCCGTAGTCTCCGCTGTTTTAAAAAAAATTTTTTTTAGTGATTTCCTTTCATCCAGCTGCCAAATTTAGGCTATGGGTACGAGGTGTGCACCTCGCGACTTAAATCAAGTGCTCGAGCGCAGCGACGCATGAAAAACCCAGCAGACACAGCGCCCCCTTCAGGATTTGAGTGTAAGATCCGTGAGCTGCGCGGTCGACGCCCCTGATGGACTCGTGCAGCTGGCTCAGGCGTGACGAGGCAGGGAGAGCCCTGCCTACCGGCGCCCGCCACCTGTGGGTGATCCCGCCCGCTGCTAATTACGTAGCCAACGGCGACACTGCCGCCATTTTATTCAAGGCCAGCGTGGGCCCCCCCCCGCCACCACTGCACCAAACACCCTCTTTTAAACGGGACCTCAACGCTCCAGCGTATCATAGGTTGAGAGAATGCTCACGCGCCGTCCGTCCAAGACGGTGTAATTATGGGAAACGTATTGCGCTCCAGGTATACCCGATTTAACTCAGTGAGTTTCCCGCCAAAAAATCACATGACCGTTTAGAACAGTGTTTCTCAACCCTGGTCCTGGGGACCCACTGCCCTGCATGCTTTAGATGTCCCCTGCTCCAACACGCCTGATTCAAATGAATGGGTCGTTATCAGGCTTCTGCAGAGCTTGATGACGACCCGTTCATTTGAATCAGGTGTGTGGCTGGAGCAGGGAGACATCTAAAGCATGCAGGGCAGTGGGTCCCCAGGACCAGGGTTGAGAAACACTGGTTTAGAATTCTAATACAACGCAACAGCATCATTCCACACAGTGCTTCCCTTTGATAATGGGTGAACTGCACAGCAAAATGTCCAGTGTTAATTCAACTCTAACAGAGTACATAAAGAGCCCAATAGGGGCCTCCTTTACTCCGTGAGAGTTGATTTAACACCGAACGTTGTACCGTGTGGTTCGCAAAAATAAATAAAGAATCACTTTCCATTTGTAGTCAATGCCGTCTTACATTCGGATCTATATCTGGTCTCTTTGGATCGTTTGCAGGTCAAGAACAAACCGCGGATGTCTTTTTGTAAGCACGCTTAAATCCTCCCAGTTGCAAACAATTCTTAAGCACTTAAATTCTTGAACATGTCTGACATTCACTGGAGTAAACGGTGTCAGGTGCTAACAGAAGGTCACTGCCAGATCACAGTCCCAGTATCCACAGAAGCTCGCCGCGAACGAGCAGAGCTCAGTGTGAAGGCCGATATTTATACACCCCTACAACACAAAGGAAATGGAGGATGCTGGGAAAATGACTGCACAAGCAACAACAAAAAAAATAACAAGAGAAGCATTTAAACCCTCAGCCTGTAGGCCCTACGAATACGATCAGGTGTCGCACCTGAGTTTTTACACCAGCAGCTACAAAAACAAGAAGAACGATAGCACCTTTCTCCTTAATTAGTATCAGCAAATGAATTCCCTAAAACACGTAAATATTTACAAAATAGGCTGTGAGTTACGCTGTGGGATTGTATACTGTGGCGTTAAAATTAATCAGTGGTATGAGGTAGTACGTGCTGTATAAAAATAATAAAATTGGTTAGCATTGGTAGGTAGCATTACTGTAGCTTATTTAACAAGTCAAACATGTGTTTATTGACATTGGCTGGAAGAGGTTGTTCAGAACGCAGCCTGAACTTCTCTGTTAGCAAAAGGTAATTAAGCAGGAAACAATTTACATGTTTAGACATATAATTAAAATTACCGTGTGCTCCTGCAATGCAAAATTACAATTTAATGGGTAATCGTTCAAGTGAGCATGCATGATTGATTAATGTTTTCCATTAAAATACAATTAGGTCCAAGGTTATACTTTTCCATGCCATCCATTTTCAAATGAACGGCAAATTTAAGTTAAATTAATGAATTTGTTAGAGACAAATTGTATTTCGATGTTCTGCAAAAATATGATGAGGGTCTTTATATTGCTGTTGAAAGTCACAACTTTTCTGTGACTATAAAACAAGGGAGTAACTGTGTGTATCGCAAGTGGTAACATTAATAAGATAATAAGATATCAAATATTCTGTATTGGCACTGTGGGGTAATTTGTCCTCTGCATTTAACCCATCCTAGCTACTTTGGAGCAGTGATCCACTTCTGGAAATAAACATAATAAAGGTTACTTTTAATTATGAATTCAAAGTTATGGTTACAGGATGTCTCACATCTGAACAAACAAGTCAGATACAAAACAAGCCTTTTTTTGTATAAGAATCATCTTATATATCTTATACATAAGTTTTGTATAATATTCATCAAAGAACTGCCAAACACATTTGACTGAAGCTTCTGGTTGCTAGTGGCTAAAATATAAATTAATACTGCATTAAGATTCAGTCATTCATGAAAGTGTACAGCAAACAGACATAGGTATGATCATTACCTAAGACAGTTAAAACCTTTAGAATGTGAAAGTGGTAGCAACGTTGCCACGGCGACAATTCTCAGTGAACTGCAGAAGAGGCATTTAAAGGGTTAAGTACATATTTACACCCAGGTTTGACAGTGATCTTATTTCAGAAAGGCAGTTCTTACTTACAGTTAATTATATGATTAACTATCCAATACCAAATGCCACTGTTCCTCAAACAAACTCATTTCACACATTATAATGGCCCAATTTGTTTTTCACACTGCTGAGAACTACTTGTAAAGTCATTACCACCAGCTTAATTTGACCATCGTTGCTTGCGATATTTTATCAGTGCCATTTAACAAGAATACAAGTTTTATTTATTTATTTTGCTGTATGATGCACTAGATTTCACGTTCAAGGGAGTTTACCAATATAGGACCAGCACATGGCTACGATACAGAAACATTGTGCCCCAGTCAATTACATTCAATGAAAGGGTTCGAAACCTAAAAATAAATGTGAAAATAATAAAAAAATAAAGAGCAGTTTTTCTTTTCAAGATAACAGATATTCTGTATACTCTCTAGAAATGAAATAATGATTTTTTTTAAAAACTAAAAATTTGCCAAAAGAAAAAATGATTCGTTCCACACAATTTAATTGTATTTCACCAGCTGGAGTGGAACAGAAATTTCACACAAATCAATACACAACTGTCACTTGCTTTGTCCTCATGCTCGCATATCTATATTAGCTATATTTTTTTGCCAGTTTTATCACTGGCTGTCAAAATGAAACACCTGCACCCTCTCAGTCTCCAGGACCCCCCCCCCCCCCCCCCCCCCCCCCCCCCACCCCTACCCCTGCCCCACACCCCCCCCCCCCATCGCCTTTTGGTTTACAATGATTCATGCCAGTGGACATACTTGCTGGAAAAAAAAAACCACCTGACTGCTATATTGTTGAAGCCAGCTGGTGTTTCGAACTCAGAGGGAAACATAGTTCTAGGGAAAGTGATAATGCTGTTTTTTTTGTTGGTTTTTTGATATTTGATTGATTTTTTTTTTTTTTTTGGGGGGGGGGGGGGTGTTTTAAGTATGCGTTGTACGTTTTCAATTTCCAGCTGGCATTGTAGATGTTTATTCCTTTATTCAAGTGACTTCTCAGCTTACTTTTCATATTCAAAATATTAATCTTAATTTATGTATTGATATATTTGATATTTGTGTTCGCAGTCATGCAGATTAAATCTGCGCACAAGAAAAAAAAAAAAAATCACTCACTGCTCGTGAACTGCTCGTCACAGAAGCCCAGGTCTATTGTGAACCCAGGACCTGTCTCTCCCCTCTTCAGCCATTCAAGACATGATAATATTGCAGCTCAAACTGAATTGTAGCTTACTTTCCTATCCTGTTATCTCAATTCCATTATCTGTCAAAACAGACAAAGCAGAATGCTCTTAAAGTTTATCTTTAGTTTCCACCAGGGGACTGACAACTTTTTCACTTTTTTCCCGGTTTTCTGCGTGTGTGTGCATGTGCGTGCGCGCGCACGTGTGTGTGCGTGTGTGTGTGCATGTGAGTCCGTGCGTTTAATTCTCAAGATCATGCCATTTCACGTGATCTCACTTTACACTGATTTTAAGTGCTCCTTCAGAATATCTCTCCCTGTATAAACTGAAGCACAGATTAGCCGTTGCATGTTATTACTACCACTCTAACAGTTACATTTCTATTGCTAAATCGCCAGTGCCTCTTTCTTTTATGTCATACCGCACCGCCCCAATCGTTCTGCAAAGTGCACAGTAACACTTGGCCCCGAGACAACGTCAGCTCCCATTTGTTCCAGTGTCTTTTCTGTTTCAGAAAAGAGCACATTTGAAGAGGATCCCTGACCCTGAATTTCATCTACATCCATCCTTATCATCAACTCACAATAAAAGGTAATCTCTAACTTTTTTAATCTTAAACATAGCTATGGGAGTTCAGTGACCACCAAATATAATTCACCAAATTTTGGGACCAGAAAAAAAAACCTTTCACTTGCATTACTTTGTAATTGAAGGTTAAGGACACAATTTGGAGGGAATCCAGGCTGAACCATCTATGTATCTGGCCAGATATATTCACATATTCGCTGAATGAAGGCTTCTCAGCTGCAACTGATCTTCCATTTGTAATAATGGCCTATCCCCCCTAATACAGGCATTTTAACATTCAGCATCTCAGGTTTGATTGCTTTGGACGTTGCATGATCTGCCAATTTGATTCAACAACAGAATGACATCCGGTGACCTTTATCCCTTTAATTTTTGGCGAATGATGTATTTTTTTCAACCGCTCACTTGATTTTCCTCATTTCAAAAGAGTCTTCTATTTGTATTCATACTTTATTTAACCAAGAGGACCCCAATGAGATTTCAATATATTTTTGCTGAATGTTGCTATATTCATTTTCTCTCTCTCATTTTTGTGGTTTTATTTTGACTCTTCAAGAAGGCTGAATTACTGTAGGTTTTTATAGAAAAGACACAGGTTGCCAGCCTAATAAAATTGATCTTCTCTTCATCATTCAACACGCAGCTTTTTAATGAGCCGTTTCGGTTACCTGAAAACTAGGCCGTTTTCCACCTTACTTCATAGATTATATCAGAAGTAGAGAGTAAGAGAAACCAATTACACCATGCCCCCCACATACACACACACACACACACACACACATACACACACAAAAGTAAAAAAGCAGGCACACACACACAGCTGTTCCCACCCAAATTCTAAGAGACAACACACACTATCAGCTGTGTCCGCCATGAATTTGGAAACACCAAAATGAGGATGAGAGGTAGGGATAAGGGAGGAGCACAGTCTAGAGCCAGGCCACAAACCAGCCATGCTCCTATTTGGCATAAAGGGCCAGACCTCATAATCAGGCCGCTCTGAACACTACACCACTGTCTGTATGCTTTCATTTGGTCTGTCTCAGGGGTGAAATCGAAGAATCAGGAACAAGAGACAAACTCTGTCAATTGGCTTTCTGTGCGTTGCATTTTCACCCCGGAGGCATAAATGCTTGGCGAATGTGTAGTATATAGACCTGGGTCAAATACCTATTTGTTTTGGACTCAAATACTTTTCTGTGCTCTGTTGATCTTGCCTGGTGTAACTGAGCCCGCCAATAATGACCAGAAGGCGGGGTTCGCACTTTTTGAGAGTATTCCATTGGTTCCAAAACACCAGACAAGGTCGGTAAAGTGTAGAAAGGTATTTGAATCCAAAACAAATATGTATTTTACCCCAGGTCTGGTAGTATAACAGGTAAGAAGCTAGTCTTGTAACCTAAAGGTCACATGTTAGATTCTCCAGGTAGGACACTGCCGTTGTACTGTTGAGCAAGGTGCTCAACCTGCATCGCTTCAGTATAAACCCTACTGCGTAAATGGATGCTATGGTAAGTCGCTCTGGATAAGGGCGTCTGCTAAATGTCTGTAATGTAATGCAATGAATGTGTACCCACCAAATTCTTCCTTTTGCTTTCATTTGCGATTCGGTTGTAAATTTCGATTCAAACGCACGGCGCGCTAAGGCATTGATTTCCAACCCTAATAAACAGGCTGACGATGGCCTGTTGCCAAAAGAAAGTGTCTGTGTCACTTTCTGAATGCTGATCAAACAAATTAATCCTAATAAAACTGTGGGCCTTTTTTTAATTTTTTTTTTTTTTAGGACAGACAGAAATTATACGAGCATCATTTAACACTTTTTGTCAATACACCGAAAGCTTCTGAGTACAGCGGGCGAATACATTTCTAGCAATCCATTTCCTAACCTTGCAAAAGGTGACACATTGATCCCCCAATAAATAATCCTTAGAAACATTAGAAAACCATCAGAGCTTTACCAGTCAGTGCCAACCAACTCAGGCATACCGGTTGGTGTGTGAATAGCTGATTTTAAATAGCTGAGCTTAGAGTTCAGAGCTGTGAAGAGCCGCCTCCACACAGATGAACTTGATCCTGTCTGAGTTTACGCTACATGGCCAGAAGTATGTGGACACCTGACACCCAACATCTCATCCAAAAGTATGGGCATTAAAGTCTACCCTTTACTGCTATAACAACCTCCACTCTTCTGGGAAGGCTTCATACTAGATGCTGGAGCATTGCTGTAGGGATTTGCTTCCATTCAACCTGAAGAGCATTAGTGAGGCCGGGCACTGATTGGGCGATTAGGCCTGGCTCGCAGTTGGCTTTCCAACTGATCCCAAAGGTGTTGGATGGGGTTGAGGTCAGGGCTCTGTGCAGGCCAATCAAGTTTTTCCACACCGATCTTGACAAAACCATTTCTACATGGACCTCACTGTATGCCCAGGGGCATCGTCAAGCTGAAACAGGAAAGGACCTTCCCCAAACTGTTGCCACAAAGTTTGAAGCACAGAATCGTCTACGATTTGTCTTCACTGGAACTAAGGGGCCTAGCCCAAACCATGAAAAACAGACCCAAGCCAAGTGCTGTCCAAATACTTTAGGTCACATAGTGTATCTATAAGCTACTTAATGTGGATGTAAGTTCACTCCAATCAAATGTGCATCTTGTGCGTTAGTATCAAGCTCATGATTATTTTTTGATACCAAACAGCAACAACTCAGAAGCTGTGTTCAGTTCTGGTAAATAATGCAAGTTTTTCCACATGATTTGTGCCTGGAGTTATTTTTTATTTTTTTTTGTAGCTGCATTTGGGAATATTTCACCGCAGGTTGATTTGGGCACATCGGCAGACGAAAAACAGGCCTGGCAAAGGAAAAAGGAACACCTCAGGAGTTTGCTATGTCTAGTATATTCCCCCATCCCCCCCCCCCCCCAAACAAAAAAAAAATCCTAGATAAGCAGTTCATTTTATTCACAGAGGAACCAGGCACAGAGGAGTTTTCTGTGAAAGGAAAAGCAGTAAGTATAACCAACATGGACACTGTTGGGTGCTCGACCCGCCACAAAATTAGACAAGGGATTTCGGGCGGGGGTTCTGGCAGTGGCTGCTGGGAACACACCGCGGGTGTAATCCCTCAGATTTTCATACTCCATTCTTCCGCATCGCAGGCCCAATATATCCGAATATGAAAAGAGAGTATCGTAATACTCATCGGCACTCGAAACATGTTCGGTGGCACGACGGTCTTTTTAAAAAATATTCATATCCCATTTGGTGGGAGCGCTATTGTCATTTTGACACAAAAAATATTATATTATAATTCATATTGACCGGAAAAAGGCTAATAACAAGGCTTGTATTGATGCCTCTGAGCTGGCCTATTGCACGGAACCATTTGATGCAATCCACCAATATATAGTAACAATGCCCTTTGTTAATTGAAGGACTTGACTTAAATCAAGTATTTGCTACGCACAAATTTGTACAGCTGAACAATGTTTGTAAAATAGAAAGTATAGTGTTTGTGAGAGGATTGATATGATCATTATAAAAGGAGGCTTTATGAAACTGGAGCTTTCCTGGCCATTTATATATATATATATATATATATATATATATATATATATGTGTGTGTATTTTTTTTTTTTTTTTACATTGATGCATTAATAGTATTCATTGTGTGTGACGGTGCCAATCCATTTATGCGAGTGTATATCTCAGAAAAGAATGCGTTTAAGTATGAAGTAGTCAAGTCTCATGCTCTAAAATGTGTTAAAAACCACTGAGCAAATTTGATCCTGTTCAACTCAGTAACAGTATAACTTTTGAAAAATCATCACTTATGCCATAGGACACCATTTATCATTTACAGTCCAATAATCTGCTGCCTGTGCTTCTACAAACACCCAGATCTAATCTAAACACCGCACGGACTGACCTGCGAATTGGTCCACCAGTGCTTTGTTCATATCTTTTAGGTTTATACATTTTTTTTTCACATTTTCCATTAATTTCTGTGACAGTGGAGCTCATAATGTTCTTGAAGAAAATGGAAAAGGTTACACTTGCCTAATTTCATTACTCTACGTGATGGAAGAAGTGCATTGCACTTGCAGTAGATTGAATCTAAGTGCGTATGTCTATTTAAAAAATGTATATTAGTCTGCAAAGCACGGCTCTGGCTGTCTGCGTGTGTGTGCATGCGTGTATGCTTGTGTGTGTGTGGGTGTGTGTGCGTGTGTGTGTGTGCGTGCGTGTGTACTGGTGCATGCATGTGTGTGTATGTGTGCGTATGTGTGTGTATGCTTGTGTGCCTGTGTTGGTATGTATGTATGTGTGTGTGTGTGTGCGTGTGTGAGTGTTCGTGTGTCTTTGTGTTTCTGAACTTGACGACCAACCTGGAATATAAATGCAGTTACAATGAAAGCACCTGGCCTGGAGTGAATAGAGACACAAGGCAGAGAGACTACAAGACGAACAGATTGAGGTCAGGAAGAAAGAAAGACAGAGAGAGTGAGAGAGAGACAGAGAGCAGGAGAGAAGAAGGGGGGGGGGGGGGGTGGGCTAAAAAGCTAAAAATGCGCGACTGCAGTGTCACAATAGAAGGCAATGAAGAGAACCTATGTGAGCTGAAAATACGGAATTTGTCAGGACATCTGTCAAGAAGCACGAGCTGGAAGCGTATAAAGATGAAACTGAAATTACTAGGGGAAAGGTAACGGGTGAATGGGCAGTAAGGGCTTTTTAAAATGTTTGAGATAGAAATAGAAGAGAGAGAGTTCTCAAATACAGGTATAGCTCTTAAATCCCAAACTGTCTAAGGCACGTGCCAGGGTCAAGCAGGGATGGGGCGCAGCGGTGTCGTTTGCGAACAAAACAAAACGACATAAGAGAAGAACGTAGACGAGGAGAGCCAAAAAAAGGCTCAGACAACAACGGCAGGCGAAAAGTACAGGAAAATCGTAACCCCAGAGTCACGCTTGGTATAAGGTACAAGTTTTGTCCGTAGAATATCGAAAAAATCACAGGCGGTAGGACGCGTAAAAGCAACACTGCTCCCTCGTGTAAGTTAAGCCTAACTGTAAGTGTTTCACGGAACAGAACAGGGAGAAGCCGAGTTAAACAGATGTGACCGTAATTGGTACATGAAATCTGATGATACAGCAATGTCTGCAAGAGCAAAAATAAATAAATAAATACATTACCAAGTCAATAAATTATTGTTTTGTCAGCGTGGCAGCACGAAATAGGGTGGGCCAACGCACACGTTTCAGTAACAATGTTGTGTAACCAAAAAACAAAACAAAAACGAACACGTTCTTCAAACCGTTATTGAATCTAAAATCAATGTGAAATTAATTGAATTTAAACCTGAAAATGATTCGGGGTGCCTCATCTATATTACGAGTGTGACAAATCAAGTCTATCATGTAAAGATCGTTTTACCGCAGAATATTACGCATAAAGTTTGGATGTCGAATTTATTTAATGCCAGTGCAGTTAAGTGTAATTCTGTATCGTTTCTAATTTACGGTTTTACGGGAGGAAGCTACATCTTATGTAGGCTAGCTATAGAGTATCCCGTCTGCCATTGAACCATCATTTGCAGAAATCGAGCTACACACCTCACAATTAAAACAGCAGCGGAAGTACACAGAAAAGAGCATTTGTAGGATTTTTTTTTCAAACTTACTGTATATTCGAGCTGTTCCAGTGGACGGCGTGTCGGTTGTTGGCATACACCAGGTGTAAGTTTGCACAGGTGAGGGTTATGAGACAGAGAGAGAACGTTGCGAGAGCCATAATCCTCAGATCTCTCTCTTTATCTCTCCTCCCGTCGTTCTTTTCGCTTCTCCGGTCTCAGTACCTCTATCCCACGCGATGCGTTCAGACCATCCCGGTAAGAAATAAGAACGGAGAAAAACAACTGACGAGGCTCCTTGCTTTCACTGATTTGTGCAGATAGAAGTGTTTATCTACGTGTTGTTGAACTCCAATTCCATTGCGATGCTCCCTCCTACCCCCAAACCCAAATTTCAGCACTGCAAAATTGATTCAGTTACTGAACACTCAAAAGTGCACAATACAAAAATGAATAGATACTATATTCTTGTTACGTCGGCAGACAGCCCGCTCAAAAATAAAAACAAAGACATGATTATAAAAGAAAAATATAAGCAAAACAGCTGTCCTCCTTTAAGCTACGGGTCGGGGTTTGAATGAGAATAAGCTGTGGTGTAGGCTAAATAACTAGCAACTGGATAAAATTATGCCCTGTGCAACGTAGATATTTAAATGGTGAGATAGAGTGATTCCTGTTACCAAATGTTTACTTCAAATTGATGGAATTATTTTTCTTGTACAAATGTTTGAAAACAGTTTTTTGTCTTCGCTTGTTCATTCCTTGACTCCCTTACATACTACATAATAATAAAAAAAATCACCAAATCGTTCGTTTGGAAGTTCCTTAGCTAGATTTTCTTCCTTTTTATCCAGCATCCCTCGCATCCCATCTCGCTCGCTTGCTCGCTTTCTCTCTCTCTCTCCCTGTTTGGTAGTCTTCGGTTGTTCACTCAGTAACTCCACCTCCCCAAGTTTAACCATTTACCTGTCGGAACGTTTCTTATTTAAAAACAAATTCACGAAAAGCCCCAGGCACTGTTATTGTTAACTTTTCTTAAGCTGCCCATTAAACACAATTTCCGAAGAACACATAATCTAATGTGACCCTCGTTGTGTGTGTGTTTGTGCGCGTGCGTGCGTTCAAACGCGCGCACGTGCGCGCATGTGTGTGTATTACATAATATTACTGAAAATAAATATTAACTGCACGGTTGTACATGTGATTAGACTGCGCTGTTTCATGGGAATAAGCTGTCGCAGCAAGAAACGACGACTTGATTGCCTGGGTCTCCAGGACAGGGTCTAGCTCTATGGAAATTTTGTATTAGGTATTGGTTCCTGTATTTACTCTTACGTTATTTTGTTTGAGGCTTCAGTCATTAAATCCAGACTCAAATTTATGAAATTTATCCACAGTCTCTGGTCCAACCACCAAAGCTTCAGTTCTTAAAAATAAAATGTAGCTAATCAGTTAAACGCCTGTGTATGTCACCATATCTAAAAAATTAATTTGAATGAGACATAAAGTAGAACCTCAAAGATAAGAAGCCTTTGGAAGTGGAAGTTTTTCAATACTCTTAAATGTCCAAAATTCTGAAAGTGAAGCCAAAAGAGATTCATTTAGTTTCAATTCTTTTTCGGAATGGTGACTTATATTATTCAAGCCCTTTTGAAAATGGTCTAATTTTGTAACTATAAATCTTAGTTTAAGGTAATAACCAATAATCAAACAAGCCTAAGTGGGATCTCATTAAAATGCACTTTTTTTTGTCTAAGTCAGCTTTTCTAATGATACCCCACAGCTCTTTCTTAGCAAGCACGAGGCTATTAACATATGCATGGGGGAATAGAATAACTTGTCTGCAGTTGACTACTACAGACAGGCTATGCATCTTGCATTCAAAAAAAAAACCAAAAACAAAACAAACAGTAAGTTGAAGTGTCATAAAGTATGTGTGTGCCAATTGCAGAGAAACTGAAAGCTCTTGACTAAGAAAAGCATTAGACAGAAGGACAGAACAGGGACACATAAAAAGCAATGGTCTATATCATCTCACATGAGAACACTTTTTACTTTTTATTATTTATTATCAATACTAATAACAGCTGTAATAATAATATCAGAAGTAGCAATAGTAATCGTAGTGGAATAATGAAAATGATTTTTTATTAGCTTTAGTAGTGGTAATGTTGTTGTTGTTGTTGTTGTTGTTGTTGTTGTTGCTCTGTCACAAATCACGAGTGTTCCTCTGGTTGTGCGAAAAATATCCACTCACGTGTTTCCAACCTTTTTCTTGAGAACTGTCTCTCCTCCAGCATTTAAATTGGTCTGGCGCCAGAAAGCAGCGGGCTTCTTCTCTCCGTCCTGGCGTTAGCGCTCTCACGGAGAACCGCGCGAGCGGCAGCGTCTTTGTTTATTTTGCTGTGGCTCCGGCTTCGACGGTATCTGTGCTGGACCCCTGGCAGGATGCACCTCTGTTACCTCAGGTTTGGGGGGGGGCGGGGGGGGGGGGGGGTTATGGGAGGGAGGTCAGGGGGGTATGGGTGGGGGGCGTTAGGGTGCTTGTATAAATCTTTTTGCCATTCTGATCTATCACTGATGAGCATGGCTGATTTAAGACTGGTACATGTCAGTCAAGTGTTAAAATGCAGTTTTAAAATTGTGCTCTCTCTCTCTCTCTCTCTCTCTCTCTCTCTCTCTATCCATCTCTCGGTTTTTTTTTATCAGCAATGCCGTCTCGCTTGCATCCCCTCCGGTCATGTTGCCGTGGTGACTGAAGGAGGGCTGATGAGAGAGAGAGGGAGAGAGACAAAGTTTCGTCAGTTCATCACCGCTCCTCGCGTTCTCCCTCGCTTTTTTCCCCTCCTCCCCCGTCGCTTTCGTGGGGCCACGCCGCTCTCCGTCTCCTCGTCCATCCTTTTCTCACTCCCTCCACCTCTTGTCACTCCATCCCTCTCTTCCTCCCCTCTCTCTCTCTCTCCCCCTCAGCTTTTAAAGCTGTGAATTCAAACCGTTCTATTTTTAGGAGAAGAAGAAGAAGAAGAAAAAAAAAACAACGACGGTGGTGGTTTTATAGATTGGCAGTACAGTTCAAATATGGACATTGGGACATATCTTGAAAGGCATTATTAATTATGCAACAAATTCATTTGGCTATAATATTTATCCATCAATATATATTCAGAAAGAAACAGGAAAGAATTGCTTTTTTTCATTCGACATTTCCAAGCAATTCTTTGTTCAAACATTAAAAGCTCATTTTGGTCAGGTGCGTGCACGGACGTGATTGCTGAATTTTTCATGTGTTTATGCAAAGCCCTAAACCGCAGGTTCCAAACGCCGAGGAGGCCATTCATTAATAATAATGGCCCGACGAAAATGCCACAATTGCCACTTTGCTGATAACAGGTCTGATGACATAGAAATGCTGAGAACAGCATAATGGTGAGTCACCAGACATTGTGGCCAGGACCGGCGGACAATATTACCGCGGTATTAGTGATATGCGCTAACACGGGGTTCAGACATCCGCCCAGACAGACGGACGGCGCACCTTTGGGACAGGTACGCCATTGTTCCCGGATTAAGGTGTCGTAGCCCCGCGCAATCGCACACAATCCGGCCTGGCACCGGGGAGGGGAAGTACGGAACGCCGAGGGGGGCGGGGGGGGGGGGGGTTCGGGGGGGGGGGGGGGGGGGGGGGGGGGGGGGGACTGGCGCATGGACGCATTCCAACGGCGCCTTACCTGCGGAAAACAAGCAGCCCGGCCAAGCCAATTCCCACAAAGGAGGCTTTTTGTTTTCGGGCATTAAGGAATTTGCACGCGGGTTAATCCCACGCCCGAGGAAAGCTTGCCAGCGAACGCCGCGCGTAAGAGAGCGGACGTTTCCTTAAATGGGCCGGTCCCGTCCGTCTCCAGTTTTAGCACTGCTTTGTGTGAGGCGCGTTGTAGGCTTAACCTTTTAACTGACACAACCTGTGGCCGACCAATGCCTGATCGTTATCAATTAAGGCAGGTGTTGGAGGAGGGTCAGTAGGTACCCCAAAGGAAGCAGTGACATCTATAACTTGCAATATAATGTCGTATTTAACCTGTCCCCTCTACTTATTACTATTATTTTTTAAATAACCCCCCCCCCCCCCCCCTTCGGAGGTCAAGGTCAACCTTTCTTTGAAATTACAACCAGATGGTAACCTGTTTTACATAGAAAGCATTGGCATGTTGTTCAATAAATGAAGAAAATTGTTGCACCCAGGTACAGTATAAGTCCATCGAAAGTATTTATCGCAGGTGTGTAAATTCCAATTAGAAATATTATGGACTGCGCGTAGTATCTGCACACTTCTCATCAATAGGAATAAAAGATCCATTTCACAGAAAAATATTTAAAGCTTTGATATATCGCAAACTTTGTCCTACTGCCACTCGCAGATTTTATCAGGCCAGGGTTGTGCTCACGCACTGTAAAATTCTCTGTGTTAATTGAAGTGTAACGGAGCCTACGTGAGTCCGGATAGGGACTGAAAGCCCTCTATCAGATTAAAACGCACTGTGGATTTAACACTGAACGCTGTGCTGCGTTCAGGCATGATGGTGGTAGAAGGATAGCACTGACCGGGAAGCAGAGAAAGGAGCGGCGTTGTCCACATTGCGTAGCGCAAGTTTGTAGCGTTAGCCAATTGCACCACGTTATAATGGACCACTGTTAATGTAAAACGATATCGCAAAGTGACTGGTTGCGCAAGGCTAAGCCGTAAAATGTCGAATCATTGTGCGTTGCATAATTCGATCCCTCTTGGTCTCAAATGAACTGTGACCGTAAGAGCTAAGTGTTAAAACGACACTGAACGCTCTATTGTGTTAAGGCGCAACATTGCCGTCCCTGGCAGCTGCATGTTTGTCTTCCTGAGAACAATCGGCCGCGGTTGCGAGTGACGAAGGCGGCCCGTTTTCGCGGCGCGGCGCCTGTCGGGGCTCCCCCCCGGAGGCGGAACCGGGCGTGCGTGTGCGCGGCGTCGTCGGGCCGCCTTGTTCGCCTGGCGTGAACCCGGCCGATTGTCGAGCGTCGCCGGGGACCAACTCGCACGCTCGAGCGTCAGGGCCACACCCCCCCCCCCCCCCCCCCCCCCCCCCCCAGCACGGGGCCGTGTGGCGCACTTAGCGGGGCGTAGTCTTCCTGGAGAGGAGCGCGCGGCCCGCTCTCGAGGAAGCCGGATTGTTTTTCGGTCGTCCACAGCGGAAAAACGGAGGGGGCCCGAGGTATTGAGGTTGCGTGCGGGAGAAATGGACCCCCCTCATAAATGAAGATCTCTTGATTTAGCTCTGTGAACACGGTGTGGTTCAGCGTCCCCGGCTAACATTACAGTTACAATAATGTAACATTACAGTTTACATTTGTTGTATATTTGCTTTATTTTTTTTGTTACATTTCTTATTTCATTGTTATACCATTTGATTGTTTAGCTTATGAGCCTGTGCTGAGCTACTTACACAGCATTATGCATTTATACAGACAGAGTGTTTACAGGGGTAGGTCAGATTAAGTGCCTTTGCTCAAGGGTACAACAGCTTTTCCCCATCTGGGATTTGACCTGGCAACCTCCGAGTTGCAACTCCAACTTTTTAATCATTGCAATTGAGCCTCCAGTGTGTGTGTGTGTGTGCATGTGTGTGTGCGTGTGTGCATGTGCGTGGGTGTGCATATGCATGCATGCATGTATGTATGTATGTGCATGTACATGCATGTGTGTATGCGTGTACATATGTGCATGTGTGTGTATGTATGAGCATGTACATGCATGTGTGTACATGTGGTTTACGTATGTGCATGGGTGTGTGCATAGGTGTGTATGTACGTGCATGTACACGCATATGTGTATGTGTGGTGAACATATGTGCATGTTTGTGTGCATATATGTACACATGTACATGCATGTGTGTATGTGTGCTGTGAGTATGTGCCCCCCTAACCCCGCCTGTGTCCTTCCCAAATTCTAACCCCCCCCGTCTCTCACTCTCTATCTCTCTCTCTTTTTTTCTCTCACTCTCTCTCTCTCTCTCTCTCTCAAATTATACATATATTACATATTGCCAAAGAGCAGTGCTAAGAAAAATCACAGTAATAATATTAAAACAACAAGCAGCAACAACATTCATAACATAAATGACTGATGACTGTATTATTATTATTATTATTATTATTATTATTATTATTATTATTATTAGCTGCGACCGCAGCTCTTTATCTCTGTCTGTCGGTCGGTCTGTCGGTTGGTTGGCCGGTTGGTCCACAAAAGCGTCCCACCCCGTAGCGGCCACAGTTTTCACCTCAGAAGGCTGAAATTCGGCATGGAGGTTGGTCATGACCGAAGGTAGAGCTGAGTAACTTTCAGGCCGATTGACCTAGAGGGGGCGTGGCGATGGGCGTGGCCTATCACAAAAAGGCGCATAACTCCCGAATGGATTCACAAGATTTTGTGGAAAGATAGGTCATGAGCCAAAGAAGAGGTCACGTGTTTGTGTGAGGGTGTGTGCGTGGATGCATGCACACATGGATGCATGCGCGTGTGCGGTCGCAGCTATTGCGAATTCGCGCTTGTTAACTATAAAATTAACAATTAAATAATCGCTATACTATTATTATATTATACTACACTCTGTTAATTCAATTTATAAATATGTTACGAATAAAACATTTTGGTTAGATGTTTCAGTGTCCCTCTTGTGACAGGCCAGAATATATTTAGCTGCAAGTGAGTCTGTCGGTCCTTCTAATAGGCTTTTGTTCATTTGTATCTCTCTCTCTCTCTCTCTCTCTCTCTCTCTCTCTCTCTCTCTCTCTCTCTCTGCTCAGCGGTGTGTTAGTAAACCGTATCGACACCTCACGCCCCCCCCCCCCCCCCCCCCCCCCCCGGTCGGTCCCCTGCTCTCTTTCTCTCCCTCGCTCCTTTTTTCGGGGGCCTCCCAAACGACACGAGTTTTCACTCCCTCTGTTTACCTTCCACCGCTGCGCCTCAAACACCACAGAGGAAGAGTGAGAGTGAGAAAAAGAGAGAGAGAGAGAGAGAGAGATAGAGAGAGAGAGAGAGAAAGAGTAGGGGGAATGGGTAGCATGTGAGGGAGGAGGGAGAGAGAGAAAAACAGACAGAGAGAGAGAGAGAGAGAGTAGGGGGAACGGGTGGCATGTGAGGGAGGAGGGAGAGAGAGAAAAACAGACAGAGAGAGAAGGAGAGCAAGGGGAACGGGTAGCATGTCAGGGAGGAGGAGGGAGAGAGAGAACGAGAGAGTGGGAGAGGAGGAGAGGGGGCAGTGACAGAAAGAGGGAGAGAGAGAAGGGGGGGGCAGCAGAGAGAGAGAGAGATGAAGAGAGGGCAGCGAAAGAGTGAGAGAGAGATAGAGAGGCAGAAGGAGGGAGAGAAGCGAGGATGTTAATGAACTTCCTCAGAGCGAGATGCACAAGTTTCACACCAGAAAGGCTTCAGAGGATGGCAGGAGAGTGGGAGTGATTTGTGGAAGAGGAAGAAGAAGAAGAGAAACGCTGAGATAAGAGAGAGAGAGAGAGCGAGAGAGAGAGAGAGAGGGGAGGGGGGGGGAGAAGGGGGAGCAGAAAATCCGTGGGAGAGCTGAGGCACCGGGGGACGATAAATAAAGAGCGATAAGGTACGGACGGAACGGGGAAGGCGGGGAAAGACGGAGGTCTGGTCCACGCTCCGCGTTCCTCGCCGCGCGGAGACGGATGGCGGAGGGACGGAACGAGGGAAGGAGCGTGAGAGAGAGAGAGAGAGAGAGATCGATAGAGGTGACGGGAAAGGCATGAAAAGAGTGATAGAGAACAAGAATAGCGTCGTCTGGACAGGTGGGAGGGGATCGGGAGCGGCCCCAGAATAGATGCACTTTCAATGTCATGAAATATTGAACGGAGGAAAACAAAAGAGGAGGGAAGTGCGGGGGGGGGGAGGACGGATGCCGCGGCAATCGCCGTCCGACACCGGCCACGGGAAAGTGGAAGGGTGGAAAGAGGGGAGGAGAGATAGATGGAGGGAAAAGTAAAGGAGGACAGAGATGGAGAGAGCGAGGGCCGGCGGGGGGGGGGAGGTCCCCTATGATGGAGAGAGAGAAAGAGAGATTTCCGTTGAGTCGAAGCTGTTGTTATCTGCGGACGGATCCGTCGTGAATTCCGCCGTGTTAAATAACTCACCTGTCCCGTTGAGTAAAATGAATCATAAAGCATTCAGCAGGTAATGGTACGAAGAACACCGTGACACTGCAGTGACCTACAGTACTGTACCCACAATATTTTAAATGTTGTTTCGGATGGCAAAGCACACGCCTGCGGACAAAGAACTCTACTCGTTTACATCACCCCTCATTACTTGCACAGGAGCCTGAGTGTTGGGAAAGTAAGCCAAGTGTTGAGTGACAGCACTGCTTGTACCATTAACTTTACAGCACCACTGATAGCAACGGTGACCCCCATTATCTTACGTGATAGGCCGGGGTTTCGAGGCAATTAAGTTGAGATTTTAATGGCGGAAGAAGCATACGGGCCTGCAGGCATTCGACTGAGTTTCTGCTGGGATTGGCCCACAGCACAGCAGGGTTAAGAACCTACGAACATAGGAGTACACAGTGAAGAGGACAGGCCATTCAGTCCATCCACACTCCCCATTCACGGTCAGCTGAAGATCTAACACTGTGTCAAGCCTGCAGCCTCTAGAGCAGTGACACTCAGTCCTGGTCCTGGTCCTGGAGAGCCGTAGAGTCTGCAGGCTTTTGTTTCCACCTTAAGATCAGCAGTTAGTTCAGACCCGAGAAACCAGGGGGGTATTCCATGAAGCAGGATCACAGAGTTAGCTGGATAACTGCACTGACTAAAACCCGGAACCCTCCCAAATCTGGAACATGGACTGAAGCAAAAAAAGAGCTGTTCCGGGTTTTACTCTGCGCAGTTATCCAGCTAACTCTGTAATCCTGCTTCATGGAATACCCCCCAGATGACTTGAGTTAGCTGCATGATCAAGAGCTTTAACTGATCAACCGCTGTCCTACTCAGCTGCTGAGTAACAACGAAAGCCAGCGGACCCTGCTGCTCTCCAGGAGACCAGGATCGAGGACCACTGACCTAGAGGGTCTCGGCCTCTGCCACGTAACCTGGCAACCTGTGCCACACACTGGCAACCCTTGGTGTGAAAAAAAATAAATAAAATAAACAATAACTGAAATCCTGATACGGGTGATTCATCTCACAGGCGCAGAAGTGATGGATGATGAACTCAGCCTTCCTGGACTGTATTAGCCAATATCCCGTTAGCTTACACTGCCTGTAGCAACACACCCATTATTATAGATCAGTGGGCTCGTAGCAATCTAGGCCGGAGTGGGAGAGGGGGATGGGAGAGAGGGGGGGGGGGGAATAACCGCAGGAAGTGCACTCAAGTGCCAAAGAGCCGGCGGCGGCGGCGGAGAGCGGACTCGCCTCGCTAACGCCCGACCCCCCGCTGCGCTCGCCGGTCCCCGGCCCCGCCCCGGATTTCACCCCCCGTCAGGCTCTGAGCGAGCGAGCGAGCGAGATTCGGGTCGCGATCGGCCGCACGCCGATAATCTCTGTGTGGGGGTGGGGGAAGGAGGGGAGGGCTGGTGGTCTTTCCTCGCCTCTGTTCGCATCACAGTCTTTTTTTTTTTTTTTTTTGGTTCCGTCCGCATATCTTGGGTCAGAAGTTCATTTTGAAAGGAGAGTTTTTTTTCCGTAGTGTTTGTTCAGGTTGCGCAAGGTGCCGTACGCTAGTTTTCGGGGCGGGAAAGGAATGCCACGGCGGTCTAAGCAGCGGTCCGGCTCACGCGAGCTTGCGCGATGTTTAAAATACGAACGCGCGCGATCTAATCTCAGGATAAACATGGATTTCTCTGAGGGGTGGGGGCGGAGCGTGTCTGGGGCCTAAGCGTTCAGATGTGAGATTCAGCAGGCTTCCTATTCGCGGCTTTGCGAGAGCAGATCTCCAGCAGTCAAATCCAGCTAATTAATTCATCTGAATAATTGGGATTTTAGCTAGGGGGGAACGAGAGACCTGCCTGAACTCATCGAGTGTATGAACGCCCCCCCCCCCCCCCCCCCCCCCCCCCCCCCCCCCTGCCCCGTGTGACACTCGCTGGGAACAATCGGAGCGGCTAACGCTCGCATCTCGAAGCCCTCGTCGTCGCCCTGCCGATGACCCCCGGGGGACCAATCCAGCGCGCCACGGAGACGCCGACCAATCAGGAGTCTCCTTTCAACCGGGCAGCCACGGAGCGGCCGTCCCAGCTTAACCGTCGTTGGCAGGATCGGTGGGCAGGAAACCGTCACGTGACCCGATTGGGCCGCCCACTTGGAGGGTTTGACCGCCGCGTGACCCCATTGGCCCGCCCACTCGGACGGTCTGACCGCCGCGTGACCCCATTGGCCCGCCCACTCGGACGGTCTGACCGCCGCGTGACCCCATTGGGCCGCCCACTCGCCCGCGGCAAGGGTGAGCGGACCGTCTGACCGCCACGACGCCCCCGCGCCGCCGGTTCCTGTCTCCAGCGACAGAGCGGGACCCCGCGCTCTACTGGGCACCGCCCCTTTGTTAGCCAGGTGACCTGTTTCTGCTCCAATCCTGTGCGTCCTTCACCCCCACCGCCCTCGGATCTGCTGATCCAGCCTGTTTCTACGGCAATTTACCGTCATTTAGAACTCACAGCTCGTGCAGTCAGTGCCATTTACACTTACAGCAGGTGATTTGTAAGTTCTGATTTCTGAAATGCTGTTCTTATGCTCTGCGCAGCTTTAGACTGAGAAATGTGCAAATTAAAAAAAAAAGTGTAATACGACCTACTACTACTACTACTACTACTACTGCTGCTACTACTACTATTGCTACTAGGACCACTATAACTACTACTACTACTACTACTGCTGCTACTACTACTATTGTACTAGGACCACTACTACTACTACTACTACTACTACTACTGCTACTACTACTTCTACTACTACTACTACTACCACTACTGTTACTACTACAACTACTACTACTACTGCTGCTGCTTCTGCTTCTAATAATAATAATAATAATAATAATAACTTGACCTGAAATTACATTTTTGCATGAAATAAGTCTAGCATTACATCTGATTTCCAAGGGGTTTTTTTTTTTTTTTGGTTAGTTTGCTTCTTTAATTTTTTTCTTATTTTTCTTTGTTTTCTCAGTCCTGCTGTTCAACATTCTTTGGACTGAAGTGTTCGGTGTCCAAACATATACTTCCTCTAGCTTATGATTTTCAAAGAGAATCAAACATTTAACGCTTTTTGAGTGCAATATCACAAATATGTGATTAGAATATTCTTAACGCGAACATTCTTTGACCGATGTGACAATCGCTGCTGGTGTACATAAGCAATGGAGTTCTAGAACGCTGACTTAGAGTTCTGAAAAGACGTTCCAAAAAAACCACCGCTCCTCGAAGGGTTAATAAACTCAGAGCTGTGAAGCGTGTTATCTGAGTGTCCGAGCGCTGCATCCGGCTGGAAACACTCTGCGGCTACATAAGCAAACCTGTGCGTGCATTAAGCCCCCTGAGCTGATGCTGTGAGCCTGCCAGAGAGAGAGAGAGAGAGAGCAAGAGGGGAGAGAGAGAGAGAGAGAGAGAGAGAGAGAGAGAGCAAGAGTGAGAAAGAGAGAGAGAGAGCAAGAGGAGAGAGAGAGAGAGCAAGAGTGCGAAAGAGAGAGAGATTTGAGATTTAAAAACCATTTTATTGAGACATTGAGTCATTGTGCAAACACAGAAACTTTACTTCAGAATAAAAGAATAGACAAAGCAACAGCAAGAAAAAAAACCAACCCAATCAACCACCACAGGCAGAGAAGAGAGAATAGATACAGAGAGAGAGAGAGAGAGAGAACTCTTTCCACAGGAAGAAGAAGATGATCTTTAAATCCGGACCTGGCTCTGCAGTGTACAGAAACGAGGATCAGCGGGCAGAAACGAGGATCAGCGGACAGAAACGAGGATCAGCGGACAGAAACGAGGATCAGCGGACAGCGCTCCGAGACCCAGGTCCACGCGAGGGCCGCGCAAGCCCGCGTTAATCTCTCGCGTTCAGGTCTCCCCGGCGAAGTTTCAAACTCGAGGAACTGTGCAGCGGTTTGGCCTCGGATAACGCCACAGCGCCGACTCAACAGCAGGTGCTTCGGTGGACAGGAATAGATCCCAGCTGCCGGTTCGACCGGGGAGGCGGCCGTACGGTACGTACACGGCCGCGAATCACGAACCCCGCTGCTGGTTCCGTCAGAGAGAACCCTCAAAACCCCGCTGCTGGTTCCGTCGGAGAGAACCCTCGAAACCCTGCTGCTGGTTCCGTCAGCGAGAACCCTCAAAACCCCGCTGCTGGTTCCGTCGGAGAGAACCCTCGAAACCCCGCTGCTGGTTCCGTCAGAGAGAACCCTCGAAACTCCGCTGCTGGTTCTGTCAGAGAGAACCCTCGAAACCCCGCTGCTGGTTCCGTCGGAGAGAACCCTCGAAACCCCGCTGGTGGTTCCGTCGGAGAGAACCCTCGAAACTCCGCTGCTGGTTCTGTCAGAGAGAACCCTTGAAACCCCGCTGCTGGTTCCGTCGGAGAGAACCCTCGAAACCCCACTGCTGGTTCTGTCAGAGAGAACCCTCGAAACCCCGCTGCTGATTCCGTCGGAGAGAACCCTCGAAACCCCGCTGCTGGTTCTGTCAGTGAGAACCCTCGAAACCCCGCTGCGGGTTCCATCAGAGAGAACCCTCGAAACCCCGCTGCTGGTTCTGTCAGAGAGAACCCTCGAAACCCCGCTGCGGGTTCCATCAGAGAGAACCCTCGAAACCCCGCTGCTGGTTCTATCAGAGAGAACCCTCAAAACCCCGCTGCTGGTTCTGTCAGAGGGAACCCTTGAAACCCCGCTGCTGGTTCTGTCAGTGAGAACCCTCGAAACCCCGCTGCTGGTTCTATCAGAGAGAACCCTCAAAACCCCGCTGCTGGTTCTGTCAGAGGGAACCCTCGAAACCCCGCTGCTGGTTCTATCAGAGAGAACCCTCGAAACCCCGCTGCTGGTTCTATCAGAGAGAACCCTCGAAACCCCGCTGCAGGTTCTGTCAGTGAGAACCCTCGAAACCCCGCTGCTGGTTCTATCAGAGAGAACCCTCGAAACCCCGCTGCTGGTTCTGTCAGTGAGAACCCTCGAAACCCCTCTGCTGATTCCTTTTGAGATGACAAGGCCAGCCGCCAGAACTTGTTTTCCTTTTCTGTTTCTTTTTCTTTCTTTCTTTTTTTTTGTGGGAAAGTGTCCGGATTAGCATTTCAAAAGGGCAATCAAGGCAGCGGCTGGAGGGAAAGGAAAAGGTCACCAGATGTTTATGGATGGAGTTCACTTAGAGCCCCACAGGCCGGCCACGAAGACCCCCAGTACTCACCGATTGAAAGATCACCCCATCGGTGGCATTAAGAGGTTCATTTCCCCAACTCAGCGAGAACGAATACCCTCTTCCTTCCTCCGGTGTCTCACGCCAGTACAAATAATAACGATAATAATAATAAATAAAGGATGGACAGACTGTAGAATACTCCATAGAAACAGTTTCCTAGTGCGATAAAAAACAAGCTTACTTACTGTGTTCAACTATATGAAATGTATTTTTATGTGTTTATAACAAAACTATGTATGCAACGGGAGGTGAACAATGGAAAGGTACTGGAGAGGAATGACCTGTGAGGAGGAAGAAAACAATGTGGGCAAAACAGGGAGCTTGCCACAGGCGTTTAAGAACATCATGAATGTGTCAATGTGACTTGAGAGATATAGTTTGTAAACGAAGTAAAATCATAGTTTAAAGTATCATCTGCTGTAAGCATATAACCATTGTGTGCAAAATGTCATGTCTTGTTCAATATGGTAAATGGTAAATGGACTGCATTTATATAGTGCTTTTATCCAAAGCGCTTTACAATTGATGCCTCTCATTCGCCAGAGCAGTTAGGGGTTAGGTGTCTTGCTCAAGGACACTTCGACACGCCCAGGGCGAGGTTTGAACCGGCAACCCTCCGACTGCTAGCCAACCGGTCTTACCTCCTCAGCTATGTCGCCCCAATAGCGTGTGAAAACTGCATTTACTGTGTATAATATTGAAAGAGGACAAGCTATTCTGATAAGAAGGAACACCTACCCCCGCCACAAAAGCACCAGTGAGCTTGACATTTGGTCAAGGTTTCTGAGGGCGACAGCTTCTCGGACAAACAGAAATGCGTGCAGATGGGGGCGACTGTCATACCAAGGGCTGTCTAAGGGCCATTGGAAAGAGATGTAAAGAAAAGAGGTGTAAACAAGAAGTTTGAGACTCTCTTCTCGAACTCTGAAGTGAGTGCTTGAACGGTCAAATAAAAGTTGAATTGCTCTGCGACCCGACTAAATGATTTGCCTCCAGTTGAAGGTAAAATCCACGACGCTGGTCGAACCGCCAGGCTGTGGAGATGGATGAAGCGAGCGGGGTTTTTGAAGGGGGGGGGGGGGGGGGGGGGGGGGGGGGGGGGAATTCTCCGCTCCGGCTGAACATTCAGACGGAGACCGCAGCACCAGCGGGCTTATCCACAGGCCTGCCAGCCGGCCTCCTCCAGGGGGGCCTACGCCCTACAGACAGGAGAATCTGCTTACACGGATGAGTTAGCTAAGCTCGCCCCAACCCGCGCGCGCGCCCCGGCACGCCGTTTTCGGGAGCCGGAGGGGGATTACTCGGCCCCCCCTCGCCCTTGACGGGGAGCCAGGGCGGATCGCACGAAAGCCCCAGCGCACGTTTCCCCCTTTTAAATCCACGGGCGTCGCTTATTAACCGCTTCCCCAATTCCTCAATTCCCTCTAATAAACAGGTAATAGATGTCTAATAAAGGTGTCGTGGGATATTTATAGAGCGTTGCCGTATCTTAAGTGGTGCAATTTTAAAAGCGAGGGACAGATAGCACCCGACAAAAAAAAAGAAAGAAAGAAAAAGGAGGAAGCCCGCGTGTGAATTAGCATTTATATTAATTGTGACGCGAGATAAAAGTTGATGAGCAGCCTGCTCGGGGGGCCGCCCGGTATCCCAGAGATACGCGTAGCAACGGAAAATAGGCCGCGCTGACATCACGAGGCAGATGAAAAGGGGCGGCGTAGCTCAGGAGGCGAGGAGCGGCTGTCGGCGGTTGGAGGGTTGCCAGTTCGATCCCCCCGCCCTGGGCGTGTCAAAGTGTCCCTGAGCAAGACACCTAACCCCTAACTGCTCCCAACAACAAGCTGACTGGCATGGCAGCCTTTCGCCGTTGGCGTGTGAGTGTGAATGGGTGAATGAGAACATCAATTGTAAAGCGCTTTGGATAAAAGCGCTATATAAATGCAGCCCATTTACCATTTAAAAGGGCCGTTTTTAGAGACGTCCTCGAGAGACGTTTTTAGAGGCACCAAGCTACGCTCCTTCCGCAGCTGCGTTGTTTCAAAACAGCGTGTGGGTGCCCCCGAGCCCAGCAAGCCGCGGGGCCAACCCGCTGGTTATTCATCATGACTCAGCGCTTAATTGACCAATTAAAGCAGTCGGTCGCACAAGTTGACTCACCTCACACCTGCTTTCTTGGATCTGAATTGGGTGCATGGAGTTAAGGCGGGAACAATGGCCACCAGCTAGCAAAGAAACGTCTGAGGTCAAATAACAAGTAGCTGCCGGCTGGTAAGCTAATGTGAGAGTGGCAAAAAAAAAATTACCTACCTGCTCCACTGTGAATTGCTTTGTCATAAGAAGAATGAAAAAATACAACCAATTATTACTATTATTGTTATGAATTCTTATTAGTAGCAGGAGATACATAGCCCTTGGTGATTCAATGGTGGACCACTGAGGCAGTTTGTTTCAATGTTTCATGAGATAATCATTTCAGGATTTTGAAATTACAAAATGGCAGCCAGTCTACTTCTTCAATCTACTACTTCACCGTGTTGATTGTGAGGTGAGTGAGGTGCAACACTGAGGCTTCAACAAGGCCCTGTAGTTGAGCAGTTTGGTAATATCGACAGCCAGCCATACCTCATTTGTGGATCATGAGAACATAACTTTGGTAATGCTGAAATCATGAGATATACATCTCTTCATTTGGTAAGGGATAAATCTTGGGTGATTTATTTATTTTATGATAATATTGCATCATATTTACACGATAACCGTGTGATCTCGTGATAACGAATCCCTCCCTGAAAAAATATGAATTTATGATAGCCTCGAAGGAGCCGCCGGATGCGTCAGGCGTACATTTAAATAATTTGCCCGGATGGAACGTGTCTGTCCTCATTTGCGATTTGTCTTTATTTATGTTTATTAGCGTGAGGGGATCGGGCCTCCGCTCACCCTGAAATTTAAGACGTCGCGAAACGGCCCGACTTAATGAAAAGGAGCGATGCTGCTAATTGCGCGTTTACGTGTTTATTAAGAGTCTTCACACGGCGTCAGCCAAGATGAAAAGTGACAAAGAAGGCATGTGCTTCCATGGCCCCGAGGAGGAAATGACAAAGTGAAAGAGCTCGTTCATTTGAGAGAGAGAGAGAGAGAGAGAGAGAGCAACGCTCGTATATTTCCGGAGAGACAGGAGGAAAGAGAGAGAGAGAGGGAAAGAGAAAGAGGCAGGCAGAGAAAGAGAGCAGGGCTTATCCAGGTGGGTCTCCACCCGTCAGTCAGTGTGTTATTTTAGGAGGGCAGAAGGAGAGAGAGAGAGAGAGAGAGAGAGAGAGGGAGAGCGAAGGAAGATGAATGGAGTTAATTAAGACAAGGAGGCTGCGGAGGCACTTTTGAATTCTGCAAACACTAATTAGAGTCTTCGTTAGGGGGCACAAAACAGGAACACGGCATCCATCATCGGCCTGCACTTTCTCACTCCTCCTCTCTCGCTCCTCCCTTCTCTCGATGTCTGTCCACGGCCCTGTGCGTCTCTCCTTAGCAACTGTCTTCGCCCGACACCTTTCGTCGTTTTTTTTTTTTTTTTCAACGCGAAACCTTCGCTCACTCACTTCCTGCTTCTCCGTCTCATTGCCAGGCAACTTCGGCGACTCAAAAGCATTTTTAAAAATGTGTTAATTTTCTCTCAAACCATCTGCGTGTGAGGAAATGCTTAACCGTTTATTTGACGCACTTGCAGTGTTATCTTTGCTTTAATGACTATTAACCTAACTGAGGTCGCCACCATTTAGCTTCGATTTCGAGCGTCTTTATTTTTATCTTGCCACTTTCATTAAAATAATTAAAGTTTATGAGGCCTTACTGTGTTAAACAAATGCATCGAAAATGCCTTATTTAATATGACTTAGCAGCTCGTCAGAGATACTGGCACGATCATTAGTTTAACCGACTTGGAAAGCCGTTGATTGCGTTCACCGAAAACGAAAATGCGCATCTATTGAGAGAACTCAACGAGCTCAGATTTATTCAGCGCAATCGTTTAACGTTCAAGCTGCAAATATGCAAACGACGCAAACGTCGCAAGCAAATCGCGTGGAACCACTGACCACAATTCAGTTAAATGCGATTGATGTTTTTTTTCGGCAGAAGGAGGTGTTGAAACGAAGCAGCCCTGCTAACGAGCAGAACGTCGGCCTGTGCTAATGAGGTGCGCAGACACCTGGAGCACCGGGTTTGAGAGAAGACACTTGTGCCTAAGTGATTACTGGCTTATATTAGGGGCCTCTTCCTTAATTTGATTAAGATGGCGTTGGCATTTGCTTACTTAATTTGATCTACCTTTTTAAATATGCATTCTGGTGTATTCGAAATGTTGTCCCGGAGATGCAGTGACACCTTTATTTTCTGTCTGTTTACAACGGGGACCAAAAGTCTGAGGATAGGCCCACTAACAAGAACTGATCGTTTTCATTATTAATCAAGAGCTAATGCAATTATGATACTCCGTTTATACCTCCTACTCAAGAATACATTATCTTTAAATAATATAAATAGTTTTTAAAAAGTGTAGGTATTTATTGAAGGTCAGAATTGTTAGCGCTTGGTGTCTCTGCCTTTTGTCTTGATTTCCACCTTCACTCTGCTTGGCATTGATTCCACCAGCATACGCAACACCTCTGGCAACATCTTCTTCTGCATCCCAGCACTTTCCCTCAACAACACTTCCCATAGATGAACGTTTGGCCTTTTCCCTCTTAAACAGCACAGACGTTCGATCGGGTTTGATCCTTACAAGCTCCCCTTGTTCTCAGTAATGTAGTCTTGAATAAGAAGTGTAATTGGACTATCCACAACTGCATTATTCCTTGATAAGCAGTGAAAATGACCAGGACTTGGTCTCGTCCTCAGACCTTTGGTCCCTGCTGGATGTCCTGACCTTCCTCCTCTCCTCCTCTCCTCCTCTCTTCCTCTCTCGTTTTTCTCTGTCTTCCGCTGGCCAGATGAAACCGTCGCCCTGGCCACCCGCTAATGCGCCATTACTCTTTCTCCTCGGGTTATCGGCACTTGCATCGGGACGGGCGAAAGGATTGCGGATCGTATTAGGTTCGTAATTTCTGATTAAGGAGTGGGCGAATGCTTTTATTGAATTTCGGTCCCTGATTATTTTTTTTTCTCTCTCTCTCTCTGTCCGCAAAGGGAAGATGATTTGATTTCTTGCTCTCGCGTGCTCTCTCTCTCTCTCTCTCTCTCTTTTCTCTCCCTCGTTCTTTCTCAACGCTGGGCCCGATCTGTGCGTCCGCTCCTTCATCCAGCATCAGTGTTTACCCCAACGTTTTTCGTTGTTTCCACACCTCTTTCTCCCCAGCAACAGCAATGAGAGCTCCATTTCCAGTCTGTGGAAGGCGAGGTGAGGTAAAAATTAGTGCAGGTGAATTCCTGGATGGTTCGGATTCGGACCAGGAGGCAGGAAGCAGCTATCTGGCACAGGTGTGTTTAGAGATGTTATGCGAAAGGGCAAATGATGAAGCCTTTTGTAACCAAACCCTGGCTGTGGGAATTAATTTAGACCTATTACTGCATGAAGCTCTGTCCTCTTCTGTTTCCTCATTCTCTCTTTTTCTCCCTCCTTCTCTCGCTCTCCATATTTTTTCTGTCTGTCCGTCGCTCTCATTGTCTCTCTCGTTCTTTCCTGCCTTCTCTCTGCCTTCTCCATCATTCGTTTTTTCGCATAATTCTGCAAATGAACCAGAAGTCTTGAATCTTGGTTCCAATAGCTGTCCTGGCACAGATTCAAGGAAATTAATTTTAAATACCCCCCATTGTACTTTTTAAAATCTTTCTTCCTCCACTACCCCAACCCCTCCTCCCCCGCCCCCCTCCCCAAATTCACCCCCCCCTGCCAGCTCTTGCCTTTCATGCTTGAGGGTACTGATAAGTGCAATATTCCAGATGCTGTTTATGCCAAACTTCAAGGCTGCCATAAAAAAAGAAAAAAAAAAAAAACTCATACCGGTATGTGAGCCAATAGGGGGTGATTTTGCTGAATATTGAGCCATAAAACCGCGGAGGAAATACTAAAATGGACGTTGTCGCACTCAGCGACCCTGGCCTGGCGTGCCCGTATATTTTAATGGCTTCCAAGTGCTTCCAATCCGAATAATTAGGCTGACGTTGTGGTTGCACAGAGGGGGCCTTTTCTGGCTGGACTGGAGTTGGTGTGGTAGCTAAGGAGACGCAAGCATGGGCAAAGCCCGTCGGTCAGAGACCGCGCCCCTTTTCAGAGACAGTGGGTGACAACGGTGGCCCAAGGCTCATTTCGAATTATGGGTGGGGGGGTCTGTTCCTGGATGAAATACATGCCCCCCTCACCGAAGGGAGGTTTTTTTTTTTGTGGGCCTTAAAAATACAACGTCACATTCCGTTAGTGTCAGGGAGGGGGGAGGGGGTGGGGGGGGACCTCCCCGCGCTACACAATGAGCGATAACCCCGTCCGCTTCGATTCCTGTCTTGTCTTCTCAACGCTGCCCCCTGCAGGCTGGCCCGGAGCCCCTTTGGAAAGGACACGCGATTGGACAACAGCGGCCTCTGAGAATGACTAGATCGCGGACGGAGTTCGGTTTTTTTCCGGGAGCCCTTTAAAGCGAAACCCCCCCGCCCCCCCCCCCCCCCCCCCCATTGAGTCTCATTTCAATTCAGTCGTATGTTTTGTCTAACACTTGTTCACACCGAGGTGCCCCCGGGGGATTTCAGCAGTCGAAAACAATCAACGACGAACGGGCCAGAGCAGCTGAGTGAGAAAACTCAAGCGGTGTTTTCCGTTTGTTTTTTAACAATTGCCGTCGTCGCGGTGTTTCCTCTCTCAGCTGGAAGAGAGCGATGATCTTAGCGATGGAGGAACGTCGGCTTTGTCAACTGGAAGCCACGCCTGTCCCCCGCCTTCTAGATACACAAATCTACCTGCCGCTCAAGGTGCGAAGGACTCGGCCATGTTTGTAGGCTCTTTCTTTGGTCTCAACTTTGACTTGTCATTGGTGATTATAAAAGGGGTTTCCTTACTAATCAACTGCAACAATGGGACAGATTTACAACAATGACTGGGTATGGGGTGGCAGTGTAGTATAACGGGTAGAGAGCTGGTCTTGTAACCTAAAGGTCTCAGGTTCGATTCCCAGGTAGCACACCCCTTGAGCAAGGTACTTAACCTGCATTGCTTCAGCATATATCCAGCTGCATAAATGGATCCAATGTAAATGCTGTGAAAAATGTTGGGTAAGTCGCTCCGGATAAGAGCTTGTAATGCATGCAAAATTTTTCCCATTCACTCTATATAGAAACTGCCACTGAGAGCAGTCTTTCATCTCTTTTTCGTGCTTTCTGATTCCCACACTTTCCCAACAGGACTGAATACAGGGAGAGAGAGGGCGAGAGAGATAGAGAAACAGAGAGAGACTGGGGGGAGAGAGAGAGAGAGAGAAAGTGAAAATGCAAATATTTCATAAAACGATTAAGCGTACAGGTGGGTCGTGGTAACTGCTTTCTTAACCCCAGAACGTGTACGCCCGTACGCGCGCACACAGAGCGTCTTACCTTCTCGTCAACGCACCGGTGCGTCCGACCCCAGACGTGCAAGACGCACGCGCGTGCGGGACTCCTCACCTGCCCGCTCACGCCTGTCTCTCACCTGAGCGGAACGCGTGGGGGGGGGGGGGGGGGGGGAGAATCGCGCCCGGTCCCTCGGCTGTTAATGACATCACACCGCGCTGTTCTGCCGCTGGACTCCTGTCATACAGATAGGGATGTGAGAGCAGGGTGTGAGAGAGACAGAGAGAGAGAGAGAGAGAGAGATACAGAGAGCAAGAGAGAGAGATACAGAGAGAGCGAGAGAGAGAGAGATACAGAGAGAGCGAGAGAGAGAGAGAGATACAGAGAGAGCGAGAGAGAGAGAGAGATAGAGATTCAGAGAGAGAGAGAGTGTGTGTGTGTGTGTGCGTGCGTGTGTGTGTGTATGTGAAAATAAGTAGCGGTGGACTGTGACGCATCGTTCCGGAGTCTTTCTCTCCTCCTCGTCATCCCCCTCTTTTCCGTTACGCATCACCTCTCTTCCCTCTCTCCCTTTTACGGGAACTTCGCTTCCCTTCGCTCCTCTTCTCTCTCTCTCTCTCTCTCTCTCTCTCTCCCCCTCCCTGGAAAGGCCGCTCGGTTCACGTCTCCTCGGCGATAATGGCGGTCTAATAACTCCGGCGGCTCTCTCCCGAGCCGCAGGCCGCGGGAGCCCATTAAGGGCACCATTAGCAGACGGCGAATATGTGTAGGAAAGAGGGGGGTTTTCTTTTTTTGGGGGGCTCGCTGTCGGTTTTTCTGTCTCGTCTCTTCTTTTTTTTTTTTCAAACCTTAGTTTGTGCATTGAGAGGCCTGCACAGGCGCGGGTTAGCATTGTTAGCATTAGCATTAGCATCAACAAGTCGCCTAACTCTTCCGGGGATCTTTCGTTAATCCTCTGATGGGCTGAAATCGTCACAGCTGATGAAGTGAAGGCAAAAGAAAGAAGGAGAAAGAAAGGCATAAAAGGAGAGAGAGGTGCAGGGCAAAGAAAAAGAGGGGAGCGATGCAGAAAGTGAGGAGAAAGAAAGAGTTAACATGAACATGACTTTAACACCACATTAAACCTTCATTCATCCATCCAGCCATTATCTATACCCACTAATCCTGGGCAGGGTCGTGGGGGTTGCTGGAGCCTATCCCAGCGTGCATTAGGCGAGAAGCAGGAATATACCCTGGACAGGCTGCCAATCTATTACAGGACACACACACCATTCACTCACACACTCATACCTTGGGCAATTTCAGCATCTCCAGTTAACCTACCTGCATGTCTTTGGCCTGTGGGAGGAAACTGGAGTACCCGGAGGAAACCTACGAGGACACGGGGAGAACATGCTAACCCCCCACACAGAAAGGTGCACCACTGTGCCTCCCCAACCTTAATTCAGAGGACAATTATTCACACTCAGTATGGTTCTTAAAAGATACTGGATTACCTCATTTGCTGAACAGAGCAAGCGATCAAGTGAGTGAGAAAGTGTGTGTGTGAGTGTGTGTGAGTGAGTGAGTGAGTGAGTAATGTGAGTGAGTGAGTGAGTGGTGAATGTAAGCTTTTGTGTGAATGAGTTATTATGAGTCTGTGAGTGAGTGAGTGAATGTGAGTGAGTGAGTGAGTGAAAGTGAGTGTGTGAGTGAGTTATTGTAAGTGTGTGAGTGAGTGAGTTATTCTGAGTGAGCGAGTGTGTGAGTGAATGTGAGTGAGTGTGTGAGTGAGTGAATGTGAGTGAGTTATTGTAAGTGAGTGAGTGTGAATGAGTGAGTGAGTTATTGTGAATGAGTGAGTGTGTGAGTTATTGTGAGTGAGTGTGTGAGAGAGTGAATGTGAGTGAGTTATTGTAAGTGAGTGAGTGTGAATGAGTGTGTGAGTGAGTGAGTTATTGTGAATGAGTGAGTGTGTGTGTGAGTGAGGGCTGTCTTCTGAAAGATATCACTCTGTCTTCTTTTACTGGAGTGGAATGGAGTGCAGGAGCTAGACAGATCGGCAGGCCAAGACTTGGAGAATAAAACGCAAACAGATGTAAATACTGTAAGAGTGGCCCACAGCACATGCTGTAACTGTGATTAATCTAGCTAACTAACAAGCCTGATACATAGTACTGTATGTATGTGCGCGCAGCAGTCAAAAGGGATTATGTAATGGGCACAGGCAATTGCTAATTTAGCATGGTGATTATTCTGGAAAACCTGCTGGGTGTCCATTACAGTTTGCTATGGATAGCAGCCTCGGCTCCTCCACAATGACGAATCTATCGACGTCCTCGCAAACCATTAGAAAAGTAAATGGGGGGGTAATTAAAGAGCATAAATTAGGATTAACATGACACGGCACATTTTCATTTTAATTAAACGTATTTATTATTTATTTTCGCGGATGCAGTTGGGGGAATTACCGGGGATATGACTTCCTGCTGGTGACTAATTCCGCATGATTAAGTCTTTTTAAATGAGAAAATAAATGTCAGTCCAGTTTTTTTTTAAAAAAAAAGAGAGAGAGAAAGCCTCCCTACATTTTCGTCCTCATGCTGTGCTACTGCGAGGTCCACAAAGAGAAGGATTACCTCAACCTTTAGTTTCTTCCTCCGCCCCCGCCCCACCCGTCTCAACATATTTCTGTCTCTCTCTCTCTCTCCCTCCATCTTTGTAGGAGGTGCGTGGGCGCAGGAGGAGAGAGAGAGAGAGAGAGAGAGAGAGAGAGAGATCGTTATTGCTGTTTCTTTTTTTAAAATGTTATTCTTACTATGGTTGATTCTTGTTATCACTACGCTTTGGCGATATGTGTTTTTAAATATGCCGATAAAGCATTCGAATTTGAATGTGAGTGATGGCGGGAGGCGTCGAGCGGCCGCCCGGCGGTCCCACGGCTTCGCTTCTGCCCTCGCCTCCGTTGAACAGCGCTGAAGCCTCCCCGCGTTTCTTCAGCGGAGCCACCGCCACAGCTAAACGTGGCCTTGCGGCCCAAAAGTCAATGTTTAATGTTCCTCCCGTTTGACTGGAACGCCGATATCCAACAACCGCGGCCGTCGATATCAGATGTATAATAACGGGGATTTAGCACGGCGCGATTCGCTGCGCCGCCATATTACCGTACAAGTCAATCTACACAGCATAATGTTCCATGTAAAACCAATGCCGACGAAGCACGTTTAACTCAAAGCCAGAGCGCATTGCTTACTCTGGACTGTTAAAAAAAATGTCAGTAGAACTGATTCATTTACGCATTACATTTCTATTACATTTCTGCCACTAATCTACACTGGGCCGGCCAGTGGAGGATGGGCTCCTACAGGTTCCTCCGGAGATTTGTTCCCATTGGGGAGTTTTTTTCTCCTCTCTCCTTTTTTCTCTCTCTCTCTTCACGCCTGGTTTTTGTGCAGTTTTTGCTCCCTCTGCTACTAGGAAAAGTGCATTTGTGATCATTTTCTTTAAAAGGCACAATACGAACAAAATGTATTTGATTCAACACAGTGTTGAATTCTTCTGCGTGCATTCATAATAAGAATGCTATAAGAAATGTATTACATAACGGGTTACTATTAATAAAGCATTTATAATTTATTTATAACACTTCCTTTTATGTAATACCGGGCACAGGCTCTGTGAATGCAGCCAGTTGTAGACAAAGAAGAGGTGAAGGGCATTATTACATCACGGGTGTCATGAGGCCAAGTTTTTTTTTCAGTCCCGCATTGTTCTGTGCAAACAGCTTTGGCAGGAGTCTGCAGACGATTTGAATCTGGAAGGCAACAGAAGGAGATATTGAATATTGAGGAGCTATATGAACGCTTACAGGCTGTCTCATATTGACACTGTTGTTATGATAGCAGCAGAACAATCACGCTAATTGTGAAATAAAGAATAGTACGGGGGGGGGGGGGGGGGGGTGTAGAGAACAAAAGAGAGGATGGGCAAGAGGAATAGAAAGAGACAAAGAAAGGCTAACCTGGTAGGAAAGAGGGAGAGGAAGGATTCTTAGGGGGAAAAGAATATAGGCCCATTTATGGTTAAATATTAAAATTCTGACAGGAAAATATTTTTTCCTGACATGAATATTTGCATGTATACTTCTTCCTTACATATTATCCAACATTTGCTGTAGTGACAAGGGACATCCATACCCTTTTGTAATAAAATATTATTTAAAAAGCGATTAACTTGATTGTCCCTTTGACATTAGAATTCTTTTACCCCTCCTGAGGTTTCCTCTGTTTCAAATCAAAAAATTGTTTGCTGCTCTGACTCTCAGCTGCCACCAGGGGCACTGTGGCATTGGCAGACAGCTATGGCATTGAGGTAGCTTCAGTAAAATCGCCATCTCTGAAGCTTAGCATTTCAAAGGTACCATTAATATAAAACTACAGTACATCTAAACTATGGTTTTGATTTAAAATATTATGACATTTTACATAAGCGTAGGGATGGGGGAGACAGGGAGACATCACCTTCAACATTTCCATATGAATTCATGGCTAGACAAGCTAGTAGGCCTGAAAGACTTGACGTTTGACTACTCAAGGCTACGTCGTCCAGTCGTGTGCCACCCTAAAGTTGAAATTAAACCGACGCCTAAGCGTACATGTCAATACACACTACAATATAACATTAATCAATAAGCAGCATATTAATATATGTCAGAATATACCATCGCTTGTATATGATAATATATTAATCATCCAATACCGTTATGAAATTTGAAATCCACTACTGCCGAGGAACACATCAGCCTCCCGGTAGCCACATTACAATACGGGTTTAAAGTTCTTTCTGAGAGAAAGAGAGAAATATATGCACAACCTTTCAGACTGAGGGAGAGGGGGGGGGGGGGTGGTTGAGTATCAGAGGTAGGGAAAAGGAGAGAGGGCAGTGAGCAGGGGGATCGTAAAAAGCAGGCAAAACGCGTTTAATAAATGCGTCTCTATAGTAACCGACGGGCACTTCACTTGGCGGGAGAGAGAGGGAACGGAGAGGGAGAGAGAGAAACAGAAAAGCGTTTACAATCACCGCTTGAGTCTGGGGCAGTAATTACGGAGCCCAGGGAGGGGAGCGGAGGAGGGAGAGGTGCGGAAAGAGAGAAAGAAAACGCAGAGAGGAACAGCCAGAGGCGGCTCTGCGGGGTTTGGGGCAGGCACTGGGCCCTGCTACTCACGTAGCGCATTTGAATAAAAGGCTCTTTATATATAGTAGCAATACAAAAAAAAAACTGTAAGCACTATGGCGTTTAATCATAGAGTACATAAAAAGGCAAAAATGGCAAAGGAGATTATTAAGCATTTATATTTAAAAATGAGACAAGGCCCTTGATGCATCCATATCTAGGTGCACTTCATCTCTTAACACTGGTAAATTTATTTAAACAGTTGTTATTTTTTTTAATTTCCTGCACATTTTTTTTTTTTGGTTAATTTCGATGATGTTGGTAATTAGGACCTGATAATACTGTGTTAAATTTCAAATTCGAAAAAATTAAAATGTTCTTTGCTCAAATATAAGGATGAAAGGGGTTGCCACTAACTGATAAGAGACACATGCTGATGTAAGCTGTTGTGTGACTATTCAATCA
The DNA here is from genome assembly GCA_025169545.1 of Anguilla japonica. Lineage (NCBI taxonomy): Eukaryota > Metazoa > Chordata > Actinopteri > Anguilliformes > Anguillidae > Anguilla > Anguilla japonica. Next base: position 50,368,022 of record CM045890.1, on the reverse strand, counting down.
TTTATGGTAATCAATTCTCAAGTGTTAGTTTTCAGACTGACGGCATCTCTTCCAGACTATCATGTATAAGTTATGGAGTTCCTCAAGGTTCTGTTCACGGGCCATTTCTTTTTTTAATTATGAGCACTCGCCCTTGGTGATATTATCATGAACACATCACTGGCAGTTATTCATAGGCTGATGAATGACAGAATTTATTTTCAGCAAAACCAGGCAAGACAACTCCCACTTTCATAATATGGTATAATAATCTGGATGACTGGAAACATCTCATATAAGCATGAAAAATCCTGGCTATTATCTGATAAAATGACAGATTTTGCGGTAAAGAGACACAGGCTTTTGGTAACTACGGCAGTACAGATTTTAAAATTATGCAGTGATATTTGAGCTAAATCATGCAAAAGGTAGTTTTATTACATCTTAAGTTGTCGTTTTAAAGTGTTTCTGATCTCTCAAAGATAGAAAAAAAAGCTTGTGCATGCTTTTGTCTCTTGAAGGTGAGGATTATTCTAATTCAGCGCATTCCACGGCATGGGTCCTTGTTTAATAACATAAAATCTGAACACATAACACCTGTCCTTGTGACTTTGTGATCCACTGGCTTGCTATAAAAAAAAAGCACCAGAAGGAAATGTCTGACTTTTATATGAAGCATTAAACGCTGAGTTGATCGTATTTCACACATCGGCTGCAATCAGAGGGTGCTTGGCGAGCTCAGTTCCGCGAAAAGTTTCAGCGATCAAAAAGTGAAACGCACCCTATTTATGTTGGCCCTGTTGCTCTGAGACCGGGTTCGAAGAACCGCTGCAATCAGTCACTCCTCTGCCCCCCCGAGCGGGCCCGGCAATCTCGAAAAAACAGGGACTCGGAGCGTGACTTTACGGGGGTCTGATTCATTTCGTTGTTCCCAAAAATAATAACTCCGAGGCTGCTTTTATGGGAAGCTGAGTCACCCGGTCATTATTGAAAACTATAACTGAGCTCCATTTTTACAGGACCCGAGTCACCCTGTACAAGTGTCGGTGCCTGGCAACGATTTTAAAATGGCCGAGCGGGCCAGTGGATTCGCTACGGGCGGGTACTGTACCTTATTGAACCCGTGTTTTGCAGTTGTCCAATGACCATGACATGCACTTTTGTACGTTGCTTTGGATAAAAGTGCCTGCTAAATAAATGTAATGTAATGTAACGGGTGGCCAATATTTTAAATGTGTCAGTGCATTTGAAATGTGTTTGACTGCATGTATTTCATATCAAATATGAGTTTCCTGCCTCTGTTTCCACCACCTGACAAGCAACTTATGCCCCCCCTCCCCCCCCCCCCTTGTATTGGATTGTTGTTTATTAGGTATTTTGTATCTTAGGACGACAGAAAATGTTTTATTGTGTTTTGCTGACTATGGGTGATACACGGCGAGGTCTGTCGATACATTAATGAAAGCTGATGAGCCAGTGGGGTCCATTACAGGCTGTCTGTGGTAAGGGCTTTTAAAAGGGCATGTCATTCTGACGCGATGTCTCATTTCGATCCTTTATCTGCATACCCGGTGGGGCCCAGACACCCCCCCCCCCAAACCCCCGATCTGGTCAGGCCAATGACCACAAACAGCAAAGGAAGTTTATAAAAGCCCAGCTGTCCATTCCGCCACCCCCCCCCACAAGACAAGCTGTCATCATATAACTGCCTGACAAATGTAACAACATGCCTTTGCCCATGAACTTAATACCACAGTTTATCTCTGTCACTTTTTTTGCAAAGGGTCAGAAAACCGTTTTCCGGCCTTTTCCGTTTTTTTCCTTTTTTAAATCCTCTTTGGAAATATTAAACTGCAGGGGGGGGGGAGGGGGGGGACGCCCCACTGGCAATTTGATTGTCAAGGAGCGCAATAGCAAATAATATCCTTTGAGTTGATTTTATCGGAACATATTTTTCTATTACCCATTCCATTTGTAAAGGTGACTGTTCTGCCAATCCGCACCTGTCAATCACGTGAGACGTGCCCCTTTTTGCATTGCATTTACTGCATCGCTTTCTGTGCAGGCGCACACCAACCACACAGAATACGAACCCTCATCACGGTCATTTCTGGTGTATTAACATGCGATTCGTCGTGACTTCATTATTGCTATTATTGTCATTGCACATTGCAATTACTGAAATTGTTCTGATAAACTGCTGCTGTTGATGCATGCATAATTCGTTATTATCTGCGTAATCATAATCATAGCACTCAATTTTCAATTTATGGGACTATTAAAAGCCCTTATTACTGCAATGTTATTGTAAGATACATTATTATTATTATTGTTATTATTATTATTATTATTATTATTATTATTATTATTATTATTATTATTATTATTAGAGCTGGAGTGGGTCTCAGGGTAGTTGGCTGCAGGCACCCACTTACACACCCCCCCCCCCCCCCCCAACCTTTGCACATTTCATCAACAAAGTTTTTATCTTTTTGTCTTTTCCTAAAAGCAACCAAGGTTTCACCAAGATCCAGCCACATCTGTCCTTTGTGTTATCTGGCAAACTTACACACATAGCGCGCTAACATACATAGATACACTGTAAAAAAAAAAAAAACGCTGAAAAACGGTACGCTGTTTTTTCAAAACATTGTCAAAGTCATGCAGAATAACAGCAATAACTTGTTATTTAATGGCCGTCCCATAAAATGCAGGATTTATACAGTTAAAGTTTTTACAGTTTTTATAAAATTTATAGTTTTCCCCTCCTTCTGTAAAAGGTTTTTCACTGGCAAGATTGCTGCCATTTTTTAACGGGGTATACTTTTTTAAAAAATATAGTGGTGCTGAAGGCGGAGGTGGAGGTGGAGGTGAAGGTCCTTCCCACCATGGAGGAAGTTGGCCATTTTGTGCCCTTCAGCCGCGCTGCACTGCACGGTCGCCACCTGGGCTGAAAATAGCAGCAGTTTCAGCTGGATGAAAGGGGCTCCGCGTGGCATTCATTAGGACGGCGACGAGCCGAGGGCTGGACGGCGCATGAGGAAGCGGTTATCCCCGGCGCGCCCAACCTCGCCATTACCCCGTAGCCCCGGGGAAAATATCCCCCGCACCTGGCCGTCGCAACGAGGACGCTTACCGGGGAGGGCTCCTGACCTCCCGCCCACCTCCCGGAATCAGAGGAGAGATGAAAGTGCAAAGCGTAAACAGGAGAGGCGGAGAAGGGGAAGAGGAGGAGGCGGAGGAGATCGGAAACAGCTGGCGGACGAGAATGCAGGTAAGCGGGATTCTTAAATTCGGGCGAGTGCGAACAGAAGAATGTTTGATGATGAAAGCAGGCCGTTGGACTGCGTCTAGGCTCATCGTTTTTATAACCCTTACAGCCTGGAGCACGTCCAGCGCTCTGTCACACCTGGTCTCGAATTTTCGGAGATTCTCTGCTTCAAACTACTTGTCTTGATAAACTGCTCGGCACTACATGCATTAAGAACACTGTGGAAAAATACTCCCTATCATTAGGACAAAATTCAATAACTTTAAACCCGTTTTCACTCATAGAAAGAAGCATGGCAAGTTTGCGGGTAACTGCTAAAGGGATTGTGAAGAAACTCTTCTACCAAATTCCAACAAAATGACAACACAGTTGACATTCTGTGAAGGGTAGCACACAGACACTTACGTGACACAGGTTCTGAAGCAGTAGGAGGCTATCTCTCGGCGCAGAACATCCCTGGAGTTTTCGGTGTTTTGGGAAGGGGCGTGGCCTCATCCTTAACTGGGCCTCGCCAGGTGTGTAAAAGAGCGGGGGGGGGGGGGGGGGGGGGGAGAGTGGGCGGAGCATTGGCGTTTACCTCTGCCCAGATCCAGCGCGGGTCCTGTGCTGCCTGCCCCCAGTCCACTTGGCCTCGCATGTTTTCAGTTGCAATTGAAAAAGATGGGGAGGGGGGAGGAGGAGGAGAGGGAGCTGATTGTTTTTGTGGCACCGCGAGCTTGGTTCGGCGCTCGCTGCGAGGCCGAGCCGAAGCGCCGTTTTTTAAAATTTGGATCTGAGGAGCGCGGCGGCGGCGGCGATGGTGGCGGCGGGGGACTCGTCTGAGTGGAGGGGGGGGGAGCGACGGGGCGAGTGAGAGAGCACGGGGGCAGTTGATTACAGCGCGGCGAGTGGCCTGGTGTCAGTCTGTGTCTGTGGAGATAAGGGGATTAGCCCCCCCCCCCCCCCCAAACACACACACACACACACACACACACACACACTGCATTGTGGGGACAGAGGGAGAGAGGGATGGCTGTGGGGAGAAACAGCGCGTGGAGAGAGGGACATAAGTGACACTGATAGGGCGTGGGGATTAGCGGAGAGAGAGAGAGAGAAAAAAGGGACGAGAGGAGAAGGAGGAAAATAAGGCGGCCTTTTGATTCACTTGAAACGGGGGCGTCGTCCGCCAGACATCTCTTTCTGTCGGCCCCGCGGCTCGATCCGCTACGCCCTCTTACATTCAATTTCAAACCGTTTTAACGCCGGGACGGGCTTGTAGACGGGCGTGTGGTCACCTTTCAAAGCCCTGGAAGGACCCGGCCAGCCTCCTGTCGTCAGTTAGCAATGCTTCAAGCCAGGTGGCGGTGAGGAGTGCGCAAACACAGACTCCGGCTTTCCGTAGATCGCTCCTTATCCAGGCAGACGTGCGCGGATTGCATTTGCACATACGGCTCAATTTGTACAGCCGGATGCCTTGCTGACGCCATTCAGGTCGAGCAGTTTGCTCGATGCTACAACCCCAGAAGGGAATCCAACCCCCGGAAACCCTGAGTCAGAAGCCCGTGTCCCTAACCACTACACTGCACCAGGGCTGTTCGACCTTACATTGTGATGCCATTATGACGTCATAATGCAGTGGTTCCAAACCCTGTTACTGTCCCGAAGGTTCTCACTCCAACCCTAACAAAGCCACACCTCATTCAGCAGCCAGAGATCTCGTTGAGCTGTTGATTAGGAGCATCAGGTGTGCCAAATTAGGGTTGAAATGAAAACCTGCAGGATGGTAGATCTCCAGGAACAGGGTTGGGCGGCCCGGTATTACACTGGCACCCCATTAATTCAGATCCTTTCCTCATTATCAGAAGCCTCCAGGAAGCACGCTAGCTCAGACCTGGCTAAAGGGGTGTACTGACCCTTGCCAATGCACCGGTTTCTAACAGGCTTACATCTCTTTTCCAACAGGCCCTAATTCTGGAATTAATTCACCTTTGCTTATCTCTACTGCTCGTTAAAGATGACTTTCTCATCACTGCATAACCGACCAGTTAGTTTACTCCAGTCCACAGGAAGAAAGAGCACTCTTGTTAAAACGTCTTTGTTCGCTTGCAGTGAAATGAACGCAGCGACACTCGATACGGCCGAAGATGTGCGTGTCAATTAAATAACTCCCATCATGCTCCGCAGCCTTACTTTAAATGCTTGAAGGGGGGCAGGATGCGCACGAGAGTGCAGCTGGCTGTTTGAATCCATTAGAAGAAGGTGATTATGGATGATTGTGGTCAGCGATGACATCCGATCGCGGTCTGACCTGGATGAACCGCCGGACGGGTAGTGCTTATTGGGTTTCGCGCTGAAGACGACGACGAGATGTGCATCTTGCGGCCACGCGACTCTCCCGTTCAGCCTTTCCTGGATCGGGTTCATTTCCTCTTCAGATAAACAGCGCACGTGATGTCGTAAACGTGCAATGTAATTACGGGACTGTGGAGGGTGTGGTTTGTTAAAAAGGCTTTCGCTTTGACCCAGACAGCTGAAACTACATTTACAGACTTAGGTCTGGATTCAATCAACATTTGTCCTTCCCTTTGACCTGCAATTAAATGCGAGAAGGTTTTTCTTTTTTTTCTTCAAAAAATCACCAATTAAGCTAAGGGCAAATGGTGAGTTGGTTCTAGCTGTGGTCTTCATAACTGTAACATATCTCCCTCCACACAACCCCAACCCCCCGGTCCCTGCCACCCCCCCCCCCCCCCTCCCCAATGACCCGATCTCCAGTAGGCCAATTACCCTCCCATTTCTTGACATTTTCTTCTTATTAGTCTCCCCCTGCTCCTCTGATCTCACTCTGGTAATTGTGTAATTTTAAAAAGGAAGAGAAATCCTGTTTCATGTGTAGGCTTCCTCCTCAAAATCTGCACGCACAGCTGCTCCTGGCTCTCTCTCTCTCTCTCTTTCACTCCCTCCTCTCTCTCTCTCTCTCACTCCCTCCCTTTCTCTCACTCTCTCTCCCTCCTTCGTAGCTGTGATAGTTGTCTTTAGTGAACAGGTCCATGGTGTAAATGCTTTCTCAAAATTTTGTCTTTAGCGAACAGGTCCGTGGTGTAAAGGCTTTATCGAAATTTTCTCTTTAGCGAACAGGTCCATGGTGTAAAGGCTTTCTTCCTCAAAAGCTCTCTACCATAGGCAGCTGGGAAAAAAACTGTCCTGCAGATACCCCCCCCCCCCCCCCATAAGGTGGGTCAGCCCCTGCTCCGCATGTCCTCCGGCCTCCCCGGACATTCATATCCTCCTCCTCCTTCAGTTTTCCTACACTCCCCTCCTCCGAAACTGATCGCCTCAGCTACCCAGAGCGTCCCGCTTCTGCCCCGGTGTCGCCCCCGAAAGAGAAGGTCAACACTTCTCCCTCCCTCCGGCCTCCTCTCTCGACAGCATCTCCCCCTCTCTCGCCCCGCTCCGTGTCACCACGGAGAACGCCATCGATCCGGGAGATCATTGTTTCTCAGACTCGGTCCTGGGGGGGGGGGGGGGGGGGGGGGGGCACGGTCTTCATTACAGCCGAGCCCCGGCGTAACCAAGTCTGATTGAGCCGTTAATTGAAGCGGATCGCGGGCGTGCCGCAGGAGTCCGCGGCCCCCAAGTCTTCGGGGCGAATGAAGTCGCTCCGCATCGTCTCTTAATTTTCCCTCACCTACCGCGATTGATTTGCCAGGGGGGCCTTTAAAGCCTGTTTGCTGATGACCCTATTTCACTGAGCTAATGCGTTTTCCCCATCCCGGTCCGCCGACCGGCGTCGGCTTTGAATCACCTCTGCGCGACTCCGCGCTCGCTGGTTTCGCGACGAAGGAGCAGGATCGGAACCGGGCGAACGTCTGAGGTCTGAGGTATATTTACCGGCTTTTCAGAGGGATTCCCAGCAGGGGAGACAAATTGAACTCTCTGGGTTTTCGAACCGTTCTGGTGGTGGGAGGCTGGCAGGGAAGAAAAAAAAAAAAGTATGCGGCAAATAGCAGTCAGCTCATGTGGTTGATTTACAGCGCAGCACCAGACCAGAATTAATGGGATGCCTTGTCATGGAAAATTACCGCTTTCCTATTGGAGGGAAATTAATGCAATGCAATGTACCACGGTGACTAATATCACTTTCGCTGTAGCACTGTCCAAATGAGTGATGGCGATGCTGCGTTAGGTGAGTTACCCGCCCACTTTATTCCCATTATGGCTGTGTAATCTGACACACGCACAGCTGACAAAGCAGGACCGCCCTCAGCTCTCGCACTCGGTGGTATGCAGGAGCAATGGTGCCTGCCACTGCACGGCCCCCCCCGAGACCATCTGTCTGCAGCGAGGCCAATTAGTGTGTGCAATTACATACAAATGCACACAAACACACATGCATGCACGCACATACAAGCGCATTCAGACATAAGCACATATATTCACATGCACGCACACACACGCACACAAACACACATGCACGCACACACATACATTCATATGCACACACACACACAAATTCACACAAACACACATGCATGCATGCACATACATTCACATGCACACACACACACACACACGTGCACGCACATACACACACACATGCACACACACGCACACACGCACGCACACACACGCACACATGCACACACACGCATACACACGCACATGCACACACACGCATGCATGCATGCACACACACTCACACACATACATACACACACACACACACATATTCACAAAAGCACACACACACGTACACATGCACACACACACACACGCACACACGAAAGCATGGTCACACAAACCCATGCACAAATATGTGTAAAGAAAGACATGTGCACACACATTAACAGAAGCATGCGCATAGAAAAACAAGGGCATGCATTTTACGCAACCACATCCATGCACAAACACACATGCATACATAAATACGCACGTGCTCACACAAATGCACATGCATATGCAAACACATCAATCTGTTCTTTGAGGAGCGAGGTTACAATTCCTAAGATGCTAAAAGGGATACCTGTGGCAAGCATATCTGACATTTTTCTGACATTGTGTGGCCTAGTTATACACTAGTCCTCAAATTCAGAACAATTAATTTCCTGTTACAATTTTGCAGTCACAGGAAAGATAAGATAAGAATGATAGCATTGGCAGGGATCGACCACACTTTTCATTCATCGCTTCCTATGCCTGTGGTTTTAAATGCATCTATAAACGAAAAAAAGCAACAGCCATCCTGTCCTATAAATACACAATTGTTATTTTTCCAAAAGGTGGTCAGTGCATTGGCTTCTCTGCCTTGAAGGGATATTTTATTCAGTTTTAACAATTCAGAGTACAGAATTCACATCAATTCAGCAGGCAGCCTACAGTGTGGATGTTGTGACTCATAAGACTGGCCTACATTTTTTAAAAAGTGTGTCACAAGTTACCTGCTTGACGGCTGCGCACGTGGAGACTTGTTTCACTTACTAACAGTTAAACTCCACACACGTTCCACAGGTTAAAACTCCTACATGCTGGTGATACGGTTAAGCACGCTCCCTGATTCGCTCAAAGTTTTCGTGACCCCGCCTTCGCTGACCTCCACTTTCCCCGCCCCTTCCTTCAACCTCGGTCATTCAATCAAACCTAAAGTACACACACTTCAAGAGTGTGTTTGCGCAGAACTGATTTTCGTTTTGGAGTGGATGTTACAACAGGAAATAAGACTTAAATGAGCACGTATAAGTGTATCGTATAGACTTAAACCTAACGTGTAGACTTTTCCCAAAAGGAAATTTAAACCATATTTCAACCGATCATGGTTTAATGTTTAAGTCAACACCTAGGCAGTTTTTCAGAATAACGCAAAAGTTTAACCCATCAGGTATCCTGAACTTTTTCTTGGCTGCTATGGAATGTCCATTCTAAAAGTTTTTTTTTTTTTTTTTTTAATCTTATTTTTTGTATTTGCGGTCACGAAAAGTACAGAATTTGTGTTCGGATTCATTGACTCTTAAACGGCACAGCGCAGATTTGATTTTTTATCAGATTTTCAGAGCTTCTTTCAGCAAGATTTTCTTCTTGTTCAGCGAGTACTTCAAACAGCCGTCACCTGATAAGGCGACCTGCGCTTCGGGCACAATGGGTTGGCACGGCCCTGGAGCTGGTACAATCTGGAAAATGACAGTTCTCTTTCTACAGCTAGTCTCCTTAACCCATGGGAAGAGACACGTCGTTTACTGGAATAGCACAAACACAAGGTAGGTCCCTATCTAAAAGCACTTGCTAACTTTACGACAACGTTATCTGGATGATTTATGGTGATGAATATGACTGCATGAGAAGTAGCAGTTGCACCTTGTAATCACTTTCCTCTTAGTTTCTTTACTGTTAGCATTATCGTTATTTCATGACGATTTCGACATTGTTATTGGTACATATCACCAGCTCTTTCAAATGTTTTATGTCTTAAGGCCCATGGTTTGTAGCATAAGTATCGATAGTTGGATCTACGCCGTCGTTCCTCGCTCTCGCTAAATGAAATAAATCAACAGTACACGAGCAAACACCGTTTACACTATACTCCATTTTCATGACAGTTGGCAAACCCTGTGCCGCAGCAGTTTGGGCTGTTACATTTAAGAGGTGGTGGCATTCCAAATGTGACAGAGGTCTGCTGTGTTACACAGAAACCTGTCAGAGCAGTAGGCCTACGACGAAGTATTTGCCGCAAAACCCGCCCGAACAGGTATTGGCACTTTTCAGTCCTCTAACCTGTAGGCATACGCCTGGGGTTATTTTGAGAGCGTTAAACTCAGTTGTTAAATACGCACTACACCCACTTCTGTAACCCAGTGTCCATCGTGCAGCGTACACTGTATTTAAGTAAATAGATTACAGTGCATGGCCGTCCCTGGTCCCCGAGAGTTGTGTGTGCGCGTGCGAGCGAGAGTGTGTGTGTGAAAAAGCGATCGATGCAACACCTTGAAATACGATTTTATTTTCTCAATCGTCTGTTTTCCCCTCAGCGTTCAGCTCCTCTCCTCTGCCAAAAAAAGTATTTACAAAAATTGAGAGCGTGGCGTAACACCTCACTCCCAGACTACAAGGAATGTGCACTTTTGGCGTGGAAAAAAGCCGTGCTGGCAGCTAGCAGGGGGAAAATCACATTACAACAATACGAGCAATAAGATAAACTCAGTAACGCAGGAAAATGACAGGATAACTTTCTCCCTTTCATGCCAAGGTATGTAATTCACTCAACAAGTTGAAACGCATTTCTACTGCGCAACAAATGCCACAATTCGCAGTCGCCCTTCTAAGTTACCGCCCCCAGAGTACACACCTGTACACTGATTGTGACATAATTAATACGTATCTTTTCCGCATTTGTAATTAAGCAATACTTCTTTTTTTTGCCTCTTTTGAACTTTATGAAGGTGTGAATTTATAATAACATACCTAATTTTGTTGAGTTCACAACACATTGAAACGTATTAATAAACAAATATTTTGAGTGCTTTTGTACTGGGCATTCCGGTGGTTCATGGGAATGTGGGGATGAATTTTTGAACCCGTGAACCTTAAATTCTGTATAGTCAGTTGTTTATGACTCTGGATAGTTTTTATTCTTACATTGTTTGTGGACGTTTTAGAGACTTCATTGCACATTTGTCTTTGTGATTAAGTAGACAATAATATCGCACCTATTTTGCAAATGTGTCAGGTATTTCTGCACGACTGCCTCTGCGTGTAGTATTTGATCAGAACATTGTAGGGATATTGCAGAATCGTCGCCCAAATTGACAAGATGGAAAAGACTAACTGAATACACGATGACAGCGGTTATTATTATTATTATTATTATTATTATTATTATTATTATTATTATTATTATTAAAATTATTATTATTATTATTATATGAACGTATTGATTATTTGGTCCTTTTTGTTTGAACAAATACGTGTGCACACAGAAATGACAGCCTTATAGATTGTTTTTCTCAAAAAGAGGCTACGATTACAGTCCTCTGCTTGTCTCACGCCTTGGTGGAACTTCCGTAACGTGTTTTAAAAATCGTCAGTTTTGTTCTTCCTCCCAAATGATTAAACATGATAACCTGTAATCTGTAATTATAAAACCCAGAGTGAGATAATTAGTGTTATTCATTGCTAATGAAGCAAGAAGAAAACAACTGCTGTCACTCTCTCTCTCTTGCTCTCTTGCTTCCCCAGCACCCTTTGTGTTTTGTACCGATTAATGTATTGTCTTTATAATGTTATGTCTCCACAGTGTGTTTGTGTTCGAAATTAAAGTAAATGATATTTGTATCTCTTCTCACGCTGTGTTCTTGTGCTAGCTAGTGCACCGTTGTACAGTGGTACCCTACTGACGTTAAATGAGCTGTGTCTGTTGAGTTTGCTAAAGCATATCTGTGATTAGATGAGTTTAACAATGCTTGTTAAAACATGCATAATGCAGCGTTTTCTATCAGTTTCTGTGGAACATTGACTCAGCTGTAATATATAGCACATCTGAACTGTTCTGTACTTGGGAAATGGTGATTTTCGTAATGAAAACCGTGATGATTCAAGCTTACTGAAAGGATTCATCACGGCTCATCTGAACTACTGCAACAGAAAAGTAAATGTGTAGCATGCATGCCAGGTCAGTTATAAGTGAATTGACTGTTTACCACAGGTCTTATTTGAGAGTCTTTTTTGAGTCCTCCATTTCTTTTGTCGCAGACAGTGCTGAAACACCCGATTCAACTAATCAACTAATTGTGGTCTTCATTTAAGACCGGGGTGTCCTCTCTTAACCTAGTGTGGGTGCTGGTTTTTGTTTTAGCCCAGCACTAAGTAGCCAACTATCTGCTTATCAAGGTCTTGACTGAGCAACATGATTAGTTAATAGGTAGAATCAGTTGCCATGGTGCTGGATACAACAGAAACCTGTACCAACACCGGCCCTTTTTCGAATAACAGTGGAAATCCCTGATTTAAGACTTTGATTAGTTGAATCAGGTACGATAGTAAAAGCCTCCATCCCCACTGGCCCTTCTCAGAAAAGACTGGCCACCCCTGCTTTGCTAAATGAAACCTTTTATACCTTTTTTAAAATCCTCCCCTTGTTTCGCACCACTTGTTCGCGGAACGGCCAATTGCAGCTGCGCGCCGCCCGTTCTCCGAAACACGTCCAATCAGAAACCTGCTCCTGGGAGTGCTGGGGGAGTACACACCTGGATTAAAGTGGGGCAGGTAGATTAAGAGGTCGCTGCTCGGCCAGACGTGTCACTAGTGGGCAGTGGGTTTGTGGTTGCCATTCAAACTGAATCTGTCTCACCCCTGCTTAATTTCCCTCCGAAATCCAAACGCCCTGCCCCATGCACGGCCCCACAGGAAGCTGGCCAGAGCACACACACACACACACACACGCACACTCACACACACACACACACACACACACACACACACACACACACACACACACAGAACACACACACACACACACAGACGCACACACACGCACCCACACACACATGCATGCACACACACACAGACACACACACACACACCCACACACGCACACTCACATACACACACTCACACACAGACACATGCATGCACACGCACACACACACACACACACACACATGCACAGAGACACACGCACACACACACGCATGCACACACAAACATGCACACATGCACAATTTCTGCATTTTTATATATGCTTATATATCACATTGGGTCATTTGTTCAGGGTTGTTACAGGATCTTGAGCAAAAGAAATTTAGTGTGCAAGATTCATGAGGCACTCTTGTGAACTGGCCGAATGTCATTTTTAAAATCACACATCGAATAATAATTGCATGGTGTTTAAAGGCGTCCTCTTTTGGGAGGTCACCCATACAGTTTTTTTAAACCAAGGAATTTTGAAGATTTGACTGCCAAGTAGGCCTAGATACCTGGCATGCACTGCTCAGTTCATATGCTAGTGTACTTTTTTCCAGTACCCACGGGACATGACCTCTTACAATTCTGTTATCAGCTCTTGAAACGTTCACCCTTGGTAACTGTGACCTACGGAGATTGAAGTAAGGGTTCAGAGAACATTGTAGAAGCAAACTTGCGAGAGTGAAAAGCTGAACGCTGGACCATGCAATAAACCGCATCATAAGAGACCTCGTAAAAGATTGTGGTGAAGTTTATTTGTTAAGTTTATTTATTCTTTTTAATTTCACCCCATTCAAAGTCAGGGAGACTTTAAATGGAGGGTGTGTTCTTTTTTCAATGTTTTTTTTTTTTTTTTTTTTACGGGTTGCGTAAGCCAAAGGGCTCGACTGCAGCACCCGTTTGGGCGGGCTGGGGGTAGCAGGATGTGTTCCTGGTCCGGGATTTGAGGGGCGCGTGCAGGCTCTTGTTCGGCTCTCTGAGGGGCGCGTGCAGGCTCTTGCTCGGCTCTCTGATGTGATCCCTTTTTGCGGTTTTTTTTTTTTATTTTTATTTTTTTTACGACCTACCGCGGGCTTGCTCGCACCTGTTTCAGCTTTGCCCAGGCAGTTAAAACCGCAACTCGCCGGCACCATTACCCGCCCCAGCTGGTTATTATATCTAGAGATATGGTTGCGATTCATTATGTTCGCGCCGGGATTTCCTGTGTAAGCACTCCTCGTGTTTGCAGCCGATGTCAAGCACCCATGGGTAAGGGTGTGACTGCGGGAGAAACGGTTGAGAAACGAGGGTGCAGCCGCGCGCGGAGCCTTTTGGAACACCGCAGTGCAGGACGCGGGAAAGCGCCTCCACGGAGCGCGCCCTATAAAAGAACGCAATAAATGCAATATTGCCGTGCAATAAAAGAAAATGTACGCTGTGGTCTTGGACTGGGTAGTGTTTTTACGGAAATTTCATATAGTTGAAGTTATTGAGATGAATATATTATCAAGATGGTGCAACGCTTCACCATATACCGACTAACATACAAATTATTGCCGTTTTATGATGTTTCAATAATTACAGAGTTTTTAATATATTATGACTATGTTTTCCACATATTTACAATATATTTCCCATTTCCAAAAGCGTATACTTGGTAACACTTTACAATGAGGTCACATGAATTTCCATTAACTAATGTAACTGCTGAGTGCTGACTATTGAAAAGTTGATCTGTACAGTTTTGTTAATGTAGGCCTATTTGTACATCATTAATTCATGTTAACAGCTACATTGGTTAATGCCAGTTAATTTAGGGATTAAAAACAGTTTATGTATTTGATCGTGGTTAACTAATAAGTCTATCCTATGTTTTTCTAGTGTATAAATAAATATTTAACTAATACATTAGTTAATGTATTGTTAACTACTAACTAAGTTTAGTGGTTAATTAATATAAGAACTAGCCTACATTAGTTAATGCCAATTCATGTGACCTTATTGTAAAGTGTTATCATGTATTTACTGCCAAAGTCAATCTGTGTGCTCTGTGCTTTGTACTTCTGTCCTATTCAAATTAATTAAGTGTTACTTTAAAAAAAAAAAAAACAACAACAAAAAACAAAAACACATTTTTAATGGTAAGACTTGTGGTGGTTGTTTCTCAAAGTCAGACAAGGGCAACAGGCGTGAATGTGTTTTGTTGCGTTCAGCGACCAACAAGCTACGTGGCTGTGCGCTTGTTATTCAAATTTCAAGGACAAAGGTTCGGGTTAGCCCGGGTCTCAGTTGGTGGAACTTCTGAGTACCGTTCAGCCAAGCACTTCTCAAGCTCTGCGCACAGTACATTGTGTCAGTGAAGTATCCATTGAATGCACAGTCTCTTTGTGCTTGGTCGCCTGTGTGTGCGTACAGTACGTGCTTTACTTGTGTGTGTGTGTGTGTGTGTGCACGTGTTGTAGTCCGAATTCCAGGATATTATCATTGCGTTAGCGCGATCCTTTGATTTACTGTAAAGGCCAAGGCAGAGGCGAGAAAAGGAAACGAACAGAACAGCGGGAAGTGAGACACCTGAAGAAATTACCCAGAGGCACTCTTGGGTAAGAGGCCAATATAAATAAACCAGCCGTCGCTGTCTGGCCCCGCATTTACCTGCAGCGTGTGACCATAGTAATTAAAGTATTTTAAGACATACTTCTCCCACCGCCGTCTTTTGTGTCTTCGGGAGGGAGGGAAAAAAAAGCTTTTCTGCGCTTGACATAGATTTTTTGATCGCTGCGCTTCTTTCTGCCTCTTCAGCCGCGTTGCCTTGAATTCAGCCAGCACCTCCGTGGCTCTGTTTGGATTATCGACTTTAACTGCGTCTGACTGTGATTTTTAAATTTTTTTATTTTTTTTATTTGACTCTTAACTGTGGAGCGTTTTTAGATTTTATTTTTTTTAAAGCTGGAAAAACTTCGCGCCGTCTCGTACTTTCCGCTGCTTCGTCCGTCCGTTTTGGTTTCCCTTGCATTAAAACAACCTGAGGGACGAAACGGAAAGCCTGAAGCAAAGTCGAAAGTTACTGTGAAATCGAACGGCCGATATCAGGAGATTCATACATCGTTGGCGCAGAGCATGCAAATGCGTGCAGTTTTGATTTTGTGGGCAAATATTAAAACGCGTGCGTGGAAGTGGCGGTGATCAATACGTCGTACACACAGTTTATATCGCGGTGCATAACAAAGTAGCACGTTTCGGCTTCCTCTCTCAGCTGCGATTTGATTTGTTCAACGGAAAAGACATTATTCCCGTAATGGATGGAGAGCGAGGCGGGAGGGGAGGGGGGGGCACATTACGGAAGCACGTGTGGAAGAAAGTCAGGAGAGTTCAGCTCCCACAAGGGTGAGGAAATGGGAAGAGAGGTAAAGAGAGAGAGAGGGAGAGAGATGAGCAGAGGCTGGGGGGAGGGGCCGGTGTCACATGATGTGCTCGTCACTATCTGATCACTCTCTGCGTTGGAGACGTGCCGCCTCGGGCACCTCTCCATTCGGAAGGGGTGAAATAATTCCTTTTAATGTATCCGCATTATGTGTTTGTCCATGATACCGACAGCCATGTTAACTGGGCCGTTCTTGAGGTGAAAGATTTGCCCTCCCCTACAGCTGTGTCAGCCAACAGTTTGTCCCTATGATTATTATTATTTTTTATCATTTGTGTCTCACGGGGCTCTGAAATGAACTTGTTTTCAGGGGGTGTGGAATCCAGGAGTTTTGTTTTGGTTGTATCTGAACAGGTGCCTGTGGAGAAGCATTAGGTTAGATAAGCCTCCAACAGGCTAACAAAGTGGCTGACACATCTGTTATGTTTGGTATGGCTCAACAAAACCTAGTTGGGTGGATTTGTGTAAGCAATATTTAATGTTTTTTTTTTGGATGATGTTGTAGCTTGTACTGCCCCCTAGTTTGACTTAGCATAGGTTAGGTTAGAATAATGTTCACTGTATGAACTGGATTTTGTGTTTCTAGGCTATGGATTAGTGTACAAAAGGAGTATTGTACCTTATCGAACCTGTGTTTTGTGTTTTTGTTGTTGTGTCCGTCGCTTTGGATAAAAGCGTCTGCTAAACGAGCGCGAATCGCAATAGCTGCGACCGCACACACGTGCCTGCATCCAGGTGTGCATGCATCCACGCACACACCCTCACACAAACGCGTGACCTCTTCTTTGGCTCATGACCAAGCTTTCCACAAAATCTTGTGCAAATCTGTGAATCGGGAGTTAATGCGCCTTTTTGTGATAGGCCACGCCCATCGCCACGCCCCTCTCGGTCAATCGGCCTGAAAGTTACTCAGCTCTACCTTTGGTCATGACCAACGTCCATGCCAAATTTCAGCCTCCTGGGGGCGAAAACTGTGGCCGCTACGGGGTGGGAAACTTTTGTGGACCAACCGACCAACCGACAGGCAGAGATATAGAGCTGCCGTCGCAGCTAATAAATGTAATGTAAATTTAATGTTCCTATTGAGACAGCTGTAGTTAACAGTGTGCATGCGATTTTGTGTGCGAACTGCTGCGTACACAGAGTGTTAACAGACAGGAATAATTAGCAGTCACTGAGGGTACGTTTTACGTAGACTTCTTAATGTTTGCGAACAGCAGACGCAAGAATTAGAGGATTTTTGTTTAAACGTAATTTAATGTAATTTGTCGTTTAGTTTTCTCTCTTTGAACTGTCTGAAACTCGAAAAACGTGTAGAATGTGAACAGAAGAGGGAGAGGTGGAGAGTGAAAGAATAAAGGGATGGATTGACAGGTGAAGGATGACAGGTAGCGTGGCACGGTGCACAATAATTATCAGAGCTAAATGCTTTATGTGTTTAAAATGGCTGTCGTGCCCAGTTTCATCACTCTGGAACGAGCGGCGTTTTTGGCTGAACGCGCGCTACGTTCCTTTGATTTCACGAGCTTTGGCTGAGCAGAGCGGTTTTTTTACTCAATGCCTCGGAGTCCTGTTTTCGTATGAATGTTGAAAACGTGGAAAAGAGGAGAGAACGTGGGAGAGGGAGAGGCAGGGAGGCGGAGAGAGAGAGAGGGAGAGTGAAAGGGTGGTTCGCGTCCCTTTGAGATTACGGCGAATTAACCGCGAAGGCGCTAAAATAAACAACAGCACAAGGCAAAGGGGGGTGAGGTCGGGAGCAAGGGATGGGGGGGAGAGAGAGAGAGAGAGAGAGGGAGGGGAGGTGAAGGAATGGGCTGTCAAAACGGGACAGAAGCGAGGGAACGAGGAAGGAGGAGGAGAGAGGAGGAGAGCAGGGGAAAGGGGATTCTCTCGAAGTCCTGGCCATATGTCATGCAGGCTCGACGGCCGCACCTGGGAAAGATCGCTAAGCGGCACGCGCTCAGTACAGGTTCAGTACGCGCTCAGTACAGGCTCAGTATGTGCTCAGTACAGGTTCAGTATGCGCTCAGTACAGGCTCAGTATGTGCTCAGTACAGGTTCAGTACGCGCTCAGTACAGGTTCAGTACGCACTCAGTACACGCTCAGTACACGCTCGGTACACGCTCAGTACACACTCCGTACACGCTTAGTACACACTCCGTACATGCTCAGTACATGCTCAGTACGCACTCAGTACACGCTCAGTACACGCTCGGTACACACTCAGTACAGGCTCAGTATGTGCTCAGTACAGGTTCAGTACGCGCTCAGTACAGGTTCAGTACGCACTCAGTACACGCTCAGTACACGCTCGGTACACGCTCAGTACACACTCCGTACACGCTTAGTACACACTCCGTACATGCTCAGTACATGCTCAGTACGCACTCAGTACACGCTCAGTACACGCTCGGTACACACTCAGTACACACTCAGTACACACTCAGTACACGCTCAGTACACACTCAGTACACACTCAGTACATGCTCAGTACACACTCAATACACGCTCGGTACACACTCAGTACACACTCAGTACACACTCAGTACGCACTCAGTACACGCTCGGTACACACTCAGTACACACTCAGTACACACTCAGTACACGCTCAGTACACACTCAGTACACACTCAGTACATGCTCAGTACACACTCAATACACGCTCGGTACACACTCAGTACACACTCAGTACACGCTCAGTACATGCTCAGTACACACTCAGTACACGCTCAGTACATGCTCAGTACATGCTCAGTACGCACTCAGTATACGCTCAGTACACACTCAGTACGCACTCAGTACACACTCAGTACACGCTCAGTACACACTCGGTACACGCTCGGTACACGCTCGGTACGTACTTGGTATGTGCTCAGTACAGGCTCAGTATGCGCTCAGTACAGGCTCAGTATGTGCTCAGTACAGGTTCAGTATGCGCTCAGTACAGGCTCAGTATGTGCTCAGTACAGGTTCAGTATGCGCTCAGTACAGGTTCAGTATGTGCTCAGTACATGCTCAGTACATGCTCAGTACAGGTTCAGTATGCGCTCAGTACAGGTTCAGTATGTGCTCAGTACAGGCTCAGTATGTGCTCAGTACAGGTTCAGTATGTGCTCAGTACAGGTTCAGTATGTGCTCAGTACAGGTTCAGTATGCGCTCAGTACAGGTTCAGTATGTGCTCAGTACAGGCTCAGTATGTGCTCAGTACAGGTTCAGTATGTGCTCAGTACAGGTTCAGTATGCGCTCAGTACAGGTTCAGTATGTGCTCAGTACAGGCTCAGTATGTGCTCAGTACAGGTTCAGTATGTGCTCAGTACAGGTTCAGTATGTGCTCAGTACAGGTTCAGTATGTGCTCAGTACAGGTTCAGTATGCGCTCAGTACAGGTTCAGCATGTGCTCAGTACATGCTCAGTACAGGTTCAGTATGCGCTCAGTACAGGTTCAGTATGTGCTCAGTACAGGTTCAGTATGTGCTCAGTACAGGTTCAGTATGCGCTCAGTACAGGCTCAGTATGTGCTCAGTACAGGTTCAGTATGCGCTCAGTACAGGTTCAGTATGTGCTCAGTACAGGTTCAGTATGCGCTCAGTACAGGTTCAGTATGTGCTCAGTACATGCTCAGTACAGGTTCAGTATGCGCTCAGTACAGGTTCAGTATGTGCTCGGTACAGGTTCAGTATGTGCTCAGTACAGGTTCAGTATGTGCTCAGTACAGGTTCAGTATGTGCTCAGTACAGGTTCAGTATGCGCTCAGTACAGGTTCAGTATGTGCTCAGTACATGCTCAGTACAGGTTCAGTATGCGCTCAGTACAGGTTCAGTATGTGCTCAGTACAGGTTCAGTATGTGCTCAGTACAGGTTCAGTATGCACTCAGTACAGGTTCAGTATGTGCTCAGTACATGCTCAGTACAGGTTCAGTATGCGCTCAGTACAGGTTCAGTATGTGCTCAGTACAGGTTCAGTATGTGCTCAGTACAGGTTCAGTATGCACTCAGTACAGGTTCAGTATGTGCTCAGTACATGCTCAGTACATGCTCAGTACACACTC
>CM045890.1:50330391-50342891 GCA_025169545.1 Anguilla japonica | reverse complement strand
GCCAGACATTCCACTCAACCCTGTGAGGAGAACAGGGGGGAGGGGGGTTACTGTGACAGGTTTGGAGGGGGGGGGGGGTCAGGGGGGGTGAAGGTTGGTTTTTGAATCGATAGGTTACCGGGCCACCCTCTGGGAAGCACGTCACGCCTGCAGTGTGTCAGGAGCTTTGTGGCAGAAAGGTTGCAGGTTTGATTCCCGGGGGGGGGGGGGGGCACTGCCGTTCTGTCCGTTGCGCTAAGGAATTCGACTGGAATTCATTCAGTAAGATCAGTCCACATTCCAGAACATTCCTTCCACCGGTACAAACGGGCATTATGTAAAACTCTCTTTGGATGAAGACACACACACGTGCGTGCAGACACACACACACACACACACATACATACACACACACGTGTTGTGCACCATTGGTACAGCAAGGGTACCAATTACAAGCAGGCCTTACAACATCAACAGCAGTAATGGAGTCCATTTCAATAACAGCACTCAACCAGCACTAGTAAATATTAATTATGGAAACAGTATGCATGACGGTATCTCTCTCTTTTCTCTCTCTCCCCTCCCTCCCTCTCTCTCTCTCCCTCTCTCTCTCTCTCTGTCTCTCTCTCCCTCCCTCTCTCTCTCTGTCTCTCTCTCCCTCTCACTCTCTGACTCTCTCTCTCTCTGTCTCTCTCTCCCTCTCACTCTCTGACTCTCTCTCTCTCTGTCTCTCTCTCTCTCTCCCTCCCTCCCTCCCACCCACTCTCTCTCTGTCTCTCTCTCCCTCTCTCTCTCTCTCTATCTCTCCCTCTCTCTCTCTCTCCCTCTCACTCTCTGACTCTCTCTCTCCCTCTCTCCCCCGCTCTGCTGACTCGGGGCGGTTCTGTCCGTTCCCCTCTCTCGCCCCGTGACGGAGGGACGACCCGCGGTCTGAAAGGTCACTGAAGCGGTGGACGTCCTCCCCCCCCTCCCTCCCCTCCCCTCCCTCCTCTCCTTTTCATTCCTCTCCTTCCTCTCTCACTCCTTCAGCGTCTCCCTGCTGCTCTCCTCCTCCTCCTCCTCCTCCACCTCCCCTCTCTCTCTCAGTGCGGGGCGGTGTCCCGGTACCACCACGCGCCCGTCCCGCCACCCCGTGCCAGCGTCCGCCCGCGCGCTAACGTCGCTAGCGGCGCTAATGGCGTTAGCGGCTCCAGCGCTGGGGTCTTTTAGCGCTGCGGCGGCTCCAAGGTCGTCCGGACGTGATTAATTACGCCCCGCCGATCCCGTCCGTTCAGCAGCCCAGCCCCCCCCCCCCCCCCCCCCCCCACCGGGTGCAGCGGGGGGCTCCAGGGGCCTTCGGGGACCGACCGTCCGTCACGGCGGCCTTCTTCTCCTGCCGCCGTTTATCCGCTTTCGCAGAGCGACGTGCCGCAATCGGTCTGTAACTCGCAGGGGCGTGGGCACTGCCCGCCCCCCCTCGCCGTCGCCAATGGGACCCGGACCACCTTTTTGGCTGCGTGCTGTTAACTGCAGTCGGTGTGAATTTTTAACGTTTTTTTAACGCGTTTTTTTGTTTCGTTTTTGTGCGCTAGCTAGCGCTCGGGCGCCGGTGCTTGTCTTAATAGAAGCGGTTTCCACGTCGCGGCTCGCCGCGGAGTCCCGTAGGAGACTCCACAGGCCTCGCGACGCGCCCTGTCGCTCGGGGAAACTCCGCCCCCTCTCTCGCGCGGTGGGTTAACTGTTTGAACCCGCGCGAATTTCGACGCTTCGGGACGAAAAGGCCGTCGTTTGCGAGCGGTTCGACCGACGCTCGGAAGTAAGGGGGGGGGGGGGGGGGGTACTTGGTGGGGTTTGAGGGGGGGGGGGGGGGGGGTGGGGCGGGGCAGGTATCGCCATGGTAGCACAGTGCTCATCGGCGTTCGTCCTTCTCCAGGCATTTTGTTGGCTAAACTGGAGGCGGCGAGGTGTAATTAGAGCCCGCTTTTCTGCCAGCGAGGGAGGGAGAGAGACGGAGGGGGGCGGGATGGAGAGAGGGGGCTGGCTGCCAGGGCACAGCGGGCCCCCCGAACCCTTCGCCTACTTTGTAATTACCTGGGCATCCCTTGGGGGGGGGGAAGGGTGGGTGGGGGGAGGCAACAGAGAAACAGTGCATGACCGGAAGAGGAGAAAAGTGACAGAGCCGCTCCAGACACAAAGAGGGAGGCGGGGAAACGGGCAGGGAAGAGGAAAGAGAGGGATGGAGGGAGGGAGGGAGAGAGGGAAGAGTCCCGGCGGGAAGATTGAGGGAACTGGGCGAAAGGGGGCGGAGACGGGGCGCAACGCTGGGCTGCGGGGGATCCGAAAACACAGCCGTCATTCTCTCTCTCTCTCTCAAATTCAAATTCAAATTCAAAATGCTTTATTGGCAGGATATACATCTGTACTTATTGCCGAAGCATACACATAGAAACACTATCTCTCTCTCTCTCTCTCTGTCTCTGTCTCTGTCTCTCTCTCTCTCTCTCTCTCTCTCTCCCTTCAAATTCTCCCCCTCCTCTCCTCTCTCTCTCTCTCTCTCTCTCTCTCTCTCTCTCTCTCTCTCTCTTTCTCTCTGTATCTATCTCTGTTTCTCTTTCTGTTTATGTTGCAAAACTGAACTGGCAGATTCAGTCCACAGGAAAAAAAAAACGAAGATAAACCACAAAACGACGTGTAAATAACCCGATTGATTCCGCAGTTTTTCGGTAGAAGCGGTTCGTTGTGGGGGCGGCGATGCTCTGCTGCGAACCCCATTTTCGGGCCGGTCAGCCGGAATCCGGACGGGTCCCCCCTGGGGCCGGTCCTTTTTTTTTTTTTTTTTTGGGCGTCGAGTAAAGGGCGAAGCTCGGGTTCGAGCCGAAAGCGTGGACACGTTCTGCTCCGCACGGTCAGAAAATGTTGACCGTATAAATCTGCCTTTGATGCACTGGATCGGGAACACGGCGTCCATTTTGATTGAGATGTACTGAGCCTGTCGAGGTGGGGGGGGGGGGGCGCTTGGGGGTGGGGGCGTGCCCATTAGGAGACCTTACGCAGAGGCGTTGTATCGATCCCAGGCTCTTGTTCAAGCCACATTTGAGCGAACCTGATCAATTCTGCCCTGTCAGGGTGATTGATCACCAATTATCTTCCCGGTATTGATTATGATGCTGGTTAGCAAAGTGCTGCCGTTGTCAAGCAGCAAAGGAGGCAGCGGAAAACTGGCTGAGTGGTTCTGTTTCTCTCTCTCTCTCTCTCTCTCTCTCTCTCTCTTTCATTATTCCCTCCTCCTCTTTTCCCTCTCCTCTGCCATAATTTTTATTTCCTCTGTTTTATGGCATCCGCCCTCCCCCTGTACTCCTCCACCGATGGGAACGGTTATTTACATATTTATTACCTCAAATCTAAGCTGCGTTTTTACCAGGAAGGTCGACCGAGTTCTCTTTTATAGCCACAGCCGGGGGACTGGGGGGGAGGGAGGGAACACAGGTGATTGCAGTTTTGCTCAGCCAATAAGGTGGAAACATCGCAAACATTTGATTAGAATGCTCTGAACTGAGCATTCTAATGCTGATGTCACAAACACCACTGGTAATTGTAACCAGTGGAGTTCTAGAACACTGACTTAGAACTTTGAAGAAAAAATAAACATTCCCAGAAAATCTACTCCAGGGGTTAACAGTGTTAAGGAATGCCGTCGGCAGTGAGATGGGGAGAGGGAGTCTGTGAATGTGGCTGTGACACGTCCCGGTTTTTTCATTAAGTGCTGAGGGGAAAGGTAACAGCCCCGGGCAGTGAGGTCCTCAGTTCACCTCTTCATCTATTGTTTGCTCCGTTAGATCTGGCATTACAGTACATTTGTGTTACCATTCATTCTTTACTATCACAGTGGGCTGGCCAGCGGGGGATGGGCTCTCCCTCTACATAGCCAGGTTCCTCCTGAGATTTCTTCCCATTTGGGAGTTTTTTTTTTTCCCTCTCGCCACCATATGAGTGTTTTTCTTCCCACCGGGTAGTTATTTTATTTCAATTTTTTTAACCTCAATTGCTCACTTTTTGAGGGTTCAGGCCTGGTTTGTTTTGCCCAATTTCCTCATGAGAGCAACTTGGTTTGACTTCATTTGAACCAGAGTGATTTGCTGCGAAAGGCACAGTCTGATTGGTTGGATCAAAGTGGATCAGTGATCGGCAGCCAATGGGTGGTCTACCTGCAGGATTCCCGAGCCCTCTCTCTCTCTGATGCTGTTATTATTTCTGCTGCGTTCCAGTCGTCTGTTTTCCATCTCTGAGGTTGGCCTCACCACCGCGTTCCTGCTCTTCCTGTCCCTCTGTGCTGTTCGCATCCTGTTTCCTCTTATTATCCGTCCTTTACTTTTCTCCCATCTTCTCTGTCTTCTCGTCCACCCACCGGCTGAGCTCGCCCTCCAGTTTCTTACATTCACTCCTTCTCCCTCCCTCTCGCTCTGACCCCCCCACCACCCCCGTGGCCCCCCCCCCCCCCAAGTAAACCTACAACTGCTGCCTCTTTTCCTCCTAGTCTTTTGCTCTTCCCCTTCTCCCCATCTCTTATTCTCCTGCGTTTTACTGTGGAGCAGGACCAATTAAAGTAGACCTTGTCCACTCACTGTCTTTAACAAGACGCACTGTAGCACTGCTAATTAAGCTGATGTGTCCCCGCACACACACACACACACACACACACACACACGCACACACACACACTCCTCCTTGAATGGATGAGATTGAATATTGCTTTATTCATAAGTTCAGCCGTGAGATCACTAATCGATAACCAGGTTCAGTCTATGAAAAATTGCGCTTTGTTATTAGAACAGTAGATCTTTGGAACCAGAGGATGTCGAAGCATCAGATGTGTTTTGAGTGCGACTCCCGCTAGGTGACCTAGCCTGGGTTATGAAATACCCTGGGTTACTTTGATAAATTGTCAACAGGTAAAATGTGAAGCCCATCAATATAAACGCGCCCGTTTACAGCTTGGTCGTTGAGATGACAAAATGGCTGTTTGGGTGGCTGCACCAAGCTGTACAAATCAGCCATATAACCAAGCGTGTCCTTGACAGATCCTAATAAGAATTTCCCTGTTTTAGTTTTCAATTCTGCAGTTATTATTTGGACTCTTAGCAGCATATTAATTATAATCTCAGATTAGATGCATGTGCCAAAAGATAATTGCGGCTGCACCACTACTGTAACCAGCCCCCGAGGTGTCCTTTAGCGACGGCATCCTGTTATGAGTTTTTCTGCTTGGAGGCTCGTTTTCGTTGGCACGGCGACAGGACTCCTGGGTGTGTGCGGAAACCTCTGACCCCCCCCCCCCCCCCCCCTCCCCGTCTCTTTCCTTGCGTCCTCAGTCAGGCTAATGCGCAGTGTGAATTCCTCTTCCTGTTCTGAGGCACTTGTTTTTCTACGACGCTGTTCGCTCTCCTTTTATTGAGTTCTCCGTCTGTCCCACTTTCTCTGCCGGTCGGCAGTGCGATTGCGGCTGTGTGTGAGTTCTAGCCGTAAATGAAAGTGTGTGTGTGTGTGTGTGTGTGTGTGTGCGCGTGCAGCCCGAAGCACAGTCAGAATCATTGTTACGAAAAATGTCAACAATGGCGTATTACCGAGGCCTATTGTTTAGTGGAAGTGGACAAGAGAGGGGAGAGAGAGAAATGAATGTTCGGAATTGCTCTCGGCAAATGTGTTCGCGGTGAAAAAGTGAGAGAAAAAAAAAACAATTTGGGAAAAGCTCCTCCCCAGGCGTGGGTGTTTGGTCACAGCTGGTCAGCTCCGCAGTGAGCGTCGGCTTTCTGATCAGCTTGACTCACCCATAGCTAAGCGCTAAGCGCTAAGTGCTAAGCGCTAAGCGCTAAGCGCGGGGTCAGCCGGGGGAAGGGCCGAACGGACGTAGGCCGAGCCGGGAAACGCAGGGCGGAATTCCACGGGTCCGCAGGTATGCAGGCGGCTTCTGAACGCGGTGACTCATAACAGGACAATGCTAAACCCCCCCCCGTCAACGCGGTTAAAGCGTGCTGCCATGGGAACGGATGTAATCGAATTGATTACTCCGGCGCTTCAGGTGCGCGCTGCGTTCTTGCGTCCCTCGGCTTCACCCCAGGAACATGGCCGCCAATGCTTTAACGTTTTTTGGTTTTCTCCCTCTCTCTCTTTCCCCCCTGTCTCTCTCTCTCCCTCTCTCTCTCTCTCTCCCTCTCTCTCCCTCGCTAGGCTTTCCCAGGGCGACCTCTCCATCGACGTTGACCCCGGCGACTACCTGGACATCTTCTGCCCCCACTACCCCCCCGGGGCCCCCGCCGCGTCGCCCCCGGAGACGCTGGTGCTGTACCTGGCGAGGGGGAGGACTTTCGGGGGTGCGGCGAGACGCGGGGGGCCATGAAGCGCTGGGAGTGCAACCGGCCCCGTGCCCCCCTGGGCCCCGTCCGCTTCACCGAGAAGATCCAGCGCTTCACGCCGTTCTCCACGGGCTTCGAGTTCCGGTCCGGCTACCACTACTACTACAGCTGTGAGTCACGTGACCAGGGGAGGGGGCGGGGCTTCCGGGCTTCGCCGACCTCTCTTTCCTTTACCCATTTCATTACATGACATTACATTACAGGCATTTAGCAGACGCTCTTATCCAGAGCGACTTACACAGCTTTTACATAGCATTTTTACATTGTATCCATTTTATACAGCTGGATAGATACTGAAGCAATTCCGGTTAAGTACCTTGCTCAAGGGTACAACGGCAGTGTCCTACCCGGGAGTCGAACCTGCGACCTTTCGGTTACAAGCCCAGTTCCTTACCCACTGTGCTACACTCCGCCCTTCCCCCCCACTACATCTCCCCCCCGCCCCAGTCCTTTTCCGGTCGCCCTGTAGGGGTGTCGACGGGTCCGTTTCTGCCTCGTTTCGGCCGAGAAGGTTTTTCTGTCCCGTGAACGTCGCGCTCACCCCTCGCCCTCGCTGCGTCAGAACTTGTCTCGTCCGACACAAACGCGACGAGCAGGACGAACGAGAAGAAACCGTGTGTTTACAGAACAATAGCGGCGTGAGAAGTGGCGTCGGATTGAGCGGTTTGACAATTAGTGTCGTAAACTAAAAAAAAAATGTTTGTGAATTTAGGTTCTGTGTGGAAAAACTTAAGAGGAAACCCGTTTTATTACTTGCTTCCACTTCGTCTTCCTACTCCCCTCTCCCACCATCTTTTCCCACCGTCTACCGCAGAGAGGTTGGGGGGTTGGGTTTAGTGAGTAGAGTTTCCTGTTTGTTTTGTTTCTGTTTTTTGTTTTTTTTTTTTTTTTGTTCTCAGTAGTTCTGGTTGCGCCAACCCAACCTGAAGTTTGTCTCCGTCCCACTTTTTTTTTTTTTTTGGAAGACGTGAAGGAAACGTGACATTAGCATGGGAAAGGGGTGGCAGAAACTCCGAAACGGAGAGGTTGTGTCAGAACAGCACAGGAAAAAAAAAAAGATTGAGAAAGAAGGGAAATGAGAGAGAGAGCGAGACAGAGAGAGAGAGAGAGAGAGAGAGAGAGAGAGAGAGAGAGAGAGAGAGAGAGAGAGAGAGAGAGGAATAACCGAGAGACAGCGGTAGAGAAAGAAAGCAGGGAGGGCTCAGGAAAGTGTCAAAAAGAAAGAAAGAGAGAAGATGGAGGGGACTGACAGAAGGGGGGGGGGGGAGATTTGAACCCATAGAGAAAGAATGGGAGATCAACCAAGAAAATGGGGGCATGGGACAGGGGGAGACAGGCTCAGCATTCACATTCAGATTTGGAAAAAAAAAATATGCGCATTTGCATGTTTTGGGGAAGACACCTCGAGTGGGAGAATCTGTAAGCACTATGCAAATGGCAGAACGTGTGCTGCATGTAATACCTCCGCGCAGCGCATAGGCGGCACATGCTTTACTGTGAAATCCCCCCCCCCCCCCCTCGCCACCCCCCCCCCCCCCCCCCACACACACACACACACCCCATTCCTGTAACCGCTGATTTGTTGACAGCATAAAAGGAAGTTATTGCATTTTTATTCCTCCCCGGTCGAATCGGAAGGAAATGTGCGTGCCGTTAAAGGAAATGGATTTATTTATTTCTTTTTTTTTTTTTCTCTCTTGCTGCGTTTGGTGCTTGTAATTTCAGGTCTGACGTGTGCAGTGGGTAGCCCTATAACCCTGTAAGGGTTTTTTTTTTTCCTGCATCGAAATATCTCAGGGGGGCACCTA
The DNA here is from genome assembly GCA_025169545.1 of Anguilla japonica. Lineage (NCBI taxonomy): Eukaryota > Metazoa > Chordata > Actinopteri > Anguilliformes > Anguillidae > Anguilla > Anguilla japonica. The sequence goes on along the minus strand of CM045890.1, from coordinate 50,334,715 downwards.
AGTGTTTTTTTTCCCCAAGCCTGTCTATAGAGGAAAACGGCACAAAAAAAAAACAAAAAACCCGTGAAACAATTAGAAATGGTCCGTGAATTTATTGGTACAATTTTGTCGGTTTGCGGTTTATGGAATTGTGCGATCTATTTACAGCGGAATGACTGGAAAATGGTCTGAGATTCTGCAATTCTATGAGAATACCAAATTATGCGATAAACCGTCATGAAACTAAGTGGATTCTACTATATTAACCTACACAGTTTTTTTTCCCTGAATTAGTTCAGATTGCACTGAGAAATAAAGTTCTGAAAAGCTTTAATGTTGTGCAGGGTCCAAGTAACACCAGTGAAAAAAGGATGGTGCAGGCATTCTTTGATTGAAAATATAAAAATAATTTGAATTTAGTAAACTGACATTTGTGTGGTTCATTAATTAAAAGGCTAATTAATATTGTACCATAAGTTCTGAGTGTCAAAAATTAAGCACATTTCAAGACAATTCCAAATGACCACTATTCCTGTAGACAACCCCTTTACAATGTGTAGGTCCATCAGTATAGGCTATACCGCCCCCCACCCCCCCCCCATTCTGGCACGTACAAATATGTGACCCTTCAATAAATATTTAATTTGTACCAATTTTTATTATTTTATTTTTGTCGCGCGTTTCATTTTTTTGCAGCCTGCATCTCAGTGCATCGTGGCTCTCCAGAACCTTCCGCTGTAGGCGTAGCCGAATACAGGGAGACGACGCGTCGAGCTGACGGCGGCAGCGCAGCCGGACCGACCGCGGTGACTGTCACGCAGAGTCGCAGCCTAAGCCCTATTCTGGGCCAGGGAAAACCCCGCTTGTGTTTTCTTTTCGGCATGCGTCTTGTTCTGTGGTTACGCTCTTCTTTCACGGGTTAGAAAGGAGGGGTTTTCCCTTGTGTAGGGGAGTGGGGTGGGGGGTGGGGGGTGGGGGGGGGGACTCACGACTGGCTTGGACCGGCTTCAGCTGGTGAGCGCGTGCGTCTTTACGACCGAAGCTATCCTGAAGTTTACTTTTTACGTTTTTGAGGGGAACAGTTCAGGTGTTCAGGGAGGAAAAAGGGGAGAGACTTGCTTGTTTATGTTGCTCCCCCCCCCCCCCTCCCCCCGCTTCCTCTCTTCCGTCTTCCCTCCGTTCTCCCTCCCTCCCTCTTCCTCCGCCGCTCTCGCCCTCCTTCAGCTCGAGTGCTGCCGGCGGCCCCGCCTGAGACTTCCTCTTGGCCGTCCTCTTCCTCCTCGTTTTCGCCGCGTTCTCCCCGGGGCCCCTGGGGACGCTCTCTCCGCGGCCTCTCTCTGTTAAGAGCGCTCGAGGCCCCCGTCGACGCTACGACATCGCCGGCTAACGCGGCTGGGCTTAAGCACGGGGGAAGAGGCTCCGGGCTCGTTAGCACGATTAGCGTGGAGAGCACTTGCATTTACATGCAGCGCGCGCCGCAGCTTTAGCGTAGCGTACGACCCGCTAACGCGGCGGGTGACCCGCAGTCCCGAACGAGTGCGATTGGTTTTTCGGGGCCCTGGGGGTATTTAGCTCCGCGAGCCAATCCTTTCTCATTTCCGTTTTGACTCGCTGAGCTAAAGACCCGGGTCCCAAGCCAGGTGAACCAGTCCTGTCCGTCAGGGCATCTGTGCCTGTGTTTGTTATCTAGTAGTGACACCATGGCACCAAAAATTTGTGAAGTTACCATACGTTACCAGTTATTCACTGACTTGAACCGGTTGTTAGCATTTTGTTATGAAGACAAAAAACATTTTGATTGGTCCAAAGAGGTCGGCGATTGGCAGGCACTTCTGGTGTCGTTATATCCTATTCACCCTTACTAATGAACCCTTTTGAAAAGTAGGTTTTTGTTTTGAATGTTTTTCCCCCCAAAGTTCTAAGTCAGCGTTCTAGAACTCCACTGCTTTCACTTAAGGCCAGTTCAGATCAATGATTCACAACGAGACTGGATGCAACTCGCAAAATTCCAAGACATCTGATTGTAAACGTTCTAAAACTGCACCTGGCGATTTGACAAGGTGGGTCTTTTGAGACCCCAAGCAAAGGCCAGTTCACGCCGCTGCAATTTTCTCTGCAACATTCTAAAACCGTTTCGTCTCGTTGCGAATCGTTTATCTGAACTGGCCTTTAGGAGTAGCGATTGTGACATCAGCATTAGAATGCTCGGTTGAGAACATTCTGACCACACATTTGTGACCTCACAGTATGAAGGGTTGAGGGATAATGGACTTGTGCTGTGTTCTGTGGACAGCAGTGGGCAAACCAAGGACAAAAAATAAATAAAAAATAACAGAAATCTATGACTGCCCTTGGCTGGCTCTCTCTCTGCGTGGATGGCAGCAGATGCCTTATTTTAACTACCCACGGCAGACCCGCTTCCATTTAGCTCCGCACAGATCGACGGAGAGTTAGGGCGCGTGCGGCGGAGAGCTGATGGAGCTGGACTTAACGGGCAGGTCCTCCCCCCAAGGAGACGGGCGCTGGAGCGCAATTCAGCGGACCCGGATTAAACCTCCAGCCTTCTCCTCCGGGCTCCTGAAGGGAAAGTCTATTTCATGCTTTGGGGCGTTTTTCTTAGCGATTTGAGGACTCGCTCCGGACCGCGTGATTTGTACTGTTATCTTCGGACTGCGCGTCAAAGGGCGCCTGTGTTCGCGCGGCCTACACCTCTCCTCTCTTTTCTTTCCGCCGTCTACTTAGTGGCTCAGTTCCGCTTTGATCATAAATGTGCTCTCTTGTCATTAACTCAAGAGCTTCACTGGGTTGTTTTTTTTAACATTTTAACTGTGACTTCGAATGCGCCGTGTGCTACGTTTTTATTTTTTATTTTTAATGTTGCACAGCTGCACGACAATGATAGTAATAGTAGGAAAGGTGAACGTGGTTATAATGGCAATAGTACTGTTATTATTGCTGTGAAGAAGAGGAGGGAAATCCGTGCCGATTACGGTAATCTGTTTCTGTGTCTTCCTCAGCGTTGGCTACGAAGGACGGTCCTGAGCTGCCTTGCATGAAACTCCGAGTGGCAGTGTGCTGCAGTACTGGTGAGTACTCCTCTCTTCATCTGTCCATCCATCAGTGTCCCTCCTGTCCCACTGCGTGTGTGTGTGCGTGTGTGTGTGTGGTCTGTGTGAGTGTATTCGTGTGTGTGTGTGCGTGTGTGTACACGTGAGTGTGTGTGTGCTTGTGTGTGTGTGTGCATGAGTGTGTTTGCATGTGTAAGTGTGCGTGTGTGTGTGTACACGTGAGTATGTCTGTGGTGTGTGTGTGTCCTTGCATGTGTGTGTGTGTGTGGTGTGCGTGTGTGTATGTTTTTGCATGTGGGAACATGCATGTGTGTGCGTTTCTGTGTATGCGTGTGTGTGTGCGTGCACGCGTGTGTGCTTGCGTGTGTGCATGTGTGTGTGCGTGTGGGGTGCGTGTGTGTATGTTTTTGCATGTGGGAACATGCATGTGTGTGCGTTTCTGTGTGCGCGTGTGCACGCTTGTGTGTGTGCTTGCGTGTGTGCTTGTGTGTATGTGTGTGTGTGTGTGTGTGCGCGTACATGTGTGGTGTGTGTTGGCATTTGTACACTCACCCATCCAACCCCTTTCTCGAAACACATTCTGTTGTCTGGGCATCGTCATGCATGTTCATCTAAGAATAACGGTCTAATAATAACAGAAAGAACTCCGTCGGTCTCCAATGAGCCCGTGTCTGGTGCACCCATTTATAGCAATAAAATGTGTTCTTTAATGTGTGCTTCTGGTAATGTGTGCTTTAATATGTGTGATATGTTTACAGTTATTGTTCTGTCGTTAAATGCATATTGTAGTACAGGCTAATAACTGCTGGGTGGCTGAACCGGTTAAGGTGTTCCGGAGTGACGTGCCCCACGGTCTGGCGTCGCACCCAAGCCGTGCCAGTGCGCGAGTTTGGCGGCCCCACAGGGCGGCACGCAGCTCGTTTTAGTCGTCTCGTTGTGCAATGGCGGCCCCTATGGCCAAGCTGGGTACTGCAGGCTGCCAGCCCCAACGCTGACGCTAGTCTGCGTTCTCCAGAGCCGATGGAAGTTTTGGTGGTGGTGAGACAGGCGTACTGACGCGTGCAATGCAAATATGAAGGAAAAGGAAACTGGGATTAAAACTGGCTTAAAAATAGACAAATCACGTTTATATTTAATCTTTTTTTTACGTGTCGGGTCTGTTTCTTCTGCCAATCACACGTTTATCAGATACTTCAATATGGGAAACAGCAATGTGGTAGATCTGTTTTTTTTTAAAATGTATTGTTGTTTTTACTGTTGTCACACTAAATTTATAT
>CM045890.1:50175391-50325391 GCA_025169545.1 Anguilla japonica | reverse complement strand
AAGAGATACTTCGCGTACGCACTTCAGAGATAACGATCTGTCGTTTTCGGCAGTCGCACGCGGAGGAAAATGTTTTTCGTTTGGCAGAGCTGTCAATCAAAGCCGTTCGAATACTCAATCTCTGTCACAGCCTGTGCGTCTTTTGTCTGGCATTGATTGCTCATACATATTTTATCCTTGGAACACTATATGAAAAATCTTTCAAACCTCTTAAGTATCTTCATGATTCGAGTTCATTTTTTATAGTCATTTTATTGTGCTGTGATCAGCTATTAAATGAAATCTGAGCAATTTTCACATTTTATGGCTGAAGTTATTTTGATGAAATTACACTTGCCTTGTAAGTGGCCACATATGAATATATAAAAGCATTTTAAAAATCGCCTTTGTGTCTTATGAATTAGCAGTTCAAAGTGCAACAATACAATCCAATCGATGCAACACGGAAAAATTGATCCACGTCATTATTAATCATAGCAATGTATTTATTCAAATGTCCATAATCTTGCGGCAGTTTGCTCTCTAGCAACAGTGCCAACTTCATCGTTTGGGTTTCCCGCTTGTCTTCGTCATAACTCATGCTAGGGCTATTTTCCCTTTTGTTAAACGTGATGTCAATAAGCTTTGTTCTCAGCTTAATTTTGACGTCTTGTCTTTATGATCGTAGCATAGCAAAAATGAACAACATAGCCAAATATTGAACCGTTGCCCCAAGAATTAAAATCGTAACTCACCGCGGCGAAGCATGAGGTTTACACCCCTAATGAGCGCACTGGTGCTCGTAAGCGAAGATGGGAAAATTTAGTTACAATGCTGGCCCTCTGGAACACAATTAAATTAAATTCAGTTATATTTGTATTGCGCTTTTTGCAGAGAACTGTCACAAAGACACTTTACAGAGAACGAAGGCAAGAGACAGAGCAAAAAGAGAAAACAGAGCAAACACCAGGCCTGAACCCCCCAAATAGCAGGTACAAGAGGTAAAAAAAAAAAAACTGCCAGTGGGGAGAAAACCCTCAAACGGCGACGAGAAACCCCCCCCCCCCCCCCCCCAACCCTGGCGGTTGAAATGTCTGCGACCTGGCTGACTGGTTTTAAGAACATTACAGGCATTAGCAGACGCTCTTATCCAGAGTGACTTACACAACTTTAAAAAAAAAAAAAAAAATAGAATAGGCACTCAGTCATAGACAGGCATTTACTGACTGAACCAGTATTTTAAAAAGTTAAATCTCTGACTTTACTTCCCTGTTTCTCCGATGACAGGATCAAAGTGGTGCGAGGGGTATATTTTGTGTAATTTACTCTGTCTGTCTGTCTCTCTGTCTGTGTGACTGTCTCTGACTGTCTGTCTGTCTATATGTCTGTCTGTCTGTCTCTTTGTCTTTATCGGCTCTGTATCATTCTCCAATATCCATGTGCACCTCCACCTCTCTTTTTTGGAGAAGTGTTGTTTTTTTAATGGCCAGTGTTAACACTGCTGTACCTGTGCCTTAACTCTGATCTCTCCCCCTCTCCCCCCCCCCCCCCTCTTCCTCAGGTACTCCGGCTCCACACGGTGCCGTCGGAGCATCAGCAGTGAGGCCTCAACTCTCCCTCCTCCTCCTCATCCCTCTCTTCCTTCACTCCTTCGTCTGAACCACCGCCATCGCCTGTAAAAAAAAAAAAAAAAAAAAAAAAAAAAAAAAAAAAAAAAACCCTCCAAAGTGGTGGATTTCCTGCGCTGGGTTGCCAGCGGGGACCAAATGCAGCATCCCCACAGTCTCCCCTGGCCCTTGGATCACTGAGAAGAAAAAATCACTCGGATGCGTCGACGCCTCATGACCATGGTCCAGGTCGGCACCTGCAGTGTCTGCCTACCTCCCGCCAGAGAGAGAAGTATAAGGAATGTCCATTAACCAATCACAATTAAAGGATCCACCTCTTTTTTTGGAGCGAAACATCATAAACATATATCATTTTACAGACAGCGTGTCTAAAATGTTTGGCCCCTATTCATCGTTTGTGAGCAGAATCTCGCACTCGCGCACATGCACACACACGGTAGTACACACTGAATGGTGTACGCGCTAAGGACTGACTGACCCTGGATCTGTTTCGGCTCCTTGCTCATAAGTATTTGGGGGAAAAGGGCAGGTAAACTGATTCTGGATGTTTTTTTTTTTTGTCGTTATTGGGAAAGAAGATGCCTCCGTCTACAGTGAACACGCCCTGTTGTTTTCAGGGCTTCTGTAATCTGACGGCACCTGTGGACGTTGCACTTCAGCGTTATGTGCAGGGTGCGCACTGGGTGACTCCTAGGGTGGGAAACCTCTCATCTCTCCCTCTTTCTCAGTCCAATTTCCACCCTCTCTGAAGCATAATTAATCCCTCTCTCTTTTTCCAACCCCTCTCACGCTCTCGTTCTCATTCCTTCGCGATGTGTTAGCCTTCCGTCTCCTCTCGACTGGGTTTCTCCGCTCTGAGGAACACCGGTCATGAATGGCCGCCTTCCTGGCCTTTTCATTCCGCGACTTCACTTCTGTTCACCCTCCTCCCCGCCTCCCTCCCCTCCCCTGATGTCTCTCCTTCCAACCCAGAGTGGGCTAAAGTAAACCGCATTAGCCTGTACAACAGCAACCGGACCAGACCAGGATGTTCACGCCGAGCAGAACTGTTGAGGTCAGAAGTGGACCAAAAGCCCTACCATGTGTGCAGAACCTGTTCAGCAGAGCGGAATTTGGGTCATTGTTTCAACAGGTGAGGACTTGTGGGTGTAAGACAGGGAATTCTGTGTAACTGCACATAACTTGAACAGTCAGATGTGTGCTCGTTAAGGATGTGGAAATTCACAAAACCTATTTAACTGGGTGTGTGCTCTACTGGACTGGTTAGGTTTGGAGTACAGGATGTGTATGAACTCTTTGAAGTGCATTCCATGACATAACTCTGGATTTTTACTGGGGCCTGCCTCAGTGTTGGACTCCTCCAATAGTCAACACATATCAGAAGGATTCTTGGAATGCAAAGCTTTCATTGGATGAAGGGTTGCCGTTTAAGCAAGTGGTGACAGTGCCATACCTTGGTTTTTCCTCTAGATGGTGGCAAAGGCTTTAATAAGGAAATATGTGAAAGAAACTGTAGCGCTTGTACTGAGTTGATTCTCTGCTCTTGTTTGTACATTCTCTATTTTGTGGACCGTGATAACCTGCAGATGTTTAGATAAGAGAATCGGGACTGCGGTCATACAGGGTCCATAGGCGCCTTTTTGATTGATAGACCGTGTCCTTACAGTAGACATCACAAGCTACTGTACAACTGAAAGGAATATGCAAGTTCTGTGAGGCTACATGTATCCATCAGGATCAAACTTCCATCTAGAGCATATGTGTACACAGATTCTTACTTTTGTATGTCTGCACCTCCCTTGGTTCATCTTAACGGGTGACTGAGGAACTCCCAAGCTTGCAGGACCCAGTATGCTCTCTTCTGGAACAAATTGGGTTTTGAGTAGGTTTTGAAAAGTTTGTTGGAGAAAAAAGATGTGTATGTATACGTGTGGGGAAAAATATATTTTTGTACTTTCTTTTCACATTTTAGTGAAGAACTTTTTGTCTTCTGTGAAGATTTGCAATCAGGTTCCTTCTTTTCAATGAGGTGAATGTAATCAATAAACGTGGTTGTTGTAAGAGTGTGTGCTTTAATGTGTTTGATCTGACCTCTTTGTTACAAAGAAATGTCCTAGTGTATAGATGCCAAACATGCCCTAACAGCACAGGACTGCATGTCATCCATGTAACACGCATGTCGGTGGCTTTGGAGCCTTGGGGAACATGGGACATGTACAGTAATACATATGACTGGTCCTGTGTCATTTACACACGGTCGTTTTATGCATCTTGAGCATCTGGATTATATTCTGATCGGGGTTATCCACATCAAAATGCACGTGTGCATGCTCTCAAGATGCATTGCTTGAAACTATTCTTAATAGCAATATGGAAGGATAATTCTGTTCAGAACAAACCTACTATAAGAGTAGTTACAGAAATCAAACTTTGCTATGGCTGCAACCAGGGAGGACAGCCATCTTCTGTTGTATGTTGTCTGTCGGATATGACATCTTTCCTTAATTTCAAGAAACTGAAGAATGCCAGAAAACTTGCTGTTTTGGAAGCGGTTTACCATTTTGTTCTTCGAGAGGCGGAAGAAAACAGGAAGTGGGTTGTTCAGGTTTTGCATTCTACATGCAAACAGCAATTGGATTTCAATTTGGCTAACCAATGATGCATCTGACTACCAAGTGTAAGTGCAATGTGGTTAAGTCTTATTCAGATTCAATCTAGATAAAAGTCATTTGAAGTGACCAGGTGAAAATGGGGTGAGTTAGGACATGTCACATACTCCATATGAATTTGACTCACCAGTCCTATGCACACATGTCCCAATTGACACATATGAATACTGGTCCTTATGTCTTTGGGGAGTATATCCTACTTTGTCACATTTTTTTTTGTCTGCAGGGAAAATCCAGCCCGGCTGGTAAACATTATGAGAGCTCACTGTGTACATTGGGGGTTTTAAACCATTTCTGATCCATGGACCCCCACCCAGGCTCAAAGGCGGAGTAGAAGGTGTGATCTCAGACCCACGGTGGTACCTTTGCGAACCCCCCTGTGGACCACAGACCTCCAGTTGTAAACCCAGGAAGTGCACACTTCCACCCTGTATCTTCCAGCCTGCAGTTCAGTACTGGCCTCAGCATTGGTGCCACAGCATTATTTAATAGCAGCGTTACAGACCAATATTCAATGTTCAAGTGATCTTTATATTTGTATACACACACACACACACACACACAGTGTTTAATAATGCTTTTGCTTTCATTTAATCAAGTCTACAAAGAAGTATCTGCCATTGACCTTCCTGCTTATTACACAATACACAAATGGTGGGGGGGGGGGGGGGGGGGGATTACGAAACATATGATTGAAATACATATCAATATTGTATTTGGCATTATATTTCTGAAGCAAGACAGAACAGAGCTAACAGGTGGTATCTGTCTTCCAGAAGTGGTGGCTAAGTGTGGGGAACCAGGTCATGGGAGTGGGTATGAGGGTGTGTTGAATAAGCAGTGTGAGCATGTAGAAGTAATCAATTCTGAGATTCATTCATTAACAACAAAATCTATTTGTCTCCCATATTCCCTCCACTGTATATGTTCCCAATGATGATTTTTTCATGTGTAATCAATGACTTTTTTGAAATTATAAAAAATGAAGTTTTTTTTAACCATGTCTTTATGAATTTGTGAGTTTTTTAAACCATCTCTTTATGAATACATTTGTACATAAATTTGACAAATCGACCAAATAATTTTTTGCTCACAAATGGTGGGGGGGGGAGGGGGGGGGATTATGAAACATATGATTGAAATACATATCAATATTGTATTTGGCATTATATTTCTGAAGCAAGACAGAACAGAGCTAACAGGTGGTATCTGTCTTCCAGAAGTGGTGGCTAAGTAGGGGAACCAGGTCATGGGAGTGGGTATGAGGGGTGTTGAATAAGCAGTGTGAGCATGTAGAAGTAATAAATCTGAGATTCATTCATTAACAACAAAATCTATTTGTCTCCCATATTCCCTCCACTGTATATGTTCCCAATGATGATTTTTTCAAGTGTAATCAATGACATTTTTGAAATTATAAAAAATGAAGTTTTTTTTACCATGTCTTTATGAATTTGTGAGTTTTTTAAACCATCTCTTTATGAATACATTTGTACATAAATTTGACAAATCGACCAAATAATTTTTTGCTCACAAATGGTGGGCGGGGAGGGGGGGGGGGATTATGAAACATATGATTGAAATACATATCAATATTGTATTTGGCATTATATTTCTGAAGCAAGACAGAACAGAGCTAACAGGTGGTATCTGTCATCCAGAAGTGGTGGCTAAGTGGGGGAACCAGGTCATGGGAGTGGGTATGAGGGGTGTTGAATAAGCAGTGTGAGCATGTAGAAGTAATAAATCTGAGATTCATTCATTAACAACAAAATCTATTTGTCTCCCATATTCCCTCCACTGTATATGTTCCCAATGATGATTTTTTCAAGTGTAATCAATGACATTTTTGAAATTATAAAAAATGAAGTTTTTTTTACCATGTCTTTATGAATTTGTGAGTTTTTTAAACCATCTCTTTATGAATACATTTGTACATAAATTTGACAAATCGACCAAATAATTTTTTGCTCAACTCATTTTCCTCAATATTGCTTTTTGTAAGACTCCAGGAGTTGGGTGAAAAAGGTTTGAGGCAGGAACTGTAAATAATCAGTATTCTTTATTCGGCAGAAGGGGAATCAGTTCACACAATAAAGATGCACGTCCAAATTCCACAGAGGGGCAGTCCCTCTGGGCATTTATAACATGTCACATCAGTAGTATAACATATCACATGTAGTCATATCACATCATTCTGTGTTTGCATTCAGCTCAGCCAATCATCATTGTTATGTTTTAATATTATATTAATATTGATTAATATAAATTAATTATGTTAGGAAAATACACACATATGTAAAATGTAACATTTTAACTCCAACATCTCCCTTTTAAACACATATGAATATAATGAATATAGGCTTTACAATCAATCAAAGGTTAACATGTCAGGTCTCACTCATTTAAGATGGCTCGACCGGCCTCATCTTTAATTATTGTATGTAGTTACAGCATTAGCAAATCACCACTCATTACATTTTACTTGACACCCAAATAAGGTCAATAAGGTCAGATTTATTGTTTTAGAGAGTAAGCTTGGGCCAAACTCCCTCTCCAGTCCAGGCCCCCTCCCATATAAACTACAGGATGTTAGTTATTGTATTAGTTAATATGAGTTAAATTACACACATACAAATAATAATAAATCATCCCAACATTTTCACTCTAACAATTCTCCCTTTAAACATATATCAGATGTAGCTAATGAATATTAGTTTCACAACAAAAAATGCCAGGTATCCATCATTTTCAGATGGCTTGACTGGCCTATTGCTTGAGTGCTAGTTTATTTCACTACAGTAATGTGATGTGGTTATTATATCATATCCATATGAAACATAGCTTTTTCAATGTTTGCTGTATGAATTATGTCTGACCTAATAGTGGTTAAAAAAAAGTAATTGTGGAACACTTGAAAAGAGGCACTGGCCTCATTACAGCAACTACAGAATTACAGAATTACAGAATTTGTGTGCATACCCAACATTTTGACACATTCATAATGTCAGCATACTGCAGAGAGGACTGGCAGTAGGTGTTTCCAAGGAGGTATCTCCTCTGATGATTTACAGCTGCTTGTTCCTCAGCATTCAGGCGGATCCAGAGAGTCAAGATGCATGTCCCAATTCCACAGAGGGGCAGTCCCTCTGTATAACAGTCGTATCACATCATTCTGTGTTTGCATTTAGCTCAGCCAATCGTCATTTGTTATGTTCACTGGTCTACCAAATAAGGTCAATAAGGTTAGATTCCCTGCTTCTGAGAGAGAGCTTAGGCAGAACTCACTAGACCCCTCCCATCTAAACTACAATGTTATTATTCAGTAACTATGAACTATGGATAATATTGATTAGTTATGTTAGTAAAAATACACGCACACACAAAAACATATATATTTTAACCCTGTTTACCCGAGCGAGGGTAAACGTTGCCGAATAAGAGGCACAGGAAGTTGAATTTTAAAAGTCGATGCTATCCCCCCAAAAAAACAGTGTTGGAATTTATTTACAGTGGGCAGTGCAGAGATATGTCGTTTTATCACGGAAACATATAGACATACACAAACTAACCAAAAAAACAACAAAAGATTTCAGGTTGCATATACTTTCAAGAACACTTAAATTCTTGATAACTTACAATTCAGTTGTTGTATAACCTATGACATTTTCCACTGAGATCCCACCACAGATTAACTTGGACCAGGGATCAGAGCTACTACATCCAGGTAGCTCCTTCCTCCAGCCAAACCAACACATCAATCAATCAATTATCTTTTACTTTTCATATTTCAAAATCCCCAGTAAGGCACAATGTACAATAGCATTTATATTGACTGAACAATGTAAAAATTACAATCGCACATTTCTCAATTTCCTACTATACTAAAAAGTAACCCAAACCCACAACTGCCATGGTTCTTCCCAAAAGGAAAGGACTGAGCAGGCGCCAGAATTATTGTCAAACATTTTAACCCCAACTTTTTCATATATGCAGTCCTTTTTGCTGTTTTACTACTGTCTGGACATTCTGGGAAAACATTTGTCAGCTGCAATATTTTATTTATTTGAATGAAACGCTGATCATTACAGTTTCACTGTCGGTGAGATTTCTGATTATCATGCTTGTTGGGAAGAATCTACCGCATGTTTGCGCTTTGCTCATCAAGTGTGCAACACACAGAGTGAGCAGGCCTGGGGTGTCTGGACTTTCACTGCGCAGCTGTACGTGTTCCTTGTCCGGGTCCTGGTCCTCATCCTCATGCACGTACTCATCCACATCCCTGTAGTCATCCTCATGCACGTACTCATCCACATCCCTGTAGTCATCCTCATGCACGTACTCATCCACATCCCTGTAGTCATCCTCATGCATGTACTCATCCACATCCCTGTAGTCATCCTCATGCACATACTCATCCACATCCCTGTAGTCATCCTCATGCATGTACTCATCCTCATGCTCATCCTTGTCCTCATGCTCATCCTCATCCTTGTCCTCATCCTGGTTTGATTCTCCCTGCAGTTTGTCAATGATGGCAGAAATTAGATCTTTTCTTTCCCTTCTTGTCTCCTCCAGCAAAGACTGCCTTATCTTAAGTTTTTCTTTGGCTTTGAATGAAAGGCTCATCATGACAGTTTCACCATAGATGAGAATTCCTGTTGTCACGCCTGATGGGAAGAGTTCATCTGTTTGCACTTTGCGCATGAACTGTGTGACATACAGTTTGAGCAGGGCTGTGGTGAGGGGACAGCCACGCCGTAGCTGTTTGCAGTCCTGGTCCTGGTCTGATCTTCTCAGCAGCTTGTCAAAGAGGGTGGATTTAAGAAAGGGATCCTTCAGTGCTTCTATTGCTTCCTTCAGCAAAGACCACTTTACCTCCTCTTTTCTTCCTGGGTCGATCACCAGCAGACTCTTGGTTTCGTTCTTTGCCTTTTCTGTTTGTGCTGTCATATCTTTAAAATCCTTCTCCAGGTGCCAGGCCAGTATTGGAGCCACGAGAAAATAGAGATCTGTGTCTGGAAAGGGACCATGGCTGGATGGTGTTGAGGTAAGCCGAAGCCAGACAGGTTTATGGTTTGAGGGGATGAAAGAATTGTTAATGATCTGACAAGTTTTAACTCGCCACATGGACTCTTCCTGCATGAAAATGTAATCTAACCTGGACTTGCTGTTGTTTTGAGGGTAAGTGTATTTTTTCTCTGTCGGATTGATTCGTCTCCAGACATCCACAAGGCTGAGGGATGCTGTGAATTTATCAACACATCTTCGCGAAGCGGCATGGTGGTCCTGTCTTGCTGTAGATATCTTGTCCATGTATGGGTTAAGAGTAGTGTTGAAGTCTCCTCCAATCACCAACACTCCTTCAACGATCGTTTGAAGGTACAGTGTGAATTTGTCTGAATTATCTCTCTCTGATGGATGAATATACACATTCACAAGGGTGTACAGCTGGCCTTGTATTTTACATTTTACTATATTGTAACATCCAAATGGATCTTTGTATTCCCAAATGAACTCATAATCAATGTCCTTTTTAATGAGGATGGCAACTCCTTTACTGTCTGGTTTATGCACTGTGTAGAAAGAGTCCCATTTTCCTAACTGGTCGAATACACGGATGTCATCTGGTCCAATGTGAGTCTCTTGAAGAAAGACAATGTCCACTTTCTGGTTTAAGATTCTCACTACATGTGAAATGTCAAACACTTTTGTTTTACGGCCATTTATATTCCAGGATAAGAGATATCTGAGCTTCATCTCCGCTCATGGCTGCAATACATGAAGATCCCCTGCTTTGAAGTTCACATAAGTACAGTTCCTTTGCTTCAGCCGTCACATCCAGTAGAGTTCCCTAGCTTCAGGTGTCATATATGGTATAGATCTGCTTTAGATGTCATGTGCAGTGTTCCCTTGCTTCAAATCTGACCCTCTGTGCTATGTACCTGTGTGAAATAGCAGGCCTATGTCAGATGAAGATGATCATTAAAGGCACATCAAGTGTTATAACACCTCTGATCTACTGAAAAAGTGCATTGTCATTGTCAGTGCTATAGCCCTGTTTATGTACACAGGAAAGGAGCTGTAAATCTGCAGTCACAGCTGCTGTGGATATAGGCAGGGACGGCCTTAGGATTTTGGTGGCTCTAAATAAGTCTGTCGAGCGGGGGGCCGGGGGGTGGGGGGAGGGGGGGGTGTTGCTGGATTATGTCGACCGGGGGGTGTTTTACTAGATAAAATCGTTCCTACATTACATTGTTATGAACTGGTCTGCAGCCGTTCCATTTAATTTATACCGCTAGTTCTGCAATAGTTCCAGTGAATAATGTAAATACACAAATAACGTTACTTACCTTAGATAAACATTGAATCGTGTAGCCCATCTAGTGCAGTCTGTGTTTGGTACCCCTCATGACACAGAAGATTCCTTATGCTTACCTACTGTCCATTCACAGTTCTGAAAAAATATAATTAACTTAATGTGCTTGGTGCCATAATTCCAAACCAATGATAGATCAAATTGTAGATGGCCAGGTAATGTACTTCAGGACCAAGAATAATTTCACTGATATTCAATACAGGGCCTCAGGGTAACTTAACAGGAGTGTGAGTTGTGCTGGTTTCTTTCAGACAACACTGTTCAATGTTGTTCATGTTAATCATTGTTCAATGAGTATTGCAGCTACATAGCTTGTTGCTGTGCTGGAGTAATGTCATTTTACTCACCTGCACAATTGTTAGCACACCTGTAGATTACACCTGTTTATTCTATCCTTTTGCCACTACGCACAAGCGTTGTCATGTTGAACCTCCATTCCTGAGTAAAAGAAAGATTGATGAAGCGTACTTCCTCTTCTTGTGTGTTCATTCTTAATTATAACCCAATAATATAGTGGGTACATATATATATATATATATATATTGTGGGGCGACACAGCTCAGGAGGTAAGAGCGATTGTCTGGCAGTCGGAGGGTTGCCGGTTCAAACCCCGCCCTGGGCGTGTCGAAGTGTCCTTGAGCAAGACACCTAACCCCTAACCCCTAACGCCTAACTGCTCTGGCGAATGAGAGGCATCAATTGTAAAGCGCTTTGGATAAAAGCGCTATATAAATGCAGTCCATTTACCATTTACCATATATATATACTGTATACAGCTATATAGAAGCACCAGCAGCGCAACGCCAATGCAGAATGGCTGGTGGCAGATTGTTCATATTCAGACATGAAAACTGCGGAACGCATTTTGCTCTTTTACTTTTGCTTTTAAGTAATCTTGTAAAATGCAACATCTTCATTTGTTGTTCGTTGTTTCAGGAGGCATTATGGCTTGTGTTGTTGTTTGCTATTCCACTCAGCTGTATCAATTGGTAAACACGTACAAGTGATGGATGACTGACATTATGGTATGCATGAACAAAATTTTGGCCCCAAAGTTGGTGAATCAGACAAAGAGCCAATCAACTGAAGTAAAGATCCAAGAATTAGCCATGTGTGTGTGCTTGTGCGCATGTGCAAAATTGAGTTGCATTGTGAACTCAAGAACCCTTGTAAAACCCATATATGTATATATATATATATATATATATATATATATATATATATATATATACACTCAAATGCAGTATCCTGTTGGAATTTTCATTATTTTTCATTTTTTGTATTTTGTCATTACTGTAAACCAAAAATTGTTAACTAAGCATTCTAAGTCTAACATTTCCACACTCCAACAGTCTCTGCTGTTAATTGAAAAGAGTTTTAGAACACAGAAAAGGAAATTTTAAAAACATTCCAAAGACATTTCATCAAAGGTTAACATATTGTATAACTACTTTGAAATGATGTATTTTTTAAAGCTTCCCTTTTTTCATCACTTGCACTGAGAATTTTTAACTAAACATACAATTAACCAAAATGTACAAAGATATGATATAAGATTTTTGTTTCGAACATTGTGATATAATCTTATTCTGTTTCAATTGTCAGTTCTCATCTTTGGGGATGTTTCTGGGTACTTTGAAACAATTGTTTTCCTCATTTCCAGCTTATAAGAATATTAAGAAGGGAAACACAAGAAAAATATCAGTGTGAACCTACAGAACCAGAAGTGTACTTTCAGAGAATAATAAGATTGTATTTGAATACTCACTGGTCCTTCAGCTCTGTACCTGCAGCTTCTTCTCACCAATTAGACATTTGATACTTCAGTAGGCTACACAGGTGAAAACTCAGTGCTTTACCTCCTCAGTTTGGTCAATAACTCTACATAATTGGCTCCTGCTGTTCTGTTTTATACTGTACTGCAAAAATGTCTTATAAAAAAATTGCACATACTGTACCTCCCAGTTTGGGCGTTAATTACATCAGACACACGCCATAAAACCATTTGACAGAATAATGCAGATCTGCTGGTTTAATTCAGACGTACACACAGAGCCAACACATGGTGAAAGAATTAGAAAATAAAGGTTAACAGACAAAAGTGCGTAAAATAATATAGGAGTGGTGTTTTGTTTGGTGACAAGTATGCGAGTCCGTATTTTCTGGCACACACCCCTCAAAACCGTGTGACTCAATAATGCCAATCTGCAGGTTTGGTCATTCAGATGAACAGAGACTGTGCAGCCAGAGGAATGAGAATATAACACATGAAAGAAGATGAGGTCATTAAGGAGTGGGGTTTTGCATGGTCACACCTATGAGGATCTGTGTTTCATAACATGAGAATTATAGTGTCATATTTGTGAAAATAGTTTATATGCACATAAATGATGAATTTATAATTCTTTATATGTGATGTTAAAACATGTAAAAAGGTTAAAATCAGGGTGTAATTATGTTTTAGGTAGTTCTTAGTGATAAAGCAGATGGAGCTGGAATTAGGCTACATGGTCCAATCTGTATTTAAACAACATCCAGTCACAAATCTTTAGCTTTCAGACCCCACAATCAGCTGTGTTGCTTTTGTCACATGATTCTGAGATTCATTCAAATAAGCAACAAATTAATCTGTCTCCCATATTCCCGTGGCTGAATAAATTACAAATGTTTAGTTTTTCATGTGTAATCAATTACTAGGATTATGATAAAACAAGGAGAGTTTTTTTAACATCTCTGTATACATATGTACAGTATTTTTATTTTTTACGCAATTAATTCTCCTCTGTATTATTTTCATGTGTGCAGTACTTTTTTGCTGTTTTAATTCTGTCCATAGACTTGTCACAGTTCTTGTATAAAGAAAATAATAATTAAAATGGAGAAAATAACATTTTAAAAAATCTGTTAATATGCATATTAGTTTTACTTTTTAAATGATTAAATTTTTCCTTGACATAAGATTATTTTGCTTTGACCTAAAGATTATACAAGAAACATATTACGTCCTTTTAAAGTTTCCCATTTGCTTGAACATATTTGTCCGTTAAAAAAATCACATTTCCAAAAGAGTTACCAAAGAGTTCATAAGAGAAGCTTGTTGGCCAAATTAAAACATTTTGCCAGCAAAATGCCCAACAATCAGAAAACATAAATAACACACCACAAAGGAAAACACTCCTATCAGACAATACAACTTATAATTAAATTAATATATTCTTTAAATCACTCATTACACAATTCTAGAAAAACAACTAATTGCAAACTACAGCTATCAATATGAATCTATTCAGCTTTCACTTGTGTTGTGTGCCTGTGCCATTTGTTGATAATCTACATCGCTGTGGTATGTGCCAAAGACAAGGGAATACATCACAACATGGACTGTATTTGTGTTTCTCCTGATGGGGATTTACCAGAGAGTATCCCACCCCTCTTCCCAATTTTGAGTGGCCAATAGAAACTGTAACCCCGTCCCAATGCTGCAATGTCCTCTGTGGACTCTGGCTGGTGTGCACTACTATGCCTGCCCTACATAACACAGACCTGCAGGACCCCTGCCCACAGGTCCCACTCGGTCCAAAGTGCCATGGTGCCAGTCAGGAAGCTCATCGGTATGCTTGTTTAATATTAATGTCAACCTCCATCTTACATGTATCTTCTGGAAATGAAACTTACTGCAGGATATATTAAATGATACTGTCAAAATCATAAACGTATTGAAAAACCTCATAATTCAGTGGCAAGGATAGAAATTATTGCCACTCTCAGACATTAATATGTACAGGGTTTCCCCTACATAGAGACAGCAGCAGCATTGCAGCACCACTGCTGAATTTCTGGTATCACTGCTAGAATTGTTATTTATTTATTTATTTAAGGTGTGATTATTTAATTTCCTCATGTAATTTTAATCATGTAGTTTAATCCCAGTAAGTGACTGACTGATACTATGACACTCGTTACAAACAAAGCTTTCAAGTTTTTGATGTGCACTGAAAGTTTCTATACTTGAAAGTCTTCAGTTCATTAAAAGTAAAATATAAAATATCTAAATATCATAAAATTCTAATTGATTTATACTGTAACTTTAGCAACCTAATCGATTGAATTTTGGATATTATCTAGAGGAAGTCCATGTCTAGCTGATGTTTAAAGTTGATGATCATTTCAGAAGGTTCAAAATCCAAAAGATAAAATCTAACTTTGAAAAGTGAAGAAAATGAAAGTGAAAACACTGGCACCAGATTATCCTGTTAGATTGCCCAATGTAGGCTGGGTGTGGCTAAATAAATGTAATTTACGTATGTAAACTGCACTGTCTATTGTTCCATAGTATTCCATATTCACAGTCACATGATGTGATGTTTACAGTCAGGTCTAGGTGTTTGTCTTCAGTTGCCAGGCATGATGAATGACATAACATAACATAATGATGAGAACAGGCCATTCAGCGCAACATTGCTTGTCATTTTCTTACCTTTGAATTGTACCTACTGTAGTGCTCAGTTTACCTACAAAGTAGATAGCATCTAGCACAGCTCTAAGGCCTGGTCTAAGTTCCTGCTTCAACTTACATGACCTGGCAAGCTATTCCATGCAGTGACTACTCATGTCACCTTTAAATGTTAACACATCTCAGTAAAAAAAGTAAAACCTCAAAACAGAGCTTTAATATTTCAAGTTTTTCAATTTCATATCGAATAGCCAACCACCTCCAAAGTCACCATCTCTCAGCTACTCTAACGAGCTACTCTAACGAAATGACTTCTTCCTAAGGATGAAGAAGTCATATTTTTAAAAAGGATTTTAAAAGATTATCTCATTTCACTAACATAGCAGAGAGTCGCCATAACTGCAACGCTTAATAAATGTAAGGCGGTTAATAACTTAATTTACAATGGTGCTCCCAAAGACATTTCTGGTTTGTACATGTGCAATTCAGTACTTGACTGCTTCCCAAAGAAAGGAAGCAATGTGATAGCTTTCTTTATTTTCCTGTCCCTTTTAGCTTTATTCATCCACCAGATAGATGGTTTTTTCAACATACTTTTTTTAACATTTGGAATGAATTCATTTGTGCATCAGGAATAAGCCTTTTGAAACTTCCCCACTTTTTATTCACTGTCTTTCAATCCAGAAGTTATTCCCAGTTTATATTATTTAAACTCACTTGCATTTTGTTAAAGACGGCATGCCTAAAATTAATAATTGTGAATATAGACGAGGCCCTCTTAATTTGTCAAATTATATCAAAACTGCGGAAAGATCACTTGTCCCAAATGGCTCCACTACCTCTATACTGCAAATTCTGACAGATCATTACATACCACAAGATTCAGAGGTCGCCCAGTCCCAAAAAGAGTGCCCCATAAACGTGTCTATTTTATTTGTGGAACACTTTGTATAGAAAACTGCCACAAAGACATTTCACAGAGTAAGAGAAGAAAAATAAGGCAAACACCAGGACTAAACCCCCAAAAAGCAAGTGAGGTAAAAACTCCCCAGTGGGAAGAAAAACACTCAAGTGGTGGCGAGAAAAAATTCCCCGATGGGAAGAAATCTCGAGAGGAACCTGGCTATAATTGGGGAGCCCATCCTCCGCTGGCCAGCCTGGTGTAGAGGTAAATGGATGTACCAGAACTGTAATAAGGGATGTATCTTTACAAATAATCAAATGGGCTGAGAAGGTTACAGTTGAGGTACTAAACTAGTTAGGGAAGAAGAAAGTCCAAATGAAGGGATATATAATATGCAGTTCAAGAGGGCATGGTGATGCATCCGGGGTTCCATGTTGCGTCAATGTGTGGGCTTGAACCAGGAGTGGGACAGGGCCGGAGCAGTCTGCAAACTCAGGGCGAGGGAGAGGGCCGGAGAAATCCACGGGCTCAGGGCAATGGAAGGACAGGAGACCCAGGGAAAAAGAAACGGTGAAGATTAGGCACTGTCGAAATCTAATGTCAGAATTGTCAAATCAAATTTGGCATACATTTTAGAGCACTAAAAATATCCCACAATGCACTGTAATATTGTGTAAACAGCTGTGATCACTACAAAGGTGGAAGTGAACCATGATGCTTTGCAAACTGTTTGCAAAGCTTTCATCTCCTTATTATATGCGTACATGTACAGGCAACGTAATGGATCAATGAATGAGGAAGGCAAACTCACTGGGCAGAGTCAAAAACATCTGCAAATAGATCATTAGTTATCACACCAATGAATATAGAACCAGCTAGATGGTATGTTAAAGGTTTTGCAACAGACATGTAGCCCAGGTGTCAACACTGAAGGATGACAGAAGAGAAGGTCCGCTGATGAAATTCATTGTTTAAGTGCGTTATTTAGTTCCCTACATGGAAATTCACTAGATTAGAGATTAAGGACTAGTGAGCCGTTTCAGACACTGTTTTTGCCTCCAGGACGGACATCTTACTTTGTTTAATACTGGGTCATGTGATCTGTGATGTCACTTCCTCTACGTATTACCTCTTATCCATTTCATGCTGAACGGAGAGCAGTATCTGATGAGTCCATGGATGAGGCCTGGATGAGAAGGAATCCCTATTAATCCATCCATCCATTATCTATACCCGCTTATAGATAATGGTTTGCGGGGGGTGCTGGAGCCTATCCCAGCATGCATTGGGTGAGAAGCAGGAATACACCCTGGACAGGCCGCCAATGACTTTCTTGCTGTGAGGCGACGTTGCTACCCACTGCACCAACGTGCCACACAGGAATCCCTATCTGTATCTTTATTAGTCAAGTGAGAATCCAGGTCAGTAGGTGATGAAGAAGAATTCAGTCGATATCGATTTAGGGGAAATTGCTGCCCGATGAGCAAAATCAGTTCCAGTACTGGAATAGCTGAAATTCATATCAGTATTAGACAACAAGAATCAATGTCAATATCCAACTAGTTATAATCTGCGGAGATATCAGGTAAATAAGAATCCATTTCTGTCCTTCATGAAAAATCTTTCAGTGAGGAGTCTGCATTTTGATAATCTCTCAGAAGGACCAGCTAACAGTCTCTGACAGTCAGCTAGCAGAACTTGTTCAGCAAAGCTGAATTGGGTTATTGTTTCAACAGGTGAGGACTTGTGGGTGTAAGCCAGATAAATCCTGTGTAACGGTACATAACTTGAACAGTCAGATGCTTGCTTGTTAAGGCTGTGGAAATGCACAAAACCTGTATAACCGGGTGTGTGCTCTCCTGGACTGGTTAGGCTTGAAGTATATTCAAAGTGAATATATATATATATATATATATATATATATATATATGTTGTGAATTCCACAACACAACTCTGGATTTTCTGAGGCCTGCCTCAGTGTTGGACTCCTCCAATGTTCGACACATATCAGAAGGATTCTTGGAATGCATAGCTTTCAATGGATGAAGGATTGCAGTTTAAGCAAGTGGTAACAGTGCAGTACTTTGGTTTTTACTCTAGATGGCGGAATAGACTGTAATAAGAGAATCTGTGAAAGAAACTGTAGCCCATATATTCTCTGCTCCTGTTCGTACATTTTCTGTTTTGTGATAACAGTGATAACTTGCAGATGTTAAGAAAAGGGAATCAGGGCTGTTGTCTTGCAGGGTCCATCGGTGCCCTTTTGATTGACAGACAGTGTCCTTACTGTAGCCAGCGCTGTATGCGAAATTCTCCTCAAGGGGGCGCCAGAGAGAAGGGTTTGCAACCTCACTGGCAGGGCTAATAGGGTGAGAAGTTCAGATTGAAAAACTCCCTACATCAGCTCACACTGTGCACTGGATATTCACAGAGCGTCTTGAGTAGGACAGCAGGGACCCGAACAAGAGGACATGTTGTGAACAAGCTTTATGGAGCATGGTGTACAGCTTGTGATGATTCACACAGCCCTGCATTCACTTGATTTGTAAGTCGCTTGGGAGAATGGCGCTTGCTAATTAGATGAAATGTAGCCCTGCCTGCAGCCAAAGACCCAGGTCCTCTGGAATAAAAACTCGAATGAACAGTGATCCCTGACTCCACGGTTTGCTTCTCACTCTCCATTGATGGACTTGTGTGTTGTACTGTATGAGCCTTGCTAACTGCCATAGCTGGTGACCTGGGATGAATCCGCCTCCAGACAATGACATCACAAGCTACTGTACAACGGAATGGAAAATGCAAGTTCTGTGAGGCTACATGTATCCATCAGATTCAAACTTCCATCTAGAGCATATGTGTGCACAGATACTTAGTGCTGTATGTCTACACCGCCCTTGGTTCATCTTAACGGGTGACTGAGGAACTCCCAAGCTTGCAGGACCCAGTATGCTCTCTTCTGGAACAAACCCACTTTTATCTGGTTTGATCACCAACTGTACAACCACATCACTGCCACACAGTTGCGTTTTGAGTAGGTTTTGAAAAGATTGTTGGATAAAAAAAGATGTGTATGTATACGTGTGGGGAAATAAAATATTTTTGTACTTTCTTTTCACATTTTAGTGAAGAACTTTTGTCTTCTGTGAAGATTTGCAATCAGGTTCCTTCTTTTCAATGAGGTGAATGTAATCAATAAACGTGGTTGTTGTAAGAGTGTGTGCTTTAATGTGTTTGATCTGACCACTTTGTAAAGGCATGTCCAAGTGTATAGATGCCAAACATGCCCTAACAGCACAGGACTACATGTCATCCGTGTAACATGTATGTCTGTGCCTATGGGGCCTTGGGGAACATGGGACATGTACAGTAATATATATGACTGGTCCTGTGTCATTTAGACCTGGTCATTTTATGCATCTTGAGCATCTGGATTATATTCTGATCGGGGTTATCCACATCAAAATGCACGTGTGAATGCTCTCAAGATGCATTGCTTGAAACTTTTCTTATTAGCAATATGGAAGGATAATTCTGTTCAGAACAAACCTAAGAGTAGTTACAGAAATCAAACTTTGGTATGGCTGCAACCAGGGAAGACAGCCATCTTCTGTTGTATGTTGTCTGTCGAATGTGACATCTCCCCTTAATTTCAAGAAACTCAAAAATGCCATAAAACTTGCTGTTTTGGAAGCGGCTACAATCTTTGTTCTTTGAGAGGCGGAAGAAAACAGGAAGTGGGTTGTTCAGGTTTTGCATTCTACATGCAAACAGCAATCGGATTTCAATTTGGCTAACCAAAGATGCATCTGACTACCAAGTGTAAGTGCAATGTGGTTAAGTCTTATTCGGATTCAATCTAGATAAAAGTCATTTGAAGTGACCAGGTGAAAATGGGGTCATTGTCATGGTTCTGTGCTTTCCTGTCTGTGTTTCCCTTGTTGGGCCGCCAGATGGCGGCACTTCTGTTTTGTGTCCTGCTCCCCCCTGTTAAATTGTATGATTGTTTTCAATTGTCTAATCATTGTTTTCTGGTTGTCTCGTTTTCCCTTCCCTCTCTGTGGCCTGATTGTTCATTGTGCCCTCCTGTGTCTCGTCAGTGTCTGTCTATTTAAGTTTCCCTTCCCCTGGACTCAGGTGCTGGATCCTTGTTGGTTTGTCGGTTGTTGGTTGCGTGTCTCGTTCATGTTCATGTTCATGTTCATGTTCATGTTCATGTTCATGTTCATGTTCCTGACCCATGTGTTCCTGCCCAGGTTCTGTTTCCACGTGTTTTTCGATTTTGGATTTTTTTCATGTCTCTTGTGTTTGAAGTTTCTTGGTGTTTTGTGAAAGTTGCCCTGTGAGGCTTTTTGTTCCCTTGTGTTCCCTTTTTAAGTAAAGTCTTTTGTTCTTCCTATTTTTGAGTTTGAGTTTTTACCCTCTCCGCATTTGGGTCCAACCCCCTCACACACCCTGACAGTCATTGGAAACATGTCACATACTTCATATGAATTTGACTCACCAGTGCTATGCACACATGTCCCAGTTGACACATATGAATACTGATCCTCAAGTCTTTGGGGAGTATATCCTACTTTCTGTCACATTTTTTGGTCTGCAGGGAAAATCCAGCCCTACTGTAAAACATTATGAGAGCACACTGTGTACATTGGGGGTTTTCACCCATTTCTGATCCACAGACCCCCACCCAGGCTCGGAGGTGGAGTAGAGAGTGTGATCTCAGACCCACGGTGGTACCTTGTGAGCCCCCTGTGGACCACAGACCTCCAGTTGTAAACCCAGGAAGTGCACACTTCCACCTTGTATCATAGTACAGCCTGCAGTTAAGTACTGGCCTCTAGATGGCGCATTATTTAATAGCAGTGTTACAGACCAATATTCAATGTTCATACACACACACACAGTGTTTAATCATGCTTTTGCTTTCATTTAATCAAGTCTACAAAGAAGTATCTGCCATTGACCCTCCTGAATATTACACAATACACAAATGAGGGGTGGTTAAGAAATATATTATTATTGAAATACATATTAATATCATATTTGGCATTATATTTTTGAAGCAAGACAGAACAGAGCTAACAGGTGTTTCATATCTGTCATCCAGAAGTGGTGGCTAAGTGGGGGAACCAGGTCATGGGAGGGGGTATGAGGGGTGTTGAATAAGCAGTGTGAGCATGCAGAAGTAATCAATTCTGAGATTCATTCATTAACAACAAAATCAATTTGTCTCCCATATTCCCTCCACTGTGTATGTTCCCAATGATGATTTTTTCATGTGTAATCAATGACTTGTTAGGAAATTATAAAAATGACTAGAGTTTTTTTAAGCATCACTTCGTGAATTTGTGAGTTTTTTATACCATCTCTTTTTGAATTAATCTGTACAGAAATTTAAGCCAAATAATAATAAATAATAATAAAGAAATCAGACAAATAATTTTTTGCACAATTCATTATTGTTTTTTGTAAGACTCCAGGAGTTGGGAGAAAAAGGTTTGAGGCAGGAACTGTAAATAATCAGTATTCTTTATTCGGCAGAAGGGGAGTCAGTTCACACAACAAAGATGCGTGTCCAAATTCCACAGAGTGGCAGTCCCTCTGGGCATTTATAACAGTCATGTTACATCATTCTGTGTTTGCATTCAGCTCAGCCAATCATCATTCATTATGTTTGCTGGTCTCCCAAATCAGGTAAACATGGTCAGATTTACTGCTTCCCCTCCCATCTGAACTACAATATTAGTAATTAGAAACAATTAGAAACAATAATATTGATTAATAGTAATTAATTATGTTAAGAAAATACACGCATATGTAAAATGTAACATTTTAACTCCAACATGTCCCTTTTAAACACATATGAATATAATGAATATAGACTTTACAATCAATAAAAGGTTAACATGTCAGGTCTCACTCATTTAAGATGGCTTGACCGGCATCATCTTTAATTATTGTAAAAAGTTACAGCATTAGCAAATCACCACTCATTACATTTTACTGGACACGCACAATAAGGTCAATAAGGTCAGATTTATTGTTTTAGGGAATAAGCTTGGGCAAAACTCCCTCTCCAGCCCAGCCCTCCTCCCATCTAAACTACAGGATTGGAGTTATTGTATTAATTAGTAAATATACACACAAACATATAGAATATAAGTCACTCCGACATTTTCACTCAGACAATCTTCCCTTTAAATATAATATTTGGATATAACGAATATTAGTTTCACAGCAAAAAGATTAAAATGTCAGATCTTGCTCATTTTAAGTTGGCTTGTCCGGCCTATTGCTTGAGTGTTATTTTATTTCACTACAGCAGTGTGATGTGGTTATTGCGTCATATCCTAACACATGAAACAGAGCTTTTTCAATGTTATTGCATGAATAATCTTCAATGTCATGTCTGAAAGTAATTTAAAAAAGTCATTGTGGAACACCGGTAAAGAGGTATTGCATCATTACTGCAGCTTTTTGTGTGCTTGAGGAATATGTGTGCAAGCCCAACAATCAGACACATTGATGATGTAAGCATATTGCAGAGAGGTCTGGTAATAGGTGTTTCCCAAGAGGTTTTGCCTCTGATGATTGACAGGCGCTTGTGTCTCGGCATTCAGGAGGATCCAGAGAGTCATTCCTCCACCGAGGCAACGTCTTGCTGTGAGGTAACAGAAATTAATAATCCCCTCAGATAATCCCAGACCTGTGAAATTTTCCTTGACCCTTGTTGCTGAGCTGTCTTTGGGTCTGAACAGAAGGCTGGTCATTGCAGTCCACCGTAAATGAGAGCTCCTAATGGTTGGAACAGTGGTCCACTTAATAATCGGGCTGATACAAAGAATGTACATGTGTGCATTGAGGTCACCAAGTTTGTAAGATACAGGGTGAGCAGAGCTGGGGTGAGTGGACAGCCATGGCACAGCTGTATGCAGTCATGTTCCTGGTCCTGTTTCTGTTACTGTTACTGTTCCTCTTCCTGTTACAGTTCCTGTTTCTGGTACTGTTACGGTTCCTAGTCCCGGTCCTTTTACTTTTACTGTTCCTGTTCCTGTTCCTGTTTCTGGTCCTGGTTCAGTTTCTGTTCCTGGTCCTGGTCCTGGGTCTGATCCTCTCAGCAGCTTATCAAAGATGGTGGAATCAAGAAAGGGATCTTCTAGTGCTTTTATTTGTGATTTTATTGCCTTCTCCAGGAAAGACCACTTTACCTACAGTTCTTCTCCAGGGTGAATCACTATCAGAGCCTTGATGTTGTACTCTTTCTTTCTGTTTGCTCTGTCATTTCTTTAAAATGTTTCTACACTGCAAAAGAATTCTTTTTTGGTGCTGTTATTCTAACCAAGACCATTTTTGTAATTTCTACAAGAAAATATCATTTTTCTTGTATGTGTTATCCTTTATTCAATGTGTTACTTGTTATTTTTTTGTCCGTTAACTGTCTTCAAACAAATAAGTAAATTTGATCCATAATACTCAGTAATATTTACAATATTTTTAAAACTTTCTGAGAGTTCTGTGCAGCATAGCAACAGTGAGAATGAAATAGTGAAATAAATGTTGGATTAGCCCTACACTTACCAACCATTTAAGTGTCACAGTAGTATCTTGTATGTTAGCAATCTCATAAAAAAAACACGTTTTCAACGTACAAAAATGCTAAGTTACTCACACACACAAGACATACACCGTCTATAACTCATTCATTCAGACTGCCAAAATCCAGGCCTGCCATTAAAAGTACTGATATCAAAATGACACCAAGTTACGGTACTACAAACAATATAGGCTATCTTGCCTCACCAAAATAAAATAAGATGTATTCCAAAGCAATGCTACCCAATATTTCCTCAATTCCTTCAACGGTGGTGAGAAAAAACTCCCCGATGGAAAGAAATCTCGAGAGGAATCTGGCTATAATGGGGGAGCCCATCCTCCGCTGGCTAACCTGGTGTAGAGGTAAATGGATATATCAGAATTGTAATAAGGGATCTATCATTACAAATAATCAAATTGGTTGAGGAGGATACAGTTGAGGTACTAAACAAGCTAGTGAAGAAGAAAGTCCAAATAGAGGGATATATAATATGCAGTTCAACAGGGCATGGTGGTCCATCAGGGATGAATGAGGAAGGCAAACTCATTGGGCAGAGTCAAAATCAAATAGATCATTAGTTATCACACCAATGAATAAAGAACCAGCTAGATGGCATGTTTAAGGTTTTTTAGCTATATGCGACAGACATGTAGCCTAGGTGATTACACTGAATGATGACTAAAGAGAAGGTCTGCTGATCCATTTTATGCTCAATGGACAGCAGTATTTGATAAGTCCATGGATGAGGCCTGGATGAGAAGGAATCCCTATCTGTATCTTTATTAGATGAGTGAGAATCCAGGTCAGTAGGTGATGAAGAAGAATGCATGTCGATATTGAATGACAAGAAAATTTATGCTGCTGCCCGATGAGTAAAAATCAGTTCCAGAACTGGATGAGCTGAAATTCATATCATTATCAGCCAATAAGAATCAATGTAAATATCCAACAAGTTCAATGCGTGTTGATATCGGGTGAAATAAGAATCAATTTCAGTTCTTCATGAAAAATATTTCAGTGAGGAATCCATATTTAGATAATCTCTTATCATGATCGGTTAACACTCGGTCTCTACCCTCAGATGGAAGGGAGATCTTTACGTTCTTCACAGAAATTATGATATCTGATTTCCTGAAAGCTTTTGATCCTCTCTTAGCCAAACGATTCATCCACACTTCTTTCTTTTTCCTCAGCAACTTGAACATGGGCTTGAGAGCTGGTTCTCTCTGTCTTTTTAGAGCACGCCGCAGAAATGACCAATTCACTGTTTGTGGTTCCATTCTGCAGATCTCTGTCAAAGCCATGCTTTGGTCCCGTTTCTTGTTTTTGAAGGGCCCCAGTTGCCATTTCAAATATCTGGCCAGTCTGTAGTCAACAAAGAGGCTAACAATACATTCATCTGAGTCTATTTTTGCTGTAAGGGCACCAGGTCTGGAGTTTTTAGCTTTTAAAAGTGGGGTGAATGAGAAAGGGATACCTTGACTGCTAGAAAACTAGCAAGCTAAGGCAAATGGGATCATGGTCTGAATTCTTCGTTTCTCTGATCTCACAACTCTGAACTAAACTGACAGAAGTTTCCTGTATGAAAAAGTAATCTAACCTTGACTTGGTATCTCCTTGAGCATAAGTGTATCCTCTCTCCATTGGGTTGATTATTCTCCAGATATCCACAAGGTTGAGGGATGTTGCGAATCTCTCAACACATTTCCGCAAATCAGAATGTCGTTTATTTGGTGCTGTTGATGTCCTGTCTAAGTGCGGGTCGAGAGCAGTGTTGAAGTCTCCTCCAATTACTAGCACCCCTAAATCAAGCCCATTTAGGCAGAGTGCGATATTGTCTAAAACACGGTTGTCATGTTTGTGGTTGTACACATTCACAAAGGTGAAAAGTTGACCTCGTAGTTTACAGAGAAGTATAATGTTACTTCCTTTATCTTCACTGTGATGAACATATTCCCAATCCATCGTCTCCCTAATTAGGATGGCCACTCCTTTTTGAGATTTATCATACTTTGTGAAATATTTTGTGAAGCCGATCAGCTCATCAAATACATGTGCGTCATCTGGGCCAATATGGGTCTCTTGAAGAAAGACAACGTGTGAATTCTTGATTTTTTTCAGTACTTTCCTTTTATCTTTAGATTTAAGTCCATTAATGTTCCAGGATAAACAATGAAGCACTTGATGTCTGGATCCACTCATGGCTGTAGAACGTGGGCTAGAGTATGCATGATTGAATGAATGAATGAATGAATGAATTACATTATTTGATGATTTAAAAACAGGATTTCATTAGTCTGCATTGCAGACAACAATCCTTTTAAAAAATGTTGAAGATAGAAACACAAGAAAGCCAGCAGGCTTATTTCCATTATGGTCCTCTAACGTTCAGACATAGACATGACAAAACATCCAAAATAATACAGTTAATGCAATAAAAACAAATATGACAGAACAATATATTCACCACAGGACAGGCAGCATACTGGCAGACTTGAAGATTATATTGTAAAAAAACAATGATAGTTACACAGTATTTAACTGCCATCTTTGGGAGGAAAACTTAAAATTAATCTCTGATTCACATGATTTCAATTCAGAGGGAAGTCTACTCCAGTGAACCGCAGCCTTGTACAAAAAAAAAGTATTTTTTCCCCATGAGGCTCTTGAATGTACAGGGACAGAATCAGTGAGACTGCCTCTGGTTGCATAATTACGGATGTCTCTAATACGAGTAAAATAATTAACCAAATAACTTGGTACATAGTTATTTATAATTGTGTATGTGATCCTCACAGTAATCTCCATGACCCTTTTGTCTACTGTAAGTCATTTAAGTTCCTGAAAATGAGAATCAACTAGATGGGCACAAGCATGGAAAAATAACTCTGATCAATTTATTTTGTACTGTTTGTGATTTATGTTTGAGGCGCTGAGGTAATCCTCATGACTGGCTTTATGTGAACTGAGATGTTGGCAGCAGCGTCGGTGAATCAGATGAGGCGTGAATCAGCTGTAGTAATGTTCCAACAATCGGCAGTGTGCGTGCGTGCAGGTGTGTGCGCACGCAACATTGAGTTGCACTGTAAACCTCAGAACCCTTGCAAAAGCCATGCGCCACTGCTGGAAACAGTAATATATAAGGAATTATTGCGTCCATTATTTTTAATTTCATGTATTTTGTAATTATTGTATACAAAAATGTCCGTAACTGAACATTCTAATTCTGACATAACAATCCCTCCTGAAAATTGAAAGCAATGGAGTCCTTAGACCACTGAATTGGAATTTTGAAAAAAAAAATCTATTCTTCAAAGAGGAAAATAACACATTCTCTGTTGGGTGTCATTTTTATGTTTTTAAATCATATATCTAAAAAAACTTTTTTCAACAAATTCTTTAGCATTGAGAATTTCTGACTAAACATACAACTAACCAAAACTGTCAATTGTCATCTACAGGGAAGTCACTGGATAAAAATATTATAAACTATTATTTTCCAGATTTTTGGTTTCAATGAATATTATTAAGAAGGGAAACACTGGAAAATGTCAGTGCGAATCTGCACTGTACCACAGAACCAGATGTGTACTTCAGAGAATAATAATGTTGTATTTGAATACTCACTGGTCCTTCAGCTCTGTACCGACAGCTTCTCACCAATCAGACATTAGATTCTTCAGTAGGCTACCCAGGTGAAAACTCAGTGCTTTACCTCCTCGGTTTGGTCAACAACACTGCGAAATTGGCTGCCGCTGTTTTGTTTTATACTGTACTGCAAAAACTTCTTATAAAAAAATTGCACATACTGTACCACCCAGTTTTGGCTTTAATTACATCAGACACACGTCATAAGACAATTTGACACAATAATGCAGATCTGCTGGTTTAATTCAGACGAGACAACACATGGTGAAAGAATTAGAAAATAAAGGTTAACAGACAAAAGAACGTAAAATAATAAAGGCGTGGTGTTTTGTTTGGTGACAAGTATGAGAGTCCGTATTTTGTGGCACACACCCCACAAAACCATGTGACTCAATAATGCCAGTCTGCAGGTTTGGTCATTCAGATGAACAGAGACTGTGCAGCCAGAGGAATGAGAATATAACACATGAAAGAAGATGAGGTAATTAAGGAGTGGGGTTTTGCATGGTCACACCTATGAGGATCTGTGTTTCATAACATGAGAATTATAGTGTCATATTTGTAAAAATAGGTTATATGCACATAAATGATAAATTTATCATTCTTTATATGTGTGTGATGTGAAAAAAATGTAAAAAGTTTACAAACGGGGAGTAATCACTGTTTATAGGTAGATCTTAGTGATAAAGCAGATGGAGCTGGAGTTAGACTACATGGTCCAATCTGTACAGAAACAACATCCAGTCACACATTTTTAGCTTTCAGACCCCACAATCAGCTGTGTTGCTTTTGTCAAGTGATTCTGAGATTATGCAAGAAAAATGATAGGTACTTTTACAGTTTCACATTTGCTTGAACATATTTGTCCATTCAGGAATCACATTTTAAAAACAGTTACCACAGAGTTCTAAACAGAAGCTTGTTTGCCAAAATAAAACATTTTACTTGCAAAATGCCCAACAATCAGAAAACATTAAACACATGCCTCAATAGAACATACTTCCATCAAACAATACAACTTGTGATCAAATTAATATATTCTTTAATCACTCATTACACAATTCCTGAAAAACAACTCATTACAGACTATAGCTATCAATATGAATCTATTCAACTTTCATTTGTGTTGTATGCCTATGTAATTTGTTCATAACTTACATCGCTGTGGTGTGTGCCAAAGAATGAGGGAGCACATCACAACATGGACTGTATTTGTTTTTCTCCTGATGGGGATTTACCAGAGAGTATCCCATCCCTCTTCCCAATTTTGAGTGGCCAACAGAAACTGTAACCCTGTCCCAATGCTGCAATGTCCTCTGTGGACTCTGGCTGGTGTGCACTAGTATGCCTGCCCTACAGAACACAGACCTGCAGGGCCCCTGGCCACAGGTCCCACTCTGTCCAAAGTGCCATGGTGCCTGTCAGGAAGCTCATCGGTATGCTTGTTTAATATTAATGTCAACCTCCATCTTACATGCACTTTCTGGAAATGAAACTTACTGCAGGATATATTAAATGATACTGTCAAAGTCATAAAGGTATTGAAAAACCTCATAATTCATTGGCAAGGATAGAAATGATTGCCACTCATATGCAATTTACATATGCAAACTGCACTGTCTATTGTTCCATAGTCTTTCATATTCGCAATCACATGATGTGATGTCTACAGACAGGTCAAGGTGTTTGTCTTCAGTCCAATGGCCAGGCATGATAAATCACATAACATAACATAATGACAAGAACAGGTCATTCAGCGCAACATTGCTGGCCATTTTCTTACCTTTGAATTGTACCTACTGTAGTGCTCAGTTTACCTACAAACTAGATAGCATCTAGCACAGCTCAGGCCTGGTCTTCAAAAGCCCCAGAGTTTCTGTTTTAACTTACATGACCTGGCAAGCTATTCCACGCAGTGACTACTCATGTCACCTTTAAATGTTAACACGCCTCATTAGTAAAAAAAACAAAAAAAAAACCTCAAAACACAGCTTTAATATTTCAAGTTGTTTGCTGTGTACATACATCTGCTGATGCATCTGGACACATCTTCAGTGATGTTCCTGGAATCATCTAGTGTTTCGGGTCTTTCAACATCATACACTCTCCTCCAGGTGACCCAGCCAGGGCTGATCAGACCCCAGCTTACATTACAGGCATTTAGCAGACGCTCTTATCCAGAGCGACTTACACAACTTTTACGTAGCATTCTGCATTGTATCCATTTTATACAGCTGGATATATACTGAAGCAATTTCGGTTAAGTACCTTGCTCAAGGGTACAACGGCAGTGCCCTAGCTTGTGTTCCGATGGCTAGCTACTTATGACCCCATGGCTTTCCTCTTTTGAGCCACAGCCATCTTGAAGCCCTCTCTGCCGCATCGGTGGTACTGCGGATGGCTCTCCTCTTCCTCTCTCCCTTGATGCCCAAATTGCTGAAGGCTCTGGCTAAAGAACGGGCTGCGAATCCCCTGCATCCACTGGGAGACACCTCGCTCTCCACCCAGCCTGCTGACATTTGCTGACCAGACCCGCATACTTGGAGAGCTTCCTTTCAAAGGCCTCTTCCAAGCGATCTTCCCATGGGACTGTCAGCTCCAACAGCACAGCTTGCTCGGTGGACTCAGACACAAGAACAATGTCGGGTGGTTGCTGCGATATGGTTGGGGAACTTCAGCTGCTGTTCAAGGTCCACCAACAGTTGCCAGTCCCGTGCAGAGGTCAGGATGCCTGCAGATGTTCTTCTGGTGGGTTTTGGCTGCTCCCCAGCTCTGACAAAGACGATGGTCTGCTTGGAGGGTCGGGTCCACTTCGCCCACTCAACTCCTGTTGCTGATGGCTTCAGCGATGGTCTTCGGGACCTGATCATGCCTCCATCGGTACTGGCCCTCTCCAAGTGCGTTTGTGCAGCAGCTAAGGATGTGCTCCAGGGTTCCTCGCTTGGAGCACAGTGGGCATGCTGGTGACTCTGCTTTTTTTTTATTCCATAAACGAATAGCCAACCATCTCCAGAGTCACTATCTCTCAGCTTCTCTAACTAGCAACTGCTCCTAAAGATGAAGTCATATTTTTAAAAAGATTTTAAAAGATGATCTCCTTTCACAAACAAAGGGGAGAGTCGCCATAACTGCAACGCTTGGTAAATGTAACGCGGTCAATAACTTAATGTACAATATCGCTCCCAAAGACATTTCTGATTTGCAATTCAGTCCTCTACTGCCTCCCAAAGAAAGGGAGCAATGTGATAGCTTTTGTTCTGTTCCTCTCCCTTATAGCTTTATTCATCCACCAGGTAGACTGTTTTTTCAACATGCTTTTTTAAACATTTGGAATGAATTCATTTGTGCATCAAGAATAAGCCTTTTGAACCTGCCCCACATTTTATTCACTGTCTTTCAATCAAGAAGTTATTTAAACTCTTGCATCTTGTTAAAGTTGGCATGCCTAAAATTAATAACTCTGTATTTAGAGGAGGCCCTCTTAATTGGCCAAAATATATCAAAACTAACTGTGGAAAGATCACTTGTCCCAAATGGCTCCACTACCTCTGTGCTGCAAATTCTGTTAAGATCATTACACAACACAAGATTCAGTGAAGAGTCTGTATTTTGATAATCTCTCATCAAAACCAACTAACACTCTCTACCAAATGTGCAGAACCTGTTCAGCAGAGCTGAATTTGGGTTATTGTTTCAACAGGCGAGGACTTGTGGGTGCAAGACAGAGGAATTCTGTGTAACTGTACATAACTTGTACAGTCAGATGTGTGCTTGTTAAGGAAATGCACAAAACCTGTATAACTGGGTGTGTGCTCTACTGGACTGGTTAAGCTTGAAGTGTAGGACGTATATGGAATTCTTGTCAGTGCATTCCACAATATTACTCTGGATTTTCTGGGGCCTGCCTCAGTGTTGGACTCTCCAATGGTCGACACATATCAGAAAGATTCTTGGAATGTAAAGCTTTCATTGGATGAAGGGTTGCACTTTAAGCAAATGGTGATGGTGCAGTACCTTGGGTTTATCCTCTAGATGGCAGAAAAAGGCTATAATAAGATAATCTGTGAAAGAAATTGTAGCCCATATGCCGAGCTGATTCTCTGCTCCTGTTTGAACATTCTCTTATTTTGAGGACAGTGATAACCTGCAGATGTTTAAACAAGGGATTTGAGACTGAGGTCATGCAGGATCTATAGGAGCCCTTTTGATTGATAGACTGTGTCCTTACAGTAACCAGCGCTGTACATGTTATTCTCCTCAAGGGGGGCGCCAGAGAGAAGGGTTTGCAACCTCACTGGCAGGGCTAATAAGTTGAGAAGTTCGGACTGAAAACCTCCCCACATCAGCTCACAGTGTGCACTGGATATTCACAGAGCGTCTTGAGTAGGACAGCAGTGACCCGAACAAGAGGACATGAACAAGCTTTATGGAGCATGGCGTACAGCTTGTGATGACTCACACAGCCCTGCATTCATCGCTCGGGAGAATGGTGCTTGCTAATTGGATGAAATGTAGCCCCGCCTGCACCCAAAGACCCAGGTCCTCTGGACTAAAAACCCAAATAAACGGTAATCCCTGACCCCAGGGTTTGCTTCTCACTCTCCATTGATGGACTTGTGTGTTGTACTGTATGAGCCTTGCTAACTGCCGTAACTGGTGACCTGGGATGAACCCGCCTCCAGACAGTGACATCACAAGCTACTGTACAACTGAACGGAGAATGCAAGTCCTGTGAGGCTACATGTATCCACCAGGATCACACTTCCATCTAGAGCATATGTGTGCACAGATACTTACTGCTCTATGTCTACACCTCCCTTGGTTCATCTTAACAGGTGACTGAGGAACTCCCAAGCTTGCAGGACCCATTATGCTCTCTTCTGGAACAAACCCACTTTTATCTGGTTTGATTACCAACTGTACAACTACGTCACCACCGCACAATTGTGTTGTAAGTAGGTTTTGAAAAGTTTGTCGGAGAAAAAATGGTGTGTATGTATACGTGTGGAGGAAAAAAATTATTTTTATACTTTCTTTTCACATTTTAGTGAAGGATTCTTTGTCTTCTGTGAATATTTGTAATCAGGTTCCTTCTTTTCAATGAGGTGAATGTAATCAAATGTGGTTGTTGTAAGAGTGTGTGCTTTAATGTGTTTGATCTGACCACTTTGTTACAAAGACATGTCCAAGTGTATAGATGCCAAACATGCCCTAACAGCACAGGACTACATGTCATCCATGTAACACGTATGTCTGTGGCTGTGGAGCCTTGGGGAACATGGGACATGTACAGTAATACATATGTCTGGTTCCGTGCCATTTACACATGGTCGTTTTATGCATCTTGAGCATCTGGATTATATTCAGACCAGGCTTATCCTCATCAGAATGCTGGTGTGAATGCTCCCAAGATGCATTAGGAGCAGATTCAAATTTGATCGCCTAAACCATTTCAGGAGGTCTGAGATGCATTCAAGACAGAAGTTATACAAGTGTAAATGTATCCGTCTCTCCAAGACCCATTTAACAACCAAAACTCACCCCAGAGTATAAGGTCACGTGACGTAGCCGTCCCCTGATACAGAACACAGGTAGCTTCACAATCACAACAAGCATGGAGGACACGTGTGGTTTGACTTCAAGCAAAACTATGCTTACTAGCAATATGGAAGGATAATTCTGTTCAGAACAGACTTAAGTAGTAGTTACAGAAATCATACTTTGCTATGGCTGCATTCAGGGAGGCTGCAGTATTAATCTGGACAGCCATCTTCTGTTGTACATTGTCTGTCGAATGTCACATATTTTCCTTAATTTCAAGAAACTGAGAACATGTCACATACTCCATATTAATTTGACTCATCAATTTGACTGTCATCCAGAAGTGGTGGCTAAGTGGTGGAACCAGGTCATGGGAGTGGGTATGAGGGGTGTTGAATGAGCAGTGTGAGCATGTAGAAGTAATCAATTCTGAGATTCATTCATTAACAATAAAATCTATTTGTCTCCCATATTCCCTCCACTGTGTGTGTTCCCAATGATGATTTTTTTCATGTGTAATCAATGACTTTTTTGGAAATTATAAAAATGAAGAGTCTTTTTAACCATCTCTTTATGAATTTGTGAGTTTTGTTAAACCATCTCTTTATGAATACATTTGTACATAAATTTAAGAAATCAGCCAACAGGAACTGTAAATAATCAGTATTCTTTATTCGGCAGAAGGGGAGTCAGTTCACACAACAAAGATGCATGTCCAAATTCCACAGAGTGGCAGTCCCTCGGGGCATTTATAACATATCACATCAGTAGTATAACATATCACATGTAGTCATATCAAATCATTCAGTGTTTGCCTTCAGCTCAGCCAATCATCATTTATTATGTTTGCTGGTCTCCCAAATAAGGTAAACATGGTCAGATTTTCTGCTTCACCTCCCATCTGAACTACAATATTAGTAATTAGGAACAATGGATAATATTGATTAATATAAATTAATTATGTTAAGAAAATACACACATATATAAAATGTAACATTTTAACTCCAACATCTCCATTTTAACACATATGAATATAATGAATATAGGCTTTACAATCAATAAAAGGTTAACATGTCAGGTCTCACTCATTTAAGATGGCTTGACCGGCCTCATCTTTAATTATTGTATATATTTACAGTATTAGCAAATCACCACTTATTACATTTTACTGGACACCCAAATAAGGTAAACATGGTCAGATTTACTGCTTCCCCTCCCATCTGAACTACAATATTAGTAATTAGGAACAATGGATTATATTGATTAATATTAATTAATTATGTTAAGAAAAATACACACATATATAAAATGTAACAGTTTAACTCCAACATCTCCCTTTTAACACATATGAATATAATGAATATAGGCTTTACAATCAATAAAAGGTTAACATGTCAGGTCTCACTCATTTAAGATGGCTTGACCGGCCTCATCTTTAATTATTGTATATAGTTACAGCATTAGCAAATCACCACTTATTACATTTTACTGGACACCCAAATAAGGTCAACATGGTCAGATTTACTGCTTCCCCTCCCATCTGAACTACAATATTAGTAATTAGGAACAATGGATTATATTGACTAATATTAATTAATTATGTTAAGAAAAATACACACATATATAAAATGTAACAGTTTAACTCCAACATCTCCCTTTTAAACACATATGAATATAATGAATATAGGCTTTACAATCAATAAAAGGTTAACATGTTAGGTCTCACTCATTTAAGATGGCTCGACCGGCCTCATCTTTAATTATTGTATATAGTTACAGCATTAGCAAATCACCACTTATTACATTTTACTGGACACCCAAATAAGGTCAATAATGTCAGATTTATTGTTTTAGAGAGAGAGCTTGGGCAGAACTCCCTCTCCAGCCCAGCCCTCCTCCCATCTTAACTATAGGATTTGAGTTATTGTATTAGTTAATATGAGTAAATATACACACATACATATAAAATATAAGTCACTCCTATATTTTCGCCCCAAAATCTTCCCTTTATGTATATTTGGATATAATGAATATTAGTTTCAAAGGAAAAAGATTAAAATGTCAGTTCTTGCTCATTTTAAGATGGCTTGACCAGCATATTGCTTGAGTGTTACTTTATTTCACTACAGCAGTGTGATGTGGTTATTGCATCATATCCTAACACATGAAACTGAAGATTATTCATACAACAACATTGAAAAAGCTCTATGTCATGTCTGATAGTAATTTTAAAAAGTCATTGTGGAACACCAGTAAAGAGGCATTGCATCATTACTGCAGCTTTTTGTGTGCTTGAGGAATATGTGTGCAAACCCAACAATCAGACACATTGATGATGTCAGCATATTGCGGAGAGATCTGGTAGTAGGTGTTTCCCAGGAGGTTTTGCCTCTGATGATTGACAGGCGCTTGTGTCTCGGCATTCAGGAGGATCCACAGAGTCATTCCTCCACCGAGGCAACTTCTTGCTGTGGGGCAGCACAGTGGCAGTGGCTCCCTGCAGAAATTAATAATCCCCTCAAATAATCCCAGATGTGTGAAATTTCCTTGACCCTTGTTTCTGAGCTGCCTTTGGGTCTGAACAGAAGGCTGGTCATTGCAGTCCACCGTAGACGAGAGCTCCTAATGGTTGGGACAGCGGTCCAGTTAATAATGGGGCTGATGGAAAGAATGTACATGTTTGCACTGAGGTCCCCAAGTGTGTAAGATACAGAGTGAGCAGAGCTGGGGTGAGTGGACAGCTATGACACAGCTGTTTGCAGTCTTGTTCCTGGTCCTGTTTCTGTTACTGTTACTGTTATTGTTCCTGGTCTTGGTCCTGGTCCTGTTTCTGTTACTGTTCCTGGTCTGATCCTGACAGCATCTTGTCAAAGATGGTGGAATCAGGAAAGGGATCTTCTATAGCTTTTATTTGTGCTTTTATTGCCTGGTCCAGCAAAGACCACTTTACCTACAGTTCTTCTGCAGGGTGGATCATTATCAGAGCCTTGATGTTACACTCTTTCTTTTATGTTTGTTCTTAAAAATGTTTCTAAAATGAAAATAAAAAAATTATTTGGCCCTATAATTCTAACCAAGACGATTTTTGTAATTTCTGTATAAAAATATTATTGTCCTGCTTTTACTTGAATGTGTCACCCTTTATTCAATGTAATAATAATAAATAATAATGCATTTTATTTATCAGGTGCCTTTCTGAACACTCAAGGTCACCTTACATGGTATTAAAATGTATAGAAGACTGACAAGACACTACAGATACATACATGATTTTAAAAACAGTTTGAAAAGACAAAGAAAAATAAAATAATGTTTTTAAAATAAAATTATAAAATTACAGTTATATAAAATTATTGTAATAAAGAAATAAATGAAATAAAAGTGCAATGGGGGGAGTGGATAGCTATGTCCTGTTCAGGCGAGAGCTAGTGTGAAGAGGTGAGTTTTTAAATAAAATCTTAAAAGTGGAGAGAGTCTCAGCATTACGGATGTGGGGAGGGAGTGCGTTCCAGAGTTTAGGTGCTGCACAGGAGAAAGCCCGATCACCAAGAGTGGAGTGGCGAGATGTGGGGACAGTTAGAGGTCTTGCAGAGGAGAAGCGAGGGAGTGGGTGTGTGGTCCAGTAGATGATCAGTGAGATAGGCCTGAGCTAAACCATGAAGTTTCCAGGTTAGCAGGAGGGTTTTGAATTGTATTCGGAATTTTACTGGCAGCCAAAGAAGTTTGTACAGGATTGGAGAGATGTGATCGTATGATTTAGTGTGGGTCAGTATTCGTGCTGCAGGATTTTGAACTAATTGAAGTTTGCGTATTGATCTGATAGATTTTTTTTCCGTTATCAGTCTTCAAA
Organism: Anguilla japonica; assembly: GCA_025169545.1. Lineage (NCBI taxonomy): Eukaryota > Metazoa > Chordata > Actinopteri > Anguilliformes > Anguillidae > Anguilla > Anguilla japonica. Next base: position 50,288,746 of record CM045890.1, on the reverse strand, counting down.
TGAAAAAGTAAATTTGACCCATAATACTCAGTAATATTTACAATATTTTTAAAACTTTCTGAGAGTTCTGTGCAGCACAGCAACAGTGAGAATGAAATAGCAAAATAAATGCTGAATTAGCCCTACAACTTACTGACCATTTAAGTGTTATAAAATGCCTGTAAGGTACTCACAGTCCTCTTCTTCATCAGGAGCAGGACTACAATCATAAAAAACATCATAATCATCATCTTCACTACCATCAGCATCATCTGTGACTGATTTAAGCTGCAGCCAGACAGGTTTATGGTCTGAGTACACTTCGTGAGTGTCAAGGATCTCACAGGTTTCGACTCGACACATGTCATTTTTCTTCATGAAGATGTAATCTAACCTGGACCTGCTATCCTTTTGACAGTATGTGTATGTTTTCTCCTCTGGGTGGATTTCTCTCCAGACATCCACAAGGTTGAGGTGTGTTGTCATTTCCTGAACACATCCTCGCAAAGCAGCATGCCGCATATTTAGGGCTCTTGATGTCCTGTCCAAGGCCCGGTCGAGAGCAGTGTTGAAGTCTCCTCCAATCACCAACACTCCTTCAGTGTTCCTCTTCAGGTATTGTATGAGACTGAACGAAACACCACTGTCTGGCCAATGGCTGTACACGCTCACAAGGGTGTAAAGCTGGCCTTGTAGTTTACATTTCACTACAAGGAAACGTCCACCATGATCTGAATTGGTATCTAACAGCTCAAAACCAATGTCCTTTCGAATGAGGATGGCAACTCCTCTGCGGCGTGGGTGATACGTTGTGAAGAATTGTTTCCATTTTTGAAACGGGTACAATACATGAGTGTCATTTGGTCCAATGTGAGTCTCCTGAAGAAAAATAATGCTAACATTATTCTTTTTGGCTATCTTAAAGACGACTTTTAATTTTTTTTTTCTTTTTTTTTTTTTCTGGTTTTTTCTTTTATTTCTTTTTTAATCCCATTTATATTCCAAGACATTAGATATGTTGGCTTGATCTCTGGCTGCATTGTGCTTGTTCCTGGCTGCATTGTGTCTGGAGTTACATTGGAGTTCCCCTGAATCTTAATTCACACAGTAGAGTTCCTCTGCTTCAAATGTCAAATGCAGTAAAGTTCCTCTGCTTCAGACACACATACAGTAGAGTTTCTCTGCTTCAGACGTTACATACAGTAGAGTTTCTCTGCTTCAGATCTGATTCTCTCATCTCAGGTGAGTGCTGCCTTACCTGTGCAAAACAGCAGATATGTGTGAAATCAAGATGAGGGATGTTATTAAAAGACACCTCAAGTATTTCAACTGTTGCATCTGGTCTCTTGCAGAAATGCACTGTCAGTGCCATGGCCCTGATTATTTACACAGGCCTGGAGCTTTGTCCTTAAGTCTTTTAATTTTGAGGGGGATAAAAGGAGCTCTATATCTGCAGTCACTGCTGCTGTGCATGCAGATGTGTACCGTATGTCACATTCCGTAATACCATATGAGAAAATCTGTTATCAAAAAGTAGAATTGTGTCATTTCAGGACTGTGTTAGAGGCAAGAAATTGAGGCAAGAAATTCCAGATGAATCACCCATCTAGTGCAGTCTGTGTTTGGTACCCTTTATGACACAGAAGATTCCCTTTGTCTGCTGTTCATTCACTGTTCTGTGAAAATACGATTGATTTATTGAGTGTTTGGTGCCATAAATCCAAACCAATAATAGCTCAAATATACTTGTATAGATTTAATGTCTATCCAACACATTAATAGCAGACAGCAGTGTGAGCTGTGTTGGTTTCCTTCAGACAATGCTGTTCAATGTTGTTCATGTCAGTCATTGTTCAATGATAGCTTGATGCTGTGCAGTATTACAGTAACTTAGCTTGTCGATGTGCTGGAGTAATGTAATTTTACTCACCTGCACAGTTGTGAGTACACCTGTAGAGGCCAGCAGAGTTCACCGAGCCTGAAAGACAAATATCAGATGATTGAGATAAGCATGTGACTTCCTGAATTTGGACCAATAAGAAACATGTGTGTGTGCTGATTCATGATCAAATATTATAGCAGGGCTGGTACGGTTAGCCGGCAATTTCCGCAAGCAAAGGGCAGGTTTCCTTGGCAACTGTGTACCTCAGCACCGGACAAAAACAGGCAAAAAGTTTTTTTTTTTTTTACCATCGTTGCATTTCTTTGGGTATCCTTTCTGTTGTTGTTTCCCTCTTTCCGAGCTTGGTAGTTTGGAGATTCACTCAAAGGCGGGGGAGTGTGAACAGGAGCTGGAAGTGCTGCTCGCTCCAGAACACTCAGAAATGGAGTCCAGGCAGTTGACTAAGCCAATTGCAGAGTCTCAGTCATACCGTAGTTGGGTATCGTTACTCCCTAGACCCAAAAAAGCACCATCTAAGTTCCACAGAACTTCAAAGCATATGTCATTGGTCTACTGCATACACTAGTTAAAATCCCCAGACATTATGAATTCAATAATGTCAAAATGTCAGAAGACTTGGAATATGGAATAAACAGCCCTAGCAGAAAATGCATTATGTAACTGATTATTATAGCAACAAGAGGAATGTATATCGCCACCTATTGCAGTGCAGATATTTGTAAGCATTTCTCAATACTGAGTTTGCTTTTTTAAAACTCACAGTTCACAGTTAGCACAACAGCAGTCTATGTGGACCAAACTGTTAATGATTTTTATTGCTTTAACACAAAATGTATTCAATGATCACAGCATTCTAAACTATTTTCTCACTGAAGTTCAATCACAACCAGAACGGTGTTAAGTATCTGCAGCCTAACCTACGAGATTCAAGTCGACAACAGTTCGCTAAATCACAAATGCTATGCTGAGATATATGTAAACAATGAAAACGAGCCATATATATATATATATATATATATATATATATACTGTATATATATATGGCTCATTATACTGTATAAATATGGCTCGTTTTCATTGTTTACAGGAGAAAGTATAAAATGGGCAAAGACAGTCTTTCGGTACGATTTGCTGTAGTGTAATGTTGTTAGTCCTGCTATTTTGAACTCTGGTACTGACATAATCTAAGCAGTACAAAGTGAAAATTATTCAAAATGTCATTGCCTAGTGCTGATAAATGTATCCCATCACTTCAGACCCCTTCACTTTTTCCACATTTTGTGACGTTACAGCCTTATTCTAAAATTGATTAAATTCATTTTTATTCTCATCAATCTACACACAATACCTGATGCTCTGATGCTCTGTCAGAGTGGCCATGGGGTTCTTGGTCACCTCCCTGACCAAGGCCCTTCTCCCTTGATTGCTCAGTTTGGCCAGGCAGCCAGCTCTAGGAAGAGTCCTGGTGGTTCTAAACTTCTTCCATTTAAGAATGATGGAGGTCACTGTGTTCTTCAGGACCTTCAATGCTGCAGAAATGTTTTGTACCTTCCCCAGATCTGTACCTCGACACAATCCTGTCTCGGAGGTCTATGGACAAATTCCTTCAACTTCATGGCTTGGTTTTTGCTCTGACATGCACTGTCAACTGTGGGACCTTATACAGACAGATGTGTGCCTCTCCAAATCATGTCCAATCAATTGCATTTACCACAGGTGGACTCCAATCAAGTTGTAGAAACATCTCAAGTATGATCAATGGAAACAGGATGTACCTGAGCTCACTTTTTAGTGTCATAGCAAAAGGTCTGAATACTTCTGTAAATGTGATATTTCAGATTTTTATTTTTAATAAATTTGGAAAGAATTCTAAAAATCAGTTTTCTCTTTGTCATTATGGGGTATTGTGTGTACATTGCTGAGAATAAAAATGAATTTAGTCAATTTTAGAAGGCTTTAATGTAACAAAATGTGGAAAAAGTGAAGGGGTCTGAATATTTTGTACGTCACAGTAAATTATTGTGAATAGTTTAACAGTAAATTGCTGTGAAGCTTATTATGAAAGCACTGCAATTAGCAGCCAGAAATTTATTTTAAATCTGCAGCCGATTATTTTACAGTTTATGGGTCACAGACTTCAAGCAGTCATTGCATGCAAAGGATATGCAAAAAAGTACTAAAAATAACTACTTTAATTTACTTAACACTAATATGTCTCAAACATTATGGTACGCTAAAATGAAGTGAATATGAAAATACCCTGAAATAAAAGCTGAGAACTAGATGTACATTGTCTGATTACAGATCAAAAATTCAGGAGTGCAGAGCCAAATCAGGAAATAATATGACTTTGTCCCAGATATTATATGTATATACAACCCTCTTGGAATTTTTTTCTTCCATTATTTTTCATTTTGTAATCCATGTATGCCAAAAATGTTCTTAACCGAACGTTGTAATGCTGATGTAACAATCCCTATTTGTAATTGAGAGCAATAGAGTTCTAGAACGCTGACTTTGAAATTTGAAAAAAATTCTAAAGAATCTACTCTTCCAAAGGTAAAAAATGCAAAAATAAAAAATCTAATTCTCTGTTGGGTGCCATTGTTATTTTTTGAGATTTAAAGAAAAAATAAACTTCCCTCTTTTCAACAAATTCTCTAGCACTGAGAATTTTTAACTAAACATACAACTAATCAAAATTTTCAATTTTCATCTGGGGGACGTCACTGGGTTAAAGTAAGCAATCATTCTCCCCATTTCCAGCTTCTACGAAGGGAAACATTGGAAAAATATCAGTGCAAATCTGCACTGTACCACAGAACCAGATTTGTACTTTCAGAGAATAATAAGGTTGTATTTGAATACTCACTACAGTCCCAAGCTGTAGATCTCTATCAAAGCCATGCTTTTGTCCCCTTGCATGTTTTTTAAATGCTGTTTCAAAGATCTGGCCAGTCTGTAGTCAGCAAAGAGGAAATGGCCAATGAGGCATTCATCTGGGTCTATTTTTGCCTCAAGGGCACTGGGTCTGGAGTTTTGTGCCTTTAAAAGTGTAGCCATAATGATGTCATTGTCATACCCATACTTCACTTTTTGAAGCTGCATTGCTTTTGCAGCCAAGTTCTCAGATTCTAAATGCAAATTTGGGATAAAGGAGATAAGGATACCATGAGTGCCAGAAAACAAGCTAAAGCAAATGGGATCATGGTCTGAAACATTTGTTCGTCTGATCTCACAACTCTGAACTAAACTGACAGAAGTTTTCTGTATGAAAAAGTAATCTAACCTTGACTCGGTAAGTCCTTGAGCATACGTGTATCCTCTCTCCGTTGGATTGATTTTTCTCCAGATGTCCAAAAGATTGAGGGATTTTGTGAAAGTCTCAACACATTTCCACAAATCAGCGTGTTGTTTATTTGGTCCTGTTGATGTCCTGTCTAAGTGTGGGTTGAGTGCAGTGTTGAAGTCTCCTCCAATTACTAGCACCCCTAAATCAATCCCATTTAGGCAGAGTGCGATATTGTCTAAAACACGGTTGTCACGTTTGTGGTTGTACACATTCACAAAGGTAAAAAGTTGACCTCGTAGTTTACAGAGAAGTATAATGCTACTTCCTTCATTATCTTCACAGTCATGAACATATTCCCAATCCATCGTCTCCCTAATTAGGATGGCCACTCCTTTTTGACATTTATCATACTTTGTGAAATATTTTGTGAAGCCGTCCAGCTCATCAAATACATCTTCGTCATCTGGGCCAATGTGGGTTTCTTGAAGAAAGACAACATGTGAATCCTTGATTTCTTCCAAAACTTTCTTTTTATTTTTATATTTAAGTCCATTAATGTTCCAGGATAAACAACGAAAGACTTGATGTCTTGATCCACTCATGTCTGTAAAACATGGGCTAGAGTATGAATGAATGAAGGAATGAATGAATTTATTTGACAATTTAAAAACAGGATTTCATAAGACTGCATAGCAGACAGCAATCCTTTAAAAATTGTCAAGGATAGAAACAGAAGACAGCCAGCAGGCTTACTTCCATTGTGGCCCTCTAACATTCAAACAGACATGACAAAACATCCAATACAATACAGTTAATGCAATAAAAACAAATATGACAGAACAATACATTACAGTTTTTCTCAATTGCTAACACACTAAAACTGGTTCTTTTAGCAAAAACTCCCAAATTATTACTTCAGTTCTCAGAGGACCAACACATCTCTCAAAACTATAAACACGTTTCACTTGTTTTAACACATGCTGCCAATTGTTAAACTTTTTCTGCAAATCTCTACAAACAAATGCTCTCATGAATCACTGGTTACACACTGTGCTCATGCAACAAACACTAGTAGTCAAAACAGTTAACTCAAGTCATCACAACCTAAACTCAGGTAACACAGCTTTCTCTAGGTGCAAACACTTGGCAGCAAAATTGTTTACACACCAGTCACAAACTCTGGATCAATAAATAGGGCCACAGTTTGCGTCTGTGTGCTTTTGAACAATGTATCCTCAAAATGGACAAGCTGTCCAAAGATCAGGAAGACAAAGGAGACGAAGAGGTAGGAGACAATTTGTCCCAGACGAAATACGTGCCACCTTGATTGACCATGTGCTGGTGCATGGTATGATGATGAGGGAAGCTGGACAGAGAGTTCAGCCAAACTTGAATCGTTTCACAGTGGCATCCATTGTCCATACTTTCAGACAAGAAAACAGGTACTATAATTTACTGTAATGTTATATATTGCATCTGCTGTACTGCTCTGAAAGGATATGCTGTCTATGTAATGTTGAAGTGTATTTACAGACTATATGTTCTTTAGATTTTATTGCTGTTTGTTTATAGTGCTGCATATACTGAGTTCCTTTTATGAATGCTACTCTCCTTTGAAAATACTACATTTTTTGTTCCTTCAACTGTGTTGTGGTTACTGTACAGTACTTTTCACTCAGCATCACTTTTCAGTACTACAGATAAAATATTTGGAAATTTGCACACTCCCTCATTTGTTAGTAGTGTAACATTGCAAAGATCAAAATCTGAAAACCATAAAATAAGTAGAATAACCAGGAGAAAATAATTCCTGACGCACTGCTATAAAAGGTTTTTGCCGTAGTGCTTTGAATTTATCTCACTGATGTGTTATGGGTAATCTACATTGTCTGTGTTTTCGATGGCTTGTGTGTGCCATTTGAAGGCAAAGTTTAATTTTGATGGAAGAGTATATGTTTTTGAGAAGATAATTTGAGTTTGGCATGGATGTTTGAAGTTTGTGCTGATTGATGTGTAGTTTTGGGATTGTGTTAATAGTTCTGAGAAAAAGGGGAATTGTTTCATTAAATGTGTCTTAGCAATCAAAAAAAACTGTAATCAGACACACGTCATAAGACAATTTGACACAATAATGCAGACCTGCTGGGTTAATTCAGACGTACACACAGAGCCAACACATGGTGAAAGAATTAGAAAATAAGGGTTAACAGACAAAAGAACGTAAAATAATAAAGGCGTGGTGTTTTGTTTGGTGACAAGTATGAGAGTCCGTATTTTCTGGCACACACCCCACACGACCGTGTGATTCAATAATGCCAATCTGCAGGTTTGGTCGTTCAGATGAACAGAGACTGTGCAGCCAGAGGAATGAGAATATAACACATGAAAGAAGATGAGGTCATTAAGGAGTGGGGTTTTGCATGGTCACACCTATGAGGATCTGTGTTTCATAATATGAGAATTATAGTGTCATATTTGTAAAAATAGGTTATATGCAAATAAATGCCAAATTTATCATTCTTTATATGTGTGTGATGTTAAAAATTGAAAAAATCAGGGAGTAATCACTGTTTTTAGGTAGTCCTTAGTGATAAAGCAGATGGAGCTGGAATTAGACTACATGGTCCAATCCGTATTGAAACAACATCCAGTCACACATTTTTAGCTTTCAGACCCCACAGTCAGCTGTGTTGCTTTTGTCAAGTGATTCTGAGATTATGCAAGAAAAATGATAGGTACTTTTACAGTTTCACATTTGCTTGAACATATTTGTCCATTCAGGAATCACATTTTCAAAACAGTTCAGTACCACAGAGTTCTAAACAGAAGCTTGTTTGCCAAAATAAAACATTTTACTTGCAAAATGCCCAACAATCAGAAAACATTAAACACATGCCTCAATAGAACATACTTCCATCAAACAATACAACTTGTGATCACATTAATATATTCTTTAATCACTCATTACACAATTCCCGAAAAACAACTCATTACAGACTATAGCTATCAATATGAAGCTATTCAACATTTACTTGTGTTGTATGCCTGTGCCATTTGTTGATAACATACGTAGCTGTGGTATGTGCCAAAGACAAGGGAATACATCACAACATGGACTGAATTTTTTTTTTTCTCCTGATGGGAATTTACTAGAGAGTATCCCATCCCTCTTCCCAATTTTGAGTGGCCAATAGAAACTGTAACCCCGTCCCAATGCTGCAATGTCGTCTGTGGACTCTGGCTGGTGTGCACTAGTATGCCTGCCCTACAGAACACAGACCTGCAGGGCCCCTGGCCACAGGTCCCACTCGGTCCAAAGTGCCATGGTGCCTGTCAGGAAGCTCATCGGTATGCTTGTTTAATATTAATGTCAACCTCCATCTTACATGTATCTTCTGGAAATGAAACTTACTGCAGTATATATTAAATGATACTGTCAAAATCATAAAGGTATTGAAAAACTTATAATTCATTGGCAAGGATAGAAATTATTTCCTGTCTCAGACATTAATATGTACAGGGTTTCCCCTACATAGAGACAGCAGCAGCATTGCAGCACCACTGCTAAATTTCTGGTGCCGCTGCTAGAATTGCTATTTATTTATTTATTTAAGGTGTGATTATTTAATTTCCTCATGTAATTTTAATCATGTAGTTTAATCCCAGTAAGTGACTGACTGATTCTATGACACTCGTTACAAACAAAGCTTCCAAGTTTTTGCTGTACACTGAAAATTTCTCTACTTGAAAGTCTTCAGCTCATCAAAAGTAAAATATAAAATATTTAAATATCATAAAATTGTAATTGATTTATACTGTAACTTTAGCAGTAAACTGCACTGTCTATTGTTCCATAGTCTTTCATATTCACAATCACATGATGTGATGTCTACAGACAGGTCAGGGTGTTTGTCTTCAGTCCAATGGCCAGGCATGATAAATCACATAACATAACATAATGAAGAGAACAGGTCATTCAGCGCAACATTGCTGGCCATTTTCTTACCTTTGAATTGTACCTACTGTAGTGCTCAGTTTACCTCCAAACTAGATAGCATCTAGCACAGCTCTAAGGCCTGGTCTTCAAAACCCGCAGAGTTTCTGCTTTAACTTACATGACCTGGCAAGCTATTCCACGCAGTGACTACTCATGTCACCTTTAAATGTTAACACGTCTCATTAGTAAAAAAAAAAAAAAAACCTCAAAACACAGCTTTAATATTTCAAGTTGTTTGCTGTGTATATACATCTGCTGATGCATCTGGACACATCTTCAGTGATGTTCCTGGAATCATCGAGTGTTTCGGGTCTTTCAACATCATACACTCTCCTCCAGGTGACCCAGCCAGGGCTGATCAGACCCCAGCTTACATTACAGGCATTTAGCAGACGCTCTTATCCAGAGCGACTTACACAACTTTTACGTAGCATTCTGCATTGTATCCATTTTATACAGCTGGATATATACTGAAGCAATTTTGGTTAAGTACCTTGCTCAAGGGTACAACGGCAGTGCCCTAGCTTGTGTTCCGATGGCTAGCTACTTATGACCCCATGGCTTTCCTCTTTTGAGCCACAGCCATCTTGAAGCCCTCTCTGCCGCATCGGTGGTACTGCGGATGGCTCTCCTCTTCCTCTCTCCCTTGATGTCCAAATTGTTGAAGGCTCTGGCTAAAGAACGGGCTGCGAATCCCCTGCATCCACTGGGAGACACCTCGCTCTCCACCCAGCCTGCTGACATTTGCTGACCAGACCCGCATACTTGGAGAGCTTCCTTTCAAAGGCCTCTTCCAAGTGATCTTCCCATGGGACTGTCAGCTCCAACAGCACAGCTTGCTCGGTGGACTCAGACACAAGATGTCTGTTCGCAGGGTGGTTGCTGCGATATGGTTGGGGAACTTCAGCTGCCGTTCAAGGTCCACCAACAGTTGCCAGTCCCGTGCAGAGGTCAGGATGCCTGCAGATGTTCTTCTGGTGGGTTTTGGCTGCTCCCCAGCTCTGACAAAGGCGATGGTCTGCTTGGAGGGTCGGGTCCACTTCGCCCACTCAACTCCTGTGCTGATGGCTTCAGCGATGGTCTTCGGGACCTGATCATGCCTCCATCGGTACTGGCCCTCTCCAAGTGCGTTTATGAAGCAGCTAAGGATGTGCTCCAGGGTTCCTCGCTTGGAGCACAGTGGGCAAGCTGGTGACTCTGCTTTTTTATTCCATAAACGAATAGCCAACCATCTCCAGAGTCACTATCTCTCAGCTTCTCTAACTAGCAACTGCTCCTAAAGATGAAGAAGTCATATTTTTTAAAAAGATTTTAAAAGATGATCTCCTTTCACAAACAAAGGGGAGAGTCGCCATAACTGCAACGCTTGGTAAATGTAACGCGGTCAATAACTTAATGTACAATATCGCTCCCAAAGACATTTCTGATTTGCAATTCAGTCCTCTACTGCCTCCCAAAAGAAAGGGAGCAATGTGATAGCTTTTGTTCTGTTCCTCTCCCTTATAGCTTTATTCATCCACCAGGTAGACTGTTTTTTCAACATGCTTTTTTAAACATTTGGAATGAATTCATTTGTGCATCAAGAATAAGCCTTTTGAACCTGCCCCACATTTTATTCACTGTCTTTCAATCAAGAAGTTATTTAAACTCTTGCATCTTGTTAAAGTTGGCATGCCTAAAATTTATAACTCTGTATTTAGAGGAGGCCCTCTTAATTGGCCAAAATATATCAAAACTAACTGTGGAAAGATCACTTGTCCCAAATGGCTCCACTACCTCTGTGCTGCAAATTCTGTTAAGATCATTACACAGCACAAGATTCAGTGAGGAGTCTGTATTTTGATAATCTCTCATCAAAACCAACTAACACTCTCTACCAAATGTGCAGAACCTGTTCAGCAGAGCTGAATTTGGGTTATTGTTTCAACAGGCGAGGACTTGTGGGTGCAAGACAGAGGAATTCTGTGTAACTGTACATAACTTGTACAGTCAGATGTGTGCTTGTTAAGGAAATGCACAAAACCTGTATAACTGGGTGTGTGCTCTACTGGACTGGTTAAGCTTGAAGTGTAGGACGTATATGGAATTCTTGTCAGTGCATTCCACAATATTACTCTGGATTTTCTGGGGCCTGCCTCAGTGTTGAACTCTCCAATGGTCGACACATATCAGAAAGATTCTTGGAATGTAAAGCTTTCATTGGATGAAGGGTTGCACTTTAAGCAAATGGTGATGGTGCAGTACCTTGGTTTATCCTCTAGATGGCAGAAAATGCTATAATAAGATAATCTGTGAAAGAAATTGTAGCCCATATACTGAGCTGATTCTCTGCTCCTGTTTGTCCATTCTCTTATTTTGAGGACAGTGATAACCTGCAGATGTTTAAACAAGGGAGTTGAGACTGAGGTCATGCAGGGTCTATAGGAGCCCTTTTGATTGATAGACTGTGTCCTTACAGTAGACTGTGCTGTACATTACATTCTCCTCAAGGGGGCGCCAGAGAAAAAGGTTTGCAACCTCACTGGCAGGGCTAATAAGGTAAGAAGTTCGGACTGAAAACCTCCCCACATCAGCTCACAGTGTGCACTGGATATTCACAGAGCGTCTTGAGTAGGACAGCAGTGACCCGAACAAGAGGACATGAACAAGCTTTATGGAGCATGGCGTACAGCTTGTGATGACTCACACAGCCCTGCATTCATCGCTCGGGAGAATGGTGCTTGCTAATTGGATGAAATGTAGCCCCGCCTGCACCCAAAGACCCAGGTCCTCTGGACTAAAAACCCAAATAAACGGTAATCCCTGACCCCAGGGTTTGCTTCTCACTCTCCATTGATGGACTTGTGTGTTGTACTGTATGAGCCTTGCTAACTGCCGTAGCTGGTGACCTGGGATGAACCCGCCTCCAGACAGTGACATCACAAGCTAGTGTACAACTGAATGGAAAATGCAAGTCCTGTGAGGCTACATGTATCCACCAGGATCAAACTTCCATCTAGAGCATATGTGTGCACAGATACTTACTGTTGTATGTCTGCACCTCCCTTGGTTCATCTTAACGGGTGACTGAGGGACTCCCAAGCTTGCAGGACCCAGTATGCTCTCTTCTGGAACAAACCAACCTTTATCTGGTTTGATTCCCAACTGTACAACCATGTCATTGTCGCACAATTGTTTTTTGAGTAGGTTTTGATAAGCTTGTTGGAGATAAAAGGATGTGTATGTATACGTGGGGGGGGGGGGGAATATTTTTGTACTTTCTTTTCACATTTTAGTGAAGAACATTTTGTCTTCTGTGAAGATTTGCAATCAGGTTCCTTCTGTTCAATGAGGTGAATGTAATCAATAAACATGGTTTTGTAAGAGTGTGTGCTTTAGTGTGTTTGATCTGACCACTTTGTTACAAAGACATGTCCAAGTGTATAGATGCCAAACATGCCCTAACAGCACAGGACTACATGTCATCCATGTAACACGTATGTCTGTGGCTGTGGGGCCTTGGGGAACATGGGTCATGTACAGTAATACATATGACTGGTCCTGTGTCATTTACACCTGGTCGTTTTATGCATCTTGAGCATCTGGATTATATCCAGATCGGGGTTATCCACATCAAAATGCACGTGTGCATGCTCTCAAGATGCATTGCTTGAAGCTATTCTTAATAGCAATATGGAAGGATAATTCTGTTCAGAACAAACCTACTATAAGAGTAGTTACAGAAATCAGACTTTGCTATGGCTGCAACCAGGGAGGACAGCCATCTTCTGTTGTATGTTGTCTGTCGGATATGACATCTTCGCTTAATTTCAAGAAACTGAAAAATGCCATAAAACTTGCTGTTTTGGAAGTGGCTACCATCTTTGTTCTTCGAGAGGCGGAAGAAAACAGGAAGTGGGTTGTTCAGGTTTTGCATTTTACATGCAAACAGCAATCGGATTTCAATTTGGCTAACCAAAGAAGAATCTGACTGCCAAGTGTAAGTGCAATGTGGTTAAGTCTTATTTGGATTCAATCTAGATAAAAGTCATTTGAAGTGACCAGGCAAAAATGGGGTGAGTGAGAACATGTCACATACTCCATATGAACTTGACTCATCAGTGCCATGTGCACATGTCCCAGTTGACGCATATGTATACTGATCCTCAAGTCTTTGGGGAGTATATCATTCTTTTGGTAACTTTTTTTATTTTTGGTCTGCATGGAAAATCCAGCCTGGCTGGTAAACACTATGAGAGCTCACTGTGTACATTGGGGGGTTTTCAACAATTTCTGATCCATGGACCCCCACCCAGGCTCAAAGGCGTAGTAGAGGGTGTGATCTCAGACCCACGGTGGTACCTTTGCAAACCTCCTGTGGACCACAGACCTCCAGTTGTAAACCCAGGAAGTGCACACTTCCACACTGTATCTTAGTACAGCCTGCAGTTCAGTACTGGCCTCTAGAGGGTGCCCCAGTATTATTTAATGGCAGCGTTACAGGCCAATGTTCAATGTGCATGTGAGCTTTATACAGTAGGTGCATTTATATATATACATACATACACACACAGTGTGTAATCACACTTTTGCTTTCATTTAATCAAGTCTATAAAGAAGTATCTGCCATTGACCCTCCAGCATATTACACAATACACAAATGGGGGGGGGGGGGGGGGGGGGGGGGGGGGGGTGGGGTGTTAAGAAATATATTATTATTGAAATACATATTAATATCATATTTGGCATTATATTTTTGAAGTAAGACAGCACAGAGCTAGCAGGTGGTTTCTATCTCTCATCCAGAAGTGGTGGCTAAGTGGGGGAACCAGGTCATGGGAGGGGGTATGAGGGGTGTTGAATGAGCAGTGTGAGCATGCAGAAGTAATCAATTCTGAGATTCAGTCATTAACAACAAAATCAATTTGTCTCCCAAATTCCCTCCACTGTGTGTGTTCCCAATGATGATTTTTTTAAACCATCTCTTTATGAATACATTTGTACATAAATTTGACAAATCGGCCAAATAATTTTTTGCACAACTCATTTTCCTCAATATTGTTTTTGTAAGACTCCAAGAGTTGGGAGAAAAAGGTTTGAGGCAGGACTGTAAATAATCAGTATTCTTTATTCGGCAGAAGGGGAATCAGTTCACACAACAAAGATGCATGTCCAAATTCCACAGAGGGGCAGTCCCTCTGGGCATTTATAACAGTCATGTTACATCATTCTGTGTTTGCATTCAGCTCAGCCAATCATCATTCATTATGTTTGCTGGTCTCCCAAATCAGGTAAACATGGTCAGATTTACTGCTTCCTCTCCCATCTGAACTACAATATTAGTCATTAGAAACAATTAGAAACAATAATATTGATTAATAGTAATTAATTATGTTAAGAAAAATACACACATATTTAAAATGTAACATTTTAACTCCAACATCTCCCTTTTAAACACATATGAATATAATGAATATAGGCTTGACAATCAATAAAAGGTTAACATGTCAGGTCTCACTCATTTAAGATGGCTCGGCCGGCTTCATCTTTAATTATTGTATATAGTTACAGCACTAGAAAATCACCACTTATTACATTTTACTGGACACCCAGATAAGGTCAATAAAGTTAGGTTTACTGTTTTAGTGAGTAAGCTAGGGCTAAACTCCCTCTTCAGCATAGGCCCCCTCCCATTTAAACTATAGGATGTGAGTTATTGTATTCGTTAATATGAGCAAAATTACACACATACATATAAAATATAAGTCACTCCTACATTTTCACCCTAACAATCTTCCCTTTAAATATATTTGGATATAATGAATATTAGTTTCACAGCAAAAAGATTAAAATGTCAGATCTTGCTCATTTTAAGGCCTATTGCTTGAGTGTTACTTTATTTCACTCCAGCAGTGTGATGTGGTTATTGCGTCATATCCTAACACATGAAACACAGCTTTTTCAATGTTATTGTATGAATAATCTTCAATGTCATGTCTGATAGTAATTTTAAAAAGTCATTGTGGAACACCGGTAAAGAGGTATTGCATCATTACTGCAGCTTTTTGTTTGCTTGAGGAATATGTGCGCAAACCCAACAATCAGACACATTCATGATGTCAGCATATTGCAGAGAGGTCTGGCAGTAGCTGTTTCCCAGGAGGTTTTGCCTCTGATGATTGACAGGCGCTTGTGTCTCGGCATTCAGGAGGATCCAGAGAGTCATTCCTCCACCGAGGCAACTTCTTGCTGTGAGGAAACAGTGGCTCCCTGCAGAAATTAATAATCCCCTCAGATAATCCCAGACCTGTGAAATGTTCCTTGACCCTTGTTGCTGAGCTGCCTTTGGGTCTGAACAGAAGGCTGGTCATTGCAGTCCACCGTAGACGAGAGCTCCTAATTGTTGGGACAGCGGTCCAGTTAATAATGGGGCTGATGGATAGAATGTGCATGTGTGCATTGAGGTCATCAAGTGTGCAAGATACAGGGTGAGCAGAGCTGGGGTGAGTGGACAGCCATGGCACAGCTGTATGCAGTCATGTTCCTGGTCCTGTTTCTGTTACTGTTACTGTTCCTGTTCCTGGTCCAGGTCCTGGTCCTGGTCCTGGTCCTTGGCCTGGTCCTGTTACTGTTTCTGTTCCTAGTCCCAGTCCTTATACTTTTACTGTTCCTGTTCCTATTTCTGGTCCTGTTACTGCTACTGTTCCTGTTCCTGGTCTTGTGACTGTTCCTGGTCCTGTTACTATTCCTATTCCTGGTCCTGGTCCTGGGTCGGATCCTCTCAGCAGCTTATCAAAGATGGTGGAATCAAGAAAGGGGTCTTCTAGTGCTTTTATTTGTGCTTTTATTGCCTTCTCCAGCAAAGACCACTTTACCTACAGTCCTTCTCCAGGGTGGATCACTATCAAAGCCTTGATGTTGCACTCTTTCTTTCCTGTTTGCTCTGTCATTTCTTTCAAATGTTTCTACACTGCAAAATAATTATTCTTTGGCGCTGTTATTCTAACCAAGACCATTTTTGTAATTTCTACAAGAAAATATCATTTTTCTTGTATGTTTCATCCTTTATTCAATGTGTTACTTGTTATTTTTTTGTCTGTTAACTGTCTTCCGTAGCTTATTCTTCTGCCTAGTTGGCTTTGCAGAGGTTAGGTCTGAATAGTGTTCACTGTGTGAACTAAACTGTGTTCTTGGCTAGAAATAGCCGTACAAAATAAGTATTGTATCTTACTGAACCTGTGTTTAGTAGTTGTCTATGACCATGAAATGCACTTTTTGTACGTCGCTTTGGATAAAAGCGTCTGCCAAATAAATGTAATGTAATGTTCTAACAAATAAGTAAATTTGATCCGTAATACTCAGTAATATTTACAATATTTTTAAAACTTTCTGAGAGTTCTGTGCAGCACAGCAACAGTGAGAATGAAATAGTGAAATAAATGTTGGATTAGCCCTACACTTACTGATCGTTTAAGTGTTACAGTAGTATATTGTATGTTAGCAATAGCCTTCATGTAGGTTTTTGTTCAGCTGAATGTTAATTAGCACCAGGGAGGAGTTTGCTATGCGCGAATATGACTTCCCTTGCATTGCAGTTATTGGAAGGATCTTTCTCACTCTTAAAACAGCAAGTGTGTATAAAAAGAAAGTCGCGAGTTAAGAAAATCAGATTCATGGTTCACCCCGGACACTAGCAAGAAATGGTAGAATGTTAGCCTGCATCAAATGACATAAAATGGTTCAATGTGTATTCTTAAGCTGTTTCAGTTTTTTTTTTTTTATATTAAGTTTTCTTTACATAATTTAGTAAAGTGTCACAACATAGTAAACATTAATTTAAAGTGGGCAATTAAGTAAACTTTACTTATTGACTGTGTGAATGTTAAGGTTTACAGATAACAGTTTAATATTTAGTAAGTTAAATTTACCCAAAAAATACTTGCAGAGATTGTTATGAAACTACTTTTGAGTAATTTTTACTCATCAACATCATCATCATCATCATCACTAAAATCACTGTCGCCATCATCATCATCAGTAGCAGCAGCAGCAGCATCATTCTCAACATCATCATCATCATCTTCATTACCATCAGCATCATCTGTGTCTGATTTAAGCTGCAGCCAGACAGGTTTATGGTCTGAGTACGCTGCAGGAGTGTCAATGATCTTACAGGTTTTGACTCGACACATGGAATTTTTCTTCATGAAGATGTAATCTAACCTGGACCTGGTCTCATTTTGACGGTATGTGTATGTTATCTCCTCTGGGTGGATTTCTCTCCAGACATCCACAAGGTTGAGGTGTGTTGTCATTTCCTGAACACATCCTCGCAAAGCAGCATGCCGCATATTTAGGGCTCTTGATGTCCTGTCCAAGGCCTGGTCGAGAGCAGTGTTGAAGTCTCCTCCAATCACCAACAGTCCTTCAATATTCCTCTTCAGGTATTGTAAGAAACTGAACGAAACACCACTGTCTGGCCAATGGTTGTACACGCTCACAAGGGTGTAAAGCTGGCCTTGTAGTTTACATTTCACTACAAGGAAACGTCCACCATGATCTGAATTGGTATCTAACAGCTCAAAACCAATGTCCTTTCGAATGAGGATGGCAACTCCTCTGCGGCGTGGGTGATACGTTGTGAAGAATTGTTCCCATTTTTGAAACGGGTACAATACATGAGTGTCATTTGTTCCAATGTGAGTCTCCTGAAGAAAAATAATGCTAACATTATTCTTTTTGGCTATCTTAAAGACGACTTTTAATATATTTTTTTTTTTTTTTTCTGGTTTTTTCTTTTATTTCTTTTTTAATCCCATTTATATTCCAAGACATTAGATATGTTGGCTTGATCTCTGGCTGCATTGTGCTTGTTCCTGGCTGCATTGTGTCTGGAGTTACATTGGAGTTCCCCTGAATCTTAATTCACACAGTAGAGTTCCTCTGCTTCAAATGTCAAATGCAGTAAAGTTCCTCTGCTTCAGACACACATACAGTAGAGTTCCTCTGCTTCCCCTGTCTGAAGCAGGGGAACGTCTGAAGCAGTTCCCCTGCTTCAGACGTTACAATACAGTAGAGTTTCTCTGCTTCAGACGTTACATACAGTAGAGTTTCTCTGCTTCAGATCTGATTCTCTCATCTCAGGTGAGTGCTGCCTTACCTGTGCAAAACAGCAGATATGTGTGAAATCAAGATGAGGGATGTTATTAAAAGACACCTAAGTATTTCAACTGTTGCATCTGGTCTCTTGCAGAAATGCACTGTCAGTGCCATGGCCCTGATTATTTACACAGGCCTGGAGCTTTGTCCTTAAGTCTTTTAATTTTGAGGGGGATAAAAGGAGCTCTATATCTGCAGTCACTGCTGCTGTGCATGCAGATGTGTACCGTATGTCACATTCCGTAATACCATATGAGAAAATCTGTTATCAAAAAGTAGAATTGTGTCATTTCAGGACTGTGTTAGAATCTTAAATTGAGGCAAGAAATTCCAGATGAATCACCCATCTAGTGCAGTCTGTGTTTGGTACCCTTTATGACACAGAAGATTCCCTTTGTCTGCTGTTCATTCACTGTTCTGTGAAAATGTGATTGATTTATTGAGTGTTTGGTGCCATAAATCCAAACCAATAATAGCTCAAATATACTTGTATAGATTTAATGTCTATCCAACACATTAATAGCAGACAGCAGTGTGAGCTGTGTTGGTTTCCTTCAGACAATGCTGTTCAATGTTGTTCATGTCAGTCATTGTTCAATGATAGCTTGATGCTGTGCAGTATTACAGTAACTTAGCTTGTCGATGTGCTGGAGTAATGTAATTTTACTCACCTGCACAGTTGTGAGTACACCTGTAGAGGCCAGCAGAGTTCACCGAGCCTGAAAGACAAATATCAGATGATTGAGATAAGCATGTGACTTCCTGAATTTGGACCAATAAGAAACATGTGTGTGCTCATTCATGATCAAATATTATAGCAGGGCTGGTACGGTTAGCCGGCAATTTCCCCAAGCAAAGGGCAGGTTTCCTTGGCAACTGTGTACCTCAGCACCAGACAAAAACAGGCAAAAAGTTAATTTTTTTTTTTACCATCGTTGCATTTCTTTGGGTATCCTTTCTGTTGTTGTTTCCCTCTTTCCGAGCTTGGTAGTTTGGAGATTCACTCAAAGGCGGGGGAGTGTGAACAGGAGCTGGAAGTGGTGCTCGCTCCAGAACACTCAGAAATGGAGTCCAGGCAGTTGACTAAGCCAATTGCAGAGTCTCAGTCATAGCGTAGTTGGGTATCGTTACACCCTAGACCCAAAAAAGCACCATCTAAGTTCCACAGGACTTCAAAGCATATGTCATTGGTCTACTGCATACACTAGTTAAAATCCCCAGACATTATGAATTCAATAATGTCAAAATGTCAGAAGACTTGGAATATGGAATAAACAGCCCTAGCAGAAAATGCATTATGTAACTGATTATTATAGCAACAAGAGGAATGTATATCGCCACCTATTGCAGTGCAGATATTTGTAAGCATTTCTCAATACTGAGTTTGCTTTTTTAAAACTCACAGTTCACAGTTAGCACAACAGCAGTCTATGTGGACCAAACTGTTAATGATTTTTATTGCTTTAACACAAAATGTATTCAACGATCACAGCATTCTAAACTATTTTCTCACTGAAGTTCAATCACAACCAGAACGATATTAAGTATCTGCAGCCTAACCTACGAAATTCAAGTTGAAAACAGTTCATTAAATCACAAATTCTATGCTGAGATATAGGTAAACAATGAAAAAGAGCCATATACATATATATGGCTCGTTTTCATTGTTTACAGGAGAAAGTACAAAATGGGCAAAGACAGCCTTTCGATACGATTTGTTGTAGTGTAATGTTGTTAGTCCTGCTTTCTTGAACTCTGGTACTGACATAATCTAAGCAGTACAAAGTGAAAATTATTCAAGATGTCATTGCCTAGTGCTGATAAATGTATCCCATCACTTCAGACCCCTTCACTTTTTCCACATTTTGTGACGTTACAGCCTTATTCTAAAATTGATTAAATTCATTTTTATTCTCATCAATCTACACACAATACCCCATGATGACAAAGCGAAAACAGGTTTAGAAATTTTTGCAGATTTTATTAAAAATAAAAAACTGAAATATCACATACACATGTACACAATACACAAGTATTCAGACCCTTTATTCAGTACTTTGTTGAGGCACCTTCGGCAGCGATTACAGCCTTGACTCTTCTTCGGTATGATGCTACAAGCTTGGCACACCTGTATTTGGGGTATTTCTCCCATTCGTCTCTGCAGATCCTCTCAAGCTCTGGCAGGTTGGATGGTGAGCGTTGCAGCACAGCTATTTTCAGGTCTCTCCAGAGATGTTCGATCAGGTTCCAGTCCAGGCTCTCGCTGGGCCACTCAAGGACATTCACAGACTTGTCCCGAAGCCACTCCTATGTTGTCTTGGCTGTGAGCTTAGGGTCATTGTCCTGTTGGAAGGGGAACCTTCGCCCCAGTATGAGGTCCTGGCGCAGATTTTCATCAATGATCTCTCTGTACTTTGTTCAGTTCATCTTTCCCTTGATCCTGACTAGTCTTCCAGTTCCTGCCGCTGAAAAACATCCCCACAGCATGATGCTGCCACCATCATGCTTCACTGTAGGTATGGTATTGGCCAGGTAAAGAGCGGTGCCTGGTTTCCTCCAGACGTGACACTTGGCATCGTGGCCAAAGGGTTCAATCTTGGTTTCATCAGTCTGGCCACTCTACCATAAAGGCCTGATTGGTGGAGTGCTGCAGAGGTGGTTGTCTTTCTGGAAGTTTCTCCCATCTCCACAAAGGAACTCTGGAGCTCTATCAGAGTGGCCATCGGGTTCTTGGTCACCTCCCTGACCAAGGCCCTTCTCCCCTGATTGCTCAGTTTGGCTGAGCGGCCAGATCTAGAAAGAGTCCTGGTGCTTCTAAACTTCCATTTAAGAATGATGGAGGTCACTGTGTTCTTCGGGACCTTCAATCTGGCAGAAATGTTTTGTACCTTCCCCAGATCTGTACCTCGACACAATTCTGTCTCGGAGGTCTATGGACAAATTCCTTCAACTTCATGGCTTGGTTTTTGCTCTGACATGCATTGTCAACTGTGGGACCTTATATAGACAGGTGTGTGCCTCTCCAAATCATGTCCAATCAATTGGGATGGCAGGTATGCCATCCCGCCAAGTTACGCCTTGGCGGGGGCATGCCCCATACCTATACAGCACCGAGAGTTTGGCACTTTTCAGGGTTCCCCACAGAAATAACCACAACAGCCACAGACACTCAGCCCTTAAAAACATTAAATTATGTACATTCTGACCCCATTTCAACAGACAGATTTCATAAACAACTTCACATGTCCACACAATAAAGCCCCAAACTAAGGGGATTTTGCGCTTTCTCCTTCTTCTTCTTCTTCTTCTTCTTCTTCTTCTTCTCATTCTTCTTCTCATTCTTATTTTTCCTGCCGCCTATCCCACTAATAACATGTCTCCCCATTGGACATTTTACCAACACCCGCCAAATCTTCACCTACACGACCCAATAAAAAACTCGCATACACACGCAAAATACCCATACCTTTTTACTCTGAAACATTTTCAACACAAACAGCTAGTCCGCCTTTGGCCTAGTGGGTAAGGTTACTGTCTTAGGAACACAGGGTCTGAGGTTCAAGCCCAGCAAAGACCATGTTTCTTTAACCTGCTTTTACCCTCACTAATAATTGTCTACTACTTCCCAATTATTGCTTTTGCACCATATCTACCCGCCGTTCACCGAACGTATACACTGTATTATGACGTACCGTCTGCACGTTCAATTGTTAACCGGCTACAATATTGCAAAGACATATGGATTCAACGGGAGCTCTTCTGTGCTTACTCGCCTGTGTTCTTCTTTAAAACCACGGACAGGTTTGCTAATGATATTTCACGCATTGCATAGCTATGTCATGGTGCTGCCCTAACAAAGTGACAGACTGGTAAACGTCTGGTTGAAGGATCGAATCCCGCATCGCGCTCAGGCAGATAATTTCCTCTTTTACACTAACGTTCTCTTACGCTTATATTTGCTTTACCAAAACTCACTCATGGCCACCCATATGCATTTCATGACGGCAAATGTATTCCTTTTATTAAAAAGTTACACCAGTTCACCACTGTGCCATTTCTACTAACTACATTTCTTCACTTGGCTACCGTACAAAACCTTCTTATCAGCAAACGCCACGTTTCTACATTCATGTTACCTCGCCGGTTCTCTATCTAGCCACATACAAACAATTACTGCGTATGTACGTTCTGCAACTCCCCATTAAAACATTACATTTAAAATCATGATTCACTCATAATTATAACTATTAGTACTGAACATGAAAAAAACACTGCAGTGCAATAGATTTCACATGTTACTTAACCCTCCACTTTAACGGCTAACGCTTTATAGCGACTGTTATATATACCGTTCGATAAGGAATATAAGCTCGCTCATGGTCACTCCATTTACTTCGCACTATACCCCGTGATCATGTCAACCTTCACCTAAATGCCCATTCTGCTAAAAACATATTGTTTCAACTACGCTATTTCATAATTGCATCCTAATTTCTCTCACACTGTTGTTATTTTCTCATAAGCAAAGCCTGCTGGGACATATGCGTCTGCTCCTATTCTCCACTATCATGTTTTCCGGTTCTAGTTTAGCAAAACAGCGAAGAGGATTCCTACCTGCAGATAAGCCTATCAAAATGCCTTATAAACCTTACAAACACTGAAAGTGCATCTCCACGAAATAACAGACAAAACGGAGCACGACAGAAGGCTACACAAGTTTGCGACCTAGGGAGTTATAATTCTACGGGCTTGCTGATTCTTTTGCCAGTCAAGGCTCGTTGGATGGACGTCAAATCCGTGAGTACATACACTGGCCATATTCCATCTGCGTTTCTCATGCGTTTACACTTATACGCCACCGCACCCTTTGTCACAGCCACTGTTTTAAATATATAGCAAACCGAAACTGCTGAACGGTACACGCTCATCAGACTGTATACAAATTCACACAACGATAGCCATAATCCACAACCGTTTCTTACAGGGTCACTTCGCATTTCTCACTCTCATAATAAAACGCTTTGCAAAAAGAAATGATATCTCATAAAAAACACGTTTTCAACGTACAAAAATGCCAAGTTACTCAAAAGTATTGATATCAAAATGACGCCAAGTTACGGTACTACAAACAATATAGGCTATCTTGCCTCACCGAAATGACAAGATGTATTTCAAAGCAATGCTACCCAATATTTCCTCAATTCTTTCAAGTCACTTGGCCCTTGTTTTTGTAATCTTACCATTTTACAATGTCATGCAAACTTTGTGTCAGATCAAAGAGTCAAATATTTCGAATTGCCTCATGGAACACATTAAAATTACTGTAAAAAAAACTGCTGCTGAGTAACTACAGGAAGCATATTTCTCCAGAAAACATGTTTATACTTGCTTCTGAACTGAATTTGAGTACATGTGCAAGTTATTGTATATTTGCTACGTACAATAAATACTGCATGTAAAATGCATATTGTACATACATACATAGAGAACTTTATCCCCATGGGGACATTTCCCTCGCAGCATGTTACATTCACATTTACGAACACACACTTATACCAAGAAACATACTATCATTCACGCAACAGAAAGGCTGGGCAGCGAAATACATACATACCAATACAAATTGGACATATACACGCCTATTCAATCAATCTTGACTGTGAGAGAGCCATCCACACATATGTTTGGCCTGTCCATGTAGTGCATGCTTATACACACAGGGCCAAGTGACTTGAAAGAATTGAGGAAATATTGGGTAGCATTGCTTTGAAATACATCTTGTCATTTCGGTGAGGCAAGATAGCCTATATTGTTTGTAGTACCGTAACTTGGCGTCATTTTGATATCAATACTTTTGAGTAACTTGGCATTTTTGTACGTTGAAAACGTGTTTTTTATGAGATTGAATTTACCACAGGTGGATTCCAATCAAGTTGTAGAAACATCTCAAGTATGATTAATGGAAACAGGATGTACCTGAGCTCAATTTTTAGTGCCATAACAAAAGGTCTGAATATTTATGTAAATGTGATATTTCAGTTTTTTATTTGTAATAAATTTGGAAAGAAATTCTAAAAATGAGTTTTCTCTTTGTCATTATGGGGTATTGTGTGTACATTGCTGAGAATAAAAATGAATTTAGTCAATTTTAGAAGGCTGTAATGTAACAAAATGTGGAAAAAGTGAAGGGGTCTGAATATTCTGTACGTCACAGTAAATTATTGTGAATAGTTTAACAGTAAATTGCTGTGAAGCTTATTATGAAAGCACTGCAATTAGCAGCCAGAAATGTATTGTAAATCTGCAGCCGATTATTTTACAGTTTATGAGTCACAGACTCCAAGCAGTCATTGCATGCAAAGGATATTCAACAAAGTACTAAAAATAACTACTTTAATTTACTTAACACTAATATGTCTCAAACATTATGGTACGCTAGAATGGGGTGAATATGAAAATACCCTGAAATAAAATCTGAGAACTAGATTTACATTGTCTGATTACAGATCAAAAATTCTGGAGTGCAGAGCCAAATCAGGAAAAAATATGACTTTGTCCCAGATATTATATGTATATACAACCCTCTTGGAATTTTTTGCTTCCATTATTTTTCATTTTGTAATCACTGTATGCCAAAAATGTTCTTAACCGAACGTTGTAATGCTGATGTAACATTCCCTACTTGTAATTGAGAGCAATAGAGTTCTAGAATGCTGACTTTGAAATTTGAAAAAAATTCTAAAGAATCTAATCTTCCAAAGGTAAAAAATGCAAAAATAAAAAATCTAATTCTCTGTTGGGTGCCATTGTTATTTTTTGAGATTTAAAAAAAAATAAACTTCCCTCTTTTCAACAAATTCTCTAGCACTGAGAATTTTTAACTGAACATACGACTAATCAAAATTTTCAATTCAATTTCAATCTGTGGGACGTCACTGGGTTAAAGTAAGCAATCATTCTCCCCATTTCCAGCTTCTACGAAGGGAAACATTGGAAAAATATCAGTGCAAATCTGCACTGTACCACAGAACCAGATGTGTACTTTCAGAGAATAATAAGGTTGTATTAGAATACTCACTGGACCTTCAGCTCTGTACCGACAGCTTCTCACCAATCAGACATTTGATACTTCAGTAGGCTACCCAGGTGAAAACTCAGTGCTTTACCTCCTCGGTTTGGTCAACAACACTGTGTAATTGGCTGCTGCTGTTCTGTTTTATACTGTACTGCAAAAACGTCTTATAAAAAAAAATTGCACATACTGTAACTCCCAGTTTGGGCGTTAATTACATCAGACACACGTCATAAAATAATTTGACACAATCATGCAGATCTGCTGGATTAATTCAGACGTACACACAGAGCCAATACATGGTGAAAGAATTAGAAAATAAAGGTTAACAGACAAAAAGAACGTAAAATAATAAAAGCGTGGTGTTTTGTTTGGTGACAAGTATGAGAGTTTGTATTTTGTGGCACACACCCCACAAAACCATGTGACTCAATAATGCCAGTCTGCAGGTTTGGTCATTCAGATGAACAGAGACTGTGCAGCCAGAGGAATGAGAATATAACACATGAAAGAAGATGAGGTAATTAAGGAGTGGGGTTTTGCATGGTGACACCTATGAGGATCTGTGTTTCATAACATGAGAATTATAGTCTCATATTTGTGAAAATAGGTTATATGCAAATAAATGCTAAATTTATCATTCTTTATATGTGTGTGATGTGAAAAAAAAAAATGTAAAAAGTTTACAAACAGGGAGTAATCACTGTTTATAGGTAGTTCTTAGTGATAAAGCAGATGGAGCTGGAATTAGACTACATGGTCCAATCTGTACAGAAACAATATCCAGTCACACATTTTTAGCTTTCAGACCCCACAATCAGCTGTGTTGCTTTTGTCAAGTGATTCTGAGATTATGCAAGAAAAATGATAGGTACTTTTACAGTTTCACATTTGCTTGAACATATTTGTCCATTCAGGAATCACATTTTAAAAACAGTTACCACAGGGTTCTAAACAGAAGCTTGTTTGCCAAAATAAAACATTTTACTTGCAAAATGCCCAACAATCAGAAAACATTAAACACATGCCTCATTAGAACATACTTCCATCAAACAATACAACTTGTGATCAAATTAATATATTCTTAAATCACTCATTACACAATTCCTGAAAAACAACTCATTACAGACTATAGCTATCAATATGAATCTATTCAACTTTCATTTGTGTTGTATGCCTATGTAATTTGTTCATAACTTACATCGCTGTGGTGTGTGCCAAAGAATGAGGGAGCACATCACAACATGGACTGTATTTGTTTTTCTCCTGATGGGGATTTACCAGAGAGTATCCCATCCCTCTTCCCAATTTTGAGTGGCCAATAGAAACTGTAACCCTGTCCCAATGCTGCAATGTCGTCTGTGGACTCTGGCTGGTGTGCACTAGTATACCTGCCCTACAGAACACAGACCTGCAGGACCCCTGGCCACAGGTCCCACTCGGTCCAAAGTGCCATGGTGCCTGTCAGGAAGCTCATCGGTATGCTTGTTTAATATTAATGTCAACCTCCATCTTACATGCACCTTCTGGAAATGAAACTTACTGCAGGATATATTAAATCTCATAAAAAACACGTTTTCAACGTACAAAAATGCCAAGTTACTCAAAAGTATTGATATCAAAATGACGCCAAGTTACGGTACTACAAACAATATAGGCTATCTTGCCTCACCGAAATGACAAGATGTATTTCAAAGCAATGCTACCCAATATTTCCTCAATTCTTTCAAGTCACTTGGCCCTGTGTGTATAAGCATGCACTACATGGACAGGCCAAACATATGTGTGGATGGCTCTCTCACAGTCAAGATTGATTGAATAGGCGTGTATATGTCCAATTTGTATTGGTATGTATGTATTTCGCTGCCCAGCCTTTCTGTTGCGTGAATGATAGTATGTTTCTTGGTATAAGTGTGTGTTCGTAAATGTGAATGTAACATGCTGCGAGGGAAATGTCCCCATGGGGATAAAGTTCTCTATGTATGTATGTACAATATGCATTTTACATGCAGTATTTATTGTACGTAGCAAATATACAATAACTTGCACATGTACTCAAATTCAGTTCAGAAGCAAGTATAAACATGTTTTCTGGAGAAATATGCTTCCTGTAGTTACTCAGCAGCAGTTTTTTTTACAGTAATTTTAATGTGTTCCATGAGGCAATTCGAAATATTTGACTCTTTGATCTGACACAAAGTTTGCATGACATTGTAAAATGGTAAGATTACAAAACACAGGGCCAAGTGACTTGAAAGAATTGAGGAAATATTGGGTAGCATTGCTTTGAAATACATCTTGTCATTTCGGTGAGGCAAGATAGCCTATATTGTTTGTAGTACCGTAACTTGGCGTCATTTTGATATCAATACTTTTGAGTAACTTGGCATTTTTGTACGTTGAAAACGTGTTTTTTATGAGATATCATTTCTTTTTGCAAAGCGTTTTATTATGAGAGTGAGAAATGCGAAGTGACCCTGTAAGAAACGGTTGTGGATTATGGCTATCGTTGTGTGAATTTGTATACAGTCTGATGAGCGTGTACCGTTCAGCAGTTTCGGTTTGCTATATATTTAAAACAGTGGCTGTGACAAAGGGTGCGGTGGCGTATAAGTGTAAACGCATGAGAAACGCAGATGGAATATGGCCAGTGTATGTACTCACGGATTTGACGTCCATCCAACGAGCCTTGACTGGCAAAAGAATCAGCAAGCCCGTAGAATTATAACTCCCTAGGTCGCAACTTGTGTAGCCTTCTGTCGTGCTCCGTTTTGTCTGTTATTTCGTGGAGATGCACTTTCAGTGTTTGTAAGGTTTATAAGGCATTTTGATAGGCTTATCTGCAGGTAGGAATCCTCTTCGCTGTTTTGCTAAACTAGAACCGGAAAACATGATAGTGGAGAATAGGAGCAGACGCATATGTCCCAGCAGGCTTTGCTTATGAGAAAATAACAACAGTGTGAGAGAAATTAGGATGCAATTATGAAATAGCGTAGTTGAAACAATATGTTTTTAGCAGAATGGGCATTTAGGTGAAGGTTGACATGATCACGGGGTATAGTGCGAAGTAAATGGAGTGACCATGAGCGAGCTTATATTCCTTATCGAACGGTATATATAACAGTCGCTATAAAGCGTTAGCCGTTAAAGTGGAGGGTTAAGTAACATGTGAAATCTATTGCACTGCAGTGTTTTTTTCATGTTCAGTACTAATAGTTATAATTATGAGTGAATCATGATTTTAAATGTAATGTTTTAATGGGGAGTTGCAGAACGTACATACGCAGTAATTGTTTGTATGTGGCTAGATAGAGAACCGGCGAGGTAACATGAATGTAGAAACGTGGCGTTTGCTGATAAGAAGGTTTTGTACGGTAGCCAAGTGAAGAAATGTAGTTAGTAGAAATGGCACAGTGGTGAACTGGTGTAACTTTTAATAAAAGGAATACATTTGCCGTCATGAAATGCATATGGGTGGCCATGAGTGAGTTTTGGTAAAGCAAATATAAGCGTAAGAGAACGTTAGTGTAAAAGAGGAAATTATCTGCCTGAGCGCGATGCGGGATTCGATCCTTCAACCAGACGTTTACCAGTCTGTCACTTTGTTAGGGCAGCACCATGACATAGCTATGCAATGCGTGAAATATCATTAGCAAACCTGTCCGTGGTTTTAAAGAAGAACACAGGCGAGTAAGCACAGAAGAGCTCCCGTTGAATCCATATGTCTTTGCAATATTGTAGCCGGTTAACAATTGAACGTGCAGACGGTACGTCATAATACAGTGTATACGTTCGGTGAACGGCGGGTAGATATGGTGCAAAAGCAATAATTGGGAAGTAGTAGACAATTATTAGTGAGGGTAAAAGCAGGTTAAAGAAACATGGTCTTTGCTGGGCTTGAACCTCAGACCCTGTGTTCCTAAGACAGTAACCTTACCCACTAGGCCAAAGGCGGACTAGCTGTTTGTGTTGAAAATGTTTCAGAGTAAAAAGGTATGGGTATTTTGCGTGTGTATGCGAGTTTTTTATTGGGTCGTGTAGGTGAAGATTTGGCGGGTGTTGGTAAAATGTCCAATGGGGAGACATGTTATTAGTGGGATAGGCGGCAGGAAAAATAAGAATGAGAAGAAGAATGAGAAGAAGAAGAAGAAGAAGAAGAAGAAGAAGAAGGAGAAAGCGCAAAATCCCCTTAGTTTGGGGCTTTATTGTGTGGACATGTGAAGTTGTTTATGAAATCTGTCTGTTGAAATGGGGTCAGAATGTACATAATTTAATGTTTTTAAGGGCTGAGTGTCTGTGGCTGTTGTGGTTATTTCTGTGGGGAACCCTGAAAAGTGCCAAACTCTCGGTGCTGTATAGGTATGGGGCATGCCCCCGCCAAGGCGTAACTTGGCGGGATGGCATACCTGCCATCCCAATGATACTGTCAAAGTCATAAAGGTATTGAAAAACCTCATAATTCATTGGCAAGGATAGAAATGATTGCCACTCTCAGACATTAATATGTACAGGGTTTCCCCTACATAGAGACAGCAGCAGCATTGCAGCACCACTGCTGAATTTCTGGTGCCGCTGCTAGAATTGCTATTTATTTATTTATTTAAGGTGTGATTATTTAATTTCCTCATGTAATTTTAATCATGTAGTTTAATCCCAGTAAGTGACTGACTGATTCTATGACACTCGTTACAAACAAAGCTTCCAAGTTTTTTGCTGTACACTGAAAATTTCTCTACTTGAAAGTCTTCAGCTCACCAAAGTAAAATATAAAATATCTAAATATCATATAATTCTAATTGATTTATATTGTAACTTTAGCAACCTAATTGATTGAATGTTGGATATTATCTAGAGGAAGTCCAGGTCTAGCTGATGTTTAAAGTTGAGGATCATTTCAGAAGGTTCAAAATCCAAAAGATAAAATCTGACTCAAAATGAAAAAACAAAAGTGAAAACATTGACACCAGATTATCCTGTCAGCTTGCCCAATGTAGGCTGGGGTGTGGCTAAATAAATGCAATTTACGTATGTAAACTGCATTGTCTATTGTTCCATAGTCTTTCATATTCACAATCACATGATGTGATGTCTACAGTCAGGTCAAGGTGTTTGTCTTCAATCCAATGGCCAGGCATGATAAATGACATTACATAACATAATGACGAGAACAGGCCATTCAGTGCAACATTGCTTGGCATTTTCTTACTTGTGAATGGTACCTACTGTAGTGCTCAGTTTACCTACAAACTAGACAGCATCTAGCACAGCTCTAAGGCCTGGTCTTCAAAACCCTCAGAGTTTCTGCTTTAACTTACATGACCTGGCAAGCTAGTCCACACAGTGAGTACTCATGTCACCTTTAAATGTTCACACGTCTCATTAGTATAAAAAAAAACAACCTCAAAACACAGCTTTAATATTTCAAGTTGTTTAATTCCATACCAAATAGCCAATCATCTCCAGAGTCACCATCTCTCAGCTTCTCTAATGAGCAACTGCTCCTACAGATGAAGAAGACTTATTTTTTTTAAAAGATTTTAAAAGAATATCTCCTTTCGCAAACATAGGTGAGAGTCGCCATCAATGCATCGCTTGATAAATGTAACGCAGTCAATAACTTTATGTACAATGGCGATCCCAAAGACATTTCGGGTTTGTACATGTGCAATTCAGTCCTCTACCACCTCCCAAAGAAATGGAGCAATGTGATAGCTTTTTTCTTTTCCTCTCCCTTACAGCTTTATTCATCCACCAGGTAGACTGTTTTTTCAACGTACTTTTTTAACATTTGGAATGAATTCATTTGTGCATCAAGAATAAGCCTTTTGTCCCACTTTTCATTCAGTCTTTCAATCAAGAAGTTTCCGCCAGTCTATATTAATTAAACTTGCTTGCATCTTGTTAAAGATGTCATGCCTAAAATGAATAACTCTGAATTTAGAGGAGGCCCTCTTAATTTTCCTAAATATATCAAAACTAACTGCGGAAAGATCACTTGTCCCAAGTTGGCTCCACTACCTCTATGCCGCAAATTCTGTTAAGATCATTACATAGCATGAGATTCAGAAGCTACCCACAGAGTAAGAGAAGAAAAGTTGGGCAAAAACCAGGACTAAACCCCCCAAAAAGCAAGTGAGGTAAAAACTCCCCAGTGGGAAGAAAAACACTCAAATGGTGGCGAGAAAAAACTCCCCGATGGGAAGAAATCTCGGGAGGAACCCGGCTATAGTGGGGGAGCCCATCCTCCGCTGGCTGGCCTGGTGTAGAGGTAAATGGATGTACCAGACATGTAATAAGGGATCTATCATTACAAATAATCAAATGGGCTGTGTAGGTTACAGTTGAGGTACTAAACTAGTTAGTGAAGAAGAAAGTCCAAATGAAGGGATAAATAATATGCTGTTCAACAGGGCATGGTGATGCATCTGGGGCTCCACGTTGCGTCAAGGTGTGGGCTTGAACCAGGAGTGGGACAGGGCTGGAGCAGTCTGCAAACTCAGGGCGAGGGAGAGGGCCGGAGAGATCCATGGGCTCAGGGCAGTGGAAGGACAGGAGACCCAGGGAATAAGAAATGGTGAAGATTAGGCACTGTCAAAATCTAATGTCAGAATTGTCAAATCAAATTTGGCATACATTTTAGAGCACTACAAATATCCCACAATGCACTGTGTTGAAATGCATTATTGTGTAAACAGCCATGATCAGTACAAAGGTGGAAGTGAACCATGATGCTTTGCAAACTGTTTGCAGTTTAAATAAGAATCAGTTTCATGAAAAATATTTCAGTGAGGAATCGGTATTTTGGTAATCCAAGACCAGCTAACACTTTCTACTCTCAGATGGAAAGCAGAACATTACTATTTCCACATAAATTGAAATATTAGATTTCTTGAATGCTTTTTTTCCTCTCTTAGCCAAGGATTTCTTCCTCGCTTTTTTCTTTTTCTTCAGCAACTTGAACATGGGCTTTAGAGCAGGCTTTTTCAGGACAGAGCACTTCACCTTCTTTTGTGGTCCCAAACTGTAGATCTCTATCAAAGCCATGCTTTTGTCCCCTTGCATGTTTTTTAAATGCTGTTTCAAAGATCTGGCCAGTCTGTAGTCAGCAAAGAGGAAATGGCCAATGAGGCATTCATCTGGGTCTATTTTTGCCTCAAGAGCACTGGGTCTGGAGTTTTGTGCCTTTAAAAGTGTAGCCATAATGATGTCATTGTCATACCCATACTTCACTTTTTGAAGCTGCATTGCTTTTGCAGCCAAGTTCTCAGATTCTAAATGCAAATTTGGGATAAAGGAGATAAGGATACCATGAGTGCCAGAAAACAAGCTAAGGCAAATGGGATCATGGTCTGAAACATTTGTTCGTCTGATCTCACAACTCTGAACTAAACTGACAGAAGTTTTCTGTATGAAAAAGTAATCTAACCTTGACTCGGTAAATCCTTGAGCATACGTGTATCCTCTCTCCGTTGGGTTGATTTTTCTCCAGATGTCCAAAAGATTGAGGGATTTTGTGAAACTCTCAACACATTTCCACAAATCAGCGTGTTGTTTATTTGGTCCTGTTGATGTCCTGTCTAAGTGTGGGTTGAGTGCAGTGTTGAAGTCTCCTCCAATTACTAGCACCCCTAAATCAATCCCATTTAGGCAGAGTGCGATATTGTCTAAAACACGGTTGTCACGTTTGTGGTTGTACACATTCACAAAGGTAAAAAGTTGACCTCGTAGTTTACAGAGAAGTATAATGCTACTTCCTTCATTATCTTCACAGTCATGAACATATTCCCAATCCATCGTCTCCCTAATTAGGATGGCCACTCCTTTTTGACATTTATCATACTTTGTGAAATATTTTGTGAAGCCGTCCAGCTCATCAAATACATCTTCGTCATCTGGGCCAATGTGGGTTTCTTGAAGAAAGACAACATGTGAATCCTTGATTTCTTCCAAAACTTTCTTTTTATTTTTATATTTAAGTCCATTAATGTTCCAGGATAAACAACAAAGGACTTGATGTCTTGATCCACTCATGTCTGTAAAACATGGGCTAGAGTATGAATGAATGAAGGAATGAATGAATTTATTTGACAATTTAAAAACAGGATTTCATAAGACTGCATAGCAGACAGCAATCCTTTAAAAATAGTCAAGGATAGAAACAGAAGACAGTCAGCAGGCTTACTTCCATTGTGGCCCTCTACCATTCAAACACAGACATGACAAAACATCCAATACAATACAGTTAATGCAATAAAAACACATATGACAGAACAATACATTCATCACAGGAGAGACAGCATACTGGCAGACTGGCAGATTATATTGTAAAAAACAATGAAAATGAGAATCAACTAGATGGGCACGAGAATGGAAAAATAACTCTGATCAATTTATTTTGTGCTGTTTGTGATTTATGTTTGAGGCGCTGAGGTAATCCTCATGACTGGCTTTATGTGAACTGAGATGTTGGCAGCAGCATCGGTGAATCAGCTGAGGCGTGAATCGGCTGTAGTAATGTTCCAACAATCGGCAGTGTGCGTGCGTGCAGGTGTGTGCGCATGCAACATTGAGTTGCACTGTAAACCTCAGAACCCTTGCAAAAGCCACCCAGGTGAAATCTCAGTGCTTAGCTCCTCGATTTGGTCAACAACACTATGTAATTGGCTGCTGCTGTTTTGTTTTATACTGTACTGCGAAAACGTCTTATAAACAAATTGCACTTACTGTACCTCCTAGTTTTGGCTTTAATTACTTACTTAATTAATCAGACACACGTCATAAGACAATTTGACACAATAATGCAGACCTGCTGGATTAATTCAGACGTACACACAGAGCCAACACATGGTGAAAGAATTAGAAAATAAGGGTTAACAGACAAAAGAACATAAAATAATAAAGGCGTGGTGTTTTGTTTGGTGACAAGTATGAGAGTCCGTATTTTCTGGCACACACCCCACACGACCGTGTGACTCAATAATGCCAATCTGCAGGTTTGGTCGTTCAGATGAACAGAGACTGTGCAGCCAGAGGAATGAGAATATAACACATGAAAGAAGATGAGGTCATTAAGGAGTGGGGTTTTGCATGGTCACACCTATGAGGATCTGTGTTTCATAATATGAGAATTATAGTGTCATATTTGTAAAAATAGGTTATATGCAAATAAATGCCAAATTTATCATTCTTTATATGTGTGTGATGTTAAAAATTTTAAAAATCAGGGCGTAATTACTGTTTTTAGGTAGTCCTTAGTGATAAAGCAGATGGAGCTGGAATTAGACTACATGGTCCAATCTGTACAGAAACAACATCCAGTCACAAATTTTTAGCTTTCAGACCCCACAATCAGCTGTGTTGCTTTTGTCAAGTGATTCTGAGATTATGCAAGAAAAATGATAGGTACTTTTACAGTTTCACATTTGCTTGAACATATTTGTCCATTCAGGAATCACATTTTCAAAACAGTTCAGTACCACAGAGTTCTAAACAGAAGCTTGTTTGCCAAAATACATTTTACTTGCAAAATGCCCAACAATCAGAAAACATTAAACACATGCCTCAATAGAACATACTTCCATCAAACAATACAACTTGTGATCAAATTAATATATTCTTTAATCACTCATTACACAATTCCCGAAAAACAACTCATTACAGACTATAGCTATCAATATGAAGCTATTCAACATTTACTTGTGTTGTATGCCTTTTGTGCCATTTGTTGATAACATACGTCGCTGTGGTATGTGCCAAAGACAAGGGAATACATCACAACACGGACTGTATTTTTTTTTCTCCTGATGGGAATTTACTAGAGAGTATCCCACCCCTCTTCCCAATTTTGAGTGGCCAATAGAAACTGTAACCCTGTCCCAATGCTGCAATGTCGTCTGTGGACTCTGGCTGGTGTGCACTAGTATGTCTGCCCTACAGAACACAGACCTGCAGGACCCCTGGCCACAGGTCCCAAAGTGCCATGGTGCCTGTCAGGAAGCTCATCGGTATGCTTGTTTAATATTAATGTCAACCTCCATCTTACATGTATCTTCTGGAAATGAAACTTACTGCAGTATATATTAAATGATACTGTCAAAATCATAAAGGTATTGAAAAACTTATAATTCATTGGCAAGGATAGAAATTATTTCCTGTCTCAGACATTAATATGTACAGGGTTTCCCCTACATAGAGACAGCAGCAGCATTGCAGCACCACTGCTAAATTTCTGGTGCCGCTGCTAGAATTGCTATTTATTTATTTATTTAAGGTGTGATTATTTAATTTCCTCATGTAATTTTAATCATGTAGTTTAATCCCAGTAAGTGACTGACTGATTCTATGACACTCGTTACAAACAAAGCTTCCAAGTTTTTGCTGTACACTGAAAATTTCTCTACTTGAAAGTCTTCAGCTCATCAAAAGTAAAATATAAAATATTTAAACATCATAAAATTCTAATTGATTTATACTGTAACTTTAGCAGTAAACTGCACTGTCTATTGTTCCATAGTCTTTCATATTCACAATCACATGATGTGATGTCTACAGACAGGTTAGGGTGTTTGTCTTCAGTCCAATGGCCAGGCATGATAAATCACATAACATAACATAATGAAGAGAACAGGTCATTCAGCGCAACATTGCTGGCCATTTTCTTACCTTTGAATTGTACCTACTGTAGTGCTCAGTTTACCTACAAACTAGATAGCATCTAGCACAGCTCTAAGGCCTGGTCTTCAAAACCCCCAGAGTTTCTGCTTTAACTTACGTGACCTGGCAAGCTATTCCACGCAGTGACTACTCATGTCACCTTTAAATGTTAACACGTCTCATTAGTAAAAAAAAAAAAAAAAAAACCTCAAAACACAGCTTTAATATTTCAATTTGTTTGCTGTGTACATACATCTGCTGATGCATCTGGACACATCTTCAGTGATGTTCCTGGAATCATCGAGTTTTTCGGGTCTTTCAACATCATACACTCTCCTCCAGGTGACCCAGCCAGGGCTGATCAGACCCCAGCTTACATTACAGGCATTTAGCAGACGCTCCTATCCAGAGCGACTTACACAACTTTTACGTAGCATTCTGCATTGTATCCATTTTATACAGCTGGATATATACTGAAGCAATTTCGGTTAAGTACCTTGCTCAAGGGTACAACGGCAGTGCCCTAGCTTGTGTTCCGATGGCTAGCTACTTATGACCCCATGGCTTTCCTCTTTTGAGCCACAGCCATCTTGAAGCCCTCTCTGCCGCATCGGTGGTACTGCGGATGGCTCTCCTCTTCCTCTCTCCCTTGATGCCCAAATTGCTGAAGGCTCTGGCTAAAGAACGGGCTGCGAATCCCCTGCATCCACTGGGAGACACCTCGCTCTCCACCCAGCCTGCTGACATTTGCTGACCAGACCCGCATACTTGGAGAGCTTCCTTTCAAAGGCCTCTTCCAAGCGATCTTCCCATGGAACTGTCAGCTCCAACAGCACAGCTTGCTCGGTGGACTCAGACACAAGAACAATGTCTGGTCGCAGGGTGGTTGCTGCGATATGGTTGGGGAACTTCAGCTGCCGTTCAAGGTCCACCAACAGTTGCCAGTCCCGTGCAGAGGTCAGGATGCCTGCAGATGTTCTTCTGGTGGGTTTTGGCTGCTCCCCAGCTCTGACAAAGGCGATGGTCTGCTTGGAGGGTCGGGTCCACTTCGCCCACTCAACTCCTGTGCTGATGGCTTCAGCGATGGTCTTCAGGACCTGATCATGCCTCCATCGGTACTGGCCCTCTCCAAGTGCATTTGTGCAGCAGCTAAGGATGTGCTCCAGGGTTCCTCGCTTGGAGCACAGTGGGCATGCTGGTGACTCTGCTTTTTTATTCCATAAACGAATAGCCAACCATCTCCAGAGTCACTATCTCTCAGCTTCTCTAACTAGCAACTGCTCCTAAAGATGAAGAAGTCATATTTTTTAAAAAGATTTTAAAAGATGATCTCCTTTCACAAATAAAGGGGAGAGTCGCCATAACTGCAACGCTTGGTAAATGTAACGCGGTCAATAACTTAATGTACAATATCGCTCCCAAAGACATTTCTGATTTGCAATTCAGTCCTCTACTGCCTCCCAAAGAAAGGGAGCATTGTGATAGTTTTTGTTCTGTTCCTCTCCCTTTTAGCTTTATTCATCCACCAGGTAGACTGTTTTTTCAACAGGCTTTTTTAAACATTTGGAATGAATTCATTTGTGCATCAAGAATAAGCCTTTTGAACCTGCCCCACATTTTATTCACTGTCTTTCAATCAAGAAGTTATTTAAACTCTTGCATCTTGTTAAAGTTGGCATGCCTAAAATTAATAACTCTGTATTTAGAGGAGGCCCTCTTAATTGGCCAAAATATATCAAAACTAACTGTGGAAAGATCACTTGTCCCAAATGGCTCCACTACCTCTGTGCTGCAAATTCTGTTAAGATCATTACACAGCACAGGATTCAGTGAGGAGTCTGTATTTTGATAATCT
Organism: Anguilla japonica; assembly: GCA_025169545.1. Taxonomy (NCBI): domain Eukaryota; kingdom Metazoa; phylum Chordata; class Actinopteri; order Anguilliformes; family Anguillidae; genus Anguilla; species Anguilla japonica. The sequence continues at coordinate 50,250,857 of CM045890.1, read as the reverse complement.
CTCATCAAAACCAACTAACACTCTCTACCAAATGTGCAGAACCTGTTCAGCAGAGCTGAATTTGGGTTATTGTTTCAACAGGCGAGGACTTGTGGGTGCAAGACAGAGGAATTCTGTGTAACTGTACATAACTTGTACAGTCAGATGTGTGCTTGTTAAGGAAATGCACAAAACCTGTATAACTGGGTATGTGCTCTACTGGACTGGTTAAGCTTGAAGTGTAGGACGTATATGGAATTCTTGTCAGTGCATTCCGCAATATTACTCTGGATTTTCTGGGGCCTGCCTCAGTGTTGGACTCTCCAATGGTCGACACATATCAGAAAGATTCTTGGAATGTAAAGCTTTCATTGGATGAAGGGTTGCACTTTAAGCAAATGGTGATGGTGCAGTACCTTGGTTTATCCTCTAGATGGCAGAAAAGGCTATAATAAGATAATCTGTGAAAGAAATTGTAGCCCATATGCCGAGCTGATTCACAGTGATAACCTGCAGATGTTTAAACAAGGGATTTGAGACTGAGGTCATGCAGGATCTATAGGAGCCCTTTTGATTGATAGACTGTGTCCTTACAGTAACCAGCGCTGTACATGTTATTCTCCTCAAGGGGCGCCAGAGAGAAGGGTTTGCAACCTCACTGGCAGGGCTAATAAGGTGAGAAGTTCGGACTGAAAACCTCCCCACATCAGCTCACACTGTGCACCGGATATTCACAGAGCGTCTTGAGTAGGACAGCAGTGACCCGAACAAGAGGACATGAACAAGCTTTATGGAGCATGGCGTACAGCCTGTGATGACTCACACAGCCCTGCATTCACTCAGTTTTGTAAGTCGCTCGGGAGAATGGCGCTTGCTAATTGGATGAAATGTAGCCCCGCCTGCACCCAAAGACCCGGGTCCTCTGGACTAAAAACCCAAATAAACGGTAATCCCTGACTCCAGGGTTTGCTTCTCACTCTCCATTGATGGACTTGTGGTGTTGTACTGTATGAGCCTTGCTAACTGCCATAGCTGGTGACCTGGGATGAATCCGCCTCCAGACAATGACATCACAAGCTACTGTACAAGTGAAAGGAAAATGCAAGTTCTGTGAGGCTACATGTATCCATCAGATTCAAACTTCCATCTAGAGCATATGTGTGCACAGATACTTACTGCTGTATGTCTACACCTCCCTTGGTTCATCTTAACAGGTGACTGAGGAACTCCCAAGCTTGCAGGACCCAGTATGCTCTCTTCTGGAACAAACCCACTTTTATCTGGTTTGATTACCAACTGTACAACTACGTCACCACCGCACAATTGTGTTGTAAGTAGGTTTTGAAAAGTTTGTCGGAGAAAAAACGGTATGTATGTATACGTGTGGGGGAAAAAAAATATTTGTATACTTTTGTGGTGGGGTGGGCGTGGTTTGAGCGTCGGCTGCAGAGAGAGAGAGAGTGAGAGGAGCGGCTCTCGGATCCTTCGTCACAACTGTCAGGTGGATGTAATCAGCGCCGATAATTATCAATTGTTTAATTGGGCTGATTGCCTCTGATTGTTTTCAACAGTGAGCCTGGGGTTTTTAAAAGCAGAGACCGGGAGTCTTCGAGAGGGAAAAAAACCGCCGGAGAGAAGACGGAACGGGACCGAATTACCGAAAACAAAAAGATCTGTGTTCCTGTGATCTTGTTGTAGCCAAGCGAAGCCGTTGGCTGAATAAAAGAGCACGCAGTGCTAAAAATCCAGAAAGTTGTCTCCAGTGAGTCTGTTGGAGGGCAGGAGGGGTAGCACTCACTTGCTACAACTTTCTTTTCACATTTTAGTGAAGGACCCTTTGTCTTATGTGAAGATTTGCAATCAGGTTCCTTCTTTTCAATGAGGTGAATATAATCAAACGTGGTTGTTGTAAGAGTGTGTGCTTTAATGTGTTTGATCTGACCACTTTGTTACAAAGACATGTCCAAGTGTATAGATGCCAAACATGCCCTAACAGCACAGGACTACATGTCATCCATGTAACACGTATGTCTGTGGCTGTGGAGCCTTGGGGAACATGAGGCATGTACAGTAATACATATGTCTGGTTCCGTGCCATTTACACATGGTCGTTTTATGCATCTTGAGCATCTGGATTATATTCAGACCAGGCTTATCCTCATCAGAATGCTGGTGTGAATGCTCCCAAGATGCATTAGGAGCAGATTCAAATTTGATCGCCTAAACCATTTCAGGAGGTCTGAGATGCATTCAAGACAGAAGTTATACAAGTGTAAATGTATCCGTCTCTCCAAGACCCATTTAACAACCAAAACTCACCCCAAAGTATAAGGTCACGTGACGTAGCCTTCCCCTGATACAGAACACAAGTAGCTTCACAATCACAACAAGCATGGAGGACACGAGTGGTTTGACTTCAAGCAAAACTATGCTTACTAGCAATATGGAAGGATAATTCTGTTCAGAACAGACTTAAGAGTAGTTACAGAAATCATACTTTGCTATGGCTGCATTCAGGGAGGCTGCAGTATTAATCTGGACAGCCATCTTCTGTTGTACATTGTCTGTCGAATGGCACATATTTTCCTTAATTTCAAGAAACTGAAAAATGCCATAAAACTTGCTGCTTTGGAAGCATTACATTACATTACATTACAGGCATTTGGCAGACGCTCTTATCCAGAGCGACGTACATCAAAGTGTATAACCATAACCAGGAACAAGTAGGACGAAAACCCTAGAGAGAAGTACCGCTCCAAGTGCAGGGAACAACCGCATAGATCAACTTGGACCCTGAAGGTTAAACTGATTAACACTAATACAACGAGAACGGCAACAATTACTGCTTGTATTTTTTTTTTTTTTTTTTTTAAACTCCACTGCATTAAGACAGTTAATGCACCTAAGTCACCTACAAAACAGCTGCCTAGTTACAACCCTAAGCTTACAGTCATTTACAGGGGGGTAGGGAGGGAAGGGGAGAGGTGCAGCCTGAAGAGGTGAGTCTTCAGTTGTCGTTTGAACTGGGTTAGTGTCTTAGCTGTTCTGACCTCCACGGGGAGGTCATTCCACCATCGTGGGGCCAGAACAGACAGGAGACGTGATCTGGAGGTGCAGGTGCGAAGAGGGGGAGGTGCCAGGCGTCCTGAGGTAGCAGAACGGAGGGATCTGACTGGCATGTAGGGTTTGAATATCTTGTGGAGGTATGCTGGGGCTGATCCCTTGACTGCCTGGTATGCTAGGACCAATGTTTTAAATTTGATGCGAGCTATAACAGGCAGCCAGTGGAGGGTAGTGAGCAGGGGTGTGACGTGGGAGTGTCTGGGGAGGTTGAAGACCAGACGAGCTGCAGCATTCTGGATGAGTTGCAGAGGTCTGGTGGCAGATGCCGGTAGTCCAGCCAGAAGAGAGTTGCAGTAGTCGAGGCGGGATAGAACCATTGCTTGGACCAGGAGCTGGGTTGAGTAGGTGGTGAGAAAGGGGCGGATTCTCCGGATGTTATACAGGAAAAATCTGCATGTCCGGCTTACTGCTGCGATGTTCTTGGAGAGGGACAGCTTGTTGTCCATCACCACCCCGAGATTCTTGGCACAGGGTGATGATGTCACTAAGGTGTCCCCTAGGGAAATGGAAAAGTCAAGGAGGGGAGAGGATAGGGCAGGAATAAAGATTAGCTCCGTCTTTCCTGGGTTGAGCTTCAAGTGGTGAGTGACCATCCAGCTCTGGATGTCCCTCAGGCAAGCGGAGATGCGGGCAGGGACCTGTGTGTCCGATGGGGGGAAGGAGAGAAAGAGTTGCGTGTCGTCGGCATATGAGTGGTAGGACAAGCCATGGGCAGATATTACAGGGCCAAGGGATCTGGTGTATAATGAAAAGAGAAGGGGACCGAGGACTGAGCCCTGGGGAACTCCGGTGGCGAGGGGGGGGGGTGGTGATACCTTACCCGCCCAGGCAACCTGGAAGGAACGGTGAGAGAGGTAAGACTCAATCCAGTCAAGGACTGAGCCGCAGATCCCTGTTGCTGCCAGGGAGGACAGGAGGATAGAATGCTCCACGGTGTCAAATGCAGCAGAGAGGTCTAGAAGAATCAGGACAGAGGAGAGGGAGGCTGCGTGTGCGGCATGGAGTGACTCACTGACCGAGAGGAGTGCAGTCTTGGTCGAGTGGCCAGGCCTGAAGCCAGACTGGTGGGGGTCAAGCAGGTTGTTCTGAGAGAAGAAAGCAGAGAGTTGGTTGGATGCAGCACGTTCAAGTGTTTTGGATAGGAAAGGGAGGAGAGATACCGGGCGGTAGTTCTGAATGACTGAAGGATCTAGTGTGGGTTTCTTCAGCAGCGGGGTGATGTGGGCCCTCTTGAAGGATGAGGGGAAACATCCAGAAGATAGGGAGGAGTTCACGAGGGAGGTGACAAAAGGGAGGATGTCTGGTGTGATTGCCTGGAGGAGAGATGAGGGGATAGGGTCGAGGGCGCAGGTGGTAGGGCGGTGAGTGAGCAGAAGCTGGGAAACTTCAGAGTCTGAGAGGAGAGCAAAAGTGGAAAGACAGGGGGCGGAGGGCGCAGTGGGGGCGGAGGGCGCGGAGGGCGCAGAGGGGGCAAAGGAGCTGCGGATGTCTGCGATCTTTCCATCAAAGAATGCTGCAAAGTCATCTGCAGTGAAGGAAGACTGGGGTGGAGGAGGTGGCACGCTGAGGAGAGAGGAGAAAATAGAGAAAAGTTGATGAGGGTTAGAAATGGAGTTATGAATTTTAGTTTGGTAGAATTTTGCCTTGGCGGCAGTGACGGCAGAAGAAAACTCTGTCAGGAGAGACTGATAGGCTGAGAGGTCAGATGGGTCCCTGGATTTGGCCCACTTCCTCTCAGCAGCGCGGAGGCTGGCCCTGGAGGTGCGTAGGATGTCAGACATCCATGGACTGGGAGGGGATGAACGTGCTGGCCTTGGGACAAGGGGGCATAGGGAGTCGAGTGCTAAGGAGAGAGATGAAGTTAGGGTGGAGGATGCAGAGTTGGTGGGGAGCTTGGAAAATGATTGAAGAGGGGGGAGGGAAGCAGTCACTCTGGAAGCAAAAGAAGAGGGTGATAGGGAGCGGAGGTTACGGCAGACAGTGACCATGGGGGTGGGAGGAGGAGAGGGAGGATGTGGAGAGAGGGGGAGGGAGAAGGAGATGAAGTGATGGTCAGACGTATGCAGGGGGGTAACCCTAAGATTGGAACTGGAGCAGGTCCTCAGGAAGATCAGGTCTAGGAGGTTGCCTGCCTTGTGGGTTGGGGGAGAGTGTTGTAGGGAGAGGTCAAAGGAGTGGAGTAGTGGTAGGAAGGCAGCAGACTGAGAGGCCTCTAGGTGGATGTTAAAATCTCCCAGGAGGATCAGCGGGGTGCCGTCCTCAGGGAAGGAGCTGAGGAGGGTGTCTAGCTCATCCAGGAAGCTTCCCACGGGCCCCGGGGGACGATAAATAACAATAATATAGAGGTTAGCAGGGTAGGTGATAGAGACAGGATGGAATTCAAAAGTGGATATAGACAGGTCAGGGAGGGGGAGAACAGAGAATTTCCAGGTGGGGGAGATCAGTAGACCAGTACCACCACCACGGCCAGATCGCCGGGGGGTGTGGGAGAAGGAGTAGGAGGACGAGAGGGCAGCAGGAGTGGCAGAGTTGTCTGGTGTGATCCAGGTCTCTGTGAGGGCAAGGAACTGCAGGGACAGGAGGGAGGCATAGGCGGAGATGAAGTCTGCCTTGCGCGTAGCAGACTGGCAGTTCCATAGCCCCCCTGTGACCGTGAAGTTCTCACAGGGGGTCAGCGGGGGGTAGCAGAGGTTAGAGGTGTTCCGTTGTCGAGGGGGGCCGCGTCGCTGGAAGCGCCTTCTGAAGGGGAGAGCACAGACTGGAATGGGGAGCGGGCTCATAAACTAGGAGGGAGCGACGCTAGCGTTGCTCCGAGTGTACCTAATTAGCAACTGAAAAACCTGAGTCGAATAACGCGCTGATTACACGGGTTCACAGTGTGTAATAGTGCAATAATCGCAATCTATCAATTCTAAGAATCAAAGTGGTAGATAGAAACCTAACACAACCTAAAAACAAAGAAACCTAACAACCTAAAAACAAAGAACAGTAACCACACAGGGAAAAAAGTTTAAATCTAACGCGGTATGCAATTAGCAAATGAACGCAGATACTTATCTAACTCTAGCAGGACGGATTTCGGCAATTCTACGCACCTGGACGAATTATACACTTACTACCTAAACTGCGAGTTAGCAGGACTAATAAAGCGTCGCTCCGAGTGTACCTAATTAGCAACTGAAAAACCTGAGTCGAATAACGCGCTGATTACACGGGTTCACAGTGTGTAATAGTGCAATAATCGCAATCTATCAATTCTAAGAATCAAAGTGGTAGATAGAAACCTAACACGACCTAAAAACAAAGAAACCTAACAACCTAAAAACAAAGAACAGTAACCACACAGGGAAAAAGTTTAAATCTAACGCGGTATGCAATTAGCAAATGAACGCAGATACTTATCTAACTCTAGCAGACGAATTTCGGCAATTCTACGCACCTGGACGAATTATACACTTACTACCTAAACTGCGAGTTAGCAGGACTAATAAAGCGTCGCTCCAAGTGTACTTAATTAGCAACTGAAAAACCTGAGTCGAATAACGCGCTGATTACACGGGTTCACAGTGTGTAATAGTGCAATAATCGCAATCTATCAATTCTAAGAATCAAAGTGGTAGATAGAAACCTAACACAACCTAAAAACAAAGAAACCTAACAACCTAAAAACAAAGAACAGTAACCACACAGGGAAAAAAAGTTTAAATCTAACGCGGTATGCAATTAGCAAATGAACGCAGATACTTATCTAACTCTAGCAGGACGGATTTCGGCAATTCTACGCACCTGGACGAATTATACATTTACTACCTAAACTGCGAGTTAGCAGGACTAATAAAGCGTCGCTCCGAGTGTACCTAATTAGCAACTGAAAAACCTGAGTCGAATAACGCGCTGATTACACGGGTTCACAGTGTGTAATAGTGCAATAATCGCAATCTATCAATTCTAAGAATCAAAGTGGTAGATAGAAACCTAACACAACCTAAAAACAAAGAAACCTAACAACCTAAAAACAAAGAACAGTAACCACACAGGGAAAAAAGTTTAAATCTAACGCGGTATGCAATTAGCAAATGAACGCAGATACTTATCTAACTCTAGCAGGACGGATTTCGGCAATTCTACGCACCTGGACGAATTATACACTTACTACCATCGGCTACCATCTTTGTTTTTTGAGAGCCAGAACAAAACAGGAAGTAGGTTGTTAAGGTTTTGTATTTTACTCCCAAAATGGCAATCCGGCAATCCGGCTAACCTGTGATGCATCTGACAACAAAGTATAAATGTAATGTGGTTAAGTCTTATTCAGACACAATCTAGATAAAAGTCATTTGAAATGACCAGGTGAAAACGGGGTCTCTGAGAACATGTCACATACTCCATATTAATTTGACTCATCAGTGCTATGCGCACATGTGCCAGTTGACACATATGAATACTGATCCTCAAGTCTTTGGGGAGTATATCATTCTTTTGGTAACTTTTTTTATTTTTGGCCTGCATGGAAAATCCAGCCCGGCTGGTAAACATTATGAGAGCTCACTGTGTACATTGGGTTTTTTTAACCATTTCTGATCCACAGACCCCCACCCAGGCTCAAAGGCAGAGTAGAGGGTGTGATCTCAGAGCCGCGGTGGTACCTTTGCGAACCCCCTGTGGACCACAGACCTCCAGATGTAAACCCAGGAAGTGCACACTTCCACACTTTATCTTCATACAGCCTGCAGTTCAGTACTGGCCTCTAGAGGGTGCCCTAGTATTATTTAATGGCAGCGTTACAGGCCAATGTGAGCTTTATTCAGTATGTGTATATATATATATATATATATATATATATATATATATACATACACACACAGTGTTTAATCATGCTTTTGCTTTCATTTAATCAAGTCTATAAAGAAGTATCTGCCATTGACCCTCCTGAATATTACATAATACACAAATGTTGAGGGGGGGTTAAGAAATATATTATTATTGAAATACATATTAATATCATATTTGGCATTATATTTTTGAAGTAAGACAGAACCGAGCTAACAGGTGGTTTCTATCTGTCATCTAGAAGTGGTGGCTAAGTGGTGCAACCAGGTCATGGGAGTGGGTATGACGGGTGTTGAATAAGCAGTGTGAGCATGCAGAAGTAATCAATTCTGAGATTCATTCATTAACAACAAAATCAATTTGTCTCCCATATTCCCTCCACTGTATATGTTCCCAATGATGATTTTTTCATGTGTAATCAATGACTTGTTAGGAAATTATAAAAATGACTAGAGTTTTTTTAAGCATCACTTCATGAATTTGTGAGTTTTTTATACCATCTCTTTTTGAATTAATCTGTACAGAAATTTAAGCCAAATAATAACAAAGAAATCAGACAAATAATTTTTTGCACAATTCATTCTCCTCAGTATTGTTTTTTGTAAGACTCCAGGAGTTGGGAGAAAAAGGTTTGAGGCAGGGACTGTAAATAATCAGTATTCTTTATTTGGTAGAAGGGGAATCAGTTCACACAACAAAGATGTCCAAATTCCACAGAGGGGCAGTCCCTCTGGGCATTTATAACAGTCATGTTACATCATTCTGTGTTTGCGTTCAGCTCAGCCAATCATCATTCATTATGTTTGCTGTCTCCCAAATCAGGTAAACATGGTCAGATTTACTGCTTCCCCTCCCATCTGAACTACAATATTAGTAATTAGAAACAATGGATAATATTGATTAATAGTAATTAATTATGTTAAGAAAATACACACATATGTAAAATGTAACATTTTAACTCCAACATGTCCCCTTTAAACACATATGAATATAATGAATACAGGCTTCACAATCCATAAAAGGTTAACATGTCAGGTCTCACTCATTTAAGATGGCTCGACCGGCCTCATCTTTAATTATTGTATACAGTTACAGCATTAGCAAATCACCACGTATTACATTTTACTGGACACCCAAATAAGGTCAAGAAGGTTAGATGTATTGTTTTAGAGAGTAAGCTTGGGCCAAACTCCCTCTCCAGTCCAGGCCCCCTCCCATATAAAGTACAGGATGTTAGTTATTGTATTAGTTAATATGAGTAAAAATACACACATACAAATAATTGTAAGTCATCCCAACATTTTCACTCTAACAATTCTCCCTTTAAACATATACAGATATAGCTAATGAATATTTGTTTAAAAACAAAAAATGCCAGGTCTTGATCTTTTTAAGATGACTTGAATGGCCTACTGCTTGAGTGCTAGTTTATTTCACTACCGTAATGTGATGTGGCTATTACATCACATCCTAACATATGAAACATATCTTTTATAATGTTTGCTGTATGAATTATGTCTGACCTAATAGTAGTTAAAAAAGTAATTGTGGAACACCTGAAAAGAGGCAGTGGCCTCATTACAGCAACTTCACATGTACGTGAAGAATTTGTGTGCATACCCAATATTTTGACACATTCATAATCTCAGCATACTGCAGAGAGGACTGGCAGTAGGTGTTTCCAAGGAGGTATCTCCTCTGATGATTGACAGTTGCTTGTTCCTCAGCATTCAGGAGGATCCAGAGAGTCATTCTTCCGCCGAGAATGATACACGACATCCGAGTAAAAGATCCTGTCCTCGTCGCCAGAAATGCAAGTTTCCGAAAGTTGGCAGAAAATGGTTTGAGGCAGGAATAATCAGTTTTCTTTATTCTACAGAAGGGGAGTCAGTTCACACAAAAAGATGTGTGTTCCAAGTTCCACAGAGGGAGTGTCCCTCTGAGCATTTATAACAGTCATATCACATCCCTCTGTGTTTACTTCCAGCATTAGCAAATTGTCACTTGATTAGTTTTACTGATCTCCCAAATAAGCAGTGGGTTTCCCGAAAGCCTCTAAACGGTAAGAATCTCTAAAAGGTTAGACCTCTTACACTCATTCTTAAAATAACGTGGGTTTCCCAAACACATCCGTAACAAAGGTTCACTCTTAAGTTACGAGCCGTCCAGACAGTTTGCAGCAAGGAACTACTTTAAGATCCCACTCTGTCTGCCTAAACTACAGCGTTAGTCATTGTAATTGTTAACATGAGTAAAATTACACACATATATGTTAGTATTATTTGTCATTTGTACAACATTATATAAATAATATTTGGTCTGGTCGAATTCCCAGCTTTCTGAATGTTTTCTTGACTCTAGTTTTCAGTCTGGCTTCAGGATGGAATGACAGGCTGATCATCACAGTTTCACTGTAGATGAGATGTCCTAATGTCTCACCTGATTGCAAGAATTCAGGATTTAGCACTTTGCTCGCCATGTGTGAAACATACAGTTTGAGCAGTGTGGTGGTGAGGGGACAGCCACGCCGTAGCTGTATGAATTCCTGCTCCTGGTCCTGTTCTGAACTTCTTAACAGCTTGCTCACAATGATGACAGAAATGGAATCACATGCTTCTGTCAATGCCCGCTTTAGCAAAGACCAATTTACTGTTCGTTCTCCAAGGTGGATCATTATGAGACTCTTGATTTTCTTCCTTTTCGTTTCTGTTTGTGCTGTCATCAATTTGAACCGTTTCTCCAGGTGCCAGGCCAGTATTGTAGCCAAGATTAAATAGTCAACATTGAAGAAGCAGTAGGACCTGTCATCCAAACTTTCAATTGAGTGATTAAAGTACACCTGATTGGGTGCATCACCCATTTTGTTATAAAGCATTTGGTTGTACAGGACATTGAAATAACAAGGCAGGTGGGAATAGTTACTCTTATAGAAATGGACTGGTATGCCATCAGGTCCTGGGGGTTTTGAGTTAGGTAGAGATCGTGCAGCCCATGGGATATCAACAATTAGGATTTGGTCATTGCCACAGGACAAATCACCCTTCTTGTTCAAAATACCCTCTTTCTTCTCCTCATTGGTTTTTGGAAGGGGACCATGGCTGGATGGTTTTGAGGTAAACTTGAGACAGACAGGTTTATGGTCTGAGTTCTTGACAGTGTCAAGGATCTTACAGGCTTCAACTCGCCACATGGACTCTTCCTGCATGAAAATGTAATCTAACCTGGACTTTTTATGATTGTGAGAGTAAGTGTATTTACTCTCTGTTGGATTGATTCTTCTCCAGGTATCCACAAGGTGGAGGGATGCTGTGAATCTCTCAACACTTTTCCGCAAAGCGATTTGTGATGAATTCTTTGTTCTTGTTGTCCTGTCCATGTACGGGTTGAGAGTAGTGTTGAAGTCGCCTCCAATCACAAACACTCCTTCAGCACTCTCCTGAAGGTATGGTGTGAGTTCATCCAAAATATCTGTCTCTGATGGATGGTTGTACACATTCACAAGGGTGTAAAGCTGGCCTCGTATTTTACATTTTACTATGATGTAACTTCTATTTGAATCTTTAGCTAACCCAATCGGCTCAAAATCAATGTCCTTTTTAATGAGGATAGCAACTCCTTTACTTTTTTCTTCATGCGCTGTGTAGAAAGTGTACCATTCTTCTAACTTGTCAAATACACCAGTGCCCTTTGTTGTGATGCGAATTTCCTGAAGAAAGACAATGTCCACTTTGTTCTCATTGGCTACATCAGTGACAACAGCCATTTTTTTCTTAAGTCCATTAATATTCCAGGATATAAGCGATATCACAGCTCTGGCCATGGCTGCATTATAAGAAGATCTAGATGTCACATACAGTTCCCCTGCTACAAAATTCACATACAATAGAGTTCCCCTGATTCAGAATTCATATAAAATATAGTTTTCATGCTTTAGAATTCATATACAATAGAGTTCCCCTGCTTCGAAATTCATACACAGTAGAGTTCCCCTGCTTCAGAATTCACATACAGTTGTTCCTTTGCTTCAGACATAGCATACAGTAGTTCCTCTGCTTCATACATCACATACAGTAGAGTTTCCCTGCTTCAGATACCATGTACAGTAGATTTTCCTTGCTTCAGATACCATGTACAGTATAGTTCCCCAGCTTCAGACATTGTGTACAGTAGAGTTCCTCAGCTTCAGAATTAATATATAGTAGAGTTCTCACGCTTCAAAATTCACATATAGTAGTTCCTTTGCTTCAGGCAACATATACACTACAGTTCCTCTGCTTCAGACATCACATACAGCAGAGTTCCCTTGCTACAGATCTGACTCTCTCACCTCAGGTGAGTGCGGCCTTATGTGCCTGTGTGAAACATCAGGCCTGTGTAAGAAAAAGATGAAGGATGTTATTAAAAGGCACCTCAGGTGTTTCAATGCATCTGGCCTCCTGAAAAAGCACATTCTCAGTGCTATTGCCCCATTTATTTACAGAGCTGCATCTTTTTCCTTAGGTCATTCAGTTTGCGCGGACAAAAGGAAATCTGCAGTCATGACTGCTGTGCATGCAGATGTGTACCGATGTCACCAACTGTAGAATTCCATTATGCCCTATGAATCTGTTATCAAAGGGGCGCATTGTGTTATGTTAGGACTGTGAAAGAAACTCAGATTGAGGCTGGAAATCCCAGATAAATCGCCCGTCTAGTGCAGTCTGTGTTTGGTACGCTTTATGACACAGAAGATTCCCTTTGTCTGCTGTTCATTCACTGTTCTGTGAAAATATGATATATTTATTGAGAGCTTGGTGTCATAAATCTGAACCAATAATAGATCAAATATGCTTGTAAAGATTTAATGTCTATCCAACACTTTAATAGTAGACAGCAGTGTGAGCTGTGTTGGTTTCCTTCAGTTGGTTTCTGTTCAATGTTGTTCATGTCAATCATTGTTCAATGATAGCTCGATGCTGTGCAGTATTACAGCAGCTTAGCTTGTCGCTGTTTTGGAGTAATGTAGATTTACTCACCTGCACAGTTGTGAGTACACCTGTAGAGGCCACCAGAGTTCGCTGAACCTGAAAGATAAGTATCAGATGATTGAGATAAGCATGTGACTTCCTGAATTTGGACCAATAAGAAACATTTGTGTGCTGATTCATGACCAAACATGGAAAGCCATTTCTTTTTGCTTCCCAGAGAGTGTAAGAGCTTGTTTATTGATTAAGATGTCGTCCATGTGTGAGACGGTCATTATAGCAGGGCTGGCACGGTTAGCCGGCACTTTCCCCAAGCAAAGGGTAGGTTTCTCTGGCAACTGTGTACCTCAGCACTGGACAAAAACAGGAAAAAAGATGATTTTCTAACTGTTGTTGCATTTCTTTGGATGACCATTGTATCCTTTCTGTTGTTGTTTCCTTCTTTTCCGAGCTTGGCAGTTCTGAGATTCACTCAGGGGTGGGGGAGGTTGAACAGGAAATGGAAGTGCTGCTCACTCCAGAACACTCTGAAATGAAGTCCAGGCAGTTGAGTAAAAAAATTGCAGAGTCTCAGTCATACTGTAGTTGGGTATTGTTACTCCCCAAACCCATATAAGCATCATCTAAGCTCCATAGGAGTTCAAAGCAAATATCATTGGTCTGCTGAATACACTATTTAGTATCCCCAGAAATGATTAATGAATTCTATTTATTTATTTATTAATTAAAATACTGCTTAACTATTTTGTACAGTTTAATACACTTTAATATGGAAGAAAAAGGCCAGGCAGAAAATGCATACTATAACTGACTATTATAGCAACAGGAAGAATGCATTTTACCACCCACTGCAGTGCAGATATTTGTTTCAAAATCATATATTATTGTATATACTATTAACTATGTGCTATTGCCATTGGTTAGACGTATTTCTCAGTACTGCGGTCACTACTTCAAAACTTGTGACACAGTACGCACAACAACAGTCAATGTGGACCAGGTTGTGAATGATGACTTGCCATTGATTTGAGACAAATTTCATTCAATGACCACGACTATTAATGTTCTTGAATTCACTCAAATTCAACCTCAAGCAGTATACTGTATGCGTATCTGAACCCTATTTCACAAAAGGTTATATACTCTTTACAAAACCGTTAAATTTACGCTCAAGACCTAACATACAATATTGGCCTATATACAGCATTTCCCCTGCTGTACTAAGACACCAGCAGCAGACCGCCATGTCAAATTTCTGGCGCTAAATGGTTGCGCTCATTTACTTTCACTTTTAAGTGATCTTGTGATATGTAACGTCTTAAAAGCCGTTGTTAGTTATTTCAGGGGGCGTTATGGGAGTCTATTGCTGTGTCGATTGTTACCCCAGACATTTGTAGCAACTGGTAAACAAATATGAGTGATGGATGACTGACTTTATGGTACTTGTGGACGAGATGTTGGCACCAACATCGGTGAATCAGCCAAGATGCGAATCAGCCTGTAGAAACGTTCCAACAATCGGCAGTGTGCGTGCTTGCCTGTTTGTGCCTGTGTGTGCCCATGCAACATTGAGTTGCATTGTAAACCAGAGAACCCAAGCAAAAGTCATGCGCCGCTGCTGGAAAAACTCTCTGTCTCTCTCTCTCTCTCTCTCTCTCTCTCCCACACACACACACACACGCAAAAATGCCGATGTAGAATTCCTTCCTGCTTATTGAAAGCAATGCGATTCTAGACCACTGACTTAGAATTTTGAAAAAATAAACATTCGTAAAACTGTACTCTTCAAAGAGCAAAATAACTGTTGGGTGTCATTTTTATGTTTTGAAATCATATATCAAAAAACTTTTCTTTTTTCCACAAATTCTTTAGCATTGAGAATTTCTGACTTAACATAAAACTAACCAACATTGTTAGTTGTTATCTGTGGGGAAGTCACTGGATTAAAATATTTCAAACAGTTATTTCCCCCCGTGTCTGGCTTCTACAAATATTATCAAGACAAGAAACATTGGGAAAATATCATTGCAAATCTGCACTGTACCATAGAACCAGATGTGTACTTTCAGACAATAATAAGATTGTATTTGAATACTCACTGGTCCTTCAGCTCTGTAGCTGCAGCTTCTTCACACCAATCAGACATTAGATTCTTCAGTAGGCTACCCAGGTGAAAACTCAATGCTTTACCTCCTCAGTTCGGTCAATAACACTGCGAAATTGGCTGCCGCTGTTTTGTTTTATACTGTACTGCAAAAACGTCTTATAAAAAATTGCACATACTGCAGCTCCCAGTTTTGGCTTTAAGTAAATCAGACACACGTCGTAAAACCATTTGACACAATAATGCAGATCTGCTGGATTAATTCAGACCTACACCCAGTGTCAACACATGGTGAAAGAGTTAGAAAACAAAGGTAAACAGATAGAAGAACGTAACATAATAAAGGAGTGTTGTTTTGTTTGATGACAAGTATAACAATCCGGATCTTGTGGCACACACCCCACAAAACCATGTGACTCAATAATGCCAATCTGCATGTTTGGTCATTCAGATGAACAGAGACTGTGCATGCCAAAGGAATGAAAGAAGATGAGATAATAAAGGAATGGGGTTTTGCATAGTGACACCTATGAGGATATGTATTTCATAAAATGAGAATTAGAGGAGTCTGAGTTTCATTTTTGTGAAAATTAGTTATATGCAAATAAATGCTCAATTTATCATTCTTTATATGTGTGTGATTTGAAAAATGTAATGTAAAATCAGGGTGTACTGTTTTTAGGTTGTTCTTAGTGATAAAGCAGATAGAGCTGGAATTAGACTACATGGTCCAATCTGTACAGAAACAACATTCAGTCACAAATCTTTAGCTTTCAGACCCCACAGTCAGCTGTGTTGCTTTTTTACATTACATTACATTACATAACAGGCATTTGGCAGATGCTCTTATCCAGAGCGACGTACAACAAAGTGTATAACCATAACCAGAACAAGTATGACGAAAACCCTAGAGAGAAGTACCGGTCCAGTGCAGGGAACAACCGCATAGTTCAACTTGGACCCTGAAGGTTAAACTGATTAACACTAACACAACGAGAACGGCAACAACGCAGTCTATGGGAAAAATACAAGCAGTAGTTAAGACAGTTAATGCACCTAAGTCACCAACGAAACAGCTGCCTAGTTACAACCCTAAGCTTACAGTCATTTACAGGGGGGTAGGGAGGGATGGGGAGAGGTGCAGCCTGAAGATCGTCGCTTGAAATGGGTCAGAGTCTCAGCTGTTCTGACCTCCACGGGGAGGTCATTCCACCATCGTGGGGCCAGAACAGACAGGAGA
This sequence comes from Anguilla japonica, assembly GCA_025169545.1. Classification (NCBI taxonomy): domain Eukaryota; kingdom Metazoa; phylum Chordata; class Actinopteri; order Anguilliformes; family Anguillidae; genus Anguilla; species Anguilla japonica. The sequence goes on along the minus strand of CM045890.1, from coordinate 50,234,617 downwards.
CGTGTTCTGGAAGTGCAGGTGCGAAGAGGGGGAGGTGCCAGGCGTCCTGAGGTAGCAGAACGGAGGGATCTGGCTGGCATGTAGGGTTTGTCAAGTGATTCTGAGATTCATTCAAAAAAGCAACAAATTAATTTGTCTCCCATATTCCCGCAGCTGAATGAATTACAAATGTTTCGTTTTTCATGTGTAAACAATGACTTGGATTATGATAAAACAAGGAGAGTTTTTTAACATCTCTGTACACATTTGTACAGTATTTTTGGAAACCCACAAATTAGCTTTTACATAATGAATTATCTCAGTATTGTTTTCATATGTGCAGCACCTTTTTGCTGTTTTACTACTGTTGATAGACTGGTCACAGGTCCTGCATAAAGAAAATAATAATTAAAAGGGAGAAAATAACATTTAAAAACAATCTGTTAATATGCATTTTAGTTTTACTTTTTAATGATTTCATTTTTTTTTTTGAGGAAGTTCAAAATCCAAAAGATAAAATCTAACTTTCAGAAATGAAAAAACGAAAGTGGAAAACATTGGCACCAGATTATCCTGTTAGATTGCCCAATGTAGGCTGTGGTGTGGCTAAATAAATGCAATTTACATATGCAAACTGCACTGTCTATCGTTCCATAGTCTTTCATATTCACACGACTGTAAACATCACATCACGAGATGTGATGTTTACAGTCAGGGCAATTTGTTTGTCTTCAGTCCAATGGCCAGGCATGATAAATCACATAACATAACATAATGACGAGAACAGGCCATTCAGCACAACATTGCTTGCCATTTTCTTACCTTTGAATTGTACCTACTGTAATGCTCAGTTTACCTACAAACTAGACAGCATCTAGCACAGCTCTAAGGCCTGGTCTTCAAAAGCCCCAGAGTTTCTGCATCAACTTTAGCATGACCTGGCAAGCTAGTCCACACAGTGAGTACTCATGTAACTTTTAAATGTTCACACATCTCATTAGAAAGAAATAAAACCTCAAAACACAGCTTTAATATTTCAAGTTGTTTAATTTCATATCGAATAGCCAACCATCTCCAGAGTCACCATCTCTCAGCTCCTCTATCTAGCAACTGCTCCTAAAGATGAAGTCATATTTTTTAAAAAGATTTTAAAAGATTTTATCCTTCCGCTAACATTGGGGAGAGTCGCAACGCTTAATAAATGTAACATGGTTAATAACTTAATTTATAACGGTGCTCCCAAAGACATTTCTGGTTTGTACATGTGCAATTCAGTACTCAAATGGCTCCCAAAGAAAGGGAACAATGTGATAGCTTTTTTTTCCCTCTCCCTTATAGCTTTATTTGTCCACCAGGTAGACTGTTTTTTCAACATATTTTTTTAAACATTTGGAATGAATTCATTTGTGCATCAAGAATAAGCCTTTTGAACCTGCCCCTCTTTTCATTCACTGTCTTTCAATCAAGAAGTTGCTCCCAGTCTATATTATTTAAACTTGCTTGCATCTTGTTAAAGATGTCATGCCTAAAATTTATAACTGAATTTAGAGGAGGCCCTCTTAATTTGCCGTAATATATCAAAACTAACTGCGGACAGATCACTTGTCCCAAATGGCTCCACAACCTCTATGCTGTTACGATCATTACAGCCTCCAGCTCCAAAAAAAATATTTTTTATATTTCTAGCATTTAAACAAATACATTTCAGACTATTACTTCAACACATCCTGTTCCATCACTCCTCGCTTCCCCAAGTCACCTTTACTAAAGTTTTGCTTTGTGTTCTCACAATTATAGCTTGACATCTTCTATCTTTGCAGTCTGTACCTCCTTACCCATTTCACTCTCAAACTTGCCTGCTTCCCAGGTTTTTAGTTTAGATAATCTTGTGCTACCCTAAGGATAAGATGGCCCAGTGTAGCAACCCCTCCAGTTCAGGTGCAGCCCATCATGCTTGTACAGGTCACCCAGTCCCAAAAGGAGTCCCAATGCCTCATTAACATGTCTATTTTATTTGTATAGCACTTTTTACAGAAAACTGTCACAAAAACACAGAGTTTTCAGAGTCACAGCAGGAAAATTGGGCAAAAACCAGAACTAAATCCCCAAAAAGCAAGTGAGGTAAAAACTCCCCAGTGGGAAGAAAAACACTCAAACCATGGCGAGAAAAAACTCCCCGATGGGAAGAAATCTCGGGAGGAACCCGGCTATAGTGGGGGAGCCCATCCTCCACTGGCTGGCCTGGTGTAGAGGTAAAATGGATGTACCAGAAATGTAATAATGGATCTATCATTACAAATAATCAAATGGGCTGAGAAGGTTACAGTTGAGGTACTAAACTAGTTAGTGAAGAAGAAAGTCCATATGAAGGGATATATAATATGCTGTTCAACAGGGCATGGTGATGCATCAGGGGCTCCACATTGAGTCAAGGTGTGGGCTTGAACCAGGAGTGGGACAGGGCTGGAGCAGTCTGCAAACTCAGGGCGAGGGAGGGGGCAGTCCACGGGCTCAGGGCAATGGAAGGACAGGAGACCCGGGGAAAAAGAAACGGTGAAGATAAGGCACCGTCGAAATCTAATGTCAGAATTGTCAAATCAAATTTGGCATACATTTTAGAGCACTAAAAATATCCCACAATGCACTGTAATATTGTGTAAACAGCCGTGATCACTACAAATGTGGAAGTGGGCCACGATGCTTTGCAAACTGTTTGCAAAGCTTCATCTCCTTATTATATGTGTACATGTACAGGCAACGTAATGGATCAATGAATGAGGAAGGCAAACTCACTGGGCAGAGTCAAAAACATCTGCAAATAGATCATTAGTTATCACACCAATGAATATAGAACCAGCTAGATGGTATGTTAAAGGTTTTGCAACAGACATGTAGCCCAGGTGTCAACACTGAATGATGACAGAAGAGATGGGGTGCAACCCCATCACCACTGCACAATTGTGTTGTGAGTAGGTTTTGTTTGTCGGAGAAAAAAGCTGTGTATGTATACGTGTGGGGGGGAAATTATTTTTGTAAAATTTCCAAATTTCCAAATTTCCAAGGTTCAATGTGCATGTGAGCTTTATATTTATATATACACACACACACACACAGTGTTTAATCATGCTTTCGCTTTCATTTAATCAAGTCTATAAAGAAATATCTGCCATTGACCCTCCTGCATATTACACAATACACAAATGTTGAGGGGGGTTAAGAAATATATTATTGAAATACATATCAATATTATATTTGGCAATATATTTTTGAAGTAAGACAGAACAGAGCTAACAGGTGGTTTCTATGTCTCATCCGGAAGTGGTGGCTAAGTGGGGGAACCAGGTCATGGGAGTGGGTATGAGGGGTGTTGAATGAGCACGTGTGAGCATGTAAAGTAATCAATTCTGAGATTCATTCATTAACAACAAAATCTATTTGTTTCCCATATTCCCCTCACTGTATATGTTCCCAATGATGATTTTTAGATAGAATTACAGCAACTAACTTGTCGCTGTGTTGAAGTAATGTAATTATACTCATCTGCACCGTTATGAGTATACCTGTAGTGGCCGGCAGATTTCACCAAACGTAAAAAACAAGTCTAAGGCGATTCAAATAAGCATGTGACTTCCTTTTGGACCAATAAGAAACATTTTTCTACTGATTCATGTCTCAACGTGGAGTCGCATTTCTTTTGACCTCCCAGAGAATGTTAGAGCTGGTTTATTGATTAATGAATGAATGCATTTATATAGGACTTTTCCGAATGCTCAAAATGCTTTACAGTGATGAGTGGGAATTCACCTCACCCACCACCAATTAAGATAGGGTTTCTCAACAGGGGCGTTACCGGCCCCAGAGGGGGCGTTCACAGGATGGGGCGGGGGTGTCACGGGTTGACGAGGGAATGGACCCAAATGCAGAGTAAAAAAACCCCAAGAACTCCAAAACGGAAATTCACAGATTTTAATAACAAAAACTCCAAAACAGAAAACAGAAAATCCAAAAAGAAGCTAAACGGGCAGGGCAGAAACAGGTGGACAAAAACAGGCACGGGGAAACACGGGCAAACTCTTAGGCAAGACATACGTGGAAACACAAGCGAAAACACAAGGAACCAGCACCCGAGTCAGGGAAGAAGACTTAAATAGACAAGACACTGACGAGACACAGCAGGGCACAATGCACAATCAGGCCACAGAGAGGGAATGGAAAACGAGACAACCAAAAAACAATAATTGAACAATTGAAAACAATAATACAATTAAACAGGGTACAAGCAGGACACAAAACAGAAGTGCCGCCATCTGGCGGCCCAACAAGGAAAGACAAAGACGGAAACACAGAACCATGACGGGGGGGCGTTGAGAGAAAAATAATTGAAAGGGGGGCATTAAAAGTTAAAAGGGGGCATGCTTTAGAATTCTGAGCGTGAAAATATATGTTCAGCTATTTTTCATATTACATGCAGTGAGAAAATAGTCTTGGTTTTGAGTCAAATGTTTGGTGCTGAAAGGGCCACCGTAGCTTGATTGCATTCAACCAATGAGAACTGTCATATTGTTCCAGCAGTCAGAACTATTTTTTTCTGTCGTTTGAAGGGACAGGGTAGCAGTACTAGAGTTTCTGTGAATCGATATAACAAACAGATTTATGCAAATTGAACATAAAATGCATTAAAAACAAACAATTGGTTTGAGTTTTTATTATCATTATTCTTATCTTGTTGATAAATGTAAAATATGACGTGATAGCAACATGATAACTTGGATTTTATATGGGGCAGAGCAGTTGTGGTGACATGATAAATCGGGTTCATTTTAAGCAGGGAATTTTGCTTTAAATATCCTCCTAATAATGGTGTGAATCTAAAAGCTGGGATTTGGTCCAGATATGATACTGGTGTAATGATTTCACTTTTATGCCAATACAGGTTTGTTCTATTCAATTTGGATTATATTTATGAGAGCAACAACCTTTGCCAATGAAATTGCCATAGGGAAATCGTGGTGGTGACATGATATGGTCCATTTTAGGTTTTGCTTTCAATATCCGGTGGTGTTTTAAATCTAAACTGGAATTTTCTTTGTCCACAGATGATGCTGGTCTAACAATTTTGCTTTTATGCCAATACAGCTAGCCTACAATTGTAGCTACTTGATTTTAGAAATAGAAACTACACACATGGTACTGGAAACCGTAGGCTAGTTAAGATATTAGCTCTGCCCAACACTAGATACAGAACTCTACTATGAACACACACAAAAAAACGTTGGCTAGTGGTTGTACGCAGTTTTGTTATGTCAACGCAAAAAATAAATAGTTGGATTTACTAAATTAATTTTTTTTTGGATTTTCTTTATAAAATTATAGACACGTTTCACACAATTAAGTATATGTGATGTCTTAGATTGTTTGTCCTGTCATTATTAATAACATTGCGTGCTGCCACTGTCCAATGATTTTTTTTCTTCTTCTTTTTTTTGGTTACACTACCAGGCCACCCGAGTACTTACAGTTCTGGTTTATTCTGTCTCCGTCCACGTCCAACCCACAGCTATCTCTATGCTTAGTCTGTGAGTGATGTACAGCCAAACATAAGCATGGGGGGGGGGGGCGCTGGTGGAAAAAAGGTTGAGAACGCCTGGATTAAGACATCATCGTCATCCATGTGTGAGACGATCATTACAGCCGGGCTGGCAAGGTTAGCCAGCACTTTCTTCAAACAAAAAGTAGGCAAACTGTGTACCTCAACTCCTTAGGAAAAAATATATATTTTTAAAAGTATTATTATTATCATTATTTTTTAAACCATTGTTATGTTTCTTGCAGTGACCAAGCGCTCAAGGGCAGGGAAGGGTGAACAGGAGCTGGAACTGCTGCTTACTCCAGAACATTCTGAATCCAGACATTCAGCATCTTTCCATTATCACAATACTGCTATGGCAGGACTAAGCCAATTGCAGAGTCTCAGTCATACGTTTGGTTATTGTTACTACCTAAACTCATATAAACACCATCTAAGTTTCATATCACTGATCTATTGAATATAAAGTACAGTTACGTATAGTTAGTTATCCCCAGGAAGTATTAATTAATTTGATTTTTAAAATACTGCATAAAATTGAATACACTTTAACATGGAAGTAAGAAACAGTCCTAGCAGAAAATGTGTTCTGTAACTGATTATAATAGCAACAAGAAGAATGTTCATCACCACTCACTGCAGTACAGATATTTGTTTCAAAATCATATACTTTAGTATATACTATTAACTAGGTTATACGCATTTCTCAATGCTGCTTCCGCTTTTTCAAAACTCTTCACACTCTTTTCGTACAACAACAGTCTATGTGGACCAAACTATGAATGGTTTTTCATTGCTTTGTCACACACTTTATTCAGTGACCACAGTTTTCAAAATTGTTCAATTCACTAAAATTCAACCTTTTCAAACTCCTTAAATTCAAACTCTAAACCTGACAAATATATATACAGTATATACAGTATATATATGCTGCCAGATATGCAGTAGATACTACAAGCATTGTTTCTCCTGAATATTTTTTCCATTGAGTTCAACAAGAAAATTAATCAGGAGAAACAACACTTGTAGTATCTACTGCATATCTGGCAACAGCATGGTGGTTTGAGGCTCGTTTGATACCTTGGTCCCTTGATTACTTAAAGCCATTTAGCCAACAAATGTGTTCCATACTGTATCAGCATAATTTTCAGCTGAATCTAGTCCCACCCCCAATTCCCATAGGGATCCATTCAAATGCAAAGAATTTTTGTATCGCTTGCAGGACAACCTGAAAATAAGATATCCAGACTCGGATGATGTTGATAAGTCACAGACATCAGGAAGTCATGGCATGCAAATGATATGCAACTAAATACCAAACATGACTCTTTTATTTGACATTATATTAATTTGTCTAAGTGAACTTCCCTGTTTCTAGCTTTTCCCCAAAAAGTTCACTGCAGCAAAAGTAAACGAGCAAATGGTGGCACCGGAGGTCTCAGGAGTGCATTTGTTTGATTCTTGCTAATTTTCTGACAAATGATTTGTTGTTAAGACCATTAAAAGCTTAATATTTTGCCATTTCGGGCTTGGTCCATTTTTTTGCCCAGGAGTGTGTGTATTTCCCCTTCCCCTTTTTTTTCTTTCTTTTTCTTTCCCTTTTCTTTTTTTATATATATATATATATATATATATATATATATATATATATATATATATATATTGCAGATGCCTCCATGTAGGTTTAATGCATGATACAATGAAACAATTAACTCTCTATGACATGTATAAAAATGCTGAGCAGGCCCAGGCTGACCTTGATTTTGGATCAAGAGGATCAAGATAGCAAGAAGAAAAGATGTGCTTGTGTGTGCGTGCGTACGCTGATGTGTGCGCACATGCAACATTTAGTTGCATTGTAAACATAAGAACCCTTGTAAAACCCATGTGCCGCTGCTAGAAAAAATCCTGGGGGTATATATATACACACACATACACAGATGCAGTATCCTGTTGGAATTTCCATTATTTTTCATTTTATGTATTTTGTAATTCCTGTAGACCACAATGCTGTTAACTGAGCATTCCAATTCTAACACAGTAACACTCCAACACTCACTACTGGCAACTGTTATATACGTTATTTTTTAAATTGAGTGTCTTAAAATAGGTTAGTGGTATTATATAATGTGGATATTTCACATTGTAATTTTAGCGTTAGTTAGTAGTGTAACAGTTTTTGTGATGCATGCAACAGTGATGACGAGAGTGTTGGAACAATGCCAAAACGTGGTGGATGGTTGAGAATTGTTTTTATATTGTCCCATCCCCTTACAAGAAAACATACAAGAGTACAGAGTATAGAAATACATACAAGAGTTAATTATTACACATTTAGGTACTGTACAGCATTGTATGACAATATCTTTGCATTACTTTTAAATCTGATATCAATGTTTCATTGATTTTGGATATGTTTCTGAACCCCTAGCTATTTTAGACCACTGTACTGACAGAAATCTTGTAGTTACCACTTTAAAATGATGCAACAGTGAGTTTCTTGAGTAAAAACAGTTGTCGTGAAATATGTGAATTTGTTGTGATTTACAGCAATGCATAATTTAGACATTTTGGGTACATTTGGAGACACCGGGTACACTGCTTAGTTTTTGCTTCATAGATCTACAGTAGTTCTACATATCCACCCTTAGTGCAGAGTTCTATGATGCACTGTGGGAATTAGGCAGACAACGGATACCGGACATTCTTTTATAAACCCTTCATGTAGGTCGTTCTTCGGCAGACATAACATACAACAGTGCATGTGGGCCCGCAACAAACATACTGCTTCCGTTCATTTACGTCATACTTGACTTTCAACCCCAAAGCTATTGTGATTGGCTGTTAGAGCACAACGTAGTAATGGACTGCCTAGTCCCATATAAGTTCCCTTGATATTCATCACATTCATTAAACGATGTTCTCAAACATGAGTCATTTGACTGGGCTACATATAATGAGTCATTAATCCCCATGACACATTATTAATCTGTGTCTTGTTGCATAAACCAACACTTCAGCTTCAGCTCATGGACAGATGACCAGACATTCTCCTTAAGAATTTTCTGGTACAGAGCTGAATTCATAAACAAATACGACTGATGGATGACTGACTTTATGGTATGCGTGAACGAGATGTTGGCACCAACATCGGTGAATCAGCTGAGATGCGAATCAGCCTGTAAAAACGTTCCAACAATCGGCAGTGTGCGTGCTCGCCTGTTTGTGCCTGTGTGTGCCCATGCAACATTGAGTTGCATTGCAAACCTGAGAACCCAAGCAAAAGCCATGCGCTGCTGCTGGAAATACTCTCTCTCTCTCTCTCTCTCTCTCTCTCTCTCTCTCTCTCTCTCTCTCTCTCTCTCTCTCTCTCTCTCTCTCTCTCTCTCTCTCTCTCTCTCTCTCTCTCTCTCTCTCTCTCTCTCTCTCTCTCTCTCTCTCTCTCTCTCTCTCTCTCTCTCTCTCTCTCTCTCTCTCTCACTTTACTTTTTTTCCACAAATTCTTTAGCATTGAGAATTTCTCACTTAACATAAAACTGACCAACATTGTCAGTTGTTATGTGTGGGGCAGTCACTGGATTAAAATATTTCCAACAATTATTTTCCACATTTTTGGCTTCAATGAATATTATTAAGAAGGGAAACACTGGAAAATATCAGTGCGAATCTGCTCTGTACCACAGAACCAGATTTGTACTTCAGAGAATAATAATGTTGTATTTGAATACTCACTGGTCCTTCACGTACCTGTGAGCAAGAAGCACATTGACAACATTACAATTGAACTGAAAACGGATCAGAACCAGAATGTAAATTTCCGTTACGGGAAAGTCATAGCAAGGCTGCACTTCAGACCGGTGAAACATCATTATCACGAGTAAAAGATGGCTAGGTCTGGCCTGCACATAGATCCACACAGATACGTTGATTATTATATGGCGCAAGCAGGTAATTGAGCTTGCAAGTCAAATTGCCTCCAGGGGGCGTCTGGTTTGTGACGTCACAGCTCACTGTTAAAATCCTATTGACTTTTTAAAAATCATTGATTGTAGAATATCTATAGCGATTAAAAATAAAAGATTTCTCACGTTTTTTTGGGGCTGCTATTCTCTACAGTAGCATGTGCTTGGTTATATTTATTTCAAGCTCTGGAGGGAAAAAAACAGATTATGCCGATTTACGATGTGTTGGTGGTCCTGAACTACACTAAATCAAAGTCGTACGGATACACGTCACAACCACGTGTGCTTGTAAGTCTACTCGCCAAGTGCGGTGCCTAGGCTGCCCCTAACTGCTGGTCTGGGATCAGATTTCCCTTCCAGGTCCTAACTTTAACCATTAGTAGGATAAGAAAATAACTGACTCTGGACCAGTAGCTAGGGCTAACTTCACCCAACACCGGTGGCTAGCTAGCTATACCCACGACAAATGCGGTGTCACTGGGTTAGCTTAATGCACTTTTTCAATGGTCAGGACAATAATGTTAAACAAATCCAACCATGTAGAGCAGGTCATATACAGCCAGGGTAGATTAGCAGGTCTGTCATCGCCAGCATGAAAGATATCGTTTATAAAGTTTCAGTTAGCTAACGTTAACGTTAGGAAGGGCTGGATCAGCAGGTAGCTAGCTAGCTGTCAAAGTCAGGTTTATTTGTCATTACAAACCATATGCTGTACAGTACACGATGTAACTAAACTTCGTTTCGCAAGGCTTCGGTGTAACCATAGCCCGTATAGGGGTGTAACATAGACTTTCAGTCTGCTCACAGCAATTACAAAGGAATACACACATTGTGAAAATCAGAATGACACTTAGACAAGACAGGTGCAGTAGGCAAGAGATAGACAATTTCTAAAAAATAGTTTTATTAAAACATAGTAAGTAGTAAACATATTGTTGGTAATTTATCGAAAACCGTGCTGGCTAACTATATTGTTGTTGTGTTATGATAAAAATATATATGATGTTATATTCCATTTGAAATTACGTCTTAAGTTAGTTAGGTTAGGTTGTACTCTTTTATATGGTCTATGGTTGTACTTTATAGATCCCTGAAAGGAAATCTTGTTGTCATCACGACCGTACAATTATGATGTGAAATAAACAATATAACTTAATAGTAACAAATCTGTTATTTCCAGTAATTTGAAATTGAAATACGATATCAAAGTGACACTACAAGTAGAAGGGCGCAAGCATGTTCCATCTGAGCCGTGACGATATAAGCATGCGTTGGGAGCACAGTACCGGTATGTATAGCTCATGAGCGTACTAAACGTACACAACGTTGTACCTTGTACTTGTCATGGGTCAATTGTGCTGCTGATATTATATTTCATGGGTCATATATGTCATGAGTACCACATACCAATAGCTAACTGGTTCCCGACTTGTAACTAAAAATATTGCTTATTGAAAATTTCCCCATTCATTTTCCCATTGACAAATTTGCGGGAAAACGAGGGGAGCGGCTTGGTGACGTTTTCACCTACAAGCTCTATGGGTTGCTGGGGTTTAGTTAGGGGTTTGAGTGTTATGTCTGGTGGGGGTCTTGGCGATATTTTTCAAGGCTTATTCCAAATGGCTTTACCGCTACTAAAGAAAGGATTCAGCTAAGAACATAGCCAAGGATGTGATCACTAATGTTGTGACAAGTCGTTAGAGCACGGACGGATTCAACGCCTGATCTATCTCATGTTGATCAACTGACCTTTGTTTTTAGATTCGTAGGCGCCGCTGAAAAAGTCGTTGAACAATTTATAGCATTTGAGCCCATAGAAAGCCACACAGGCGCAAGCCTTGCGGATTGTGTGCTATTAATGATCGCCGACGGTTTGGAGCTGGAAAATTGTTGTGGGCAATCCTATGATAATGCTAGTAATATGTCTGGGCGCTACAATGGTTGTCAGTCCCATTGGAGACAGCGCAACCCTCTTATTCACTACATCCCTTGCGCTGCCCACTCCCTGAATTTAGTAGATGTTAACAGTGTTGAGAACAGTTGCCCAACCGCTAGTAATTTTTTTGGAGTTTTACAGCAACTGTATAATTTCTGTTCCACGTCTACCTACCTTTGGAACAAAGTTTTTCATGGTGACAGTGACAGCCGCTCCCTAACGCTGAAAACATTATTAGTTACTGGGTGGAGCTGTCGTGCTGCGCTGATTCAACGAAAGCACTTTGCCAGAGTTATGTCCCGATCAGAGAGGCCTTGATGGCGTTATCTGAGGATGCAAATCAATCAGCTCGAAGGGAGGCTGCTTCATTGCACGGTAAACTGGGCGAACTTGACACTGTTTTTATGGCTACATTTTAGAACACTGTTTTGCAACGATTTAAAATGACAAGTGTTCAATTGCAAAAGAATGACATTGACTTAAGGACAGCAGTCGGATTACTGGACTCTTTTAGAAATTTTGTAGCTTCGCTGCGAGATCAGTTTCAAGACTTTGCGAGATCTGGCACAAGCGTCAACGGTGTTTCTATACAGTACCAGCATGAACTGCATCGCAAAAGAAAACCAAGGGTGTTTTCTGATGACTCGAGCGAGCCTGCAGCATAACTGGAAGGCAGAAGTTCAGAGTCGAGACTTCTAATGTTATCACTGATCAATTACTGTCTTGTCTGGATCACCGACTGCAGGCCTATAAGCAGGTGAACAATCTTTTTGGGGTGTTGTTCGAAAAGAACCCTACTGATTTGAGTGACGCTCGCAAGCGAGCCATGGAATTGGCTGCTGCTTATCCAAATGACTTGGAAGAAGATTTGACCGACAAACTTTTACAGTTCTATTTTTTTGTGAAAGATCAGCCTGATCAATCCCCCACACAACTGCTGCAGATGCTGATCAAACATTGGCTCAACTCAACCTTCCCAAACGTTTTTATCGCACTGAAACTGTTCTTGACTTTACCTGTCACGAATTGTTTAGGTGAACGTTCCTTTTCGCGATTAGCACATATAAAAAACGAACTAAGATCAAAAGTGGGCCAAAAGAGGCTGAAAACATGGTCAAAAACGGTCATTATAGGTTTGCTTGATAACGATGCCTTTACAGGGGTTTACAACAAGAACCCGTTTAATTTCCAACACTATAATGCAGAGTTTGTGGCAATGTATGCCGGTGGTCAGCAGTTTCCGGCTAAGCCGTTTCAACCTGATTATTACAACAGTAACGCTATTCGAGAGTTTTATAGCCTGATCCTCGCTACCGGTAGACATTTGAAGGACCAGCCCTTGTTAATAAATCGTCAAGAATATACAAGCGGTTACACTCTTTATGCTTTCAGTCTGGCCCCTGATGAAGGTTGCAGTCAGCATCTATCCCTGATCAAGACGGGGAACATGCGACTGGAGATGAGATTCAGAAACGTGGGAAGGAACCTGAGCTTCTGGACAAAAACTGACGCAGATGAGTACATTGATGGACTATCTCACACTGTTGTGCAAAAACATATGCACGCACACACATACACACACACACACATGCATGTGCAATGCACATCATACCTGGGTTAAATAATCACATAAAATACATTGACTCTTTACACACAGATAAAATCCCTGGAGATTACTGACCAGTATAAAAGACACATTTCACCAATATTCACAATACATCTTTTGAAATTTTACTGCATCTCAAGAGTGAAAGTATTTCAAATATATTTCATATATGTCTGCTGTACACTCACAATCACATTTATATAGTTCCACATTACACACGTCTTATCTTTGGCTCGCTTCCTCTCTGCCTCACAACAAGAAAACATATTTTGAACATGGAAGAGAGTGACACGGCCATTCCATGAACTACAAGATCGACATAAGACCAATGTTAAATTGTACTGCAGTAAATTATTTCCTCATCAAACATCAAAGTTTTTAATGTATGGTGGGGAGTAACAGCTTTAAAGTGACAATCTCGAAGATTTCAGTTTCGTTCTCTATGGCGGTGCCAATGGCGAGAAGCGGTAATTGCAGGTGTGCTTTTGGACCTCACTTCCCATAGATCCAACCGGATCCAACCAGTGTCGCCTGTGTGACGTCAGTCAGTTGGCACGCTAACTATAACACTTACTATTTACTGAATAAAAAACGGTTGTTATAAAAGTAACGTAAAGTAAGTAAGTGTAATACTCATTCCTTGTCTAACATTAGGCTAACTCAAGATGTCTTTACACTGCAGGTTAAAATGCTGTAGCAAACCTGGGGTAGAATTAGTGATGATCAATTTCTGCAAACGTTCTTTATCCACCTTTTGCCCGGTATGAACATCTTTACACTGCAGAGAAGAATTTGCGGGATTCGCTGTGGCTCGTGCAATTATGTATCTCGTGCACAATAAGCAGTCTTTTTTCGTGAATGATTGTTGTGTGGTATTTTTGAAACAACTGCCTTGCAAAATGTTACCCCTGGTGTTTCTGGTTTTGCTAGCTAAACTGTTCGAGAATAAAGCTGAGCTGGGTGTTAAATTAGCAATCAGAACAAGAAGAATAAAACAAAAACAAAGGAGATTTCATCAAAAAGGGCATAAAGGCTGAAGGAACATATGAGGAAGTGTAATAAAATAATAACAATGTTAATCCATACTGCCGTATTCTTTTATTTAGTTTTCTCCTGCATGACGTCTTCAGAAATCAGACCCGGCTCTGCTCCACATACCCCGGCATTATTCCGATCATTATAATATATTGATGAACTCGATGGCAATGTAAATAACGGTAACGTTAAGGCCAGTTCAGACCAATGATTCGCAACGAGGCGAAACGGCTTTAGAATGTTGCAGAGAAAATTGCAGCGGTGTGAACTGGCTAGTAGCAGAGCCATTGCCCGCCCTGGGGTTTTAAAAGATCGTCCTTGTCAAATCGCCAAGTGCAGTTTTAGAACGTGTACAATCAGACGTCTTGGAATTTTGCAAGTTGCACCCAGTCTCGTTGCGAATCATTGATCTGAACTGGCCTTAAGTTAGCTACACTGCAACGTTGCAACAAGGTAGCATTGCATTCGAGAGACGGTTTGCGAGGTCGGTACCAGTCGGTAGCGTTAGCTAGCGTTTTTTTCTAATTGTTAGCTGACATTAGATTGTGTTAATTACTTTAGCTAGCTAGCTAACGCAATGTTACCTGATATGAGAGATGGATACTGTGCGCAACGCTGTCTAAACTAATGTTGTCTTTCTTGACATGGTCCGGTAGCTAGCGTTAGCTGTGCAAATAGCTATGTAATTTAGTAAAGTTACATTGTCATTAAATGTAATACGAAATCTACATCAACAAATAATATGATCTCTCATGTTACACTCTGTTATTGTAACGCATGCAGACACCGGAAAAAACAGTACGCCGCTCACACACAAGTGAGTTGAAGAGCGAGCCTGTTGCGTTAGTTCTGCCTACCCTCTCTGGCGGACCAACCACTGATGGGTGATGAAAAACGCGTCACTAACTATGCGCCACTTGTGATTTTTTCCCGGGAATGTCGCCACAGACACCAAGTTTTTGAATCATGAATTATGATAATAATAATAGTATAAATTAATATAAAAATAGGCTCAATCACCATTGTGTTACCGAATGCAGCGATAGATAGTGACTTAAAAGACATTTATTTTAATGAAAATCTTCAAGATTATTACTTTAATGTCGTTATTTGTTAAGGCCCTTCTTTGACCTGAGGAACGACTGCTTCCTTATTTATTTGTTTATTGCACGGCCACAATGGCTCCATTAACATCCAGGTTATTGTAAAGGTATATTCAATATTATTTCATTTCTTGCCAGTTTATTCGACTGTGTAGTGAGACACAGCTGATCATTTGCATCTAAAAACTGGACTTCGGTAAGTCCAGTAAAAATTCACATAGGTTAGTGTTAATATCACCCTGTAGGGCATTTGATTCTTTATTTGGTTTCACGAAATGTGGAATTAAAACTGAACATTTCATAATTTGCAACCCATGTTCGATATTTAGCCGAATTCCAATCTCGAATAAAAACAAAAAATAAGGAAACCGTCGCTTTGATAATTAATTTACTGTGAAGAGGAAGCATCATTTTTAGTTAGTTCCCCGTGTCTCACTGACAGTAATTTCCTTAACAGATATCATTGTGGCAGTGAAACCGTCACAGCGTCACCTGAACTGTGCTCTCTCTTCCTCTTACGGGCTACATTTCTGCAAACTCATTTGGCTACACAAAGTGTTCCTATACGCGGCTGATGATCTGCGACGCTTCGTTTTCATCGCTGTCATCATCACATTATGAAAGCTTTGGCAGTGAGGTGAACGCCAGCGTCTCCGAGGTAAGGCGATAACACATTTGAACAGACGCCTTTAGTTCACGTGCACAAAAGAATAGCATGTATGCTTTCCTTTTTTGCATACATGCTATTGTTTGGTGCACGTGAACTAAGGTGATAACACGTTTGAACAGACGCCCTTTGTTCACGTGCACGAAACAATAGCATCTATGCAAAAAAGGCACTGCGTTTTTCTCTCAGGAATGGACCAGGAAATAACCTCACATATTAATGGTTCCCAATCTCTGAACGGAAAAATAATTTAACAAAATATATAGTTAAATATATGGAGATCCAGTAGCCTATATTGTGCTATTTTTTGTCTTGTAGTGGTAAGGGAATGCGGTTCTGATAGTACATATTTTCTGATTTTTGCTTAGAATATCACTGATATCAAGACCTAATACTACCGTTTGTGAGCTATTGTTATAATATATACGAATACACTTGATTATTACTGCAGTCTGTGAATATATCCAATAGAATGTATTGACAAGCAAAAATTAATTGCGGATGGGAATATTGCTGGGTGTGTTTGATGATCAATTGCGGTGATTGCCAATCTCTGTCCTGGAGCTCTATCACCGTTTGTTTTCCACGTCTTCTTGAATCAGACGTGTCAGGCTCCAGTCTTGGAGGGCTGCAGTGTCGGCTGCTTTTCAGTTTGTTTCAGCACTTAAGTGATTCATTGAAGTCATTTATTGGGAAAGGTATCCACATGGCTTGTTTCTCAGGCCTAAACTGGCTGCAGATTGAAAGAAATGACAAAAACCTGAAGACACTGCGGCCCTACCGGACCAGAGTTTGAGACCCCTGGGCAAGATAATTGGTTACCGTAAATCAGGGGTTTTTGGGTTTCGGTCCTGATTGGGCCTACTATGTATGCTGGTTTTCATTCCAACCATAATTTCCACAGTTGAATTATAATGAGGTATTACTGTTCGTAATTAAGATACTTTTAGTGTTTACTGAATTATTTGCCCTCTTAATGCAACACTATATCAAAAATAGCCACGCATGCCATATGTTTTTAATTAAACTTTTTATGTACCCATTTTTATTTTATGATTTTCTTTTTTGCTAGAGCGACCTGGCCAAGAAAGCAGCTTCCTCCCTACAGACAATAACAAACATAAACCATTTAAAGTGATATAATTTAATGTTAAATAAAAAGCACAATGACAGTCCTGGACTGTGATGAATTCCAGGTCTTTAACCTTAGCTTGAAATTAATTTCAAGTAATGAGCTCCTGTATTTGAAACATCTTTGAAGATCATTCCAAGTTGCAGGAGCAGGAAATTTACAGGCCTTTTAACTCAACTCTGTACAGACCTTTGGCCCAGTTAGTGAAATATAATCCAGTGAGTGTAGACAGTGGTTATTCTTACTTTGAGAAATTATCCCTCAGTATCATTTAATGATACTGAGGGATAATATTCACGTCTCCCCTTTGAGAAGGGGTCGGTACCATCATCCTCCATAGTGGACATTTAAAACGTTACGGGACTCTCTGACGGATAGAAATGTTTTTTTTTTTGTTTGTTTGTTTGTTTGTATCATTTTGAAATAACAGTTTTCATGTATGTTTTTGAATAGGCTGATTATAACCACAGCCATCAAAAGTTTTACCAAGGATACTGATGTCCATCCTGTGGTAATGAGCTATATTGAAAACAATTCAGAGGTTTCATTTTACATTGTTGTTTTCAGTTCATTAAATCATAGACTGACAAGTGAAATCAATGAGCTCCTAAGTGATGAAAGTGTGTTCACCTGGTGATGCTAGACCATGTGTAGAGTTCAAAGACACAGCAATGGCAATGAGTTAACCTACACTGTGTTAAAATACTTAAGGTATAAAATTATGCAAGTGTACAACAACCTTGGCCCAGAGACCAGCTGTAACAACAACAAGCATACACAATGCAGTAGATCCTTCATCATACACAATAATCTGGGCCAATTTGAAGCATACAGTACAGTAAGACTGAAATGAAATGGAACAATCTCTTTTAATAAGTAAGGCACAATTCAAAACACAACAAATAAAAAGAATAATATGTATTTCAGTGCATATACAGAACAAGCTGTCTAATGTAACATTCAGAATAATCATGGGTTTGGCAGTGTAAAGTCTCAGTTCCTTGCTGTATTAATAGCATGTTCAACTCAAATGACCAGCCTAGAGAAATGTCCGGCTCAGTACTGGATAGCGCGTACAACATTACATTTAAAATGCATCCTGGAGCACCTATTCACTAAATAAATAATATGACATACTGTACACACCACAATAACATATGTACTTTATATATTAGTCTATATGTATATATATATATACAGTACCAGTCAAAAGTTTGGACACACCTGACTGAATGTATGTTTCTCATGATCTTAAACACATTTTGATCTAAAGGCTTATGCTTAAATGCTTGAATTAGTTTCTTCGACAAATATAGATAGCAAAGTTGATGCCTATGTATGAATGTCTTTACAAAACTAAAATTTAACTTCAAAAAAAATATGTTTTTTGAAATGCACCCCCAACAAGTAGTTTTCATTTAGAACTTCAGTGAAATTTAGAGATGGAGAATGTTGAAGCACAATGCTTAAATCATCATTTTAAAGGCACACATAGTAAATGTGTGCCTTTACAAGTGAATTTGTGGAATGTCTTTCCTAATTAATGCCTAATGCCTACCAGTTGTGTTATGACAAGGTAGGATGGGTCTTAAATAGCCCTGTTTGGTAGAAGGCCATCATTTCTGGTTGTAGTAGTCCATAAATTATGGCAAGAACAGCTCAACTTAGCAAAGAGAAACAACAGTCCATCATTACTTTAAGAAATGAAGGTCAATTCGGAAATTTTCAAGAACTTTGAACGTTTCTTCAAGTGCAGTGGCAAAAACCATGAACCACTATGATGAAACAGAATCTCATGACGATCACCACAGGAAAGGCAGACCAAGAGTTACCTCTGCTGCATAGGATAAGTTTATTAGAGTCACCAGCCTCAGCAATGGGCAATTACCAGCACCTCAGATTAGAGGCACACTTAATCAACATGGCTACCACAGCATTCTGCAGCGACACGCCATTCCATCTGGTTTGCGTTTAGTTGGGCCGTCATTTGTTTTTCAGACGTACGCCCTTTGTTGACGGGCCGTAACCTCCGCGTTTGAAAGCTTGAAAAGCGTCACCTTGCTGCAGTGTCGGTCATCGATGGTGAAATAATAGCCGCACCGAAAGCCTCCTGGCGGAGTATACGACGCCGTGCTCGTGGGATTCTGCTGCGGGACGCGAAGGCTTTCTTTAAGATCTGTGTACGTGTGCGTGCGTGCCTGTGTCCTCCCCCAACCCTGCCTTTGCATGCATACCCCAAAATCCTAAATGTCACTGACGATTGATGGGCTCTTCGAAACATAGGGGGCGATGCTCTAATGTAGCGGTGTCTCCTCCCTAACTCCGCCCTGCCTACAAGGACGCTGTGGTCATTTTGATTCTCGGACCTCAGCTGTGAACATCTACCTACCTAGAGATGCACCACTGCTGTTTGTCGCAGGAAATCGCTTAAGTATCTAACGCATGTGCTTTTTCTACTTCTGGCTTTCTTTAAAACCTCTCTTATAACACTTTAACACTCCTGATTCGTTTCACAATAACACCGCTTTTTGCCTGGTCTTCATCCTCATCCTCTTCCTCATGCTCATCCTCATCCTGCATTGATCTTCTCGGCAGCTGGTCAAAGATGGCAGAAATGAGATCTTTTCTGGCCCTTCTTGTCTTCTGCAGCAAAGACCGCCTTATCTTCAGTTTTTCATTGGCTTTGAATGAAAGGCTCATCATGACAGTTTCACCATAGATGAGAATTCCTGTTGTCACACCTGATGGGAAGAGTTCATCTGTTTGCGCTTTGCACATGAATTGTGTGACATATAGTTTGAGCAGGGCTGTGGTGAGGAGACAGTCAGGCTGTAGCTGTTTGCAGTCCTGGTTCTGGTCTGATCTTCTCAGCAGCTTGTCAAAGAGAATGGATTTAAGAAGGGGATTCTCCATTGCTTCTATTGCCTCCTCCAGCAAAGACCAGTTTACCTCCTCTTCTCTTCCTGGGTTGATCAATAGCAGACTCCTGGTTTCGTCCTTTGCCTTTTCTGTTTGTGCAGTCATATCTTTAAAATGCTTCTCCAGGTGCCAGGCCAGTATTGGAGCCACGAGAAAATAGAGATCTGTGTCTGGAAAGGGACCATGGCTGGATGGTGTTGAGGTAAGCTAAAGCCAGACAGGTTTATGGTCTGAGAACCCTACAGTGTCATGGATCTCGCAGGTTTTAACTCGCCACATGGACTCTTCCTGCATGAAAATGTAATCTAACCTGACTTGCTGTTGTTTTGAGAGTAAGTGTATTTTTTCTCTGTCGGATTGATTCGTCACCAGACATCCACAAGGCTGAAGGATGCTGTAAATTTATCAACACATCTTCGCAAAGCGGCATGGTGGTCCTGTCTTTTTGTTGATATCTTGTCCATGTATGGGTTAAGAGTAGTGTTGAAGTCTCCTCCAATCACCAACACTCCTTCAGCGATTTTTTTAAGGGACAGTGTGAGTGTGTCTAAAGTATATCTCTCTAATGGATGAATATACAGATTCACAAGGGTGTACAGCTGGCCTCGTATTTTACATTTTACTATACTGTAACTTAGAAATCGAGATATTTTGTACTCAATGAGCTGATAATCAATGTCCTTTTTAATGAGGATGGCAACTCCTTCACTGTTTGGTTTAAGCTCTGTGTAGAAAGAGTATTATTTTCCTAACTGGTCGAATACACGGATGTCATCTGGTCCAATGTGAGTCTCTTGAAGAAAGACAATGTCTATGTGGTGTGGGGATGGCTGGTTTAAGCAGCCACACCTGTCCTGGGTCAAGCTAATTAGACCTGGCTAGTTATCTAATTCTTAACCAATTACCCAATTAGCCAGGTCTAATTAGCTTGACCCAGGGCAGGTGGAGCTGCTTAAACCAGCCATCCCCACACCACAGTCCACTTCCCTGTTTAAAAGTACCAGTGCATGTGAAATGTAACGCACTTTTGTTTTAAGGCCATTTATATTCCAGGATAAGAGATATCTGAGCTTCATCTCCATTCATGGCTGCAATACATGAAGATCCCCTGCTTTGAAGTTCACATAACTACAGTTCCTTTGCTTCAGCCGTCACATCCAGTAGAGTTCCCTAGCTTCAGGTGTCATATATAGTATAGATCTGCTTTAGATGTCATGTGCAGTGCAGTGTTCCCTTGCTTCAAATCTGACCCTCTGTGCTATGTACCTGTGTGAAACAGCAGGCCTATGTCAGATGAAGATGATAATTAAAGGCACATCAAGTGTTATAACACTTCTGATCTCCTGAAAAAGTGCATTGTCATTGTCAGTGCTATAGCCCTGTTTATGTACACAGGAAAGGAGCTGTAAATCTGCTGCTGTGGATACAGGCAGGGACGGCCTTAGGATTTTGGTGGCTGTAAACAAGTCTGTTGAGCGGGGGGCCGGGGGGGGGGGGGGAGTGGGGGGGGTGTTGCTGGATAAAATCGTTCCTACATTACATTATTATGAACTGTTCTGCAGCCGTTCCATGTAATTTATACCGCTAGTTCCGCAATAGTTCCAGTGAATAACGTAAATACAAAAATAACGCTACTTACCTTAGATAAACATTGAATCGTGTAGCCCCCCCCTCGTGGTTGTGTGGCCCCCCCTAGCGGTTGTGGCCCTAAACAACCGCATAGAGCATTTATGCCCCGGACCGGCCCTGGATACAGGTCTGCACTGTATGTCACAGACTGTACTGCAGAGTTCCAGTAGTTCCTTTGAGAGAATCTGTTATCTAAGGTGAACATTGTGTTATGTCAGGGCTGTGTAAGTAACTGAGAACGAGGCAGGAAATCCCAGACAAACTGCCCATCTAGTGCAGTCTGTGTTTGGTACCCCTCATGACACAGAAGATTCCTTATGCTTACCTGCTGTCCATTCACAGTTCTGTGAAAATATAATTAACTTAATGTGCTTGGTGCCATAATTCCAAACCAATGATAGATCAAATTGTAGATGGCCAGGTAATGTACTTCAGGGCCAAGAATAATTTCACTGATATTCAATACAGGGCCTCAGGGTAACTTAACAGGAGTGTGAGTTGTGTTGGATTCTATCAGGCAACACTGTTCAATGTTGTTCATGTCAATCATTGTTCAACAAGTATTGCAGCAACATAGCTTCTTGCTGTGTTGGAGTAATGAAATTTTACTCACCTGCACAATTGTGAGTACGCCTGTTGAGGCCACTTGAGTTCACCGAACCTGAAAGATGATTGAGATAAGCATATGACTTCCTGCACTACATGCACGCATTGTTATGTTGAACCTCCATTCCTGAGTCAAAGAAAGACGAAAAGATGATGCGTACCTCCGCGTCTTATCTGTTCATTCTTAGTTATAATCCAATAATATACTGGGTACATAACAATATATATATATATATATATATATATATATATATATATATATATATATATATATATATACTGTATACAGCTACATAGAGGCACCAGCAGCACAGTGCCAATGCAGAATGTCTGGTGGCATGTAGTTTATATTCAGACTTGAAAACCATGGAACGCATTTTGCTCTTTTACTTTCGCTTATAAGTCAACTTGTTAAATGCAACTACTTTATTTGATGTTCATTGTTTCAGGAGGCATTATGTCTTGTGTTGTTGTTGTAAATAAAAAAAATTGTGTAATGAAGCTCTTGGTGGTTAGGAGTTTGTCAACAATATGGGGTGTCTGGTCAGGACACAGAGGCAGGAACTTCCTTTGGGGGGTTTATTATAAATGGAATGCAAATACACAGGCACAGGCAATCTCTGGTCTATTTTTAGGATTAAATCAGGTGGGTGTGCATGTGTGTGTGTGTGTGGTTCTAAACAAGGAAAAAAAGATACAGTTAGCCTACTTCTATACTTATTATCAGCCGTACATTATATAGGCTACATAAATCTCTCTATCACCCCTAGGCATCAAACATTATTTAACTAGCATCACAGTTAGAAGTCTTGAATGTCAGCTATACAATAACAGGAAATAAACGGTGCTAAAAACATAGCTTACTAAACACAACGGAATATTCTATCGTATGTAGATGTACAGTCGTGAGGAATAACAATCAAATATACCTAGCATAAATCGCCAATCTGTGGTAAATGTCAGCGGAATACTGTTGATAAAACTTAGACATTATGCTATACAAATTACTATCAGGCGATGGATTCACTAATAATCTAAACTAAATATCCTTGACGATACAGAAAGGTGTACTTACTGCTATTTATTGACGCACACAAAGGAAACTTAACCTCTTAGCGCACATGCCAAATCTTGCCAATCCTTGCCCTTTTAGGGGGTATCATATTTAAAGCTTTATAACTACACATGTGAACACCACAGAGACTTGAAAAATGGCTTAAATGAAGCAAGATATTTGTACAATTTACAATACTAATGCAGATTAGTTTATACAGAATGCCAGACCTAGATGCAGGATTCAGATTCCCTCTTCCAACTGTTGCCCAAAACTTACTTAAAAGAAATCAGCATATTTTATGTAGTTTAAAGAAGAGGCAGGGGCATGGACAGCCCCTCTGACACACACACACACACACACACACACACACATTGACACACAGATTCACACCTCAGATGTGACCCCCCAGTTCCTGCCCTGTCCTATCTCCAGGCTATGCTGGCCGAGCACTTTGAAGCTTCCTATGGTTGAGAACGGCCAAATGGCAAATTACATGTCTGACAATATATATGTGTCATCCACACATTTTAGCCCTAACATTTTCAAATATGCAGATCATTTGCTGATTTACTACTGTCTGAACATTCTGGACTGGTGCAACATTGTACATTAACAATGTTCCAACCTCAGTTCAACCTTGACCTTATTTGGCAGGCTGGCATTGGGGTCGAATGACAGGCTGAACATTACAGTTTCACCGTAAATGAGAGCTCCTAATGACTTGCCTGATGGCAATAATCCAGCAGTTAGCACTTTGCGCAGGTTGTGTGTAACATCATTTTTATGTTTTGAAATCATATTTG
Organism: Anguilla japonica; assembly: GCA_025169545.1. Lineage (NCBI taxonomy): Eukaryota > Metazoa > Chordata > Actinopteri > Anguilliformes > Anguillidae > Anguilla > Anguilla japonica. The sequence continues at coordinate 50,210,596 of CM045890.1, read as the reverse complement.
TAAAAAAACTTCCCTTTTTTCATCAAATTATCTTGCACTGAGCATTTTTCACTAAACATACAACTAACCAAAATGAACAAAGATGTGAAAGAAGACTTCTTTTCTGAACATTGCAGAATAATCAACAAAATGTTTCAATTGTCAGTTTTTACCTGTGGGGATGTTACTGGGTTAAAGTGTTTAAAGCAATTATTTTCCCCATTTCTGGCTTCTACAAATATTATCAAGAAGGGAAACACTGCAAAAATATTTGTGCAAGTCTGCACGGTACCACAGAACCAGATTTTTACTTTCAGAGAATAAAAAGATTGTATTGGAATACTCACTGATCCTTCAGCTCTGTACTTGCAGATCAGTACCTTCTTCACTGCAATCAGACATTAGATTCTACATTAGGCTACACAGGTGAACAAAGTGAATGCTTTTCCTCCTCAATTTGGTCCACAAAACTGCGTAATAGGCTACTGCTGTACTGCTTATACTGCGCAAACTACTGTAGGAAGCCCCTCAGATACATCAAACAGTGCTTCGAGGTCACCAACAGCAAGAAACCAAAATTCATCACATCGAGCTCACCAACTGTAAGAAAGCCCTCCACAAACCAAACAGCGGGAGTATCTGAGTGGCGAATGAACGCGTGTAGTAGATGCGGATCTGTCTTTGGCTTGTGTAGCCTGCTTAAATACCATTGTGTATCCTGCTACAACACTAGTGTATAGGCGATTGGCCACAGGAGGGAGGGGTGGAGTTAAAAGGCTCACTATGGCGACGCACGGTTCTCTCAAACAACAAAACAAACAACCAAACAACCAAACAACCACAAAACAAAAACAAACAACCACTGCAAACAGCCAAATGCAAAGAGTGGGTGGGCCACACCTGTATCACTTTATTTTCTTAATATCTCCCTCTCTCATTTCCAATCTCTCCTCTTTTTTTCACATCATACTTGCACTCTTTATCTTGCCCCTTCCTTTACACATTAGGCCTGGAGTGTGCTCAGATTTTTCCCTCAACATTCATCACATTCATTAAACAATGTTCTCAAACATGAGTCATTTGACTGGGCTACATATAATGTGTCATTAAGCCCCATGACACATTATTAATCTGTGTCTTGCTGCATAAACCAACACTTCAGCTTCAGCTCATGGACACATGACCAGACATTATCCTTAAGAATTTTCTGGTACGGAGCTGAATTCATGGTTCCTTCAATAATGGCAAGTCGCCCATGTCTCGAGCAAGCAAAGCATACCCACACCATCACACTACCACAATTTGTAGAAACCCAAAACGATCAGGTTTTACTGTTTTTATTAACACTAAGGGGTCTATTTTGGTTTACCTTCTTTTTACTTAAACAGAGAGTGGAAAACTGATATGCCACAACATTCAGCAGAAAAAGAATGAGAAAATAGGAGAATCTGCATTATGTATTTTACAAAAATGGGCATTCCAATTGTATTCACGTATTACTTTTTATATACTGGGTCATGTGATATGTGATGTCATGTCCTCCACATTTCGCCTCATATCCATTTCATTCTCAATGGACAGCAGTATCTGATGAGCCCATGTGAGGCCTGGATGAGAAGGAATCCCTATCTGTATCTCCATTAGACGAGTGAGAATCCAGGTTAGTAAGTGAAGAAGAAGAATGCATGTCAGTATCTACTGGAAAATCTATGTTGCTGCCCGATGAGCAAAAATCACATCAGTGCCAGTACTGGATGAGCTGAAATTCATATCAGTATCAGTCAATAAGAATCTATGTCAACATCCAAACCGTCAAAATCCATGTTGGGTAAAATAAGGATCCATTTAATTCCTTCACAAAAAAACTTTCAGCGAGGAAGCCATATTTTGATAATCTCTCACAGTTAGCACTTAGTTAACAGTTAACATCGGTTAACACTCGATCTCTCTCAGATGTAAGGGAGATAAAGACTTTGTCAGTATAGATGAAAAAATCTGATTTCATGGAAGCCTCTATTTCTCCCTCAGCCAGGTGTTTTGTCCACACATTTTTCCTTCAACATCTCAGAAACGTTTTGAAGATGGACTTTAGAGCAGGTTCTCTCAGTCTTTCTACTGCTCTCTTCAGGAAAGACCACTTCACCTTCTTTTGTGGTTCCATTCTGTAGATCTCTATCAAAGCCATGCTTTGACCTCCTGTTCAAAGGGCTCCAAATGCCTTTTCAAATGTCTGTCCAGTCTGGTAGTAAAGAGGAAATGGTCAATGACACATTCATCCTGGTCTATTTTTGCCTCAAGGGCACCAGGTCTGGAGTTTTGAGCCTTTAGAGGTGTCACAATAATGATGTGTCATGCCCATACTTTACTCTGAGTTTTATATTTAGTATGGAGGGTAAATCAACCTTATCCCAAGAATAATTCACCTTTTGACGCTGCATTGTTTTTGAAGCTACGTTCTCAGATTCTAAATGCAAATTTGAGGTGAATGAGGAAGGGATACTTTGACTGCTCGAAAACAAGCTAAGGCAAATGGGGTCATGGTCTGAAATATTTGCTTGTCTGAACTCACAACTCTGAAGATAACTGACGGAAATTTCCTGAATGAAAAAGTAATGTAACCTTGACTTGGTATCTCCTTGAGCATATGTGTATCCTCTCTCCATTGGGTTGATTATTCTCCAGATATCCACAAGGTTGAGGGATGTTGCGAATCTCTCAACGCATTTCCGCAAAGCAGAATGTTGTTTATTTGGCGCTGTTGATGTCCTGTCTAAGTGTGGGTCAAGAGCAGTGTTGAAGTCTCCTCCAATTACTAGCACCCCTAAATCAATCCTCTTTAGGTAGGATGTGATTTTGTTTAAAACATGTTTGTCATGTTTGTGGTTGTACACATTCACGAAGGTGTAAAGTTGATGATGTAGTTTACAGCAAAGTATAATCCTGCTTCCTTCATTATCTTCACTGTGATGAACATTCCCAATCCATCATCTCCCTTATTAGGATGGCCACTCCTTTTCGTCGTTCATCATACTTTGTGAAGTATTTCCTGAAGCCGTTCAGCTCATCAAATACATGTGTGTCACTGGGCCAATATGGGAAAGACAATGTGTGAATCCTTGATTTTTTTCAATACTCATTTCATTTTACTAGATTTCAGTCCATTAATGTTAAAGGTAATGGCTCTCGTTTCCCTCATCCTCCTCTTCTTAGTCTTCTTAAGAGATCCCTCTCTTCCTTTACTGCCTCAGTGACTGTCACAACAGCTAAAAGGTTCCATATATAAACTGAGTTACCTTGACTTACCTTTCATTTCCCCATCCTGGCCTGGGTTGCATACAGACAGAGCCATTAATATCAGCATCATCTAACCTTCCTCACTTCCTCACAACCTGTTCCCATTTTTTTTGCATGATGGAGAAAGAATAATGGTTCACATGTATTGCCAGCGGTAGCAGATGCTAAAATCAGAAGTCGTTCATATGAACAAAAATATATAATTACCCAGAAGTATATAAACACACAAAACAGAGCAGAGGAAATGGGCTGCAACTACTGTAGATTTTCTGCAGGTTTTCTGCAATGGCAATGTCAAGCCTTGGGGGGGGGGCTACTTTCCTATAGAAGCATTAGTATCTCAGACCTTCTGCTGTACACACATTTATTTATTTATTTATTTATTTATTTATTTATTTATTTATTTAACAAACACATATCTTACACAGTTGGATGAATGTCAGGAGAGCTTCTAGGAGAACGCACTATGCTTGAGTGATCACTTGTCTGTTCTGTATGTTCAATGTTCATACAGTGCCTTCAGAAAGTATTCAGACCCCTTCACTTTTTTTACATTTTGTTACGTTATAGCCTTATTCTAAAATTAATTTAATTTGTTTTTATTCTCATAAATCTACACACAATACCCCATAATGACAAACAGATAACTGTTTTTTAGCAATTTTTGCAAATTTATTAAAAATAAAAAAATGAAATACCACATTTACATAAGTATTCAGCCCCTTTGCCATGACGCTAAAAATTGAGCTCAGGTACATCCTGTTTCCATTGATCATACTTGAGATGTTTCTACAACTGGATTGGAGTCCACCTGTGGTAAATGCAATTGATTGGACATTATTTGGAATGGCACACATCTGTCTATATAAGGTCCCACAGTTGACAGTGCATGTCAGAGCAAAAACCAAGCCATGAAGTCGAAGGAATTGTTTGTAGACCTCCGGGACAAGATTGTGTCAAGGTACAGATCTGGGGAAGGGTACAAAAAATGTCTGTAGCATTGAAGGTCCTGAAGAACACAGTGGCCTCCATCATTTTAAATGGAAGAAGTTCGGACCTCTAGGACTAGAGCTGGCCGCCCAGCCAAACTGATCAATTGGGGAGGTGACCAAGAACGCGACTGGCACTCTGACAGAGCTCCAGAGTTCCTCTGTGGAGATGGGAGAACCTTCCAGAAGGACAATCATCTCTGCAGCACTCCACCAATCAGGCCTTTATGGTAGAGTGGCCAGACGGAAGCCACTCCTCAGTAAAAGGCACATGACAGCCGGCTTGGAGTTTGCCAATAGGTACCTAGAGCACTCTCAGACCATGAGAAACAAGTCTGATGAAACCAAGATTGAACTCTTTGGCCACAATGCCAAATGTCACGTCTGGAGGAAACCAGGCACCACTCATCACCTGGCCAATACCATCCCTACGGTGAAGCATGATGGTGGCAGCATCATGTTGTGGGGATGTTTTTCAGTTGCAGGAACTGGGAGATTAGTCAGGATCAAGGGAAAGATGAACAGAGCAAAGTACAGAGAGATCCTTGATGAAAACCTGCACCAGAGTGCTCAGGGCCTCAGACTGGGGTGAAGGTTCACCTTCCTATGGGACAACGGCCCTAAGCACACAGCCAAGACAACGCAGGAGTGGATTTGGGACGAGTCTGTGAATGTCCTTGAGTGGCACAGCCAGAGCCCAGACTGGAATCCGATCGAACATCTCTGGAGAGACCTGAAAATAGCTTTGCAGCAACGCTCCCCATACAACCTGACAGAGTTTGAGAGGATCTGCAGAGAAGAATGGGAAAAATACCACAAATACAGGTGTACCAAGCTTGTAGTATTTGAAGTTCACATAAGTACAGTTCCTTTGCATCAGCCGTCACATCCAGTAGAGTTCCCTAGCTTCAGGTGTCATATATAGTATAGATCTGCTTTAGATGTCATGTGCAGTGTTCCCTTGCTTCAAATCTGACCCTCTGTGCTATGTACCTGTGTGAAATAGCAGGCCTATGTCAGATGAAGATGATAATTAAAGGCACATCAAGTGTTATAACACTTCTGATCTCCTGAAAAAGTGCATTGTCATTGTCAGTGCTATAGCCCTGTTTATGTACACAGGAAAGGAGTTGTAAATCTGCTGCTGTGGATACAGGCAGGGACGGCCTTATTTTTTTTGTTGGCTGTAAACAAGTCTGTCGAGCGGGGGGCCGGGGGGGTGGGGGGAGTGGGGGGGGTGTTGCTGGATAAAATCGTTCCTACATTACATTATTATGAACTGTTCTGCAGCCGTTCCATTTAATTTATACCGCTAGTTCCGCAATAGTTCCAGTGAATAACGTAAATACAAAAATAACGCTACTTACCTTAGATAGATCAAATTGTAGATGGCCAGGTAATGTACTTCAGGGCCAAGAATAATTTCACTGATATTCAATACAGGGCCTCAGGGTAACTTAACAGGAGTGTGAGTTGTGTTGGTTTCTATCAGACAACACTGTTCAATGTTGTTCATGGCAACCATTGTTCAACAAATATTGCAGCAACATAGCTTGTTGCTGTGCTGGAGTAATGTAATTTTACTCGCCTGCACATTTGTTAGCACACCTGTAGAGCACACCTGTTTATTCTATACTTTTGGCACTATGCACGCGCGTTGTCATGTTGAACCTCCATTCCTGAGTAAAAGAAAGATTGATGAAGCGTACTTCCTCTTCTTGTGTGTTCATTCTTAATTATAACCCAATAATAGTGGGTACCTAACTATAACTATATATGTATAGCTTGTTGCTGCGTTGGAGTAATGCAATTTTACTCACCTGCACAATTGTGAGTACACCTGTTGAGGCCACTTGAGTTCACCGAACCTGAAAAACAAGTATCAGATGATTGAGATAAGCATGTGACTCCCTGCACTACGTGCGCGCATTGTTATGTTGAACCTCCATTCCTGAGACAAAGAAAGACGAAAAGATGATGCGTACTTTCGCGTCTGATCTGTTCATTCTTAGTTGTAATCCAATAATATACTGGGTACATAACTATATATATATATATATATATATATATATATATATATATATATATATACTGTTTACAGCTACATAGAGGCACCAGCAGCACAGTGCCAATGCAGAATGTCTGGTGGCATGTTGTTCATATTCAGACATGGACACCATGGAATGCTTTTTGCTCTTTTACTTTTGCTTTTAAGTCAACTTGTAAAATGCAACTACTTTATTTGTTGTTCATTGTTTCAGGAGGCATTATAAAAAAATTGTGTAATGAAGCTCTTGGTGGTTAGGAGTTTGTCAACAATATGGGGTGTCTGGTCAGGACACAGAGGCAGGAACTTCCTTTGGGGGGTTTATTATAAATGGAATGCAAATACACAGGCACAGGCAATCTCTGGTCTCTTTTTAGGATTAAATCAGCTGGGTGTGCATGTGTGTGTGTGTGTGTGTGTGTGGTTCTAAACAAGGAAAAAAAAGATACAGTTAGCCTACTTCTACACATGGATTCACTAATAATCTAAACTAAATATCCTTGACGATACAGAAAGGTGTACTTACTGCTATTTATTGACGCACACAAAGGAACCTTAACCTCTTAGCGCACATGCCAAATCTTGCCAATCCTTGCCCATTTAGGGGGTACCCTATTTAAAGCTTTATACCCCCACATGTGAACACCACAGAGACTTGAAAAAATGGCTTAAATGAAGCCAGACATTATTTTGTACAATTTACAATACTAACGCAGATTAGTTCATATAGAATGCCAGACCTAGATGCAGGATTCAGATTCCCTCTTCCAACTGTTAGAAACTTGTTCTTTCGAAGTTGCCCAAAACTAAATTAAAAGAAAGCTGCATATTTTATGTAGTTTAAAGAAGAGGCAGGGGCATGGACACCCCCTCTGACACACACACACACACACACACACACACACATGTTGACACACAGATTCACACCTCAGATGTGACCCCCCAGTTCCTGCCCTGTCTTATCAGCAGGCTATGTTGGCCGAGCACTTTGAAGCTCCCTATGGCTGAAAACGGCCAAATGGCGAATTACATGTCTGACAATATATATGTGTCATCCACACATTTTAATCCTAACATTTTCAAATATGCAGATCATTTGCTGATTTATTACTGTCTGAACATTCTGGACTGGTGCAATATTGTACATTAACAATGTTCCAACCTAAGTTCAACCTTGACTTTATTTGGCAGGCTGGCATTGGGGTCGAATGACAGGCTGAACATTACAGTTTCACCGTAGATGAGCGCTCCTAATGACTTGCCTGATGGCAATAATCCAGCAGTTAGCACTTCACCCACGTTGTGTGTAACATACATCTTTTGGATGTAATTTTTATGTTTTGAAATCGTATTTGTAAAAAAACTTCCCTTTTTTCATCAAATTCTCTTGCACTGAGAATTTTGATGTGAAAGAAGACTTCTGTTCTGAACATTGCAGAATAATCAACAAAATGTTTCTATTTCAATTGTCAGTTTTCATCTGTGGGGATGTTACTGGGTCAAAGCAGTTATTTTCCCCATTTCTGTCTTCTACGAATATTATCAAGATGGGAAACACTGGAAAAATATCAGTGCAAATCTGCACTGTACTACAGAACCAGATTTGTACTTTCAGAGAATAATAAGATTGTATTAGACTGGTCCTTCACCTCTGTACTTGCAGATCAGTACCTTCTTCTCACCAATCAGACATTAGATTCTTCAGTAGGCTAGACAGGTGAATAAACTGAATGCTTTTCCTCCTCAATTTGGTCCACAAAACTGCGTAATAGGCTACTGCTGTACTGCTTATACTGCGCAAACTACTGTAGGAAGCCCCTCAGATACATCAAACAGTGCTTCGAGGTCACCAACAGCAAGAAACCAAAACTCATCACATCAAGCTCACCAACTGTAAGAAAGCCCTCCACAAACCAAACAGCGGGAGTATCTGAGTGGCGAATGAACGCGTGTAGTAGATGCGGACCTGTCTTTGGCTTATGTAGCCTGCTTAAATACCATTGTGTATCCTGCTACAACACTAGCGTATAGGCAATTGACCACAGGAGGGAGGGGTGGAGTTAAAAGGCTCACTATGGCGACGCACGGTTCTCTCTGTGGACAACCACTGCTAACAGCCAAATGCAAAGAGTGGGTGGGCCACACCTGTATCACTTTATTCTCTTGATATCTACCTCTCTCATTTCCAATCTCTCCTCTTTTTTTCACATCATACTTGCACTCTTTATCTTGCCCCTTCCTTTACACATTAGGCCTGGAGTGTGCTCAGATATTTCCCTCAACATTCATCACATTCATTAAACAATGTTCTCAAACATGAGTCATTTGACTGGGCTACATATAATGTGTCATTAAGCCCCGTGACACATTATTAATCTGTGTCTTGCTGCATAAACCAACACTTCAGCTTCAGCTCATGGACAGATGACCAGACATTATCCTTAAGAATTTTCTGGTACGGAGCTGAATTCATGGTTGCTTCAATAATGGCAAGTTGCCCAGGTCTCGAGCAAGCAAAGCATACCCACACCATCACACTACCACAATTTGTAAAAACCCAAAACGATCAGGTTTTACTGTTTGTTTTTTTTAACACTAAGGGGTCTATTTTGGTTTACCTTCTTTTTACTTAAACAGAGAGTGGAAAACTGATATGCCACAACATTCAGCAGCAGAAGAATGAGAAAATAGGAGAATCTGCATTATGTACTTTACAAAAATGGGCATTCCAATTGTATTCAAGTATTACTTTTTATATACTGGGTCATGTGATATGTGATAGCACGTCCTCCACATTTCGCCTCATATCCATTTCATTCTCAATGGACAGCAGTATCTGATGAGCCCATGTGAGGCCTGGATGAGAAGGAATCCCTATCTGTATCTCCATTAGACGAGTGAGAATCCAGGTTAGTAAGTGAAGAAGAAGAATGCATGTCAGTATCGACTGGAAAATCTATGTTGCTGCCCGATGAGCAAAAATCACATCAGTGCCAGTACTGGATGAGCTGAAATTCATATCAGTATCAGTCAATAAGAATCTATGTCAACATCCAAACCGTCAAAATCCATGTTGGGTAAAATAAGGATCCATTTAATTCCTTCATGAAAAATCTTTCAGCGAGGAAGCCATATTTTGATAATCTCTCACAGTTAACACTTAGTTAACAGTTAACATCAGTTAACACTCGGTCTCTACTCTCAAATGTAGGGGAGATAAAAACTTTGTCTGTATAGATGAAAAAATCTAATTTCATGGAAGCCTCTATTTCTCCCTCAGCCAGGTGTTTTGTCCACACATTTTTCCTTCAACATCTCAGAAACGTTTTGAAGATGGACTTTAGAGCAGGTTCTCTCAGTCTTTCTACTGGTCTCTTCAGGAAAGACCACTTCACCTTCTTTTGTGGTTCCATTCTGTAGATCTCTATCAAAGCCATGCTTTGACCTCCTTGCTTGTGTTCAAAGGGCTCCAAATGCCTTTTCAAACGTCTGTCCAGTCTGGTAGTAAAGAGGAAATGGTCAATGACACATTCATCCTGGTCTATTTTTGCCTCAAGGGCACCAGGTCTGGAGTTTTGAGCCTTTAGAGGTGTCACAATAATGATGCCTGTGTCATGCCCATAATTTACTCTGAGTTTTATATTTAGTATGGAGGGTAAATCAACCTTATCCCAAGAATAATTCACCTTTTGACGCTGCATTGTTTTTGAAGGTAAGTTCTCAGATTCTAAAGACGAATTTGGGGTGAATGAGGAAGGGCTACTTTGACTGCTCGAAAACAAGCTCAGGCAAATGGGGTCATGGTCTGAAATATTTGTTTGTCTGATCTCACAACTCTGAACTAAACTGACAGAAATTTCCTGAATGAAAAAGTAATCTAACCTTGACTTGGTATCTCCTTGAGCATATGTGTATCCTCTCTCCATTGGGTTGATTATTCTCCAGATATCCACAAGGTTGAGGGATGTTGCGAATCCCCTTTAGGTAGGATGTCTAAAACATGTTTGTCATGTTTGTGGTTGTACACATTCACGAAGGTGTAAAGTTGACAATGTAGTTTACAGTAAAGTATAATCCTGCTTCCTTCATTATCTTCACTGTGATGAACATTCCCAATCCATCATCGCCCTTCTTAGGATGGCCACTCCTTTTCGTCGTTCATCATACTTTGCGAAGTATTTCCTGAAGCCGTTCAGCTCATCAAATACATGTGTGTCACTGGGCCAATATGGGTCTCTTGAAGAAAGACAATGTGTGAATCCTTGATTTCTTTCAATACTCCTTTTATTTTCCTAGATTTCAGTCCATTAATGTTCCAGGATAACCAATGAAGCACTTGATGTCTTGATCGTCTCATGGCTGTAGAACATGGGCTAGAGTATGCTGGAGTTTCTACAGTAGTATGGTGTATAGTGTGTCATATAATGTTAAAGGTAATGGCTCTCGTTTCCCTCATCCTCCTCTTCTTAGTCTTCTTAAGAGATCCCTCTCTTCCTTTACTGCCTCAGTGACTGTCACAACAGCGAAAAGGTTCCATATATAAACTGAGTTACCTTGACTTACCTTTCATTTCCCCATCCTGGCCTGGTTTGCATACAGACAGAGCCATTAATATCAGCATCATCTAACCTTCCTCACTTCCTCACAACCTGTTCCCATTTTTTTTGCATGATGGAGAAAGAATAATGGTTCACATGTATTGCCAGCGGTAGCAGATGCTAAATTCAGAAGTCGTTCATATGAACAAAAATATATAATTATCCAGAAGTATATAAACACACAAAACAGAGCAGAGGAAATGGGCTGCAACTACTGTAGATTTTATGCAGGTTTTCTGCAATGGCAATGTCAAGCCTTGGGGGGGGGGGCTACTTTCCTATAGAAGCATTAGTATCTCAGACCTTCTGCTGTACACACATATATTTATTTATTTATTTATTTATTTATTTAACAAACACATATCTTACACAGTTGGATGAATGTCAGGAGAGCTTCTAGGACAACGCACTATGCTTGAGTGATCACTTGTCTCTTCTGTCTTTCAACATCATACACCTTCCTCCAGGTGACCCAGCCAGGGCTGATCAGACCCCAGCTTGTGTCCAGATGGCTAGCTACTTATGACCCCATGGCTCTCCTCTTTTGAGCCACAGCCATCTTGAAGCCCTCTCTGCCGCATTGGTGGTACTGCGGATGGCTCTCCTCTTCCTCTCTCCCTTGATGCCCAAATTGCTGAGGGCTCTGGCTAAAGAACGAGCTGCGAATCCCCTGCATCCACTGGGAGACACCTCGCTCTCCACCCAGCCTGCTGACATTTGCTGACCAGACCTGCATACTTGGAGAGCTTCCTTTCAAAGGCCTCTTCCAAGCGATCTTCCCATGGGACTGTCAGCTCCAACAGCACAGCTTGCTTGGTGGACTCAGACACAAGAACAATGTCTGGTCGCAGGGTGGTTGCTGCGATATGGTTGGGGAACTTCAGCTGCCGTTCAAGGTCCACCAACAGTTGCCAGTCCCGTGCAGAGGTCAGGATGCCTGCAGATGTTCTTCTGGTGGGTTTTGGCTGCTCCCCAGCTCTGACAAAGGCGATGGTCTGCTTGGAGGGTCGGGTCCACTTCGCCCACTCAACTCCTGTGCTGATGGCTTCAGCGATGGTCTTCGGGACCTGATCATGCCTCCATCGGTACTGTCCCTCTCCAAGTGCATTTGTGCAGCAGCTAAGGATGTGCTCCAGGGTTCCTCGCTTGGAGCACAGTGGGCATGCTGGTGACTCTGCTTTTTTATTCCATACCGAATAGCCAACCATCTCCAGAGTCACTATCTCTCAGCTTCTCTAACTAGCAACTGCTCCTAAAGATGAAGAAGTCATATTTTTTTAAAAGATTTTAAAAGATGATCTCCTTTCACAAACAAAGGGGAGAGTCGCCATAACTGCAACGCTTGGTAAATGTAACGCGGTCAATAACTTAATGTACAATATCGCTCCCAAAGACATTTCTGATTTGCAATTCAGTCCTCTACTGCCTCCCAAAGAAAGGGAGCAATGTGACAGCTTTTTTTCTGTTACTCTCCCTTACAGCTTCATTCATCCACCAGGTAGATTGTTTTTTCAACATGCTTTTTTAAACATTTGGAATAAATTCATTTGTGCATCACGAATAAGCCTTTTGAACCTGCCCCACATTTTATTCTTTTCTTTTATTCTTTCAATCAAGAAGTTATTTAAACTCTTGCATCTTGTTAAAGTTGGCGTACCTAAAATTAATAACTCTGTATTTAGAGGAGGCCCTCTTAATTGGCCAAAATATATCAAAACTAACTGCAGAAAGACCACTTGTCCCTAATGGCTCCACTACCTCTATGCTGCAAATTCTGTCAAGATCATTACATAGCACAAGATTCAGAAGTCACCCAGTCCCAAAAAGAGTGCCCCATAAACGTGTCCATTTTATTTGTGTAGCACTTTTTACTGAAAACTGCCACAAAGACATTTCACAGAGTAACAGCAGAAAAATTGGGTAAACACCAGGACTAAACCCCCAAAAAGCAAGTGAGGTAAAAACTCCCCAGTGGGAAGAAAAACACTCAAACCATGGCGAGAAAAAACTCCCCAGTGGGAAGAAATCTTGGGAGGAACCCGGCTATAGTGGGGGAGCCCATCCTCCGCTGGCCGGCCTGGTGTAGAGGTAAAATGGAAGTACCAGAAATGTAATAAGGGATCTATCATTACAAATAATCAAATAGGCTGAGAAGGTTACAGTTGAGGTACTAAACTAGTTGGTGAAGAAGAAAGTCCAAATGAAGGGATGTATAATATGCAGTTCAACAGGGCATGGTGATGCATCAGGGGCTCCAAGTTGAGTCAAGGTCTGGGCTTGAACCAGGAGCAGGACCGGGCTGGAGCGGTCTGCAAACTCAGGGCGAGGGAGAGGGCCGGAGAAGTCCATGGGCTCAGGGCAATGGAAAGACAGTAGACCCAGGGAAAAAGAAATGATAAAGATTAAGCACTGTCAAAATCTAATTTCAGAATTGTCAAATCAAATTTGGCATACATTTTAGAACACTATAAATATCCCACAATGCACTGTAATATTGTGTAAACAGCCGTGATCACTACAAAGGTGGAACCATGATGCTTTGCAAACTGTTTGCAAAGCTTTTTATCTTTATTATATGCGTACATGTACAGGGAACGTAATGGATCAAGGAGAAGGTCTGCTGCTCCCTATACGGAAATTCACTAGATTAGAGATCAGGAAGTAGTGAGCCGTTTCTGACACTCCTATTGCCTCCAGGAGGGACATCTGGTAATGGGGCCAGTGATCCCACACCTTCCATCTCCAGGCTTAAAATGTTACAGCCTGGCTCGGGGGCTGCAACAAAGTGGAGACACACGCAAGCTTAAAGGAGTACCATGGTGGTTGAACGTGACACTTCCCAGTTGTCTTTAGGCAACAACAAAACAAATGTGCATACTTTTTTATTATTCAGTCATTTCAATGTACTTTAAAACGTATTTTTCTAAGCCTAAATTTCCCACTATAAAAATTCACCCGAACCGTCTGGGCGTGGTAATGAGAACTGTCAGTTAGCTATGATTGACAGACCGTGCCCCGTTACCATAGCTAACCCCATGATACGCGCTTTTTGGGAGACTGAATTTTCACAAGCTAGCTACCTTAGTAGTATATCAAGTATCGATAGATAGCTAAGGTAAGGACGTTGACTTATATCCAATTATAATTTTTGCTATCTAGCTAGCCAAGTTAAGATAAAAGCACAACTATAACGTCCTCATAAAAGCAAACTAGCAAGCTAACGTTATCGATAACATTGCCTTATGAAAGCAAACCTCCTAGCTAGCTAACGTTAGCTAGCTAGCTAAATGAATATAACCAGAAATAATCTAAAGGCACTCTAATTTAAGTGAACCTAACGTTAGTCAAATATTTGCATTGTCTTGCCTGTAAGCCAGCGGCGCAAACTATGGACGGTGTGCCCTGTCAGATTTCTTTACGGGGCGTGGAAATGGGGGTGGTTACTATATTCGTGACGTAGAAAAATGACAACTTTCTCAACCGGTTGAAAATAGGACGATGAATTTAAGACGCATATTTCTCCAAAAATACAGAACGGACATATTTAATACTTTGCTCATTGTGTTTCTTCGATGCCTCTTGTGCAAAAAGCACATAAAACCGAGAAAGTGTGAAAATCACCATGGTACTCCTTTAAAGGAGTAACAAATGACACATATATTAGAATGTAAGTTTAACCACTGAAGTCAAATCAAGGGATGTGAGTGAATCAGTGGAATCAGAAATGTAGGGAGTGGATGTGTGGAAATAGGCTGCATGCGTGTTGAGCGTAAAACCAAAATACAATAACAGAAAGCCAGGAGCCGCCACCAGCAGCACGCGCGGAGAAGGGATCTTCCCTTACTGACGTCCCGTCCAGCTGTATACGCTGCCAAGCCCCTCCTCGCCACAGGTGTTCCCAATAATGACTGCTGCCGCGGTCATGTGATCTGTGATGTCACATTACCTCTTATCCATTTTATGCTCAACAGACAGCAGTATCTGATGAGTCCATGGATGAGGCCTGGATGAGAAGGAATCCCTATCTGTATCTTTATTAGATGAGTGAGAATCCAGGTCAGTAGGTGATGAAGAAGAATGCATATCGATATTGAATGACAGGAAAATCTATGCTGCTGCCCGATGAGTAAAAATCGGTTCCAGAACTGGATGAGCTGAAATTCATATCAGTGTTAGCCAATAAGAATGTCAATGTCAATATCGAACAAGTTCAAATGCGTGTCAATATTGGGTGAAATAAGAATCAATTTCAGTTCTTCATGAAAAATATTTCAGTGAGGAATCCATATTTAGATAATCTCTTATCATGATCGGTTAACACCCGGTCTCTACCCTCAGATGGAAGGGAGATCTTTACGTTCTTCACAGAAATTATGATATCTGATTTCCTGAAAGCTTTTGATCCTCTCTTAGCCAAACGATTCATCCACACTTCTTTCTTTTTCCTCAGCAACTTGAACATGGACTTTAGAGCTGGTTCTCTCTGTCTTTTTAGAGCACGCCGCAGGAACGACCAATTCACCGTTTGTGGTTCCATTCTGCAGATCTCTGTCAAAGCCATGCTTTGGTCCCGTTTCTTGTTTTTGAAGGGCCCCAGTTGCCATTCCAAATATCTGGCCAGTCTGTAGTCAACAAAGAGGAACTGGCTAACAATACATTCATCTGAGTCTATTTTTGCTGTAAGGGCACCAGGTCTGGAGTTTTTAGCTTTTAAAAGTGGGGTGAATGAGAAAGGGATACCTTGACTACTTGAAAACAAGCTAAGGCGAATGGGATCATGGTCTGAAGTCTTTGTTTGTCTGATCTTACAACCCTGAACTAAACTGACAGAAGTTTCCTGTATGAAAAAGTAATCTAACCTTGACATGGTAGGTTTTTGAGCATACGTGTATCCTCTCTCCGTTGGGTTGATTTTTCTCCAGATGTCCACAAGATTGAGGGATTTTGTGAAACTCTCAACACATTTCCGCAAATCAGCATGTTGTTTATTTGGTCGTGTTGATATCCTGTCTAAGTGCGGGTCGAGTGCAGTGTTGAAGTCTCCTCCAATTACTAGCACCCCTAAATCAATCCCATTTAGGCAGCGTGCGATATTGTCTAAAACACGTTTGTCATGTTTGTGGTTGTACACATTCACAAAGGTGAAAAGTTGACCTCGTAGTTTACAGAGAAGTATAATGCTACTTCCTTTATCTTCACTGTGATGAACATATTCCCAATCCAACGTCTCCCTAATTAGGATGGCCACTCCTTTTTGACATTTATCATACTTTGTGAAATATTTTGTGAAGCCGTCCAGCTCATCAAATACATCTTTGTCATCTGGGCCAATGTGGGATTCTTGAAGAAAGACAACACGTGAATCCTTGATTTCTTCCTAAACTTTCTTTTTATTTTTATATTTAAGTCCATTAATGTTCCAGGATAAACAACGAAGGACTTGATGTCTTGATCCACTCATGTCTGTAAAACATGGGCTAGAGTATGAATGAATGAATGAATTAATTAATTTATTTGATAATTTAAAAACAGGATTTCATAAGACTGCATAGCAGACAGCAATCCTTTAAAAATGGTCAAGGATAGAAACAGAAGACAGCCAGCAGGCTTACTTCCATTGTGGCCCTCTAACATTCAAACACAGACATGACAAAACATCCAATACAATACAGTTAATGCAATAAAAACAAATATGACAGAACAATACATTAATCACAGGACAGACAGCATACTGGCAGACTGGCAGTTTATATTGTAAAAAAAAAAAAAAACAATGAAAATGAGAATCAATTAGATGGGCACGAGAATGGAAAAATGACTCTGATCAATTTTTTTGTGCTGTTTGTGATTTATGTTTGAGGCGCTGAGGTAATCCTCATGACTGGCTTTATGTGAACTGAGATGTTGGCAGCAGCATCGGTGAATCAGCTGAGGCGTGAATCGGCTGTAGTAATGTTCCAACAATCGGCAGTGTGCGTGCGTGCAGGTGTGTGCGCACGCAACATTGAGTTGCACTGTAAACCTCAGAACCCTTGCAAAAGCCATGCGCCACCCAGGTGAAATCTCAGTGCTTAGCTCCTCGATTTGGTCAACAACACTATGTAATTGGCTGCTGCTGTTTTGTTTTATACAGTACTGCGAAAACGTCTTATAAACAAATTGCACTTACTGTACCTCCTAGTTTTTGCTTTAATTACTTACTTAATTAATCAGACACACGTCATAAGACAATTTGACACAATAATGCAGATCTGCTGGTTTAATTCAGACGTACACACAGAGCCAACACATGGTGAAAGAATTAGAAAATAAGGGTTAACAGACAAAAGAACATAAAATAATAAAGGCATGGTGTTTTGTTTGGTGACAAGTATGAGAGTCCGTATTTTCTGGCACACACCCCACACGACCGTGTGACTCAATAAAGCCAATCTGCAGGTTTGGTCGTTCATATGAACAGAGACTGTGCAGCCAGAGGAATGAGAATATAACATATGAAAGAAGATGAGGTCATTAAGGAGTGGGGTTTTGCATGGTCACACCTATGAGGATCTGTGTTTCATAATATGAGAATTATAGTGTCATATTTGTAAAAATAGGTTATATGCAAATAAATGCCAAATTTATCATTCTTTATATGTGTGTGATGTTAAAAATTTAAAAAATCAGGGCGTAATTACTGTTTTTAGGTAGTCCTTAGTGATAAAGCAGATGGAGCTGGAATTAGACTACATGGTCCAATCCGTATTGAAACAACATCCAGTCACAAATCTTTAGCTTTCAGACCCCACAATCAGCTGTGTTGCTTTTGTCAAGTGATTCTGAGATTATGCAAGAAAAATGATAGGTACTTTTACAGTTTCACATTTGCTTGAACATATTTGTCCATTCAGGAATCACATTTTCAAAACAGTTCAGTACCACAGAGTTCTAAACAGAAGCTTGTTTGCCAAAATAAAACATTTTACTTGCAAAATGCCCAACAATCAGAAAACATTAAACACACGCCTCAATAGAACATACTTCCATCAAACAATACAACTTGTGATCAAATTAATACATTCTTTAATCACTCATTACACAATTCCCGAAAAACAACTCATTACAGACTATAGCTATCAATATGAAGCTATTCAACATTTACTTGTGTAGTGTGCCTGTGCCATTTGTTGATAACATACGTCGCTGTGGTATGTGCCAAAGACAAGGGAATACATCACAACATGGACTGTATTTTTTTTTCTCCTGATGGGAATTTACTAGAGAGTATCCCACCCCTCTTCCCAATTTTGAGTGGCCAATAGAAACTGTAACCCTGTCCCAATGCTGCAATGTCGTCTGTGGACTCTGGCTGGTGTGCACTAGTATGTCTGCCCTACAGAACACAGACCTGCAGGACCCCTGGCCACAGGTCCCACTCGGTCCAAAGTGCCATGGTGCCTGTCAGGAAGCTCATCGGTATGCTTGTTTAATATTAATGTCAACCTCCATCTTACATGCACTTTCTGGAAATGAAACTTACTGCAGGATATATTAAATGATACTGTCAAAGTCATAAAGGTATTGAAAAACCTCATAATTCATTGGCAAGGATAGAAATGATTGCCACTCTCAGACATTAATATGTACAGGGTTTCCCCTACATAGAGACAGCAGCAGCATTGCAGCACCACTGCTGAATTTCTGATGCCGCTGCTAGAATTGTTATTTATTTATTTATTTAAGGTGTGATTATTTAATTTCCTCATGTAATTTTAATCATGTAGTTTAATCTCAGTAAGTGACTGACTGATTCTATGACACTCGTTACAAACAAAGCTTCCAAGTTTTTGCTGTACACTGAAAATTTCTCTACTTGAAAGTCTTCAGCTCATCAAAAGTAAAATATAAAATATTTAAATATCATAAAATTCTAATTGATTTATACTGTAACTTTAGCAGTAAACTGCACTGTCTATTGTTCCATAGTCTTTCATATTCACAATCACATGATGTGATGTCTACAGACAGGTCAGGGTGTTTGTCTTCAGTCCAATGGCCAGGCATGATAAATCACATAACATAACATAATGAAGAGAACAGGTCATTCAGTGCAACATTGCTGGCCATTTTCTTACCTTTGAATTGTACCTACTGTAGTGCTCAGTTTACCTACAAACTAGATGGCATCTAGCACAGCTCTAAGGCCTGGTCTTCAAAACCCCCAGAGTTTCTGCTTTAACTTACATGACCTGGCAAGCTATTCCACGCAGTGACTACTCATGTCACCTTTAAATGTTAACACGCCTCATTAGTAAAAAAAACCTCAAAACACAGCTTTAATATTTCAAGTTGTTTGCTGTGTACATACATCTGCTGATGCATCTGGACACATCTTCAGTGATGTTCCTGGAATCATCGAGTTTTTCGGGTCTTTCAACATCATACACTCTCCTCCAGGTGACCCAGCCAGGGCTGATCAGACCCCAGCTTACATTACAGGCATTTAGCAGACGCTCTTATCCAGAGCGACTTACACAACTTTTACATAGCATTTTACATTGTATCCATTTTATACAGCTGGATATACACTGAAGCAATTTCGGTTAAGTACCTTGCTCAAGGGTACAACGGCAGTGCCCTAGCTTGTGTTCCGATGGCTAGCTACTTATGACCCCATGGCTTTCCTCTTTTGAGCCACAGCCATCTTGAAGCCCTCTCTGCTGCATCGTTGGTACTGCGGATGGCTCTCCTCTTCCTCTCTCCCTTGATGCCCAAATTGCTGAAGGCTCTGGCTAAAGAACGGGCTGCGAATCTCCTGCATCCACTGGGAGACACCTCGCTCTCCACCCAGCCTGCTGACATTTGCTGACCAGACCCGCGTACTTGGAGAGCTTCCTTTCAAAGGCCTCTTCCAAGCGATCTTCCCATGGGACTGTCAGCTCCAACAGCACAGCTTGCTTGGTGGACTCAGACACAAGAACAATGTTTGGTCACAGGGTGGTTGCTGCGATATGGTTGGGGAACTTCAGCTGCCGTTCAAGGTCCACCAACAGTTGCCAGTCCCGTGCAGAGGTCAGGATGCCTGCAGATGTTCTTCTGGTGGGTTTTGGCTGCTCCCCAGCTCTGACAAAGGCGATGGTCTGCTTGGAGGGTCGGGTCCACTTCGCCCACTCAACTCCTGTGCTGATGGCTTCAGCGATGGTCTTCGGGACCTGATCATGCCTCCATCGGTACCGTCCCTCTCCAAGTGCGTTTGTGAAGCAGCTGGGGATGTGCTCCAAGGTTCCTCACTTGGAGCACAGTGGGCATGCTGGTGACTCTGCTTTTTTATTCCATACCGAATGGCCAACCATCTCCAGAGTCACTATCTCTCATCTTCTCTAACTAGCAACTGCTCCTAAAGATGAAGAAGTCATATTTTTTAAAAAGATTTTAAAAGATGATCTCCTTTCACAAACAAAGGGGAGAGTCGCCATAACTGCAACGCTTGGTAAATGTAACGCGGTCAATAACTTAATGTACAATGGCGCTCCAAAGACATTTCTGATTTGTACATGTGCAATTCAGTCCTCTACTGCCTCCCAAAGAAAGGAAGCAATGCAATGTGATAGCTTTTTTTCTGTTCCTCTCCCTTACAGCTTTATTTGTCCACCAGGTAATGTTTTTTCAACATGCTTTTTTAAACATTTGGAATGAATTCATTTGTGCATCAAGAATAAGCCTTTTGAACCTGCCCCACATTTTATTCACTGTCTTTCAATCAAGAAGTTATTTAAACTCTTGCATCTTGTTAAAGTTGGCGTGCCTAAAATTAATAACTCTGTATTTAGAGGAGACCCTCTTAATTGGCCAAAATATATCAAAACTAACTGCGGAAAGATCACTTGTCCAGAATGGCTCCACTACCTCTGTGCTGCAAATTCTGTTAAGATCATTACACAGCACGAGATTCAGTGAGGAGTCTGTATTTTGCTAATCTCTCGTCAAGACCAACTAACACTCTGTTCCAAGTGTGCAGAAACTGTTCAGCAGAGCTGAATTTGGGTTATTGTTTCAACAGGTGAGGACTTGTGGGTGCAAGACAGAGGAATTCTGTGTAACTGTACATAACTTGTACAGTCAGATGTGTGCTTGTTAAGGAAATGCACAAAACCTGTATAACTGGGTGTGTGCTCTACTGGACTGGTTAGGCTTGAAGTGTAGGATGTATATGGAATTCTTGTCAGTGCATTCCACAATATAACTCTGGATTTTCTGGGGCCTGGCTCAGTGTTGGACTCTCCAATGGTCGACACATATCAGAAAGATTCTTGGAATGCTAAGCTTTCATTGGATGAAGGGTTGCACTTTAAGCAAATGGTGATGGTGCAGTACCTTGGTTGTTCCTCTAAATGGCAGAAAAGGCTATAATAAGATAATCTGTGAAAGAAATTGTAGCCCATATACTGAGCTGATTCTCTGCTCCTGTTTGAACATTCTCTTATTTTGAGGACAGTGATAACCTGCAGATGTTTAAACAAGGGAGTTGAGACTGAGGTCATGCAGGATCTATAGGAGCCCTTTTGATTGATAGACTGTGTCCTTACAGTAACCAGCGCTGTACATGTTATTCTCCTCAAGGGGGCGCCAGAGAGAAGGGTTTGCAACCTCACTGGCAGGGCTAATAAGGTGAGAAGTTCGGACTGAAAAACTCCCCACATAAGCTCACAGTGTGCACTGGATATTCACAGAGCGTCTTGAGTAGGACAGCAGTGACCCGAACAAGAGTTCATGAACAAGCTTTATGGAGCATGGCGTACAGCTTGTGATGACTCACACAGCCCTGCATTCATCGCTCGGGAGAATGGTGCTTGCTAATTGGATGAAATGTAGCCCCGCCTGCACCCAAAGACCCAGGTCCTCTGGACTAAAAACCCAAATAAACGGTAATCCCTGACTCCAGGGTTTGCTTCTCACTCTCCATTGATGGACTTGTGTGTTCTACTGTATGAGCCTTGCTAACTGCCGTAGCTGGTGACCTGGAATGAACCCGCCTCCAGACAGTGACATCACAAGCTATTGTACAACTGAACGGAGAATGCAAGTCCTGTGAGGCTACATGTTTCCACCAGGATCAAACTTCCATCTAGAGCATATGTGTGCACAGATACTTACTGCTGTATGTCTACACCTCCCTTGGTTCATCTTAACAGGTGACTGAGGAACTCCCAAGCTTGCAGGACCCAGTATGCTCTCTTCTGGTACAAACCCACTTTTATCTGGTTTGATTACCAACTGTACAACTACGTCACCACCGCACAATTGTGTTGTAAGTAGGTTTTGAAAGGTGTGTATGTATACGTGTGGGGAAAAAATATTTTTGTACTTTCTTTTCACTTTTTAGTGTAGATCCTTTTGTCTTCTGTGAAGACTTGCAATCAGGTTCCTTCTTTTCAACGAGGTGAATGTAATCAATAAACGTGGTTGTCGTAAGAGTGTGTGCTTTAATGTGTTTGATCTGACCTCTTTGTAACAAAGACATGTCCAAGTGTATAGATGCCAAACATGCCCTAACAGCACAGGACTGCATGTCATCCATGTAACACGTATGTCTGTGGCTTTGGGGCCTTGGGGAACATGGGACATGTACAGTAATACATATGACTGGTCCTGTGTCATTTACACTTGGTCGTTTTGTGCATCTTGAGCAACTGGATTATATCCAGATTCGGATTATCCTCATCAGAATGCTGGTGTGAATGCTCCCAAGATGCATTCAAATGCATTCAAATCCGATTGCCTAAACCACTTCAGGAGGTGGTCTGAGATGCATTCAAGATAGAAGTTATACAAGTTGTGGCAGGCTCACGGGTGTGGGGTTTCCACGTCACCAATTCTATAACTACACACGCACACGAAACACAACTGGAGTGCACTTGGGGGATTTATTAGGGAAAATTTTACACAAGGAGGGAAAGGGGGAAATCCAGCAACCAATCCAAAGTCCACAATCCGTTCTCGTTGTCCTTTTTCGTATTCCAGGGGTAATCCAAAAAAACCAGGTCCTCAGCCAAAACAGTTCGGTACACAGTGGGGTTTGTCAGACAGTCCGGGTTGCAACAGGTAATCACACAGATAATTTTTGTTTTCTCTCACTCTCCACCACACACGTTTCCCTCACGGTACTTTGCACCGTTTGTGTAACTCGCTTCCCCTTTTATCCCCCTGCACTTTATTGCTTAATGCAGCCCAGGCTTGTCTCGTTGGGGCAGGAAGTCCATATAAGGCTCGGGGGTGGAGCCAGCGGGCTGCAACATATCTGCCCTCAATTACCACTCCCCTCACCTCTCCCTGCCGTCTGCCACAAAGTGTAAATGCATCCGTCTCTCCAAGACCCATTTAACAACCAAAACTCATCCCAAAGTATAAGGTCACGTGACGTAGCCGTCCCCTGATACAGAACACAGGTAGCTTCACAATCACAACAAGCATGGAGGACACGTGTGGTTGGACTTCAAGCAAAACTATGCTTACTAGCAATATGGAAGGATAATTCTGTTCAGAACAGACTTAAGTAGTAGTTACAGAAATCATACTTTGCTATGGCTGCATTCAGGGAGGCTGCAGTATTAATCTGGACAGCCATCTTCTGTTGTACATTGTCTGTCGAATGTCACATATTTTCCTTAATTTCAAGAAACTGAGAACATGTCACATACTCCATATTAATTTGACTCATCAGTGCTATGCACACATGTGCCAGTTGACACATATGAATACTGATCCTCAAGTCTTTGGGGAGTATATCATTATTTTGGTAACTTTTTTATTTTTGGCCTGCAGGGAAAATCCAGCCCGGCTGGTAAACATTATGATAGCACACTGTGTACATTGGGGTTTTTTAACCATTTCTGATCCATGGACCCCCACCCAGGCTCAAAGGCACGGTAGAGGGGGTGTGATCTCAGACCCACGGTGGTACCTTTGCAAACCCCCTGTGTCTGTGTGCCCACAGACCTCCAGTTGTAAACCCAGGAAGTGCACACTTCCACCCTGTATCTTCCAGCCTGCAGTTCAGTACTGGCCTCAGCATTGGTGCCACAGCATTATTTAATGGCAGTGTTACAGGCCAATGTTCAATGTGCATGTCAGCTTTATACAGTATATATATATATATATATATATATATATATATACACATACACACACAGTGTTTAATCATGCTTTCACTTTCATTTAATCAACTCTATAAAGAAGTATCTGCAATTGACTCTCTTACATATTACACAATATACAAATGTTGAGGGGGGATTAAAAAACATATTACTATTGAAATACATATCAATGTTATATTTGGCATTATATTTTTTGAAGTAAGACCGAACAGAGCTAGCAGGTGGTTCCTATCTCTCATCCAGAAGTGGTGGCTAAGTGGTGGAACCAGGTCATGGGAGTGGGTATGAGGGGTGTTGAATGAGCAGTGTGAGCATGCAGAAGTAATCAATTCTGAGATTCATTCATTAACAACAAAATCTATTTGTCTCCCATATTCCCTCCACTGTGTGTGTTCCCAATGATGATTTTTTTCATGTGTAATCAATTACTTTTTTGGAAATTATAAAAATGAAGGGTCTTTTTAACCATCTCTTTATGAATTTGTGAGTTTTGTTAAACCATCTCTTTATGAATACATTTGTACATAAATTTAAGAAATCAGCCAAATATTTTTTTTGCGCAATTCATTTTCCTCAAATTTGTTTTTGTAAGGTGAAAAAGGTTTGAGGCAGGACTGTAAATAATCAGTATTCTTTATTTGGTAGAAGGGCAGTCAGCTCACACAACAAAGATGCATGTGCAATTTCCACAAAGGGGCAGTCCCTCTGGGCATTTATAACAGTCATGTTACATCATTCTGTGTTTGCATTCAGCTCAGCCAATCATCATTCATTATGTTTGCTTTTTCTTAATTATGTTAAGAAAAATACACACATATATAAAATGTAACATTTTAACTCCAACATCTCCCTTTTAACACATATGAATATAATGAATATAGGCTTTACAATCAATAAAAGGTTAACATGTCAGGTCTCACTCATTTAAGATGGCTCGACCGGCCTCATCTTTAATTATTGTATATAGTTAC
The DNA here is from genome assembly GCA_025169545.1 of Anguilla japonica. Taxonomy (NCBI): domain Eukaryota; kingdom Metazoa; phylum Chordata; class Actinopteri; order Anguilliformes; family Anguillidae; genus Anguilla; species Anguilla japonica. The sequence continues at coordinate 50,185,582 of CM045890.1, read as the reverse complement.
AGCATAGCAAATCACTACTTATTACATTTTACTGGATACCCAGATAAGGTCAATAACGTTAGATTTATTGTTTTAGAGAGTAAGCTTGGGCCAAACTCTCTCTCCAGTACAGGCCCCCTCCCTTCTAAACTACAATGTTATTATTCAGTAACCATGAACTATGGATAATATTGATTAGTTATGTTAGTAAAAATACACACACACACACACGCATATATATTTTAACCCTGTCACGCCCATACCCGAGTGAGGGTAAACATTGCCGAATAAGAGGCACAGGAAGTTGATTTTAAAAAGTTGATGCTTTCCCCCCCAAAAAACGGTGTTGGAATTTATTTACAGTGGGCAGAGCAGAGATATGTCATCTTATCCCGGAAACATATAGACATACACAAACTAACCAAAAACAAAAAAACAACAAAAGATTTCAGGTTGCAAATACTTTCAAGAACACTTAAATTCTTGATAACTTACAATTCAGTTGTTGTATATATAACCTATGACCTTTTCCACTGAGATCCCACCACAGACTAACTTGGGCCAGGGATCAGAGCTACTATAGTACTGGTACTGGTAGCTCCTCCCTCCAGCCAAACCAACTCATCAATTAATCAATTATCTTTTACTTCTCATATTTCAAAATCCCCATTAAGGCATAATGTGTAATAGCATTTATATTGACCGAACAATGTAAAAATTACAATTGCAAATTTCTCAATGTCCTACTATACTAAAAAGTAACCCAAAACCGCAACTGCCATGGCTCTTCCCAAAAGGAAAGGACTGAGCACACGCCAGAATTATTGTCAAACATTTTAACCCCAACTTTGTCATATATGCAGTCCTTTTTGCTGTTTTACTGCTGTCTGGACATTCTGGGAAAACATTTGTCAGCTGCTATATTCTATTCATTTGAATGAAACGCTGATCATTACAGTTTTACGGTCGGTGAGATTTTTGACTTTTGGCCTTGTCAGGAAGAATCCATCACGTGTTCGCACTTTGCTCATCAAGTGTGCAACACACACGGTGAGAAGGACTAGGGCGTCTGGACTTTCATTGCGCAGCTGTACGTGTTCCTCATCCTCATGCTCATCCTCATCCACATGCATGTACTCATCCTCATGCTCGTCCTCTTCCTCACCCACATGCATGTACTCATCCTCATGTTCATCCTCATCGTCATGCTCATCCTTGTTCTCATGCTCATCCTCATCCTTGTCCTCATCCTGCAGCTTGTCAAAGATGGCAGAAATTAGATCTTTTCTTTCCCTTCTTGTCTCCTCCAGCAAAGACTGCTTTACCATCAGTTTTTCATTGGCCTTGAATGAAAGGCTCATCATGACTGGTTCACCGTAGATGAGAGTTCCTACTGTCATGCCTGATGGGAAGAGTTCATCTGTTTGCACTTTGCTCATGAAGTGTGTGACATACAGTTTGAGCAGGGCTGGGGTGAGCGGACAGCCACGGCGCAGCTGTATGAATTCCTGGTCCTGGTCCTGGCCTGATCTTCTCAGCAGCTTTTCAAAAATGGTGGAATGAAGAATGGGATCTTTTGTGCCCCTTTCCTTTATTGCCTCCTCCAGCAAAGGCCACCGTACCTTCTGTTCTCTTTCAAGGTGAATCACTATCAGACCTTTTGATACTGGGTCTACTTCCTTCTTTTGTTTTTTAGTTTCTGGTATCATGTCTTTAAAATACTTCTCCAGGTGTCTGGCCAGCATTGTAGCCAAGATTAAATAGTCAACATTGAAGAAGTGGTAGGAGGTGTCATCCAAAGATGGGATCGAGCGATTAAAGGACATCTGAGCTACATCATCAGCTACTGTGCTATCAAACATTTCATTGAACAGGCCTTTGAAACAAAGTGGCAGACAGGAAGAGTTACTCTTATAGAAAGAGACTGGAATGCCATCAGGTCCTGGGTGTTTTGGGTTAGGGAGAGACTTTGCAACCATTGCGATGTCAACACTTTTGACTCGTTCATTGCCATAGAAAAAAAATGACTTCTGGTCCAAAAAATCTGTTTTCTTTAACTCATCGGTGTATGGAAGGGGACCATGGTTGGATGCTGTTGAAGTAAGTTGGAGACAGACAGGTTTATGGTCCGAGTACTCTACAGTGTCATGGATTTCACAGGTGTTAACTCGCCACATGGACTCTTCTTGCATGAAAATGTAATCTAACCTTGACTCGCTATTGTTTTGAGAGTAAGTGTATTTTTTCTCTGTCGGATTGATTCTTCTCCAGACATCCACAAGGCCGAGGAATGCTGTGAATTTCTCAACACATCTTCGCGAAGCGGCATGGTAGTCCCTTTTTTCTGTAGATATCCTGTCCAAGTACGGGTTGAGAGTAGTGTTGAAGTCTCCTCCAATCACCAACACTCCTTCAGCACTCTCCTGAAGGTACGGTATGAGTTCATCCAAAATATCTCTCTCTGATGGATGGTTGTACACATTTACAAGGGTGCAAACCTGGCCTTGTATTATACATTTTACTATGATGTACCTTCCATATGAATCCTTATCAGACTCAATAAACTTATAAGCAATGTCCTTTTTAATGAGGATGGCAACTCCTTTACTTTGTGGATCATGCACTGTATAGAAATTGCGCCATTCTTCTAACGTGTCGAATACACCAATGTCCTTTGGTCCGATGTGAGTCTCCTGCAGAAAGACAATGTCCAATTTCCTGTTTATAATTTCCTGTACATCTGTGATGTCGCGAACTTTTTTTTTAAGACCATTTATATTCCAGGACATAAGAGATATCTGAGCATCATCTCTGTTCATGGCTGCAATACATGAAGATCCCCTGCTTTGAAGTTCACATGTGCAGGTGCAGGTCTTTTGCTTCAGATTTCACATGCGGTAGAGTTCCCCAGCTTCAGGCATCCCCTGCTTCAGGCATCACACACAGTAGAGTTTCTTTGCTTCAGGTGTCATATATAGTACAGTTCATCAGTTTTAGATGTCACATGCAGTGTTCCCTTGCTTCAAATCTGACCCTCTCTGCTATGTACCTGTGTGAAATAGCAGGCCTGTGTCAGATGAAGACGATAATAAAAGGCACATCAAGTGATTTAACACTTCTGATCTCCTGAAAAAGTGCATTGTCAGTGCTATAGCCCTGTTTATGAACGCAGGAAAGGAGCTCTAGATCTGCAGTCACAGCTGCTGTGGTCTGCACTGTATGTCACAGAGTGTACTGTAGAGTTCCAATACTTCCTATGAGAGCATCTGTTATCAAATGGGAGCATTATGTTATGTCAGAGCTGTGTAAGTAACTGAGAATGAAGCTGGAAATCCCAGACAAACTGCCCATCTAGTGCAGTCTGTGTTTGGTACCCCTCATGACACAGAAGATTCCTTATGCTTACCTGCTGTCCATTCACAGTTCTGTGAAAATATAATTAACTTAATGTGCTTGGTGCCATAATTCCAAACCAATGATAGATCAAATAGTAGACGGCCAGATAATGTACTTCAGGGCCAAGAATAATTTCACTGATATTCAATACTGGGCCTCAGGGTAACTTAATAGGAGTGTGAGTTGTGCTGGTTTCTTTCAGACAAAACTGTTCAATGTTGTCCATGTCAATCATTGTTCAACGAGTATTGCAGCAACATAACTTGTTGCTGTGCTGGAGTAATGTCATTTTACTCACCTGCACAATTGTTAGCACACCTGTAGAGTACACCTGTTTATTCTATCCTTTTGGCACTATACACACACGTTGTCATGTTGAACCTCCATTCTTGAGTAAAAGAAAGATTGATGAAGCGTACTTCCTCTTCTTGTGTGTTCATTCTTAATTATAACCCAATAATATAGTGGGCACATATATATATATATATAACTTTGGGGCAGGCATTGTGCTGCTGGTGCCTCTATGTAGCTGTATACAGTATATATATATATATATATATATATATATATATATATATACTGTATACATATATATATATATATATATATACTGTATACAGCTACATAGAGGCACCAGCAGCACAATGCCTGCCCCAAAGTTAGTGAATCAGACAAAGAGCCAATCAACTGATGTAAAGATCCAAGAATTAGCCATGTGCGTGTGCTTGTGTGTGCGCATGTGCAAAATTGAGTTGCATTGAACTCAAGAACCCTTGTAAAACCCATATATATGTATATATATATATATATATATATATATATATATATATATATATATATATACAAACACACAAATGCAGTAGCCTGTTGGAATTTTCATTATTTTTCATTTTTTGTATTTTGTCATTACTGTAAACCAAAAATTGTTAACTGAGCATTCTAATTTTAACATTTCCACACTCCAACAGTCTCTGCTGTTAATTGAAAAGAGTTTTAGAACACAGAAAAGGAAATTTTAAAAACATTCCAAAGACATTTCATCAAAGGTTAACATATTGTATAACTACTTTGAAATGATGTATTATTTAAAGCTTCCCTTTTTTCATCACTTGCACTGAGAATTTTTAACTAAACATACAATTAACCAAAATGTACAAAGATATGATATAAGATTTTTGTTTCGAACATTGCGGTATAATCTAGAAACGTTTCTGTTTCAATTGTCAGTTCTCATCTTTGGGGATGTTTCTGGGTACTTTGAAACAATTATTTTCCTCATTTCCAGCTTATAAGAATATTAAGAAGGGAAAAACAAGAAAAATATCAGTGTGAACCTAGAGAACCAGAAGTGTACTTTCAGAGAATAATAAGATTGTATTTGAATACTCACTGGTCCTTCAGCTCTGTACCTGCAGCTTCTTCTCACCAATCAGACATTAGATTCTTCAGTAGGCTACCCAGGTGAAAACTCAGTTCTTTACCTCCTCGGTTTGGTCAACAACACTGCGTAATTTGCCTGCTGCTGTTCTGTTTTATACTATACTGCGAAAATGTCTTATAAAAAAATTGCACATAATGTACCTCCCAGTTTTGGCTTTAATTACATCAGACACACGTCATAAAACCATTTGACAGAATAATGCAGATCTGCTGGTTTAATTCAGACGTACACACAGAGCCAACACATGGTGAAAGAATTAGAAAATAAAGGTTAACAGACAAAAGTACGTAAAATAATAAAGGAGTGGTGTTTTGTTTGGTGACAAGTATGAGAGTCCGTGATTTCTGGCACACACCCCACACGACCGTGTGACTCAATAATGCCAATCTGCAGATTTGGTCATTCAGATGAACAGAGACTGTGCATGCCAGAGGAATGAGAATATAACACATGAAAGAAGATGAGGTCATTAAGGAGTGGGGTTTTGCATGGTCACACCTATGAGGATCTGTGTTTCATAACATGAGAATTATAGTCTCATATTTGTAAAAATAGGTTATATGCAAATAAATGCTAAATTTATCATTCTTTATATGTGTGTGATGTGAAAAAAATGTAAAAAGTTTACAAACAGGGAGTAATCACTGTTTATAGGTAGATCTTAGTGATAAAGCAGATGGAGCTGGAGTTAGACTACATGGTCCAATCTGTACAGAAACAACATCCAGTCACAAATCTTTAGCTTTCAGACCCCACAGTCAGCTGTGTTGCTTTTGTCAAGTGATTCTGAGATTATGCAAGAAAAATGATAAGTACTTTTACAGTTTCACATTTGCTTGAACATATTTGTCCATTCAGGAATCACATTTTCAAAACAGTTACCACAGAGTTCTAAACAGAAGCTTGTTTGCCAAAATAAAACATTTTACTTGCAAAATGCCCAACAATCAGAAAACATTAAACACATGCCTCAATAGAACATACTTCCATCAAACAATACAACTTGTGATCAAATTAATATATTCTTTAATCACTCATTACACAATTCCCGAAAAACAACTCATTACAGACTATAGCTATCAATATGAATCTATTCAACTTTCATTTGTGTTGTATGCCTATGTAATTTGTTCATAACTTACATCGCTGTGGTGTGTGCCAAAGAATGAGGGAGCACATCACAACATGGACTGTATTTGTTTTTCTCCTGATGGGGATTTACCAGAGAGTATCCCATCCCTCTTCCCAATTTTGAGTGGCCAATAGAAACTGTAACCCTGTCCCAATGCTGCAATGTCGTCTGTGGACTCTGGCTGGTGTGCACTAGTATGCCTGCCCTACAGAACACAGACCTGCAGGACCCCTGGCCACAGGTCCCACTCGGTCCAAAGTGCCATGGTGCCTGTCAGGAAGCTCATCGGTATGCTTGTTTAATATTAATGTCAACCTCCATCTTACATGCACTTTCTGGAAATGAAACTTACTGCAGGATATATTAAATGATACTGTCAAAGTCATAAAGGTATTGAAAAACCTCATAATTCATTGGCAAGGATAGAAATGATTGCCACTCTCAGACATTAATATGTACAGGGTTTCCCCTACATAGAGACAGCAGCAGCATTGCAGCACCCACTGCTGAATTTCTGATGCCGCTGCTAGAATTGTTATTTATTTATTTATTTAAGGTGTGATTATTTAATTTCCTCATGTAATTTTAATCATGTAGTTTAATCTCAGTATGTGACTGACTGATTCTATAACACTCGTTACAAACAAAGCTTCCAAGTTTTTGCTGTACACTGAAAATGTGTCTACTTGAAAGTCTTCAGCTCATCAAAAGTAAAATATAAAATATCTAAATATCATATAATTCTAATTGATTTATACTGTAACTTTAGCAACCTAATTGATTGAATGTTGGATATTATCTAGAGGAAGTCCAGGTCTAGCTGATGTTTAAAGTTGAGGATCATTTCAGAAGGTTCAAAATCCAAAAGATAAAATCTGACTCAAAATGAAAAAACAAAAGTGAAAACATTGACTCCAGATTATCCTGTCAGATTGCCCAATGTAGGCTGGGGTGTGGCTAAATAAATGCAATTTACGTATGTAAACTGCATTGTCTATTGTTCCATAGTCTTTCATATTCACAATCACATGATGTGATGTCTACAGTCAGGTCAAGGTGTTTGTCTTCAATCCAATGGCCAGGCATGATAAATGACATTATATAACATAATGACGAGAACAGGCCATTCAGTGCAACATTGCTTGGCATTTTCTTACCTGTGAATGGTACCTACTGTAGTGCTCAGTTTACCTACAAACTAGACAGCATCTAGCACAGCTCTAAGGCCTGGTCTTCAAAACCCTCAGAGTTTCTGCTTTAACTTACATGACCTGGCAAGCTAGTCCACACAGTGAGTACTCATGTCACCTTTAAATGTTCACACGTCTCATTAGTAAAAAAAAAAAACAACCTCAAAACACAGCTTTAATATTTCAAGTTGTTTAATTCCATACCAAATAGCCAATCATCTCCAGAGTCACCATCTCTCAGCTTCTCTAATGAGCAACTGCTCCTAAAGATGAAGAAGACTTATTTTTTTTTAAAGATTTTAAAAGAATATCTCCTTTCGCAAACATAGGTGAGAGTCGCCATCAATGCATCGCTTGATAAATGTAACGCAGTCAATAACTTTATGTACAATGGCGATCCCAAAGACATTTCGGGTTTGTACATGTGCAATTCAGTCCTCTACCACCTCCCAAAGAAATGGAGCAATGTGATAGCTTTTTTCTTTTCCTCTCCCTTACAGCTTTATTCATCCACCAGGTAGACTGTTTTTTCAACGTACTTTTTTAACATTTGGAATTAATTCATTTGTGCATCAAGAATAATCCTTTTGTCCCACTTTTCATTCAGTCTTTCAATCAAGAAGTTGCCGCCAGTCTATATTAATTAAACTTGCTTGCATCTTATTAAAGATGTCATGCCTAAAATTAATAACTCTGAATTTAGAGGAGGCCCTCTTAATTTTCCTAAATATATCAAAACTAACTGCGGAAAGATCACTTGTCCCAAGTTGGCTCCACTACCTCTATGCTGCAAATTCTGTTAAGATCATTACATAGCATGAGATTCAGAAGCTACCCACAGAGTAAGAGAAGAAAAGTTGGGCAAAAAAAACCAGGACTAAACCCCCCCAAAAAGCAAGTGAGGTAAAAAACTCCCCAGTGGGAAGAAAAACACTCAAATGGTGGCGAGAAAAAACTCCCCGATGGGAAGAAATCTCGGGAGGAACCCGGCTATAGTGGGGGAGCCCATCCTCCGCTGGCTGGCCTGGTGTAGAGGTAAATGGATGTACCAGACATGTAATAAGGGATCTATCATTACAAATAATCAAATGGGCTGAGAAGGTTACAGTTGAGGTACTAAACTAGTTAGTGAAGAAGAAAGTCCAAATGAAGGGATAAATAATATGCTGTTCAACAGGGCATGGTGATGCATCAGGGGCTCCATGTTGCGTCAAGGTGTGGGCTTGAACCAGGAGCGGGACAGGGCCGGAGCAGTCTGCAAACTCAGGGCGAGGGAGAGGGCCGGAGAGATCCATGGGCTCAGGGCAGTGGAAGGACAGGAGACCCAGGGAATAAGAAATGGTGAAGATTAGGCACTGTCAAAATCTAATGTCAGAATTGTCAAATCAAATTTGGCATACATTTTAGAGCACTAAAAATATCCCACAATGCACTGTGTTGAAATGCATTATTGTGTAAACAGCCATGATCAGTACAAAGGTGGAAGTGAACCATGATGCTTTGCAAAAACTGTTTGCAGGTTAAATAAGAATCAATTTCATGAAAAATATTTCAGTGAGGAATCGGTATTTTGGTAATCCAAGACCAGCTAACATTTTCTACTCTCAGATGGAAAGCAGAACATTACTATCTCCACATAAATTGAAATATTAGATTTCTTGAATGCTTTTTTTTCCTCTCTTAGCCAAGGATTTCTTCCTCGCTTTTTTCTTTTTCTTCAGCAACTTGAACATGGGCTTTAGAGCAGGCTTTTTCAGGACCAGACCACTTCACCTTCTTTTGTGGTCCCAAGCTGTAGATCTCTATCAAAGCCATGCTTTTGTCCCCTTGCATGTTTTTTAAATGCTGTTTCAAAGATCTGGCCAGTCTGTAGTCAGCAAAGAGGAAATGGCCAATGAGGCATTCATCTGGGTCTATTTTTTGCCTCAAGGGCACTGGGTCTGGAGTTTTGTGCCTTTAAAAGTGTAGCCATAATGATGTCATTGTCATACCCATACTTCACTTTTTGAAGCTGCATTGCTTTTGCAGCCAAGTTCTCAGATTCTAAATGCAAATTTGGGATAAAGGAGATAAGGATACCATGAGTGCCAGAAAACAAGCTAAAGCAAATGGGATCATGGTCTGAAACATTTGTTCGTCTGATCTCACAACTCTGAAATAAACTGACAGAAGTTTTCTGTATGAAAAAGTAATCTAACCTTGACTCGGTAAGTCCTTGAGCATACGTGTATCCTCTCTCCGTTGGATTGATTTTTCTCCAGATGTCCAAAAGATTGAGGGATTTTGTGAAACTCTCAACACATTTCCACAAATCAGCGTGTTGTTTATTTGGTCCTGTTGATGTCCTGTCTAAGTGTGGGTTGAGTGCAGTGTTGAAGTCTCCTCCAATTACTAGCACCCCTAAATCAATCCCATTTAGGCAGAGTGCGATATTGTCTAAAACACGGTTGTCACGTTTGTGGTTGTACACATTCACAAAGGTAAAAAGTTGACCTCGTAGTTTACAGAGAAGTATAATGCTACTTCCTTCATTATCTTCACAGTCATGAACATATTCCCAATCCATCGTCTCCCTAATTAGGATGGCCACTCCTTTTTGACATTTATCATACTTTGTGAAATATTTTGTGAAGCCGTCCAGCTCATCAAATACATCTTCGTCATCTGGGCCAATGTGGGTTTCTTGAAGAAAGACAACATGTGAATCCTTGATTTCTTCCAAAACTTTTTTTATTTTTATATTTAAGTCCATTAATGTTCCAGGATAAACAACGAAAGACTTGATGTCTTGATCCACTCATGTCTGTAAAACATGGGCTAGAGTATGAATGAATGAAGGAATGAATGAATTTATTTGACAATTTAAAAACAGGATTTCATAAGACTGCATAGCAGACAGCAATCCTTTAAAAATTGTCAAGGATAGAAACAGAAGACAGCCAGCAGGCTTACTTCCATTGTGGCCCTCTAACATTCAAACACAGACATGACAAAACATCCAATACAATACAGTTAATGCAATAAAAACAAATATGACAGAACAATACATTACA
>CM045890.1:50131591-50175291 GCA_025169545.1 Anguilla japonica | reverse complement strand
AGTGTTATTGCATGAATAGTCTTCAATGCCATGTCTGATAGTAATTTAAAAAAGTCATTGTGGAACACCGGTAAAGAGGTATTGCATCATTACTGCAGCTTTTTGTGTGCTTGAGGAATATGTGTGCAAACCCAACAATCAGACACATTCATGATGTCAGCATATTGCGCAGAGGTCTGGTAGTAGGTGTTTCCCAGGAGGTTTTGCCTCTGATGATTGACAGGCGCTTGTGTCTCGGCATTCAGGAGGATCCACAGAGTCATTCTTCCGCCGAGAATGATACACAACATCCGAGTAAAAGATCCTGTCCTCGTCGCCAAAAATGCAAGTTTCCGAAAGTTGGCAGAAAATGATTTGAGGCAGGAATATTCAGTGTTCTTTATTCTGCAGAAGGGGAGTCAATTCACACAAGAAGATGTGTGTTCCAAGTTCCACAGAGGGAGTGTCCCTCTGAGCATTTATAACAGTCATACCACATCCCTCTGTGTTTACTTCCAGCAATATCATCACTTGATTAGTTTTACTGGTCTCCCAAATAAGCGGTGGGTTTCCCGAAAGCCTCTAAACGGTAAGAATCTCTAAACAGTAAGACCTCTTACACTCATTCTTATAATAACGTGGGTTTCCCAAACACATCCGTAAAAGGTTCACTCTTAAGTCACTCTTAAGTTACGAGCCATCCAGACAGTTTGCAGCAAGGAACTACTTTAAGATCCCACTCTGGCTGCCTAAAGTACAGTGTTAGTCATTGTTAACATTGTTAATTGTTAACATGAGTAAAATTACACACATATATGTTAGTATTATTTGTCATTTGTGCAACGTTATATCAATAATATTTGCTCTGGTCGAATTCCCAGCTTTCTGAATTTTTTCTTGACTCTAGTTTTCAGTCTGGCTTCAGGATGGAATGACAGGCTGATCATCACAGTTTCACTGTAGATGAGATGTCCTAATGTCTCGCCTGATTGCAAGAATTCAGGATTTAGCACTTTTCTCGCAATGTGTGAAACATATAGTTTGAGCAGGGCTGTGGTGAGGAGACAGCCACTCCGTAGCTGTTTGCAGTCCTGGTCCTGGTCTGATCTTCTAAGCAGCTTGTCAAAGAGGGTGGATTTAAGAAGGGGATCCTTCAGTGCTTCTATTGCCTCCTCCAGCAAAGACCACTTTACCTTCTCTTTTCTTTCTGGGTGGATCACTAGCAGACTCTTGGTTTCGTTCTTTGCCCTTTCTGTTTCTGCTGTCATATCTTTAAAATGCTCCTCCAGGTGCCAGGCCAGTATTGGAGCCACGTGAAAATAGAGGTCTGTGTCTGGAGGGGGATCATGGCTGGATGGTGTTGAGGTAAGCTGGAGACAGACAGGTTTATGGTCCGAGTCCTCTACAGTGCCAAGGATCTCACAGGTGTTAACTCGCCACATAGACTCTTCCTGCATGAAAATGTAATCTAACCTGGACTTGTTATCATTTTGAGAGTAAGTGTATTGTATCTTTGTTCGGTTGATTCTTCTCCAGACATCCACAAGGCAGAGGGATGTAGTCAATTTTGCAATACATTTCCGCCAAGCTTCATGTCTTTTGTTTATGGTTGTAGATGTCCTGTCCAAGTACGGGTTGAGAGCAGCGTTGAAGTCTCCTCCAATCACCAACAGACCGTCAGCAGTCTTTTGTAGGTGCCATCTGACTTCGTCCAAAATATATTTTTCTGACTTGTGGCTGTACACATTCACAAGGGTGTAAAGCTGGCCTTGTAGTTTACATTTCAGTATGATGTAACTTCCAGAATCATTTATATGTTCCGCACACAACTTATAATCAATGTCCTTTTTAATGAGGATGGCAACTCCTTTTGTGGGTGAATAATACTTTGTGAAATATTTGTGCCATTCTTTTAACATGTCAAATACACCAGCGTCCTGATTGATTCGAGTCTCCTGAAGAAATACAATGTCCGCTTTTTTCTTGTTGGCTACAGCAGTGACATAAGGCACTTTTCTCTTAAGCCCATTAATATTCCAGGATATAAGAGATATCACAGCTCTGGCCATGGCTGCAACACAAGAAAATCTGGACGTCACATACATTAGAGCTTTCGTGCTTCAAAATTCACATACAATAGAGTTCCCCTGCTTCATAATTCACTTACAGTTGTTCCTTTGCTTCCGAATTCACACATTAGAGTCCTCGTGCGTCCAAATTCACATACAGTTGTTCCTTTGCTTAAGGCAGAGCGTACAGTAGCATTCACCTGCTTGAGATACCATGTACAGTAGAGTTCCCCTGTGTCATACAGCATATGCAGTAGAGTTCCCCAGCTTCAGAATTAATATATAGTAGAGTTCTCACGCTTTAAAATTCACATTTAGTAGTTCCTTTGCTTCAGGCAACATAAACACAACAGTTCCCCTGCTTCAGGCGTCAGATACATTACAGTTCCTCTGCTTCAGATGTCACATACAATAGAGTTCCTCTGGTCCAGATCTGACTCTCTCACTTCAGGTGAGTGTGGTCTTATGTACCTGTGTGAAACAGTAGGCCTGTGTAAGACAAAGATGAGGGATGTTATTAAAAGGCACCTCAGGTGTTTCAATGCATCTGGTCTCCTGTAAAAGCACATTCTCAGTGCTATTGCCCCATGTATTTACACAGAGCTGGAGCTTTTTCCTTAAGTCATTCAGTTTTGCGCAGATAAAAGGAAATCTGCAGCCATGACTGCTGTGCATGCAGATGTGTACCGTATGTCACCGACTGTAGAATCCCATTATGCCCTATCAGAGAATCTGTTATCAAAGGGGCGCATTATGTTATATTAGGTATGAGTGAATGGTGTGTGACCGAATGGTCAGTGAATGGTGTGTGTGCCCTGCGATTGATTGGCGGCCTGTCCAGGGTGTATTCATGCCTCTGCCAATGAACACTGGGATAGGCTCCTGGACCCCCCGTGACCCTACCCAGGATAAGCAGGTATACAGTATATAATGGATGGATGGAAGAAAGAGGCATTATTGCATGTGCCTTGGAGATGCAATGCCAAAAATGTCTATGAGACACAAAGCCTTTTTTTTTGGGCCTTTTGTTTACAGGCGCTTATTGGGCATCAACCCAGAGAGAGGCTCAAAATCAAAGTAGGAAATCAACCCAGAGCGGGGCTCGAAATCAAAGAAAAGGATGGGTTTCAATGAAACAGTTAGCACTTTTCTGAGACAACTAGTTGATTTTGAGTGGATGTCAGTGTAGACATAATTTTCTGTCTGGAGTATGTACTGTTTTTGCACTGGAGGTTTTATAGCTGCATTGTTGTTTATTCACTCCCTCACTACATTAGCTGATGTGTGGTGAGCGTTCTGGCACAAAATGGCTGCTGTGCATCATCCAGGTGGGTGCTACACATTGCTGGTGGTTGTGGTGAGTTCCTCTCTTCCATGTATAGCACATTGAGCTTCTGGAGAAGTGCTATATAAATGTAACGATTCATTCATTGTTTTTAAATGGATAAAAAAAGGTTTCAGTGTTATTGCACGTGCACATTTACATTTTAAAAATATGTTTACATTGTTTTGCATAATAAAAATCTATAAAAGAAGCTGATTGTTTGTATGCAGATGTAATTGTGTAAGCCTCTTATAAATTCTTTATTTTTTTATTTTATTTTTAATTAACCTTATTTTAACCAGGTTAGTCTCATTGAGATTAGAAATCTCTTTTTCAAGAGAGACCTGGCCAAGAAGGCAGCAGTCGATTACAGACACAACAAAATTTCAATATTTAACATACTGTAAAAGCAGACAAACAGCAATGTTCAAAGTTTCACAATCTGGTCACACATAAGTAGTCTATAGTGCAACTAAGGGTCAAATCAATTACAAATTTCACTTTCCTACATAACATTAAACCTTTTTTAAAAATCAGTTAATGATACAAGCTCTTGTAAATTAAGTTCTTTCTGGAGCTCATTCCACGTTGAAGGAGCTGAGAACTGGAACGCTTTTTTGCCAGCCTCAGTACGAGCCTTTGGCACAGACAATAAAACACTGTTTAGTGAGAAAAGCCAGTATTTTCCATTTGTCTGCTGGACAATGTACATGCATAGGTAAGATGGAAGCAATTTCAATATGGCCTTGTAAATGAAAATATACCAGTGACACAGCCTACACAATGTCAAGGAGGGCCAGCCCACTCTCCTGTAAAGAATACAGTGATGTGTAAAAAATTTGTAATTTGTGACAAACCTCAGTGCCCCATGATACACCATGTCCAGCTGACACAATGATGCCAAAGGTGCATATATAAAATGTCTCCATAATCTATTACCGGTAAGAAAGTAGCTGAGACTAGCCTCTGTTTCACCTCAAGATAAAAACAGGACTTGTTTCTAAAATAAAAACCCAACTTAAGCCTAAGCTTTTTTACAAGGGAATTTATATGAAACTTAAAAGTGAGACCATCATCTATTAAAAATCCATGTACTTATAAGTTGTCACCCTTTCAATTGGTTTATTCTGTGTGGTAACGATACAAGGTAATGTCTGTGGCTCTATCTTTGGCCTAGTGAAGAGCATAAACTTGGTTTTATCAACATTTAAAATAAGCTTCAGCTGATAAAGCTGAGCCTGTATGATATTAAAAGCAGACTGTAGGTCTTCAAAGCCTTTTTTACTGTTTCTGCATAAAAGTAGGTGTCATCTGCATAAAATTGAAAACTGGCATTTGCCACGTGTTTGCCAATATTGTTTAAATAAATCGTAAATAAAAGAGGTCCCAGGACCGAGCCCTGTGGCACCCCATTCTGTACAATTAAAACACAAGATGTCTTTCCATCAAATTGGATGCATTGTCTTCTATCTAGGAGGTAGCTTCTGAACCAAGAAACTGCCTGGTCAGAAAATCCTATATTGACTAATCTTTGTAGCATGATGTCATGATCTACAGTGTCAAATGCCTTTGATTTATTTGCTTTCAGTGATGTTTATGATGTTCTAAGTCTTTTGGTAGCATAATAGACATGTAAAATCGGCATTGTCTTTGTTTTATTTTAAATTACCTGATTAGAAAAGGTATGGTAGAATGCCAGCAGCCATACCACCATGCACCCTGCTCCTGCTGAAGCTAAACTACTATGGGCTTGGTTAGTTCCTGGATGGCAGGCTGTCTCAGAAAGCTAAGTTGCTGCTAGAAGTGATGTTGGTGGGCCAGTAGGCGGTGATCTTCACTCCGGTCAAATAATCCCTCATGCCCCAGTGCAGTGATGGTGACACTGGGCTGCAGGAAATGCTGCCTTTCAGATGAGATTTAAAATCAAGTTCCTGACTCACTGCGGTCATTAAAGATCCCACAACAGTCATTGTAAAGAGTTTGGGGATCTCTGGTGTCCTGTCTAAATTCATAACCTGCCACCAATTTATCGGCAGATGGTAAAATGTTTATCGTAACTTACTGGCTACTGAGTTGCATTACTGTGAAAGTGAAAATCCAGGTGATCACTGTAATTTGGAAGCAGCTACAGAAGCATACAGCTTTGTCACAGTAATCCAGTCTTGTTCACTGTGAAATCATAGTATACTGTTGTCATTTAATTGCAATTTCTCACAGTAAATTATTGTGAATAGTTTAACAGTAAATTGCTGTGAAGCTTATTATGAAAGCACTGCAACTAGCAGCCAGAAATGTATTGTAAATCTGCAGCCAATTATTTTACAGTGTATGGGTCACAGACTTCAAGCAGTCATTGCATGCAAACGATATGCAACAAAGTACTAAAAATAATTACTTTAATTTACTTAACACTAATATGTCTCAAACATTATGGTACGCTAAAATGGAGTGAATATGAAAATACCCTGAAATAAAAGCTGAGAACTAGATGTACATTGTCTGATTACATATCTAAACTTCTGGAATGCAGAGCCAAATCAGGAAAAAATTAGACTTTGTCCATGATATTATATGTATATACAATCCTCTTGGAATTTTTTGCTTCCATTATTTTTCATTTTTTAATCACTGTGTGCTAAAAATGTTCTTTTATTTTGTTGCCATTTTTCACCCATTTTCTCCCCAGTTTAGTCGTTATACCTATTCCCCATGTGTAACACGGTCCTGGTCGATATCCTTCTGTTGGTCTGGGGAGGTGTAGACTACCACATGCCTCCTCCAATACATGTGGAGTCGCCAGCCGCTTCTTTTCACCTGACAGCGAGGAGTTTCACTGGGAGAGTGTAACGCGTGCGGAGGTTCACGCTATCTCCCCCAGATCCCCTCCCTGCTGGACAGGCACCCCGACCAACCAGTAGGAATCGCTAATGCAACGATCAGGACTCACCGGCTTCCCACCTGCAATCTTCCCTTTTTTCAACAAATTCTCTAGCACTGAGAATTTTTAACAAAACATAGAACTGACCACAATTTTCAATTGTCATCTGTGGGACGTCACTGGGTTAAAGTAAGCAATTGTTTTCCCCATTTCCGGCTTCTACGAATATTAAAAAGGGAAACACTGGAAAAATATCGGTGCAAATATGCACTGTACCACAGAACCAGATGTGTATTTTCAGAGAATAATAAGATTTTATTTGAATACTCACTGGTCCTTCAGCTCAGTACCTGCAGCTTCTTCACACCAAATAGACATTAGATTCTTCAGTAGGCTACACAGGTGAAAACTCAATGCTTTACCTCTTCATTTTGGTCAACAACACCATTTGACAAAATAATGCAGATCAGCTGGTTTAATTCAGACGTACACACAGAGCCAACACATGGTGAAAGAATTAGAAAATAAACGTTAACAGATAAAAGAATGTAAAACAATAAAGGAGTGGTGTTTTGTTTGATGACAGTTATGAGAATCTGTATTTTGTGGCACACACCCCTCAAAACCATGTGACTCAATAATGCCAATCTATAGGTTTGGTCATTCAGATGAACACAGAATGTGCATGCCACAGGAATGAGAATATAACACATGAAAGAAGATGAGATAATAAAGGAGTGGGGTTTTGCATGGTGACAACTATGAGGATCTGTGTTTCGTAACATGAGAATTATAGAGTCTGAGTTTCATTTTTGTGAAAATAGGTTATATGCAAATAAATTCTGAATTTATAATTCTTTATGTGTGTGTGATGTTAAAACATTGTAAAACGTTCAAAATCAGGGTGTAATTACTGTTTTTAGGTTGTTCTTAGTGAGATGGAGCAGATGGAGCTGGAATTAGACTACATGGTCCAATCTGTACAGAAACAACATCCAGTCACAAATCTTTAGCTTTTAGACCCCACAGTCAGCTGTGTTGCTTTTGTCAAATGATTCTGAGATTCATTTAAATAAGCAACAAATTAATTTGTCTCTCATATTCCCATGGCAGAATAAAGTTTTGCATGTGTAATCAATTACTTGGATTATGATAAAACAAGGAGTGTTTTGATTTTAACATCACTGTATACATTTGTACAGTATTTTCAGAAACCCACAAATTATTTTTTACACAATTAATTCTCCTCAGTATTTTTTTCATATGTGCAGTACTTTTTTGCTGTTTTACTACTGTTGATAGACTGGTCACAGTTCCTGCATAAAGAAAATAATAATTAAAAGGGAGAAAATAACATTTAAAAACAATCTGTTAATATGCATTTTAGTTTTACTTTTTAAATATCTCATTTTTTTTGAGGAAGTTCAAAATCCAAAAGATAAAATCTGAATTTCAAAAATGAAAAAACAAAAATTAAAACACTGGCACCAAATTATCCTGTTAGATTGCTCAGTGTAGGCTGGGGTGTGGCTGAATCAATACAATGCACATTTGTAAACTGCACTGTCTATTGTTCATAGTCTTCCATGTTCACAGTCACATGATGTGATGTTTACAGTCAAGTCAAGGTGTTTGTCTTCAGTCCAATGGCCAGACATGATAAATCACATAACATAAAATAATGACGAGAACAGGCCATTCAGCGCAACATTGCTTGCCATTTTCTTACCTTTGAATTGTAGCTACTGTAGTGCTCAGTTTACATACAAACTAGATAGCATCTAGCACAGCTCTAAGGCCTGGTCTTCAAAACCCCCAGAGTTTCTGCTTTAACTTACATGACCTGGCAAGCTAGTCCACTCAGTGAGTACTCATGTCACCTTTAAATTTTAACACGTCTCATTAGTAAAGAAAAACCTCAAAATACAGCTTTAAGTTGTTTAATTCCATACCGAATAGCCAATCATCTCTAGAGCCACCATCTCTCAGCTACTCTAACGAGCAACTGCTCCTAAAGATGACGAAGTAATTTTTTTTTTTTAATAATTTGAAAGATTATTATCCTTGGGGAGAGTTTCCATAAATGCAAGGCTTGATAGATGTAACACGGTCAATAACTTAATGTACAATGGCGCTCCCAAAGACATTTCTGGTTTGTACCTGTGCAATTCAGTCCTCTACTGCTTCCCAAAGAAAGGGAGCAATGTGATAGCTTTTGTTCTGTTCCTCTCCCTTACAGCTTTATTCGCCCACAAGGTAGACTGTTTTTTTAAACATACTTTTTTTTAACATTTGGAATGAATTCATTTGTGCATCAATAATAAGGCTTTTGAACCTGCCCCACTTTTCATTTACTGTCTTTTAATCAAGAAGTTATTTAAACTCTTGCATCTTGTTAAAGATGGCATGCCTAAAATTAATAACTTAATTTAGAGGAGGCCCTCTTAATTGGCCAAAATATATCAAAACTAACTGTGGAAATATCACTTGTCCCAAATGACTCCACTACCTCTGTGCTGAAAATTCTGTTAAGATCATTACACAGCACAAGATTCAGTGAGGAGTCTGTATTTTGATAATCTCTCGTCAAGACCAACTAACACTCTCTACCAAGTGTGCAGAACCTGTTCAGCAGAGCTGAATTTGGTTATTGTTTCAACAGGTGAGGACTTGTGGGTGCAAGACAGAGAAATTCTGTGTAACTGTACATAACTTGAACAGTCAGATGTGTGCTTGTTAAGGCTGTGGAAATGCACAAAACCTGTATAACTGGGTGTGTGCTCTCCTGGACTGGTTAGGCTTGAAGTATAGGATGTATATGAAATTATTGGAAGTGCATTCCACGATATAACTCTGGATTTTCTGGGGCCTGCCTCAGTGTTGGACTCCTCCAGTGGTCGACACATATCAGAACGATTCTTAGAATGCAAAGCTTTCATTGGATGAAGGGTTGCAGTTAAAGTAAGTGGTGACAGTGCAGTACCTTGGTTTTTCCTCTAGATGGCGGAAAGGGCTGTAATAAGAGAATCTGTGACAGAAACTGTAGCCCATGTACTGAGCTGATTCTCTGCTCCTGTTTGTACATTCTCTTATTATGAGGACAGTGATAACCTGCAGATGTTTAAACAAGGGAATCGGGACTGCGGTTATGCAGGGTCTATAGGAGCCCTTTTGATTGATAGACTGTGTCCTTACAGTAGACTGTGCTGTACATTACATTCTCCTCAAGGGGGCGCCAGAAAGAAGGGTTTGCAACCTCACTGGCAGGGCTAATAAGGTGAGAAGTTCAGACTGAAAACCTCCCCACATCAGCTCACAGTGTGCACTGGATATTCGCAGAGCATCTTGGGTAGGACAGCAGGGAGCTGAACAAGAGGACATGTTGTGAACAAGCTTTATAGAGCATGGCGTACATTACACCTAAATCACTGCAGGAGGTGGTCTGAGATGCGTTTGAGACAGATGATATACGAGTGTAAATACATCCGTCTCTCCAACACCCATTTGACAACCAAAACTCCTCCCAAAGAATAACGTAATGCAACGTAGCCATCCCCCCAAGCGGAACACGTGTAGCTTCACAATCGCAACACATGCAGGTGAAAATGGATTGAGGCAGGAGCTGTAAATAATCAGTATTCTTTATTCTGCAGAACTGGAGCCAGTTCACACAACAAAGATGCATGTCCAAATTCCATAGAGGGGCGGTCCCTCTGGGCATTTATAACACTCAGATCACATCCCTCGGTGTTATTCACATACATATATATATTTTACATACATATAAAATGAATTGTCAGCAAGGTAAGGGTTAATTTATATATGTTTAATTTTCTGAACCCAGAAATTTTAATCACTAACACCCTCGTTTGACAAACGGCACTCTGAAAACCAAACGCAAGTGCATCAACCGCTAAAATACCTCATTTACTCAACATGTAAAATATATTTATTTGATTTCATTTCGTAATTAGTATCAAACATATGAATTATAAATCAAATCACCACATTCATCGATAGACAGTGCAAACTGTTTATCAAATCTTTATCAAAATGTACAGCTCACAACTAGATGAAAATTAAGAAATGTATCAACAAATATTCATGTCTAATCTAAAGACGAGGTTCATCTACCTTTAAACAATTAACAAAGGTTGCAGACATGAACAGTCACACAAGAAATGAATGAGAGAAGATACCAAACCACAGCATTTGTCCCAAAGTAATCCAAAATGCAAAAACCAAAAGACAGCAGTGTATTCCAAAGGAACCAGAGATGAAAAATAGAATTCCAGACCTAGATGCAGGACTCAGATTCCCTCTTCCAACTGAAACTTGTTCTTTCCAAGCTGCCCAAAACTCAACTAACTTAAAAGAAAGCTGCATATTTTATGTAGTTTAAAGAAGAGGAGGTATGGACACCCCCTCTGACACACACACACACACACACACACACACGCTGACTCACAGATTCACACCTCAGATGTAACCGCCGCCCTCCCCAGTTCCTGCCCTGTCCTATTTCCAGGCTATGTTGGCTGAGCACTTTGAAGCTTCCTATGGCTGAGAACGGCCAAATGGTGAATTACGTCTGACAACATATATGTGTCATCCACACTTTTTAACTTTAACAACTTTTAATATGCATATCCTTTGCTGATTTACTACTGTCTGAACATTCTGGAAAAAAGGATTGGTGCTATAATGTACAATAACAATGTTCCAGCCTTCTGAGTTCATCCTTGACCTTATTTAGCAGGCTGGAATTGGGGTTGAATGACAGGCTTATCATTATAATTTCACCGTAGATGAGAGTTCCTATTAATTTTTTTGATGGCAATAATTCAGCTTCTTGCACTTTTAGCATGCTGTGTGTAACATACAGTTTGAGCAGGGCTGGGGTAAGTGGACAGCCACGGCACAACTGTTTGCAGTCCTGGTCCTGTTCTGATCTTCTCAGCAGATTATCAAAGATGGTTGAATTAAGAATGGGATCTTCTAGTGCTTCAATTGCCTCCTCCAACAAAGACCACCTTACCTTCTCTGGCCTTCCAGGATGGATCAGCATCTTATAAATAATTTCTTTCTTTTTCTTTTCTGTTCGTGCCGTCATATCTTTTAAATGTTTCTCAAGGTGCCAGGCCAGTATTGTAGTCAAGATTAAATAGTCAGCATTGAAGAAGAAGTAGGACCTGTCATCCAAACTTTGAATTGAGTGATTAATGGACACCTGATTGGGAGTATCATCCATTTCACTATCAAACATTTGCTTGTACAGGACAGTGAAATAACGAGGCAGGTGGGAATAGTTACTCTTATAGAAATGGACTGGAATGCCATCAGGTCCTGTGGGTTTCGAGTCAGGTAGAGACCGTGCAGCCCATGGGATGTCAATGATTAAGGCTCCGTTGTTGCCACAGGATGAATCATCCTTTTTGTTCAGAATATCAGTTTTCTTCTCCTCATTGGTGTCTGGAAGGGGACCATGGCTGGATGGTGTTGAGGTAAGCTGAAGCCAGACAGGTTTATGGTCTGAGTGCTTGACAGGAGTGCCAAGGATCTCACAGGTTTTAACTCGCCAGATGGACTCCTCCTGCATGAAAATGTAATCTAACCTGGACTCTCTATCATTTTGAAGGAAAGTATAATCTCTGTTCATTCGGTTTAATCTTCTCCAGACATCCACAAGGTGGAGAGATTCTGTGAATCTTGCAACGCATTTTCGCAAAGAGCTGTGTCGTGAATTTTGTGCAAATGATGTCCTGTCCAAGTACGGGTTGAGAGTAGTGTTGAAGTCTCCTCCAATCACCAACACTCCTTCAGTGCACTCCTGAAGGTATGGTATGAGTTTGTCCAAAATATCTCTCTCTAATGGATGGTTGTACACATTCACAAGGGTGTAAAGCTGGCCTCGTATTTTACATTTTACTGTGATGTAACTGCCATTGATATCTTTACAGGACTCAATAAACTGATCAACAATGTCCTTTTTAATGAGGATGGCAACTCCTTTACTGTTTTCTGTATGCACTGTGTAGAAAGTGTACCACCCTCGAAACGTGTCGAATACACCAGTGTCCTTTGGTCCGATGTGAGTCTCTTGAAGAAAGACAATGTCCACTGGTCCATTTACATTTGTGATGTGATCCACTTTATTTCTAAGAGTATGTATATTCCAGGACATAAGAGATATCTGAGCTTCATCTCTGTCCATGGCGGCAGTTCATGAAGGTCCCCTGCTTCAGACATCGAATAGAATAGAGTTTTGTTGCTTCAGAACTGACTCTCTCATCTCAGGTGAGTGCTGCCTTATGTACCTGTGTGAAAAAACAGGCCTGTATAAGACAAAGATGAGGGATGTTATTAAAAGGCACCTCAGGTGTTTCAATGCATCTAGTCTCCTGTAAAAGCGTATTGTCAGTGCTATAGCCCTGTTTATATACACAGGGCTGCAGCTTTATTCTTAAGTCATTTAGTTTTGCAGGGGAGAAAAAGAGCTCTAGATCTGCAGTCATGACTGCTGTGCATGCAGATGTGTACCATGTGTCACAGACTGTAGAATTCCATTATGCCCTATGAGAGAATCTGTTATCAAAGGGGAGCATTATGTTATGCTAGGACTGTGTAAGAAACTCAGATTGAGGCTGGAAATCCCAGATAAATCGCCCATCAAGTGCGAAATGTTTGGTACCCTCTATGATACAGAAGATTCCCTTTGTCTGCTGTTCATTCACTGTTCTGTGAAAATATGATTGATTTATTGATAGCCTGGTGCCATAAATCCGAACCAATAGTAGATCAAATATGCTTGTAAAGATTTAATGTCTATCCAACACATTAATAGTAGACAGCAGTGTGAGCTGTGTTGGTTTTCTTCAGACAACACTGTTCAATGTTGTTCATGTCAATCATTGTTCAATGATTGCTTGATGATTCTGTGCAGTCTTACAGTAACTTAGCTTGTTGCTGTGTTGGAGTAATGTAATTTTACTCACCTGCACAATTGTGAGTACACCTGTAGAGGCCAGCAGAGTTCACAAAACCTGAAAGACAAGTATCAGATGATTGAGATAAGCATGTGACTTCCTCAATTTGTTTTTTCCCTCTTTTGGGAAATTTGGAGATTCACTCATGAACAGAAGCTGGAAGTGCTGCTTACTCCAGAACACTGAAAAGGAGTCCAACCAGTTGACTAAGCCAAATGCAGAGTCTCAGTCATACTGTAGTTGTCTATTGTTACTCTCCAAACCCATATAAACACCATCTAAGCTTCATAGGACATCAAAGCAAATATCATTGGTCTACTGAATACACTATTTAGTATCTCGAGACATGATTAATGAATTAGATTTTTTTGAATACTGCCAAACTATTTTGTTCAATTTAATACATTTTAATATGGAAAAAAAAGCCCAGGCAGAAAAAGCTACTTTAACTGATTATTATAGCAACAGGAAGAATGCATGTTACCATGCAGTTGACATATTTGTTTCAAAATTATATATATAGTATATACTATTAACTATGTACTATGTACGTGACCGGAGTCACCCTTTGCTTGGACTTAATTAATACTGGATTGGTTGTTTATGTATTATAATTTATCTGTTTTCATGTAAGACATTTCCATAACAAACCGGTGCCTGCCCGCGGCAGATGGGTTCCCCCTCTGAGTCCAATTCTGCTCAAGGTTTCTTCCTGTTATCAGTCAGGGAGTTTTTCCTTGCCACTGTTGCCCTAGGTTTACTCTTTGTGGGCCAGTTCTCTGTAAAGCTGCTTTGTGACAAAGCTCCTTTGTTAAAAGCGCTATACAAATATAAATTAATTGATTGATACTATTGCGATTGGTTACGAGCATTTCTCAATACTGTGTTCACTTCTTCAAAACTCTTTACAAAGTTCACACAACAACAGTCTATGTGGACCAGACTGTGAATGATTTGTCATTGATTTGACGCAAAATTTATTCAATGACCATGGCTTTCAATATTCTTGAATTCACTCAAATGCAGCCTCAAGCAGAACTGTATATGTGTCTACAGCCAATTTCACAAAGGGTTATGTACTCTTTTCAAAACCGTTAAATTTATGCTCAAGACCTAACATACAATATTGGCCTACATACAGCGTTTTTCCTACTGTACTGAGGCACCAGCAGCAGACCGCCATATTGAATTTCTGGTGCCAAATGTTTGCGCTCATTTACTTTCACTTTTAAGTGATCTTCAATGTCTTCAAAGTCGTTGTTAATTATTTCAGGGGGTGTTATGGGAGTCTATTGGAGTCTATATAGTAATGTTCCAAGAATCCAGTGTGCGTGCGCGCATGTGTGTACACATGCAACACTGAGTTGCATTGTAAGCCTGAGAAACCAAGCAAAGCCATGCACCGGTGCGGGAAAAACATCCTAGAGTATACACTGATACACACACAGACATATATATATATATATATATGTATGCACACACACATACAATCCTGTTGGAAGTTTGGCTTCCATTATTTTTCATGTTATGTATTTTGTAATTACTGTAGACCAAAAAGTTTGATAAATGAACATTATAATGCTGATGTAGCAATCCCTCCTGGTAATTGACAGCAATGGAGTTCTAGACCACTGACTTGGAATTTTGAAAAAAAAAGAAAAGAAAAAGCGTTCAGAAAGATCTACTCCTCAAAGAGTTAAATAACACAAAGCTGAAAAAAACACATTCTCTGTTGGGTGTCATTTTTATGTTTTGACATCATCTATTTAAAAAAAACTTCACTGAACTGTACCACAGAACCAGATTTGTACTTTCAGAGAATAATAAGGTTGTATTAGAATACTCACTGGTCCTTCAGCTCTGTACCTGCAGCTTCTTCTCACCAATTAGACATTTGATACTTCAGTAGGCTACACAGGTGAAAACTCATTGCTTTACCTCCTCGGTTTGGTCAATAACACTGCAAAATTGGCTGCTGCTGTTTTGTTTTATACTGTACTTCAAAAGCATCTTATAAAAGAAATTGCACATACTGTACCTCCCAGTTTGGGTGTTAATTACATCAGACACACGTCATAAGACAATTTGACACAATAATGCAGACCTGCTGGGTTAATTCAGACGTACACACAGAGCCAACACATGGTGAAAGAATTAGAAAATAAGGGTTAACAGACAAAAGAACGTAAAATAATAAAGGCGTGGTGTTTTGTTTGGTGACAAGTATGAGAGTCCGTATTTTCTGGCACACACCTCACAAAACCGTGTGACTCAATAATGCCAATCTGCAGGTTTGGTCGTTCAGATGAACAGAGACTGTGCAGCCAGAGGAATGAGAATATAACATATGAAAGAAGATGAGGTCATTAAGGAGTGGGGTTTTGCATGGTCACACCTATGAGGATCTGTGTTTCATAATATGAGAATTATAGTGTCATATTTGTAAAAATAGGTTATATGCAAATAAATGCCAAATTTATCATTCTTTATATGTGTGTGATGTTAAAAATAAAAAAATCAGGGCGTAATTACTGTTTTTAGGTAGTCCTTAGTGATAAAGCAGATGGAGCTGGAATTAGACTACATGGTCCAATCTGTACAGAAACAACATCCAGTCACAAATCTTTAGCTTTCAGACCCCACAGTCAGCTGTGTTGCTTTTGTCAAGTGATTCTGAGATTATGCAAGAAAAATGATAGGTACTTTTACAGTTTCACATTTGCTTGAACATATTTGTCCATTCAGGAATCACATTTTCAAAACAGTTCAGTACCACAGAGTTCTAAACAGAAGCTTGTTTGCCAAAATAAAACATTTTACTTGCAAAATGCCCAACAATCAGAAAACATTAAACACACTCCTCAATAGAACATACTTCCATCAAACAATACAACTTGTGATCAAATTAATATATTCTTTTATCACTCATTACACAATTCCCGAAAAACAACTCATTACAGACTATAGCTATCAATATGAAGCTATTCAACATTTACTTGTGTTGTGTGCCTGTGCCATTTGTTGATAACATACGTCGCTGTGGTATGTGCCAAAGACAAGGGAATACATCACAACATGGACTGTATTTTTTTTTCTCCTGATGGGGATTTACCAGAGAGTATCCCACCCCTCTTCCCAATTTTGAGTGGCCAATAGAAACTGTAACCCCGTCCCAATGCTGCAATGTCCTCTGTGGACTCTGGCTGGTGTGCACTAGTATGCCTGCCCAGACAGAACACAGACCTGCAGGACCCCTGCCCACAGGTCCCACTCGGTCCAAAGTGCCATGGTGCCTGTCAGGAAGCTCATCGGTATGCTTGTTTAATATTAATGTCAACCTCCATCTTACATGTATCTTCTGGAAATGAAACTTACTGCAGTATATATTAAATGATACTGTCAAAATCATAAAGGTATTGAAAAACTTATAATTCATTGGCAAGGATAGAAATTGTTTCCTGTCTCAGACATTAATATGTAGAGGGTTTCCCTTACATAGAGACAGCAGCAGCATTGCAGCACCACTGCTGAATTTCTGGTGCTGCTGCTAGAATTGCTATTTATTTATTTATTTATTTAAGGTGTGATTATTTAATTTCCTCATGTAATTTTAATCATGTAGT
This sequence comes from Anguilla japonica, assembly GCA_025169545.1. Taxonomy (NCBI): domain Eukaryota; kingdom Metazoa; phylum Chordata; class Actinopteri; order Anguilliformes; family Anguillidae; genus Anguilla; species Anguilla japonica. The sequence continues at coordinate 50,158,432 of CM045890.1, read as the reverse complement.
TTAATCCCAGTAAGTGACTGACTGATTCTATGACACTCGTTACAAACAAAGCTTCCAAGTTTTTGCTGTACACTGAAAATTTCTCTACTTGAAAGTCTTCAGCTCATCAAAAGTAAAATATAAAATATTTAAATATCATAAAATTCTAATTGATTTATACTGTAACTTTAGCAGTAAACTGCACTGTCTATTGTTCCATAGTCTTTCATATTCACAATCACATGATGTGATGTCTACAGACAGGTCAGGGTGTTTGTCTTCAGTCCAATGGCCAGGCATGATAAATCACATAACATAACATAATGAAGAGAACAGGTCATTCAGCGCAACATTGCTGGCCATTTTCTTACCTTTGAATTGTCCCTACTGTAGTGCTCAGTTTACCTACAAACTAGATAGCATCTAGCACAGCTCTAAGGCCTGGTCTTCAAAACCCCCAGAGTTTCTGCTTTAACTTACATGACCTGGCAAGCTATTCCACGCAGTGACTACTCATGTCACCTTTAAATGTTAACACGTCTGATTAGTAAAAAAAACAAAAAAAAACCTCAAAACACAGCTTTAATATTTCAAGTTGTTTGCTGTGTACATACATCTGCTGATGCATCTGGACACATCTTCAGTGATGTTCCTGGAATCATCTAGTGTTTCGGGTCTTTCAACATCATACACTCTCCTCCAGGTGACCCAGCCAGGGCTGATCAGACCCCAGCTTACATTACAGGCATTTAGCAGACGCTCTTATCCAGAGCGACTTACACAACTTTTACGTAGCATTCTGCATTGTATCCATTTTATACAGCTGGATATATACTGAAGCAATTTCGGTTAAGTACCTTGCTCAAGGGTACAACGGCAGTGCCCTAGCTTGTGTTCCGATGGCTAGCTACTTATGACCCCATGGCTTTCCTCTTTTGAGCCACAGCCATCTTGAAGCCCTCTCTGCCGCATCGGTGGTACTGCGGATGGCTCTCCTCTTCCTCTCTCCCTTGATGCCCAAATTGCTGAAGGCTCTGGCTAAAGAACGGGCTGCGAATCCCCTGCATCCACTGGGAGACACCTCGCTCTCCACCCAGCCTGCTGACATTTGCTGACCAGACCCGCATACTTGGAGAGCTTCCTTTCAAAGGCCTCTTCCAAGCGATCTTCCCATGGGACTGTCAGCTCCAACAGCACAGCTTGCTCGGTGGACTCAGACACAAGAACAATGTCGGGTGGTTGCTGCGATATGGTTGGGGAACTTCAGCTGCTGTTCAAGGTCCACCAACAGTTGCCAGTCCCGTGCAGAGGTCAGGATGCCTGAAGATGTTCTTCTGGTGGGTTTTGGCTGCTCCCCAGCTCTGACAAAGACGATGGTCTGCTTGGAGGGTCGGGTCCACTTCGCCCACTCAACTCCTGTGCTGATGGCTTCAGCGATGGTCTTCGGGACCTGATCATGCCTCCATCGGTACTGGCCCTCTCCAAGTGCGTTTGTGCAGCAGCTAAGGATGTGCTCCAGGGTTCCTCGCTTGGAGCACAGTGGGCATGCTGGTGACTCGGCTTTTTTATTCCATAAACGAATAGCCAACCATCTCCAGAGTCACTATCTCTCAGCTTCTCTAACTAGCAACTGCTCCTAAAGATGAAGTCATATTTTTTAAAAAGATTTTAAAAGATGATCTCCTTTCACAAACAAAGGGGAGAGTCGCCATAACTGCAACGCTTGGTAAATGTAACACGGTCAATAACTTAATGTACAATATCGCTCCCAAAGACATTTCTGATTTGCAATTCAGTCCTCTACTGCCTCCCAAAGAAAGGGAGCAATGTGATAGCTTTTGTTCTGTTCCTCTCCCTTATAGCTTTATTCATCCACCAGGTAGACTGTTTTTTCAACATGCTTTTTTAAACATTTGGAATGAATTCATTTGTGCATCAAGAATAAGCCTTTTGAACCTGCCCCACATTTTATTCACTGTCTTTCAATCAAGAAGTTATTTAAACTCTTGCATCTTGTTAAAGTTGGCATGCCTAAAATTAATAACTCTGTATTTAGAGGAGGCCCTCTTAATTGGCCAAAATATATCAAAACTAACTGTGGAAAGATCACTTGTCCCAAATGGCTCCACTACCTCTGTGCTGCAAATTCTGTTAAGATCATTACACAACACAAGATTCAGTGAAGAGTCTGTATTTTGATAATCTCTCATCAAAACCAACTAACACTCTCTACCAAATGTGCAGAACCTGTTCAGCAGAGCTGAATTTGGGTTATTGTTTCAACAGGCGAGGACTTGTGGGTGCAAGACAGAGGAATTCTGTGTAACTGTACATAACTTGTACAGTCAGATGTGTGCTTGTTAAGGAAATGCACAAAACCTGTATAACTGGGTGTGTGCTCTACTGGACTGGTTAAGCTTGAAGTGTAGGATGTATATGGAATTCTTGTCAGTGCATTCCACAATATTACTCTGGATTTTCTGGGGCCTGCCTCAGTGTTGGACTCTCCAATGGTCGACACATATCAGAAAGATTCTTGGAATGTAAAGCTTTCATTGGATGAAGGGTTGCACTTTAAGCAAATGGTGATGGTGCAGTACCTTGGTTTATCCTCTAGATGGCAGAAAAGGCTATAATAAGATAATCTGTGAAAGAAATTGTAGCCCATATGCCAAGCTGATTCTCTGCTCCTGTTTGAACATTCTCTTATTTTGAGGACAGTGATAACCTGCAGATGTTTAAACAAGGGATTTGAGACTGAGGTCATGCAGGATCTATAGGAGCCCTTTTGATTGATAGACTGTGTCCTTACAGTAACCAGCGCTGTACATGTTATTCTCCTCAAGGGGGCGCCAGAGAGAAGGGTTTGCAACCTCACTGGCAGGGCTAATAAGTTGAGAAGTTCGGACTGAAAACCTCCCCACATCAGCTCACAGTGTGCACTGGATATTCACAGATCGTCTTGAGTAGGACAGCAGTGACCCGAACAAGAGGACATGAACAAGCTTTATGGAGCATGGCGTACAGCTTGTGATGACTCACACAGCCCTGCATTCATCGCTCGGGAGAATGGTGCTTGCTAATTGGATGAAATGTAGCCCCGCCTGCACCCAAAGACCCAGGTCCTCTGGACTAAAAACCCAAATAAACGGTAATCCCTGACTCCAGGGTTTGCTTCTCACTCTCCATTGATGGACTTGTGTGTTGTACTGTATGAGCCTTGCTAACTGCTGTAGCTGGTGACCTGGAATGAACCCGCCTCCAGACAGTGACATCACAAGCTATTGTACAACTGAACGGAGAATGCAAGTCCTGTGAGGCTACATGTTTCCACCAGGATCAAACTTCCATCTAGAGCATATGTGTGCACAGATACTTACTGCTGTATGTCTACACCTCCCTTGGTTCATCTTAACAGGTGACTGAGGAACTCCCAAGCTTGCAGGACCCAGTATGCTCTCTTCTGGTACAAACCCACTTTTATCTGGTTTGATTACCAACTTTACAACTATGTCACCACCGCACAATTGTGTTGTAAGTAGGTTTTGAAAAGGTGTGTATGTATACGTGTGGGGAAAAAATATTTTTGTACTTTCTTTTCACATTTTAGTGTAGATCCTTTTGTCTTCTGTGAAGACTTGCAATGAGGTTCCTTCTTTTCAACGAGGTGAATGTAATCAATAAACGTGGTTGTCGTAAGAGTGTGTGCTTTAATGTGTTTGATCTGACCTCTTTGTTACAAAGACATGTCCAAGAGTATAGATGCCAAACATGCCCTAACAGCACAGGACTGCATGTCATCCATGTAACACGTATGTCTGTGGCTGTGGAGCCTTGGGGAACATGGGGCATGTACAGTAATACATATGACTGGTCCTATGTCATTTACACTTGGTCGTTTTGTGCATCTTGAGCAACTGGATTATATCCAGATTCGGATTATCCTCATCAGAATGCTGGTGTGAATGCTCCCAAGATGCATTGGGAGCAGATTCAAATCTGATTGCCTAAACCACTTAAGGCGGTGGTCTGAGATGCATTCAAGACAGTAGTTCTCTCCAAGACCCATTTAAAAACCAAAACTCATCCCAAAGTATAAGGTCACGTGATGTAGCCGTCCCCTGATACAGAACACAGGTAGCTTCACAATCCCAACAAGCATGGAGGACACGTGCGGCTGGACTTCAAGCAAAACTATGCTGACTAGTGACATGGAGAGATAATCCTGTTCAGGATGTGGCTGCAGGATTAATCTATCTCATCAGCCGTCTTCTGTTGTACGTTAGCTATCGAATATGGTATCCTTCCTTAACTTTAAGAAAACTTGCCATAACACAAGCTGTTTTGGAAGCGACTACCATCTTTGTTCTTCGAGAGTCAGAGCCAAACAGGAAGTGGGTTGTTAAGGTTTTGTATTTTACTCCCAAAATGGCAATCCGGCAATCCGGCTAACCTGTGATGCATCTGACAACAAAGTATAAATGTAATGTGGTTAAGTCTTATTCAGACACAATCTAGATAAAAGTCATTTGAAGTGACCAGGTGAAAATGGGGTCTTTGAGAACATGTCACATACTCCATATAAATTTGACTCATCAGTGCTATGCACACATGTCCAAGTTGACACATGAATACTGATCCTCAAGTCTTTTGGGAGTATGTCATTCTTTTGGTAACTTTTTTTAATTTTTGGTCTGCAGGGAAAATCCAGCCGTACTGTAAAACATATGAGAGCTAACTGTGTACATTGGGGGTTTTCAACCATTTCTGATACACAAACCCCCACCCGGAGGTGGAGTAGAGGGTGTGATCTCAGACCCACGGTGGTACCTTTGCGAACCCCCCTGTGGACCACAGGCCTCCAGTTGAAAACCCAGGAAGTGCACACTTCCACACTGTATCTAAGTACAGCCTGCAGTTCAGCACTGGCCTCTAGAGGGTGCCCCAGCATTATTTAATAGCAGCATTACAGACCAATATTCAATGTCCATATGAGCTTTATATTTGAATATGTATATGTGTCTATATATATATACACACACACACACAGTGTTTAATGCTTTTACTTTCATTTAATCAAGTCTATAAAGAAATATCTGCCATTGACCCTCCTGCATATTACACAATACACAAATGGTGGGGGGGATTAAGAAATATATTATTATTGAAATGCATATTATTATTATATTTGGCACTATAATTTTGAAGTAAGACAGAACAGAACTAACAGGTGGTTCCTATCTGTCATCCAGAAGTGGTGGCTAAGTGGGGGAACCAGGTCATGGGAGTGGGTATGAGGGGTGTTGAATAAGCAGTGTGAGCATGCAGAAGTAATCAATTCTGAGATTCAATCATTAACAACAAAATCAATTTGTCTCCCATATTCCCTCCACTGTGTATGTTCCCAATGATGATTTTTTCATGTGTAATCAATTAATTTTTTTGGAAATTATAAAAATGAAGAGTCTTTTAACCATATCTTTATGAATTTGTGAGTTTTTAAAACCATCTCTTTATGAATACATTTGTACATAAATTTAATAAATCGGTCAAATAATTTTTTGCACAATTCATTTTCCTCAATTTTGTTTTTGTAAGGTGAAAAGGGTTTGAGGCAGGAACTGTAAATAATCAGTATTCTTTATTCGGCAGAAGGGGAGTCAGCTCACACAACAAAGATGCATGTCCAAATTCCACAGAGGGGCAGTCCCTCTGGGCATTTATAACATGCCATATCAGTAGTATAACATATCACATGTAGTCATATCACATCATTCGGTGTTTGCCAATCATCATTTATCATGTTTGCTGGTCTCCCAAATAAGGTCAACATGGTCAGATTTACTGCTTCCCCTCCCATCTGAACTACAATATTAGTAATTAGGAACAATGGATAACATTGATTAATATAAATTAATTATGTTAAGAAAAATACACACATATGTAAAATGTAACATTTTAACTCCAACATCCCCCGTTTAAACACATATGAATATAATGAATATAAGCTTTACAATCAATAAAAGGTTAACATATCAGGTCTCACTCATTTAAGATGGCTCGACCGGCCTCATCTTTATCTATTGTTGTTAGTTACAGCATTAGCAAATCACCACTCATTACATTTTACTGGACACCCAAATAATGTTAATAAGGTTAGACATTGTTTTAGAGAGTAAGCTTGGGCCAAACTCCCTCTCCAGTTCAGTTATATTAGTTAATATGAGTAAAATTACACACATACAAATAATTATGTCATCCCAACAGTAGTGTGATGTGGCTATTACATCATATCCTAACATATGAAACATAGCTTTTTCAATGTTTGCTGTATGAATTATTTCTGACCTAATAGTGGTTAAAAAAGTAATTGTGGAACACCTGAAAAGAGGCAGTGGTCTCATTACAGCAACTTCACGTGTACGTGAAGAATTTGTGTGCATACCCAACATTTTGACACATTCATAATGTCAGTATACTGCAGAGAGGACTGGCAGTAGGTGTTTCCCAGGAGGTATCTCCTCTGATGATTGACAGGTGCTTGATCCTCAGCATTCAGGAGGATCCAGAGAGTCAAGATGCATGTCCCAATTCCACAGAGGGGCAGTCCCTCTGGGCATTTATAACAGTCATATCACGTCATTCTGTGTTTGCATTTAGCTCATCCAATCATTTGTTATGCTCACTGGTCTACCAACTAAGGTCAATAAGGTTAGATTTCCTGCTTCTGAGAGAGAGCTTAGGCAGAACTCCTTCACTAGTCCAGACCCCTCCCATCTAAACTACAATGTTGTTATTCAGGAACTGTGAACTGTGGATAATATTGATTAGTTCTGTTAGTGAAAATACACAAACACACAAAAACATATATATTTTAACCCTCTTTACCCGAGCGAGGGTAAACGTTGCCGAATAAGAGGCACAGGAAGTTGATTTTTAAAAGTCGATGCTATCCCCAAAAAAAACCACTGTTGGAATTTATTTACAGTGGGCAGTGCAGAGATATGTTGTCTTATCGCAGAAACATACAGACATACACGAAATAACAAAAAAAAAAGAAACAACGAAAGATTTCAGGTTGGATATACTTTCAAGAACACTTAAATTCTTGATAATTTACAATTCAGTTGTTGTATAACCTATGACCTTTTCCATTGAGATCCCACCACAGACTAACTTGGAGCAGGGATCAGAGCTACTATATCCAGGCAGCTCCTTCCTCCAGCAAAACCGACACATCAATTAATCAATAATGTTTTACTTCTCATATTTCAAAATCCCCAATAAGGCATAATGTACAATAGCATTTATATTGACCGAACAATGTAAAAATTACAATCGCACATTTCTCAATTTCCTACTATACTAAAAAGTAACCCAAACCCACAACTGACATGGCTTTTCCCAAAAGGAAAGGACTGAGCATGCGCCAGAATTATTGTCAAACATTTTAACCCCAACTTTTTCATATATGCAGTCTTTTTTTGCTGTTTTCTACTGTCTGGACATTCTGGGAAAACATTTTTCAGCTGCTATATTCTATTCATTCGAACGAAACGCTGATCATTACAGTTTCATTGTCAGTGAGATTTTTGATTTTCGGCCTTGTTGGGAAGAATCTACCACGTGTTTCTACTTTGCTCATCAAGTGTGCAACACACAGAGTGAGCAGGCCTGTGGTGTGTGGATGGTCACAGCGCAGCTGTACGTATTCTTGGTCCTTATCCTGATGCTCGCCCTTCTGATCCTCCTCTTCCTCTTCCTCATGCTCATCCTCATCCTGCATTGATCTTCTCGGCAGCTGGTCAAAGGTGGCAGAAATGAGATCTTGTCTTCGCCTTCTTGTCTCCTCCAGCAAAGACTGCCTTATCTTCAGTTTGTCATTGGCTTTGAATGAAAGGCTCATCATGACAGTTTCACCATAGATGAGAATTCCTGTTGTCACGCCTGATGGGAAGAGTTCATCTGTTTGCACTTGGCGCATGAACTGTGTGACGTACAGTTTGAGCAGGGCTGTGGTGAGGAGACAGTCAGGCTGTAGCTGTTTGCACTCCTGGTCCTGGTCTGATCTTCTCAGCAGCTTGTCACAGAGAGTGGATTTAAAAAGGGGATCCTTCAGTGCTTCTATTGCCTCCTCCAGCAAAGACCACTTTACCTTCTCTTTTCGCTCTTGGTGGATCACTAGCAGACTCTTGGTTTTGTTCTTTGCCTTTTCTGTTTGTGCTGTCATATCTTTAAAATGCTTCTCCAGGTGCGAGGCCATTAATGGAGCCATATGAAAATAGTGATCTGTGTCTGGAAGGGGACCATGGCTGGATGGTGTTGAGGTAAGCTGGAGCCAAACAGGTTTATTGTCTGAGTACTCTTTAGGAGTGTCAATGATCTTGCAGGTTTTAACTCGCCACATGGACTCTTCCTGCATGAAAATGTAATCTAACCTGGACTTGCTATTGTTTTGAGAGTAAGTGTATTTTCTTTCTGTCGGATTGACTCTTCTCCAGACATCCACAAGGCCAAGGGATGCCATGAACCTCTCAACACATTTTCGCAAAGTGGCACGGTGGTCCTGTGTTTCCATAAGTGTCCTGTCCAAGTATGGGTTAAGAGTAGTGTTGAAGTCTCCTCCAATCACCAACACTCCTTCAGCACTCTCATGAAGGGCCGGTATGAGTGTGTCTAAAATTTCTCTCTCTGACGGATGGTTATACACATTCACAAGGGTGTACAGCTGGCCTCGTATTTTACATTTTACTATACTGTAACTTCCAAATGTATGTATATCGTCCTCAATGAACTCACAATCAATGTAATTTTTAATGAGGATGCCTACTCCTTTACTTTTTGGATCATGCACTGTGAAGAAGGCGTACCATTCTACTAACTTGTCGAGTAACCAAGTGTCCTTTGGTCCAATGTGAGTCTCCTGCAGAAAGACAATGTCCACTTTCCCTTTTATAATTTTTTGTAGATCTCTGATGTAATCCACTTTACTTTTAAGGCCATTTATATTCCAGGTCAGAAGAGATATCTGAGCATCATCTCTGTTCATGGCTGCAATACATGAAGATCCCCTGCTTCGAAGTTCACGTAAGTACAATTCCCCTGCTTCAGACGTCACATGCAGTAGAGTTCCTCTGCATCAGACGTCACATACAGTAGAGTTCCTTTGCTTCAGGTGTCATATATAGTATAGTGAATCTGCTTTAGATGTCACATGCAGCGTTCCCTTGCTTCAAATCTGACTCTCTGCGTTATGTACCTGTGTGAAATAGCCAGGCTGTGTCAGATGAAGATGACAATAAAAGGCACATCAAGTGTTATAACACTTCTGATCTCCTGAAAAAGTGCATTGTCAGTGCTATAGCCCTGTTTATGTACACAGGAAATGAGCTCTAGATCTGCAGTCACAGCTGCTGTGGTCTGCACTGTATGTCACAGACTGTACTGTAGAGTTCCAATAGTTCCTATCAGAGGATCTGTTATCAAATGGGAGCATTGTGTTAGGTCAGGGCTGTGTAAGTAACTGAGAATGAGGCAGGAAATCCCAGACAAACTGCCCATCTAGTGCAGTCTGTGTTTGGCACCCCTCATGACACACAAGATTCCTTATGCTTACCTGCTGTCCAGTCACATTGAATTAACTTAATGTGATTGCTGCCTTAAATCCAAACCAATGATAGATCAAATCTTTTTGTATATATTCAATGTCAATTCAAAACATTAATAGTAGACACAGTAGCTGTGTTGGTTTCCTTCAGACAAAACTGTTCAGTGTTATTCATGTCAATCATTGTTCATGTCAATGATAGCACTGTAATTCTGTGCAGTATTACAGCAACTTAGCTTGTCGCTGTGTTGGAGTAATGTAATTTGACTCACCTGCACAATTGTGAGTACACCTGTAGTGACCACCAGAGTTCACCGAACCTGAAAGTATCAAATGATTGAGATAAGCATGCGACCTCCTAAATTTGGACCAATAAGAAACATTTGTGTGTTGATTCATGATCAAACATGGAGTGGCATTTCTGAGTGATCACCTTTGTTCTATCCTTTTGACACTACGCACACACATTGTTATGTTATTGAACCTCCATTCCTGAGTAAAAGAAAGACTGATGAAGCATACTCCTCTTCTAGTGTGTTCATTCTAAATTATAACCCAATATCGTGGGTACATACCTATATATATATATATATATATATATATATATATATATATATACACACACACACACACACACATATACATATACACACACAAGTATCCTGTTGGAATCTCCATTATTTTTCATTTTATGTATTTTGTCATTTCTGTAGACCCAAATTTGTTAACTGAGCATTCTAATTCTAACACTTTAACACTCTAAAACTCTCTACTAGTAACTGAAAGCAACAGAGTTCTAGAACACTGAAAACATTTTTTTTTAAACATTCCAAAAATCTACTCTTCAAAGGTTAAAATAATGTATAACTGTTTTGAAATCATATATTTTTTATGCTTCCCTTTTTTCATCTCTAGCACTGAGAATTTTTCACTAAACATACAACTAACCAAAATATACAATGACATGATAGAAGAGTTTTGTTCCGAACATTGTGGAATAATCTACAAAGCGTTTCTGTTTCAATTGTCAGTTCTCATCTGTGGGGATGTTACTGGGTACTTTGAAACAATTATTTTCCCTATTTCTGGCTTCTGCTATTATTAAGAAAGGAAACATTGGAAAAAAATCAGTGCGAATCTGCACTGTACCACAGAACCAGATTTGTACTTTCAGAGAATAATAAGTTTGTATTTGAATACTCACTGGTCCTTCAACTCTGTACCTGCAGCTTCTTCACACCAATCAGACATTAGATTCTTCAGTAGGCTACCCAGGTGAAATCTCAGTGCTTTACCGCCTTAGTTTGGTCAATAGCACTGCGAAATTGGCTGCTGCTGTTTTGTTTTATACTGTACTGCAAAAACGTCTTATAAGAAAATTGCACATACTGTACCTCCCAGTTTTGGCTTTAAGTACATCAGACACGTCATAAAACCATTTGACACCATAATGCAGATCTGTTTGTTTAATTCAGACCTACACCCAGTGCAAACACATGGTGAAAGAATTAGAAAACAGGTAAACAGATAAAAGAACATAATAAAGGAGTGTTGTTTTGTTTGATGACAAGTATAACAATCTGGATCTTGTGGCACACACCCCACAAAACCATGTAACTCCATAATGCCAATCTGCATGTTTGATCATTCAGATGAACAGAGACTGTGCATGCCAGAGGAATGAGAATATAACACATGAAAGAAGATGAGATAATAAAGGAGTGGGGTTTTGCACGGTGACACCTATGAGGATCTGTATTTCGTAACATGAGACTTATAGTGTCATATTTGTAAAAATAGGTTATATGCAAATAAATGTCAAATGTATCATTCTTTATATGTGTGTGATGTTAAAAAAAATTTAAAAATCAGGGTGTAATTACTGTTTTAGGTAGTTCTTAGTGATAAAGCAGATGGAGCTGGAATTAGACTACATGGTCCAATCTGTACAGAAACAACATCCAGGCTTTCAGACCCCACAATCAGCTGTGCTGCTTTTGTCACGTGATTCTGAGATTCATTCAAAAAAGCAACAAAATTAATTTGTGTCCCATAGTCCCATAAATCACACGTTTAGTTTTTCATGAGTAATCAATGACTTGGATTATGATAAAGGGAGAGTTTTGTTTTTAACATCTCTGTATACATTTGTACGGTATTTTCAGAAACCCACAAACTATTTTTTACACAATTAATTCTCCTCAGTATTGTTTTCATATGTGCAGTACTTTTTTGCTGTTTTACTACTGTCGATAGACTGGTCACAGTTCCTGCATAAAGAAAATAATAATTAAAAGGGAGAAAATAACATTTAAAAACAATCTGTTAATATGCATTTTAGTTTTACTTTTTAATGATTTCATTTTTTCTGAGGAAGTTCAAAATCCAAAATGTAAAATCTGACTTACAGAAATGAAAAAACAAAAGTGAATACATTGGCACAGATTATTCTAATAGATTGCTCAATGTAGGCTGGGGTGTGGATGAATCAATGCAATGCACATTTGTAAACTGCACTGTCTATTGTTCCATAGTCTTTCATGTTCACGATCACTGTTATAAGGCCTGGTCTTCAAAACCCCCAAGGTTTTTGCTTTGCATGTGCAATTCAGTCCTCTACTGCCTCCCAAAGAAAGGGAGAAATGTGATAGCTTTTTTTTCTGTTCCTCTCCCTTACAGCTTTATTCATCCACCAGGTAGACTATTTTTTAAACTTACTTTTTTTAAACATTTGGAATGAATTCATTTGTGCATCAAGAATAAGGCTTTTGAACCTGTCCCACTTTTCATTCACTGTCTTTCAATCAAGAAGTTGCCGCCAGTCTATATTATTTAAACTTGCTTGCATCTTGTTGAATTTGGCATGCCTAAACTTAATAACTCTAAATTTAGAGGAGGCCCTTTTAATTTGCCAAAATATATCAAAACGAACAGCGGAAAGATCACTTATCCCAAATGCCTCCACTGCCTCTATGCTGCAAATTCTGTCAAGATCATTACATAGCACAAGATTCAGAAGCTACCCACACTCCCCCACTCCCCACCCCAACTCTTTTACTGGGTCTATTCTTGCTAATAAATTTGTCCCCCAATATATTATATTCATCCCCTTTCCTTACCCAAGCCATGTCTCAGAATTTTCAACTATGTTATAGCCCCTACTAATCAGAGTAGCCTCTAGCTCCAAAAAATATTTTTTACATTTCTTACATTTAAACAAAGACTTTTCAGGCTATTTATTCAACACAAACCATTCCCTCACTCCTCGCTGCCTCAAGCCACCTTTACTAAAATTTAGCTTTTAAAAGATTTTATCAGTGTTCTCAAAATTATAGCTTGACAGCTTCTACCTTTGCAATCTGTACCTCCCTACCTTTTTCACTCTCGAACTTGCCTGCCTCCCAGGTTCTTAGTTTAAATAATCTGGTGCTACCCTAAACATAAGCTGGCTCAGTGCAGTAGTACCCCTCCGGTTCAGGTCTGTCATGCTTGTACAGGTCACCCAGTACCAAAAGGAGTCCCAATGCCTCATTAACATGTCTATTTTATTTGTATAGCACTTTTCACGGAAAACTGTCGCAAACACATTTCACAGGGTAACAGATGGAAAATTGGGTAAAAATAAGGATAAAAACCAGGACTAACCCCCCAAAAAGCAAGTGAGGTAGAAACTCCCCACTGGAAAGAAAAACGAAAAAAAAAATTGAACATACTGTACCTCCCAGTTTCAGCTTTAATTGTATCAGACACGCGTCATGAGACCATTTGACACAATAATGCAGATCTGCTGGTTTAATTCAGACGTACACACAGAGCCAACACATGGTGAAAGAACTAGAAAATAAAGGTTAACAGACAAAAGAACGTAAAATAATATAGGAGTGGTGTTTTGTTTGGTGACAAGTATGAGAGTCCGTATTTTCTGGCACACACCTCACAAAACCACGTGACTCAATAATGCCAATCTGCAGGTTTGGTCATTCAGGTGAACAGAGACTGTGCAGCCAGAGGAATGAGAATATAACACATGAAAGAAGATGAGGTAATTAAGGAGTGGGGTTTTGCATGGTCACACCTATGAGGATCTGTATTTCATAACAGGAGAATTATAGAGTCTGAGTTTCGTTTTTGTGATTCAGTGAGGAGTCTGTATTTTGATAATCTCTCGTCAAGACCAACTAACACTCTCTACCAAGTGTGCAGAACCTGTTCAGCAGAGCCGAATTTTGGTTATTGTTTCAACAGGTGAGGACTTGTGGATGCAAGCCAGAGAAATTCTGAGTAACTGTACATAACTTGAACAGTCAGATGCTTGCTTGTTAAAGCTGTGGAAATGCACAAAACCTGTATAACTGGGTGTGTGCTCTCCTGGACTGGTTAGGCTTGAAGTATAATATGTATATGAAATTCTTGGAAGTGCATTCCTTGATATAACTCTGGATTTTCTGGGGCCTGCCTCAGTGTTGGACTCCTCCAGTGGTCGACACATAGCAGAACGATTCTTAGAATGCAAAGCTTTCATTGGATGAAGGATTGCAGTTAAAGTAAGTGGTGACAGTGCAGTACCTTGGTGTTTCCTCTAGATGGCGGAAAGGGCTGTAATAATGGTAAATGGACTGCATTTATATAGCGCTTTTATCCAAAGCGCTTTACAATTAATGCCTCTCATTCACCAGAGCAGTTAGGGGTTAGGTGCCTTACTCAGGGACACTTCGACATGCCCAGGGCAGGGATCGAACCAGCAACCCTTCGACTACCAGACAACCGCTCTTACCTCCTGAGCAATGCCGCCCCTAATAATAATAAGATAATCTGTGACAGAAACTGTAGCCCATATACTGAGCTGATTCTCTGCTCCTGTTTGTACATTCTCTTATTATGAGGACAGTGATAACCTGCTGATGTTTAAACAAGGGAGTTGAGACTGAGGTCATGCAGGGTCTATAGGAGCCCTTTTGATAGACTGTGTCCTTACAGTAGACTTTGCTGTACATTACATTCTCCTCAAGGGGGCGCCAGAGAGAAGGGTTTGCAACCTCACTGGCAGGGCTAATAAGGTGAGAAGTTCGGACTGAAAACCTCCCCACATCAGCTCACAATGTGCACTGGATATTCACAGAGCGTCTTGAGTAGGACAGCAGGGAGCCGAACAAGAGGACATGTTGTGAACAAGTTTTATAGAGCATGGCGTACATTACGTCTAAATCACTGCAGGAGGTGGTCTGAGATGCATTTGAGACAGATGTTACACGAGTGTAAACACATCCGTCTCTCCAACACCCATTTGACAACTAAAACTCCTCCCAAAGAATAACGTAATGCAACGTAGCCATCCCCCCAAGCGGAACACGTGTAGCTTCACAATCGCAACACATGCAGGTGAAAATGGATTGAGGCAGGAACTGTAAATAATCAGTATTCTTTATTCTGCAGAATTGGAGTCAGTCCACACAACAAAGATGCCTGTCCAAATTCCACCAAGGGGCAGTCCCTCTGGGCCTCGGTGTTATTCATATACTGTACATATATATATATTTTACACATACGTATTTACATATATTACATACATATAAAATGATTTGTCAGCAAGGTGAGGATTAATTTATATATGTTTAATTTTCTGAACCCAGAAATTTTAATCATTAACAACCTCCTTTGACAAACGGCACTCTGAATATGAAACACAAGTGCATCAATCGCTAACACACCTCACTCAACATTTATATTATATTTATAATATATTTATTATATTTATTTGATTTAATTTCATAATTATTATCAAAGATATGAATTAGAAATCAAATCACCGCATTCATCGATGGACAGAGCAAACTGTTTGAATCAATTTTTATCCAAATGTACAGCTCACAACCAGATGAAAATTAAGAAATGTATCAAGTTACAACAAATATTCATGTCTAATCTAAAGACGAGGTTCATCTAACTTTAAACAATTAACAAAGGTTGCAGACATGAACGGTCACACAAGAAATGAATGAGAGAAGATATCAAACCACAGCATTTGTCCCAAAGTAATCCAAAAGGCAAAAACCAAAAGACAGCAGTATATTCCAAAGGAACCAGAGATGAAAAATAGAATGCCAGACCTAGATGCAGGACTCAGATTCCCTCTTCCAACTGTTAGAAACTTGTTCTTTCTAAGTTGCCCAAAACTTAACTAACTTAAAAGAAAGCTGCATATTTTATGTAGTTTAAAGAAGAGGAGGCAGGGGCATGGACACCCCCTCTGACACACACACACACACACACACACATGTTGACACACAGATTCACACCTCAGATGTAACCCCCTAGTTCCTGCCCTGTCCTATTTCCAGGCTATGTTGGCCAAGCACTTTGAAGCTTCCTATGGCTGAGAATGGCCAAATGGTGAACTACATGTCTGACAATACATATATATGTGTCATCCACATATTTTAACACTAACAGTTTCAAATATGCAGATCTTTTGCTGATTAACTACTGTCTGAACATTCTGGACGGGTGCAATATTCTAAATTAATAACATTCCAACCTTTTAAGTTCATCCTTGACCTCATTTGGCAGGCTGGCTCTGGGGTCGAATGACAGGCTGAACATTACTGTTTCACCATAGATGAGAGCTCCTAATGTGTTGCCTGATGGAAATAATCTAGATTTTAGTATTTTGTTAACGTGATGTGTAACATACAGTTTGAGCAGGGCTGGGGTAAGTGGACAGCCACAGCACAACTCTTTGCAGTCCTGGTCCTGGTCTGATCTTCTCAGCAGCTTATCAAAGATGGTGGAATCAAGAATGGGATCTTTTAGTGCTCTTATTGCCTGCTTCAGCAAAGACCACCTTACCTTCTTTCTTCTTCCTGGATGGATCACCATTATACTTCTGATTTTGTTCTTTTTCTTTTCTGTTCGTACTGTCATATCTTTTAAATGTTTCTCAAGGTACCAAGCCAATGTTGTAGCCAAGGTTAAGTAGTCAGCATTGAAGAAGCGGTAGGATCTGTTATCCAGACTTGGATTTGAGCTATTAAAGAACTTATGATTGGGTGCATCATGCATTCCGTTAGCAAGAATTTGGTTGTACAGGACATTGAAATAATGAGGCAAGTGGGAACAGTTACTCTTATAGAAATGGACTGGAATGCCATTGGGTCCTGTGGGTTTGGAGTTAGGTAGAGACCGTGCAGTCCATGGGATGTCAACGATTAAGGCTCCGTTGTTGTCACAGAATGAATCATCCTTTTTGTTCAAAATATCAGTTTTCTTCTCCTCATTGGTGTCTGGAAGGGGATCATGGCTGGATGGTGTTGAGGTAAGCTGAAGCCAGACAGGTTTATGGTCTGAGTACTCGACAGGAGTGCCAAGGATCTCACAGGTTTTAACTCGCCAGATGGACTCCTCCTGCATGAAAATGTAATCTAACCTGGACTCCCTATCATTTTGAAGGTAAGTATAAACTCTCTTCGTTCGGTTGAATCTTCTCCAGACATCCACAAGGTGGAGGGATTCTGTGAACCTTGCAACGCATTTTCGCAAAGAGTTGCGTTGTGAATTTTGTGTTATTGATATCCTGTCCAAGTACGAGTTGATAGTAATGTTGAAGTCTCCTCCAATCACCAACACTCCTTCAGTGCACTCCTGAAGGTATGGTATGAGTTTGTCCAAAATATCTTTCTCTGATGGATGGTTGTACACATTCACAAGGGTGTAACGCTGGCCTAGTATTATACATTTTACTATGATGTACCTTCCATATGAATCCTTATCAGACTCAATAAACTTATAAGTACTGTTTGGTTTATGCACTGTGTAGAAAGAGTCCCATTTCCATAACTGTTCGAATACACCGATGTCACCTGGTCCGATGTGAGTCTCCTGAAGAAAGACAATGTCCACTTGTCTTTCCATAGTTACTTTTGTGACATGATTCACTTTATTTCTAAGAGTATGTATATTCCAGGACATAAGAGATATCTGAGCTTCATCTCCGTTCATGGCTGCAATACATGAAGATCCCCTGCTTTGAAGTTCACATAAGTACAGTTCTTTTGCTTCAGATTTCACATGCGGTAGAGTTCCCCAGCTTCAGGCATCCCCTGCTTCAGGCATCACACAGAGTAGACTTCCTCTGCTTCAGGTGTCATATATAGTACAGTTCATCTGCTTTAGATGTCACATGCAGTGTTTGCTTGCTTCAAATCTGACTCTCTGCGTTATGTACCTGTGTGAAATAGCAGGCCTGTGTCAGATGAAGACGACAATAAAAGGCATATCAAGTGTTTCAACACTTCTGACCTCCTGAAAAAGTGCATTGTCAGTGCTATAGTCCTGTTTATGTACACTGGGAAGGAGCTCTAGATCTGCAGTCACAGCTGCTGTGGTCTGCACTGTATGTCACAGACTGTACTGTAGAGTTCCAATACTTCCTATGAGAGACTCTGTTATCAAATGGGAGCATTATGTTATGTCAGGGCTGTGTAAGTAACTGAGAATGAAGCTGGAAATCCCAGACAAACTGCCCATCTAGTGCAGTCTGTGTTTGGTACCCCTCATGACACAGAAGATTCCTTATGCTTACCTGCTGTCCATTCACAGTTCTGCGAAAATATAATTAACTTAATGTGCTTGGTGCCCTAATTCCAAACCAATGATAGATCAAATAGTAGACGGCCAGATAATGTACTTCAGGGCCAAGAATAATTTCACTGATATTCAATACTGGGCCTCAGGGTAACTTAATAGGAGTATGAGTTGTGCTGGTTTCTTTCAGACAAAACTGTTCAATGTTGTCCATGTCAATCATTGTTCAACGAGTATTGCAGCAACATAGCTTATTGCTGTGCTGGAGTAATGTCATTTTACTCACCTGCACAATTTTTTGCACACCTGTAGAGTACACCTGTTTATTCTATCCTTTTGGCACTACGCACACGCGTTGTCATGTTGAACCTCCATTCCTGAGTAAAAGAAAGATTGATGAAGCGTACTTCCTCTTCTTGTGTGTTCATTCTTAATTATAACCCAATAATATAGTGGGCACACACATATATATATATATATATATATACTGTATACAGCTACATAGAGGCACCAGCAGCACAACGCCAATGCAGAGTGGCTGGTGGCAGATTGTTCATATTCAGACATGAAAACTGCGGAACACATTTTGCTCTTTTACTTTAAGTAATCTTGTAAAATGCAACATCTTTATTTGTTGTTCGTTGTTTCAGGAGGCATTATGGCTTGTGTTGTTGTTTGCTACCCTACTCAGCTGTATCAATTGGTAAACACGTACGAGTGATGGATGACTGACGTTATGGTATGCGTGAACAAAATTTTGGCCCCAAAGTTGGTGAATCAGACAAAGAGCCAATCAACTGATGTAAAGATCCAAGAATTAGCCATGTGCGTGTGCTTGCGTGTGCGCATGTGCAAAATTGAGTTGCATTGTGAACTCAAGAACCCTTGTAAAACCCATATATATGTATATATATATATATATATATATATATATATATATATATATATATATATATATATATATATATATATATATATATATATATATATACAAACACACAAATGCAGTAACCTGTTTGAATTTTCATTATTTTTCATTTTTTGTATTTTGTCATTACTGTAAACCAAAAATTGTTAACTGAGCATTCTAATTTTAACATTTCCACACTCCAACAGTCTCTGCTGTTAATTGAAAAGAGTGTTAGAACACAGAAAAGGAAATTTTAAAAACATTCCAAAGACATTTCATCAAAGGTTAACATATTGTATAACTACTTTGAAATGATGTATTATTTAAAGCTTCCCTTTTTTCATCACTTGCACTGAGAATTTTTAACTAAACATACAATTAACCAAAATGTACAAAGATATGATATAAGATTTTTGTTTCGAAAATTGCGGTATAATCTAGAAACGTTTCTGTTTCAATTGTCAGTTCTCATCTTTGGGGATGTTTCTAGGTACTTTGAAACAATTATTTTCCTCATTTCCAGCTTCTAAGAATATTAAGAAGGGAAAAACAAGAAAAATATCAGTGTGAACCTAGAGAACCAGAAGTGTACTTTCAGAGAATAATAAGATTGTATTTGAATACTCATTGGTCCTTCAGCTCTGTACCGACAGCTTCTCACCAATCAGACATTTGATACTTCAGTAGGCTACCCAGGTGAAAACTCAGTTCTTTACCTCCTCGGTTTGGTCAACAACACTGCGTAATTGGCTGCTGCTGTTCTGTTTTATACTATACTGCGAAAATGTCTTATAAAAAAATTGCACATAATGTACCTCCCAGTTTTGGCTTTAATTACATCAGACACACGTCATAAAACCATTTGACAGAATAATGCAGATCTGCTGGTTTAATTCAGACGTACACACAGAGCCAACACATGGTGAAAGAATTAGAAAATAAAGGTTAACAGACAAAAGTATGTAAAATAATATAGGAGTGGTGTTTTGTTTGGTGACAAGTATGAGAGTCCGTATTTTCTGGCACACACCCCACACGACCGTGTGACTCAATAATGCCAATCTGCAGGTTTGGTCATTCAGATGAACAGAGACTGTGCATGCCAGAGGAATGAGAATATAACACATGAAAGAAGATGAGGTCATTAAGGAGTGGGGTTTTGCATGGTGACACCTATGAGGATCTGTGTTTCATAATGTGAGAATTATAGAGTCTGAGTTTCGTTTGATAATCTCTCGTCAAGACCAACTAACACTCTCTACCAAGTGTGCAGAACCTGTTCAGCAGAGCTGAATTTGGGTTATTGTTTCAACAGGTGAGGACTTGTGGGTGCAAGCCAGAGAAATTCTGAGTAACTGTACATAACTTGAACAGTCAGATGCTTGCCTGTTAAAGCTGTGGAAATGCACAAAACCTGTATAACTGGGTGTGTGCTCTCCTGGACTGGTTAAGCTTGAAGTATAATATGTATATGAAATTATTGGAAGTGCATTCCTTGATATAACTCTGGATTTTCTGGGGCCTGCCTCAGTGTTGGACTCCTCCAGTGGTCGACACATAGCAGAACGATTCTTAGAATGCAAAGCTTTCATTGGATGAAGGATTGCAGTTAAAGTAAGTAGTGACAGTGCAGTACCTTGGTGTTTCCTCTAGATGGCGGAAAGGGCTGTAATAATGGTAAATGGACTGCATTTATATAGCACTT
The DNA here is from genome assembly GCA_025169545.1 of Anguilla japonica. NCBI lineage: Eukaryota > Metazoa > Chordata > Actinopteri > Anguilliformes > Anguillidae > Anguilla > Anguilla japonica. Next base: position 50,137,651 of record CM045890.1, on the reverse strand, counting down.
TTATCCAAAGCGCTTTACAATTAATGCCTCTCCTTCACCAGAGCAGTTAGGGGTTAGGTGCCTTACTCAGGGACACTTCGACATGCCCAGGGCAGGGATCGAACCAGCAACCCTTCGACTACCAGACAACCGCTCTTACCTCCTGAGCAATGCCGCCCCTAATAATAATAAGATAATCTGTGACAGAAACTGTAGGCCATATACTGAGCTGATTCTCTGCTCCTGTTTGTACATTCTCTTATTTTGAGGAAAGTGATAACCTGCAGATGTTTAAACAAGGGAGTTGAGACTGAGGTCATGCAGGGTCTATAGGAGCCCTTTTGATTGATAGACTGTGTCCTTACAGTAGACTGTGCTGTACATTACATTCTCCTCAAGGGGGCGCCAGAGAGAAGGGTTTGCAACCTCACTGGCAGGGCTAATAAGGTGAGAAGTTCAGACTGAAAACCTCCCCACATCAGCTCACAGTGTGCACTGGATATTCGCAGAGCATCTTGGGTAGGACAGCAGGGAGCTGAACAAGAGGACATGTTGTGAACAAGCTTTATAGAGCATGGCGTACATTACGCCTAAATCACTTCAGGAGGTGGTCTGAGATGCGTTTGAGACAGATGATATACGAGTGTAAATACATCCGTCTCTCCAACACCCATTTGACAACCAAAACTCCTCCCAAAGAATAACGTAATGCAACGTAGCCATCCCCCCAAGCGGAACACGTGTAGCTTCACAATCGCAACACATGCAGGTGAAAATGGATTGAGGCAGGAGCTGTAAATAATCAGTATTCTTTATTCTGCAGAACTGGAGCCAGTTCACACAACAAAGATGCATGTCCAAATTCCATAGAGGGGCGGTCCCTCTGGGCATTTATAACACTCAGATCACATCCCTCGGTGTTATTCACATACATATATATATTTTACATACATATAAAATGAATTGTCAGCAAGGTAAGGGTTAATTTATATATGTTTAATTTTCTGAACCCAGAAATTTTAATCACTAACACCCTCGTTTGACAAACGGCACTCTGAAAACCAAACGCAAGTGCATCAACCGCTAAATACCTCATTTACTCAACATGTAAAATATATTTATTTGATTTCATTTCGTAATTAGTATCAAACATATGAATTATAAATCAAATCACCACATTCATCGATAGACAGTGCAAACTGTTTATCAAATCTTTATCAAAATGTACAGCTCACAACTAGATGAAAATTAAGAAATGTATCAACAAATATTCATGTCTAATCTAAAGACGAGGTTCATCTACCTTTAAACAATTAACAAAGGTTGCAGACATGAACAGTCACACAAGAAATGAATGAGAGAAGATACCAAACCACAGCATTTGTCCCAAAGTAATCCAAAATGCAAAAACCAAAAGACAGCAGTGTATTCCAAAGGAACCAGAGATGAAAAATAGAATTCCAGACCTAGATGCAGGACTCAGATTCCCTCTTCCAACTGAAACTTGTTCTTTCCAAGCTGCCCAAAACTCAACTAACTTAAAAGAAAGCTGCATATTTTATGTAGTTTAAAGAAGAGGAGGTATGGACACCCCCTCTGACACACACACACACACACACACACACACGCTGACTCACAGATTCACACCTCAGATGTAACCGCCGCCCTCCCCAGTTCCTGCCCTGTCCTATTTCCAGGCTATGTTGGCTGAGCACTTTGAAGCTTCCTATGGCTGAGAACGGCCAAATGGTGAATTACGTCTGACAACATATATGTGTCATCCACACTTTTTAACTTTAACAACTTTTAATATGCATATCCTTTGCTGATTTACTACTGTCTGAACATTCTGGAAAAAAGGATTGGTGCTATAATGTACAATAACAATGTTCCAGCCTTCTGAGTTCATCCTTGACCTTATTTAGCAGGCTGGAATTGGGGTTGAATGACAGGCTTATCATTATAATTTCACCGTAGATGAGAGTTCCTATTAATTTTTTTGATGGCAATAATTCAGCTTCTTGCACTTTTAGCATGCTGTGTGTAACATACAGTTTGAGCAGGGCTGGGGTAAGTGGACAGCCACGGCACAACTGTTTGCAGTCCTGGTCCTGTTCTGATCTTCTCAGCAGATTATCAAAGATGGTTGAATTAAGAATGGGATCTTCTAGTGCTTCAATTGCCTCCTCCAACAAAGACCACCTTACCTTCTCTGGCCTCCAGGATGGATCAGCATCTTATAAATAATTTCTTTCTTTTTCTTTTCTGTTCGTGCCGTCATATCTTTTAAATGTTTCTCAAGGTGCCAGGCCAGTATTGTAGTCAAGATTAAATAGTCAGCATTGAAGAAGAAGTAGGACCTGTCATCCAAACTTTGAATTGAGTGATTAATGGACACCTGATTGGGAGTATCATCCATTTCACTATCAAACATTTGCTTGTACAGGACAGTGAAATAACGAGGCAGGTGGGAATAGTTACTCTTATAGAAATGGACTGGAATGCCATCAGGTCCTGTGGGTTTCGAGTCAGGTAGAGACCGTGCAGCCCATGGGATGTCAATGATTAAGGCTCCGTTGTTGCCACAGGATGAATCATCCTTTTTGTTCAGAATATCAGTTTTCTTCTCCTCATTGGTGTCTGGAAGGGGACCATGGCTGGATGGTGTTGAGGTAAGCTGAAGCCAGACAGGTTTATGGTCTGAGTACTCGACAGGAGTGCCAAGGATCTCACAGGTTTTTAACTCGCCAGATGGACTCCTCCTGCATGAAAATGTAATCTAACCTGGACTCTCTATCATTTTGAAGGAAAGTATAATCTCTGTTCATTCGGTTTAATCTTCTCCAGACATCCACAAGGTGGAGAGATTCTGTGAATCTTGCAACGCATTTTCGCAAAGAGCTGTGTCGTGAATTTTGTGCAAATGATGTCCTGTCCAAGTACGGGTTGAGAGTAGTGTTGAAGTCTCCTCCAATCACCAACACTCCTTCAGTGCACTCCTGAAGGTATGGTATGAGTTTGTCCAAATATCTCTCTCTAATGGATGGTTGTACACATTCACAAGGGTGTAAAGCTGGCCTCGTATTTTACATTTTACTGTGATGTAACTGCCATTGATATCTTTACAGGACTCAATAAACTGATCAACAATGTCCTTTTTAATGAGGATGGCAACTCCTTTACTGTTTTCTGTATGCACTGTGTAGAAAGTGTACCACCCTCGAAACGTGTCGAATACACCAGTGTCCTTTGGTCCGATGTGAGTCTCTTGAAGAAAGACAATGTCCACTGGTCTATTTACATTTGTGATGTGATCCACTTTATTTCTAAGAGTATGTATATTCCAGGACATAAGAGATATCTGAGCTTCATCTCTGTCCATGGCGGCAGTTCATGAAGGTCCCCTGCTTCAGACATCGAATAGAATAGAGTTTTGTTGCTTCAGAACTGACTCTCTCATCTCAGGTGAGTGCTGCCTTATGTACCTGTGTGAAAAAACAGGCCTGTATAAGACAAAGATGAGGGATGTTATTAAAAGGCACCTCAGGTGTTTCAATGCATCTAGTCTCCTGTAAAAGCGTATTGTCAGTGCTATAGCCCTGTTTATATACACAGGGCTGCAGCTTTATTCTTAAGTCATTTAGTTTTGCAGGGGAGAAAAAGAGCTCTAGATCTGCAGTCATGACTGCTGTGCATGCAGATGTGTACCATGTGTCACAGACTGTAGAATTCCATTATGCCCTATGAGAGAATCTGTTATCAAAGGGGCGCATTATGTTATGCTAGGACTGTGTAAGAAACTCAGATTGAGGCTGGAAATCCCAGATAAATCGCCCATCAAGTGCGAAATGTTTGGTACCCTCTATGATACAGAAGATTCCCTTTGTCTGCTGTTCATTCACTGTTCTGTGAAAATATGATTGATTTATTGATAGCCTGGTGCCATAAATCCGAACCAATAGTAGATCAAATATGCTTGTAAAGATTTAATGTCTATCCAACACATTAATAGTAGACAGCAGTGTGAGCTGTGTTGGTTTTCTTCAGACAACACTGTTCAATGTTGTTCATGTCAATCATTGTTCAATGATTGCTTGATGATTCTGTGCAGTCTTACAGTAACTTAGCTTGTTGCTGTGTTGGAGTAATGTAATTTTACTCACCTGCACAATTGTGAGTACACCTGTAGAGGACACTAGAGTTCACCGAACCTGAAAGACAAGTATCAGATGATTGAGATAAGCATGTGACTTCTTCAATTTGTTGTTTCTCTCTTTTGGAGTGAGTTTGGAGATTCACTCAAAGGTGGGGAAGTGTGAACAGGAGCTGGACGTGCTGCTTACTCCAGAACACTCTAAAAAGGAGTCCAGGCAGTTGACTAAGCCAACTGCAGAGTCTCAGTCATAATGTAGTTGCCTATTGTTACTCCCCAAACCCATATAAGCACCATCTAAGCTTCATAGCACATCAAATTTTGTTCAATTTAATACACTTTAATATGGAAGAAAAAGCTCAGGCAGAAAAAGCTACTTTAACTGATCATTATAGCAACATAAAGAATGCATATTACCATGCAGTTGACATATTTTTTTCAAATTATATTCTATAGTATATACTATTAACTATGTACTACTAATAATAATAATAATAATAATAATAATAATAATAATAATAATAATACATTTATTTTATATAGCGCTTTTCATGGTCTCAAAGATGCTTTACAATACATGATACATACAGACATACATACAATGAATCATACAATTTAGAGAAGAAAAAAACAGAAAATGCAGTGGGACTAGTGGTGCAGTGGTGGTAGGAGGAGGTGTGAGAGGGGGAAGACAAACATCAAGGGAAGGCTAGGGAAAAGAGGTGGGTTTTAAGACAAGATTTGAAGGAGGTAAGTGACTATTGCGATTTTTTATGAACATTTCTCAATACTGTGTTCACTTCTTCAAAACTCTTTACAAAGTTCACACAACAACAGTCTATGTGGGCCAGACTGTGTATGATTTGTCATTGATTTGACACAAAATTTATTTAATGACCACAGCTTTCAATATACTTAAATTCACTCAAATTCAACCAAGCAGAACTGTATATGTGTTTACAGCCAATTTCACAAAGGGTTATGTACTCTTTTCAAAACCGTTAAATTTATGCTCAAGACCTAACATACAATATTGGCCTACATACAGCATTTCCCCTGCTGTACTGAGGCACCAGCAGCAGACCGCCATATTGAATTTCTGGCGCCAAATGTTTGCGCTTATTTACTTTCACTTTTAAGTGATCTTCAATGCCTTCAAAGTTGTTGTTAATGATTTCAGGGGGTGTTATGGGAGTCTATTGGAGTCTATGTAGTAATGTTCCAAGAATCCAGTGTGCGTGCACGCATGTGTGTACGCATGCAACACTGAATTGCATTGTAAGCCTGAGAAACCAAGCAAAGCCATGCACTGCTGCGGGAAAAACATCCTAGGGTATACACTGACACACACACAGACACACACACACACATATATATATATATATATATATATATATATATATATATATATATATATATGCACACACACATACAATCCTGTTGGAAGTTTGGCTTCCATTATTTTTCATGTTATGTATTTTGTAATTACTGTAGACCAAAAAGTTTGATAAATGAACATTATAATGCTGATGTAGCAATCCCTCCTGGTAATTGACAGCAATGGAGTTCTAGACCACTGACTTGGAATTTTGAAAAAAAAAGAAAAGAAAAAGTGTTCAGAAAGATCTACTCCTCAAAGAGTTAAATAACACAAAGCTGAAAAAAACACATTCTCTGTTGGGTGTCATTTTTATGTTTTGACATCATCTATTTAAAAAAACTTCACTGAACTGTACCACAGAACCAGATTTGTACTTTCAGAGAATAATAAGGTTTTATTAGAATACTCCATGGTCCTTCAGCTCTGTACCTGCAGCTTCTTCTCACCAATTAGACATTTGATACTTCAGTAGGCTACACAGGTGAAAACTCATTGCTTTACCTCCTCGGTTTGGTCAATAACACTGAAAAATTGGCTGCTGCTGTTT
>CM045890.1:50121591-50126591 GCA_025169545.1 Anguilla japonica | reverse complement strand
TGGTCCTGTTTCTGTTACTGTTACTGTTCGTGGTCCTGGTCTGATCCTCACAGTATCTTGTCAAGATACTGACCCCCTGTGCCTGGATTTTCACAGTGATGTTGACCTGGGTAGAGATATGAAGAAGATTGAAGTACATGTGTTAGGGCATACGTTGGGAATTGTAGAGATGTGCTAATAGAAGTGAAAAATCTGGAAAACTGAACTGAAAAAGTCTTGCCACTTTTTCTGTAGTGGTGTATGAATAACAATGATACATTTTTATTTGTCTGTGCTGTACCACTGTTAGCCTATGTACAGTTACATGAAAGTAGAAGACTGTACAGCCAAATGAGAGTAGAGACTATGTGCAGGCACATGAGAGTAGAAGACTATGTACAGCCACACGAGAGTACAAGACTATGTACAGCCAAGTGCGATTAGAAGACTATGTACAGACAAATGAGAGTAGAAGACTATGTACAGCCAAATGAGAGTAGAAGACTATGTACAGCCACATGAGAGTAGAGAAGACTATGTAGAGTTTTGTGGGTCAATGACATGACATGCATATTTTTGTGTCTGAGTACATTATTTCCTTGTAAAATCAATTCATGACATGTATCACTTTATTCTATAAAGCCTATTTGAATACATTTTCAGTACATTCAAATAATATATATTATTTTATGTTTTGGCATCTCAAGCCCCCAAAATTTCAGGTGGCACAACTGTGTGTGCAAATGAAGAGACTAAGAAAACTACTGAAAATAGTATTTTCATGATAAATTCAAAATGAAATACTATGGCATGATTTTATGTTTGAAAGCTTTCAAATAAATCCAGTTTTACAAATAGCAATATTTTTAAAGCTTTTGATATAATTGAAAAACTTCTGTCCAGCAATTAGTATGTTCTCAAATGTCAGGGTGGCACAACTATAAACATGGTACTTTTATTGTAAAGTGAAGAGGTAATAACAGTAAACAGGATAGTGCATAAGCAAGAGGACGCCAAGTGAGCTTTATGGCTGAGTGAAAATGTTTGTAGATCTGTGTGAAATATTGATAAAAATAGCTACACTTTCCATGTCAGGTGGTATAACGAATTTAAAACTAGGAAAATGTGATTTTATCATAAAACTCTTCATTCTATTGAAAAATTATATGTGTGAACTTGATAGCAAAGGCAGAAGCTAATATAGTTGTCCAAGTACAAGCCTGTTTAATTTGAAATTGGTTGTTAAAGTCAGTTGGCGCAACCAGTAATTCAGGTGGTGCAACTGCAAGGAATGTCACTGTATGAAATAAATAATGTCATTTAAAGCTGTAAGATTATCTGTTACATTCGTAAAATGTTTATTAGTTTTAAGTTAAAGATGTTATAAACTTTCAAACCTTTCTCATGATTATAATTTAAAAATAATTTTAGATGCCACTATCAAGTAATTGGTAATGAGATTGAGGTGAGCTGCATGCGGCAGTTGGGAAGAAGAAAATATATTCACTTGGCCCCATCCTGCTGACATCATTTTTTACTTCACAACTGATGTGCTCAAAGTGATCTCAGAGCTAGAGCCTCTTAATTCACGGCACACTCAGCTAACTCATGCAGACTGGGCCTGCTTTAGTACGCACTCCTGAAGGAGGTTTGTTGTAGGGTATTTGAAAATGGCTCTGGATGTTTCACTACTGAATAATGAGTTGGAAGTGATTTGTTGTATTTGATGTGGTGTGGTAGTAGTTATAAACATTATGTGAATAACAATATGTTTGCAATGGGTTTAGGTATTATATATGATAACGCAAAGGGGTAATTGTTATATATGTAATTATGTATGATAAAATAAAGTTGTATTATTGTAACAGTTGATATGAAAGCAGGCATTATAGGCTGTTATGATATTGATGTAATGTATGTTGTATTGAGGGTTTACCTGACATTGGACAGAAGGCCTTGCAAGGATCTCTGCCTAAGTGGTTTGGGTAGCAGTAACAGTGGAATCATGGCCGACGGGCAAGCTTGGGATGATCTCCACTTTGGAGTATTTGGATATTAAGATGACTTGCTCAGAGGGGTCCCATCTGGATGGCTCGATTTTTGAATTGGTGATTTTGACAGGTTGTCTGTGAAGGCAAAGGAACTGTGTCAGTTTTGAAAGAGATAATGTATACTGTGAAAAGGATAGTGGTTTCTGTTGTTAGGAATTCTTTCTTGAAAGAGTTGTGTTAGTACAGGCAGCAGTGAAGAGGTTGTTAGTAGTGGCATGATGATCTGAAGAGAGAATGCAAAAATGAGGAAGGAGGAATGGATTGTTGAAATTAAACAGGTTACAGTAGGGAGAAATTGTAGGTAATTGTGAATGTACTTATTGAAGAATGAAGTATAGAATTCACCTTTGGCTACAGATGTCTTCAAAAGTGTCATGCTGGCTGTCGCCGAAGACAATAATATTGCGTTGTTGTGTTTTTTCTTGCAAAATGGCAGTGAAGAATTTTTTGTTGTTCGAGCTCGTTTTAATGGGTTCTACATCGTCGATGTATCCATACAGCACCTCGCTTGTCGTTCTGGTTGGGAGTTCCATCTGAGAAGACAAAATGATAAGAGAGAAACAGAATAAGTTCATTGTAATGATATGGTAGGTGTTATAAGAGATTGAAGAGGGTCTGTATGGAGATGTTGGCAATACAGTTGTAATAGATTAAAGTAACATGTTGAGGTAACTTGTCCCAGTAGTGGGAAATCTGCCCAAGAAAGTTTAATTAGTTAAGGAGATTTTTAGTGAAGTGGTTGTATTGTAGATGAGAAGAGAATGAGAAAGTCAAGGTATTAAAACAAACAAGCTATTTTTGCATGGTGGTTGTAGAAAGACATGTGGAAGCATAATTCATTTGTGGTTATCAATGAAGTACTAATAGTAGCCTACAACTACAAGTAGAAATAAGTCTTAGTACTTTGAAGTGCACATGTATGGCGAGCTTGCATTTTTATGGTATACTGTTGAGTTGATATAAGAATGACTTATATGACTGTATGTGTGTAATGTAAATAATAATAAATAAGCATACACAAAGTCAAGAAAATTAATATGAGAAAGTGCATTATATAATGTGTAAGTAAACTTAGCAGTTAGCAATTAGTGCAATGCTTTTCTGTAGTATGTGTGATTGTTATAAATGGTCTAAAATGTTACTGTATGCACTATATACCACCGATCAGCCACAACAGTAAAACCACCTGCATTCTTGTGCTTTTTTCTGATGTAATATTTTATTTTGTCTGTTTGTAATCAAAGAATTCACACATGGTCAAAGTGCAGACTCAGAGCTTTTATTAAAGGGTATTATACATTTTGGTTGCACCTTGTAGTAATTACAGCACTTTTTATACGCAGTCTCCCATTTCAGTGTTTTAGACAAATTAGCATAACGTGAAATAAAAGAGTCATGTTTTGACTTCCTGATGTCTGATGTCTGTGACCTATCAACATCATCAGAGTCTGGATATCTTATTGGCAGGTTGTCCTACAAGCGATGCAAAAACTCTTTGCATGTGAATGGATCTCTATGGGAATTGGGGGGTGGGACCAAATTCAGCTGTAAATTATGCTGATACAGTATGGAGCACGTGTGTTGGCTAAATGGCTTTAAGTCATCAAGGGTCCAAGATATCAAATGAGGCTCAAACCACTGTGCCGCTACCAGATATGCAGTAGATACTACAAGCATTGTGGTGAAAGTGCGTTCTGCTATTATGCACCAAAACTCTGGAAGGCTCTCCCACAAAATATTAGAACAGCAGACTCAGTTGGGAATTTTAAAAAGCAGCTGAAAACCTTCCTTTTTAATTTGGTGTTTGAATAACAATGATACATTTTTATCTGTCTGTGCTGTACCACTGTTAGCCTATGTACAGTTACATGAGAGTAGAAGACTGTACAGCCAAATGAGAGTAGAGACTATGTGCAGGCACATGAGAGTAGAAGACTATGTACAGCCACACGAGAGTACAAGACTATGTACAGCCAATTGCGATTAGAAGACTATGTACAGAGAAATGAGAGGAGAAGACTATGTACAGCCAAACAAGAGTAGAAGACTATGTAGAGTTATGTGGTTCAATGACATGACATGCATATTTTTGTGTCAGAGTGCATTATTTCCTTGTAAAGTCAATTCATGACATGTATCACTTTATTCTATAAAGCCTATTTGAATACATTTTCAGTACATTCAAATAATATATATTATTTTATGTTTTGGCATCTCAAGCCCCCAAAATGTCAGGTGGCACAACTGTGTGTGCAAATGAAGAGAGTAAGAAAACTATTGAAATGGTATTTTCATGATAAATTCAAAATGAAATACTATGGCATGCTTTTATGTTTGAAAGCTTTCAAATAAATCAATTTTACAAATAGCAATATCTTTAAAGCTGTTTGAGATAATTGAAAACGTTTTGTCCAGCAATTAGTATGTTCTCAAATGTCAGGGTGGCACAACTGTAAACATGGTACTTTTATTGTGAAGTGAAGAGGTAATAACAATAAACAGGATAGTGCATAATCAAGAGGACGCCAAGTGAGCTTTATGGCTGAGTGAAAAGGTTTGTAGATCTGTGTGAAATATTGATAAAAATAGCTACTGGTACTTTCCATGTCAGGTGGTATAACAAATGTAAAACTATGTATTATTGTAACAGTTGATATGAAAGCAGGCGTTATAGGCTGTTATGATATTGATGTAATGTATATTGTATTGAGGGTTTACCTTGTGTTCGAGAGAAGAACTTGCAGGGGTCTCTCCCAAGGTGGTTTGGGTAGCAGTAACAGTGGAATCATGGCGGAAGGGCAAGCTTGGGATGATGTCCACTTTGGTGTGTTCAAATATTAAGATGACTTGCTCAGAGGGGTTCCATTCTGGATGGCTCGATTTTTGAATTGGTGATTCTGACAGGTTGTCTGTGAAGGCAAAGGAATTGTGTCAGTTTTGAAAGAGATAATGTATAATGTGAAAAGGATA
>CM045890.1:49828742-50121091 GCA_025169545.1 Anguilla japonica | reverse complement strand
ATAACACTGAAAAAGCTCTGTTTCATGTGTTAGGATATGATGCAATAACCACATCACACTGTTGTTGCGAAATAAAGTAACACTCAAGCAATATGCTGGTCAAGCCATCTTAAAATGAGCAAGATCTGACATTTTAATCTTTTTCCTTTGAAACTAATATTCATTATATCCAAATATACTTAAAGGGAAGATTGTTGGGGCGAAAATATAGGAGTGATTAATATTTTATATATATATATGTGTGTATATTTACTAATATTAACTAATACAATAACTCACATCCTGTAGTTAAGATGGGAGGAGAGCTGGACTGGAGAGGGAGTTCTGCCCAAGCTTACTCTCGAAAACAATAAATCTGACCTTCTTGACCTTATTTGGGTGTCCAGTAAAATGTAATGAGTGGTGATTTGCTAATGCTGTAACTATATACAATAATTAAAGATGAGGCCGGTCGAGCCATCTTAAATGAGTGAGACCTGAAATGTTAACCTTTTATTGATTGTAAAGCCTATATTCATTATATTCATATGTGTTAAAAGGGAGATGTTGGAGTTAAACTGTTACATTTTATATATGTGTGTATTTTTCTTAACATAATTAATTAATTATGTTAAGAAACACAGTGCTGTGTATGGGGAAGCAGAAAATCTGACCATGTTGACCTTATTTGGGAGACCAGCAAACATAATGAATGATGATTGGCTGAGCTGAATGCAAACACAGAATGATGTAACATGACTGTTATAAATGCCCAGAGGGACTGTACCCCTCTGTGGAATTTGGACACGCATCTTTGTTGTGTGAGCTGATTCCCCTTCTTCCGAATAAAGAATACTGATTATTTACAGTTCCTGCCTCTTTCTCACAACTCTTGGAGTCTTACAAAAAGCAATACTGAGGAGAATGAATCGGGCAAAAAATTATTTGTCTGATTTCTTTACTATTATTTATTATTTGGCTTAAATTTCTGTACAGATTTATTCATAAAGAGATGTTTTAAAAAACTCACAAATTCATGAAGTGATGCTTAAAAAAACTCTAGTCATTTTTATAATTTCCTAACAAGTCATTGATTACACATGAAAAAATCATCATTGGGAACATACACAGTGGAGGGAATATGGGAGACAAATTGATTTTGTTGTTAATGAATGAATCTCAGAATTGATTACTTCTGCATGCTCACACTGCTTATTCAACACCCGTCATACCCACTCCCATGACCTGGCTCCCCCATTTAGCCATCACTTCTGGATGACAGATAGGAACCACCTGTTAGTTCTGTTCTGTCTTAATTCAAAATTATAGTGCCAAATATAATAATAATATGCATTTCAATGATAATATATTTCTTAATCCCCCCCCCCCCCACCATTTGTGTATTGTGTAATATGCAGGAGGGTCAATGGCAGATACTTCTTTATAGACTTGATTAAATGAAAGTAAAAGCATTAAACACTGTGTGTGTGTGTGTGTGTGTGTATATATGTATATATATATATATATATATATATATATATATATATATATATACACACATATACATATACAAATATATGCTCATATGGATATTGAATATTGGTCTGTAATGCTGCTATTAAATAATGCTGGGGCCTGTGGTCCACAGGGGGGTTCGCAAAGGTACCACCGTGGGTCTGAGATCACACCCTCTACTCCGCCTTTGAGCCTGGGTGGGGGTCTGTGGATCAGAAATGGTTGAAAACCCCCAATGTACACAGTTAGCTCTCATAATGTTTTACAGTACGGCTGGATTTTCCCTGCAGGCCAAAAATAAAAAAAGTTACCAAAAGAATGACATACTCCCCAAAGACTTGAGGATCAGTATGCATGTGTCAACTGGGACATGTGTGCATAGCACTGATGAGTCAAATTCATATGGAGTATGTGACATGTTCTCAAAGACCCCATTTTCACCTGGTCACTTCAAATGACTTTTATCTAGATTGTGTCTGAATAAGACTTAACCACATTGCATTTACACTTTGTTGTCAGATGCATCACAGGTTAGCCGGATTGAAATATGATTGCCATTTTGGGAGTAATATACAAAACCTTAACAACCCACTTCCTGTTTTGCTCTCACTCTTGAAGAACAGCTTGTGTTCTTTGAGAGCAGTCGCTTCCAAAACAGCTTGTGTTATGGCAAGTTTTCTTAAAGTTAAGGAAGGATACCATATTCGATAGCTAACATACAACAGAAGACGGCTGATGAGATAGATTAATCCTGCAGCCACATCCTGAACAGGATTATCTCTCCATATCAATAGTCAGCCTAGTTTTGCTTGAAGTCCAAGCACACGTGTCCTCCATGCTTGTTGCGATTGTGAAGCTACCTGTGTTCTGTATCAGGGGATGGCTGTGTCACGTGACCTTATACTTTGGGATGAGATTTGGTTCTTAAATGGGTCTTGGAGAGAACTACTGTCTTGAATGCATCTCAGACCACCGCCTTAAGTGGTTTAGGCGATCAAATTAGAATCTGCTCCTAATGCATCTTGAGAGCATTCACACCTGTATTTTGATGTGGATAATCCCAAACTGGATATAATCCAGATGCTCAAGATGCATAAAACGACCAGGTGTAAATGGCACAGAACCAGTCATATGTATTACTGTACATGCCCCATGTTCCCCAAGGCTCCACAGCCACAGACATACGTGTTACATGGATGACATGTAGTCCTGTGCTGTTAGGGCATGTTTGGCATCTATACACTTGGACATGTCTTTGTAACAAAGAGGCCAGCTCAAACACATTAAAACACACACTCTTTCAATAACCACGTTTATTGATTACGTTCACCTCATTGAAAAGAAGGAACCTGATTGAAAAATCTTCACAGAAAACAAATAGTTCTTCACTAAAACGTGAAAAGAAAGTGCAAAAAAAATTTTTGCACGTATACATGCACTCTTCAAAACCTACTCAGAACGCAATTGTGCGGTGGTGACGTGGTTGTACAGTTGGGAATCAAACCAGATAAAAGTAGGTTTGTTCCAGAAGAGAGCATACTGGGTCCTGCAAGCTTGGGAGTTCCTCAGTCACCCGTTAAGATGAACCAAGAGAGGTGCAGATATACAGCAGTAAGTATTGTGGCAGCCGCCCGGAAACAGACAGGGGAATGATGATTGAGGGGAGGTACGTGGTGGTGCACTGGCTCCACCCCCGAGCCTCATTGGGAAGTTCCGGGGCTAACCAGATGCACCTGCATCCCATTTGACCGGCAGATTTAAAAGGAGAACAGCCCTAGCATTCGGTGGGAAGGGCCGAGAGGGAAAAGCGCTGGAGAGAGTGAGTGGAAAAACGAATTACTTTGGATATACGAATTTGACTGGAACGAACGGACAACCCTGCACGTGGAACGACCCCCTTTTTTTGGGACGAGGAACTGGCTTTGGAATACGGACTTTGGATTACGGACTTTGGTTTACGAGAACGGTTTGCGGACTGTTCCCTAACCACCCCCCTTCCCCGAGTTTGTTAATTCCCCTGATAAACTATGGGTACCATTTACCTTGTGTGCTGCACTTTTGTTGCTGACCCTGGGCGGAGTTGAGACCCAACACCCTTGGTCCTGCTACAGTATCTTTGCACACATATACTCTTGACTGAAGTTTGATTATGATGGATATATGTAGCCTCACAGGACTTGCATTTTCCGTTCAGTTGTACAGTAGCTTGTGATGTCACTGTCTGGAGGCAGGTTCATCCCAGGTCACCAGTTATGACAGTTAGCAAGGCTCATACAGTACAAAACACGAGTCCACCAATGGAGAGTGAGAAGCAAACCCTGGAGTCAGGGATTACCGTTTATTTGGGTTTTTAGTCCAGAGGACACGGGTCTTTGGGTGCAGGCGGGGCTACATTTTTATCCAATTAGCAAGCGCCATTCTCCCGAGAGACTTACAAAATCAAGTGAATGCAGGGCTGTGTGAGTCATCACAGGCTGTACACCATGCTCCATAAAACTTGTTCACAACATGTCCTCTTGTTCGGCTCCGTGCTGTCCTACTCAAGACGCTCTGCGAATATCCGGTGCACAGTGTGAGCTGATGTGGGGAGGTTTTCAGTCCGAACTTCTCACCTTATTAGCCCTGCCAGTGAGGTTGCAAACCCTCCTCTCTGGCGCCCCCTGTCCACAAAATAAGAGAATGTACAAACAGGAGCAGAGAATCAGCTCAGTACAGGGGCTACAGTTTCTTTCACAGATTCTCTTATTACAGCCTTTTCTGCCATCTGGAGTAAAACCAAGGTACTGCACTGTCACTACTTTCTTAAACTGGAACCCTTCATCCATTGAAAGCTATGCAATCCTAGAATCCTTCTGATATGTGTCGACCATTGGAGGAGTCCAACACTGAGGCAGGCCCCAGAAAATCCAGTTATGTAGTGGAATGCACTTCAAAGAATGTCATATTGGATTTGAAATAAGGCAATAAACATGAGGTTAAGGTGAAGACTCTGCTCTAATTTGAGGACATTTACACCCACATTGGGTGATCTGTGTAGGAATTCAAACCTTTTTATATGTAGTCAAACCCCCCCCCACATCCATATTTTCGGGTACTGGAAGTAATTTGACAATTGGCTGCACAGTTGTTTCTTGGCCGACTGTGTTGTGGCATTCATTTTGCATTTGGAGTCTGTTGCTGTTTTCTCTCTAAATGAGGACCAAAGAAGTGTCAATGCCTATAAAGCAGGTCATCATGAGGCTGGAAAATCAGACTAAGTCAATCAGAGACATTCCTCAAAATATTGGGTGTCTCAAAATCAACTGTTTGAATGCTTGTTATGAAGCCGGAACGTACTGGTGATGTCACCAAAAGCAAACAACATGGTAGACCATGAAAGACCACTGCAGTGGATGACAGAATACTTTCAGCTGTGAAAACTCCTTTTTGTCTGTTGAAGAGATCAAGAACACTTTCCAGCACGTAGGCCTAGATGTTTCAAAGACCATCATAATGGGATGGCGACGCAAGTATAACCTCAAAGAGCTTCCTCCCTATGCTTGCATGTTCTCACATGGTTTCCCAGGTTTCCTCTGGGTATTCCCACATACCAAAAAAAAAAACAGCCAACTGCTCCCACGAAGCTAGGATGGGTCAAATGCTGAGACACATTTCCCCACAGGGTTCAATAAAGTGCAGTTTAACCAACTTCAAACTGACTAAACATAAAGACCAGAAAGAGATGTCAGATGAGACAAGTGTTAACTTTTATGAGAGTGATGGAAAGAAAGGAAAGAAGCTGCTCATGATGCAACCCCCCCCCCATATGTGAAACGGGGTATGAGGGGCTATGTATAAGAAGTGCTGTCATCTCTACATGTTGAAACCCGAATGTAATAAAATATGCTTTAATAAAAGCTGAGAATCTGCGCTTTAACCACATATGAACTGATTACAAATCTAAAATTAAGGAGTACAGAGCCAAATCAAGGAAAAATATGGCTTTGTCCCAAACATCACGAAGATCACTATATATACAGTACAGGGCAAAAGTATTAGGCCTCCTGTGTGTTTACAAAAAAATTAATTTAGGTAGAATAGAATTCAGTTAACACTGGCTGATTTATTAAATAACAAACCAAAGAACAAACACTTTTTTCAATTCCTACTGACTATGACATTATTTTTTTATTTAACCTTTATTTACTCAGGGTAGGTTCACTGAGCACGGATGCTCTTTTGCAGGAACACCCTGCTTCACACTGATACAAAGTCACGCCTGGGAGCTGCTCAGTACAACCACAATCCTCTATTGTTGGCCACTGAGCGGCTCCACTAGAGGGAGAGAACATTTTTTAGCCAATTAAATCAGGGGATGATTAGGTGGCGAGAGCCAGATCTGGGATTTTAGCCAGGACACTGAAGAGCCCCCTACTCTTTGCGAATAGTGTCATGGGATCTTTAATGACCACAGTGAGTCAGGACCTCAGTTTAACGTCTCATCCGAAAGATGGCATCTCCTACAGCACAGTGTCCCTGTCACTGCCCTGGGGCATTGGGGTTTATTTGACCAGAGGGAAGATTGCCCCCTGCTGGCCCACCAACACCACTTCCAGCAGCAACTCAGCATTCCCTGGTGGTCTCCCATCCAAGTACTAACCAAGCCCACACCTGCTTTGCTTCAGCCAGTCGGCAGGAGCAGAATGCGTGGTGGTATGGCTGCTGGCCAAAAAGGTTAGTTTTACTTTGGCAGATGCACATCCTTTTTTTCGACAAGCAGATTGAATTCTTCCTATAGTTGTGGTGCATTTTTATGACTGTTTCTTTTGCTGGACTTCACAGGATATTTGTCTTCTGCCTCTGATGTTATCCTTCTTCTTCCTGATCTTCTCCTGCTGACACCACAGCCCATCATCCGGACATTCCCGAAACATCCATCCATCCAGCCATTATCTATACCCACTAATCCTGAGCAGGGTCGTGGGGAGTGCTGGAGCCTATCCCAGCGTGCATTGAGTGAGAAGCAGGAATACACCCTGGACAGGCTGCCAATCTATTGTAGGACACACACACGATTCACTCACACACTCATACCCATGGGCAATTTGTGGTCTCCAATCGACCTAACCTGCATGTTTTTGGACTGTGGGAGGAAAGCAGAGTACTCGGGGGAAACCCACGCGGACACGGGGAGAACATGCAAACTCCACACAGAGAGGCCCCAAGCCGAGATTCAAACCCACAACCTTGCTGTGAGGCGACAGTGCTGTGTACGGAACATTGTGCCAGGAAATCTTAAGCTTCTCTGCAGTTTCTTGCTGGGAATATCCTCGCCACAATATGTTTATTGGGCTCTGCACATCTGAGCCTAACTCCTTCTTTGCCATATTTCTTGCAACTTTAATGCCCATTTTACTTACACTTCAGGCCAGTGGTGTTACCTGTGCTTTAGAAAACTTAGATGAGATTTCAGTCAATTTAATTACCCCTCCACCTTCCTCCCACTCCTTCACCTCCTACTTTGCAAAATGATTGGACAGACTTCCAATAATTTGTTTTAGTCTAATTAAAGCCAAAGGAGGGTTTGTTGTTCAATAAATGTGCATAGATTATATATATATATATATATATATATATATATATATATATATATATATACACACTCACCGGCCACTTCATTAGGTACACCTGTTCAACTGCAAACTGCACCCGTTAACGCAAATATCTAATCAGCCAATCATGTGGCAGCAACTCAATGCATTTAGGCATGTAGACATGGTCAAGACGATCGGCTCAAACCAAGTTCAAACCAAGCATCAGAATGGGGAAGAAAGGTGATTTAAGTGACTTTGAATGTGGCATGGTGGTTGGTGCCAGACAGCCTGGTTTGAGTATTTCAGAAACAACTGATCTACTGGGTTTTTCACGCGCAACCATGTCTAGGGTTTACAGAGAATGGTCCGAAAAAGAGCAAATATCCAGTGAGCGGCAGTTCTCTGGGCGAAAATTCCTTGTTGATGGCAAAGGTCAGAGGAGAATGGCCAGACTGGTTTGAGCTGATAGAAAGGCAACAGTAACTCAAATAACCACTCGTTACAACCAAGGTATGCAGAAGAGCATCTCTGAATGCACACCACGTCAAACCTTGAAGCAGATGGGCTACAGCAGCAGAAGAATGAAGTGGCCGGTGAGTGTATATATATATATATATTATATATATATATTCAAAGCAGACGAGCTCCCATTGGTCCATTTCCAGCATCTGTCAATTTCAAACAGTGACTTTTGAAGGCCGATCTGGCCAGTCTGCTCAGAAGGCTGCAGCTGTTTGTAGATTTCCATGGAGCCAAAACCTGAAATACCTCCAGTGCTGAATTTATTCATTGATCCTAGATTGGTCACCAATGGTTTATCTGTAATTCAGTTTCCCTTATATAATAGTGTGTACACCGTAATCCTTGTGTGATAGATTACCGAGTCTGTTTCAGGACCGTTCAACATGAATAAACATTTTTATCCGCTTCTGAGCTGCTGCATACATATTCATAATTATTCCATCCCCATCAAACATCTTGGACAAGAAAATGTTGTCATAAAGGTATGAAAAATTTAGAGAATTTGATCCACCGTGTCAGCCGAAAGTAAAACATGAAGTTCTGCACCCTGACCACATGGGTGCGCTGTAAAACCGTTTTAGCCACGATTTTCATACTTTGCTTCTCTCTGCCAGGAAATAAAAACAGCGCTCTGGCAAAAAAAGAGGATCAATACAGGACAATCTTGTTTACAGCCCTTCTGGACACGCTAACTAGTGTGCTCCAAATTAACACCACACAGTCCGTTCAGTGCCAGTTTTGAGGTTGACTTCAAGCGCAAATGTGATTTCAGTGCTAGTTTGTACTTGGCAGGATTGTTTGTTTGTTTGCAGAACAGGTTACCCTACAGGGTTGGAGTCCTGATCTATGTGGTCACTTCTGGCACTACGATCTTTACTTCACTCTAGTGTGTTTCTTTTGCACCTCTGCACCTTGAACTAATGTACTTGTTGTACGTCACTCTGGATAAGAGCGTCTGCTAAATGGCTGTAATGTAATGTAATGTAATGACTTAGTTTTATTATTATTATTTTGCCTGATTAATAGTATTGATTTCAGATATCATCCTCAGTGCATTCTTGTAATTAACAGAACTTGTTTTTTTCTCACCTCGCTAATAAAGTACATTGTTAGCCTACTTGACGATGTGAGGGAGGAAGGGAGGGAGAGAGAGAGAGAGAGAGGGAGAGAGAGGGAGTGTATGCTTTGACAATAATTACACTGGTATTTCATGGCAATAAAGCAACTTGAATTGAGAGAGAGAGAGATCTCCAGCTGATGAGCTTCTCCTGCTCTGACTGCTGAAGCTCAGCTTGTTAGCAGCCCTTACAATGGGGGCCAACCTGCGAGACAAAATGTTGCTGCTGAATATGAATGAATATTGTTGGGCCAGCAGAGGACGATATGTCCTCCCGATTTGGGATCACCACCCAATTGGATTGGACAATCACCACCTGAAGCTCAACCCGGGTAAGACAGAGCTAATCTTCATTCCTGCTCTAACCTCTCCCCTCATTGATTTCTCCATTTCCCTAGGGAACACCTTGGTGCCGATGTCACCCTGTGCCAAGAATCTCAGAGTGGTGATGGACAACAGGCTGTCCCTCGCCAAGAACATCACAGTGGTAAGCCGAGCATGCAGATTTTTCCTGTACAACATCTGGAGAATCCGCCCCTTTCTCACCACCTACTCAACCCAGCTCCTGGTCCAAGCAATGGTACTATACTTCCTGGACTACTGCAACTCTCTTCTGGCTGGCCTACCGGCATCTGCCATCAGACCCCTGCAACTCATTCAGAATGCTGCAGCTTGTCTGGTCTTCAACCTCCCCAGACACTCCCACATCACCCCCCTGCTCACTATCCTCCACTGGCTGCCCATTATGGCTCGCATCAAATTCAAAACATTGGTCCTAGCATACCAGGCAGTCAAGGGATCAGCCCCAGCATACCTCCACAAGATCTTCAAACCCTACATGCCAGCCAGACCCCTCCGTTCCCCTACCTCAGGATGCCTGGCACCTCTCCCTCTTCGCACTTGCGCTTCCCGGTCACGTCTCCTGTCTGTTCTGGCTCCATGATGGTGGAATGACCTTCCCGTGGAGGTCAGAACAGCTGAGACCCTGACCACCTTCAAAGGACTACTGAAGACTCACCTCTTCAGGCTGCACCTCTACCCATCCCTCCCTACCTCCCTGTAGTCTCTAATTGACTATGTAATCTTAGGGTTGTAGCTAAGTAAGCTGTTTATCTTAGTTGACTTAGTTATTGAACTCGTGCCTACTCAATTATTGTTTGTATTATTTGCATAGACTGCTTTGTTGCTGTTTTTAGAATAGAATAGAATTTCTTAATTGTCATTGTACTGGTGCATAAAACATATTCAGGTGCACTGCCTGAGCGGAGCTCAAATATACAAGATAAAACAAGGTAATAAAAATATAAAAGATAAAAAAAGGAAAAAGAAATAAATTTTGTTTGTGTTAATCAGATTAACCTACAGGGTCCAAGTTAAATTATGCGGTTGTTCCCTGCACTTGGAACGGTACTTCTCTCTAGGGTTTTCAACACACTTGTTCCTGGTTATGGTTATACACTTTGCTGTACGTCGCTCTGGATAAGAGCGTCTGCCAAATGCCTGCAATGGAATGTAATGGGATGTTCAATCGAAAAAGTTTTTTTTTTGGCCCAGCACTATGACACTTGTAATATGTTCAAATTAAAACAGGAACAAGTGCATACATTGTGATTAAACAGACTGAAAGAGGATATGCAAATGTCTGATTTGCAAATAAAATTGACTGTGATGCATTTATTTCAAAGTCTCTGATAACCAACTGCTGTATCTACAGAATAAAAGGGCTCTGAGATGCACAGTAGAAGGACAAATGAGTTTACGGTTGTGGGATCTTCCTTTGTGTAAAAGCTTTTGTGGGTCTTGCAAGTGCATTTTATTTGACATTCAAAGCAAGCAAATGTGGAAAATCTCACTACGATGTGCTTCGGGGAGCTCACTCGCACTCAACAGCCAGGCTGGCCTTAGGAAAGGTCAAGTCTGTTTTCCATATTTTTTCTACGTGGCTGAATTTGTAAAAAAAAAAAATAAATAAGAAAAGAAATTTACATGCAGAGCTGTTTGTTTCATTTTCTGTTTGCGCCATCGCGACTTTAAACATATGGAAAAGCCAATGAAATTTGTTTTTGCATTTTAGACGCATCATTTGAAATGGTTCCAAGCAGGGACGTGCAGAGGGGGTGGCTACAGTGGCCTGAGCCGCTCCCCCTTCGTCCTCCTTGGCTGAAATGCCCCTCTGGAGCAAATACATTTAAAAAAAAAAAAATTCTTATTGTTGTTGTGCTGTTGCTGCTGTTTTTGTTACAATTATGATTACTGTTATTAAATCTAATTAAATGTCAGAAGATAGGCCAACCGGGGCAGCAGCTGCTCTTGTCACGTGAGTGACGTGACGCTGACGTTAGCTGTCAACAGAACATTCAGTCACCGTTTCTTGGCTTGAGCCCCTGCCCCTCAAAATGTCTGTGCATGCCCCAGCTTTCAGGTGGAATTTCTCATGAAATCTTGCATGCCTTTTGATGTCATTTAAAGCAATAATAAAAACACCAGAGTGTTTCACATTTCAAACCATTAAACTTACCAGATATGCCATGGAAGATCACAAACCTGCCCAACACGGGATCTGAAGACGTACCTCTGAGTTCTCCAGCTCATAGCCCACCTGCACATTACAGTGCCAAAGAGTAATTAAAAGGCAAAACTTCGACGTATATGCAAAAAGAAAAAAAAACATTCTGCCTTCCAGCTTTGTCCTTCAATGTAATTTGTTAATGTGATTAGTGTAATTATCACTGTGTATTATTAGTGTATGCTGCAGGTGCTGCGATGCGAAATTTAAGTACCTTGCTCAACGGTACAACAGCCGTATCCGACCCAGGAATCGAGCCTATGACCTTCAGGTTGCCAGCCCAGTTCCTTACCCATTATACTACACTGCCGCCCGCCCACTGCTGTCTTGGTTGTGCAGTTCAGATAGAACAGTTCAGTAATGCAGCAAAAAAAAAAAAACTATTCTGTCTGAAAAATTTTATTCTTGTCATTACTATCCCTTTAGCAGTTTTATGGGCAGTCTTGTAGTCTTGCCAGTTAAAAGTGATGTAGACACGCCAAACTGTTCTTGTCAGCACAGTGCTAATGCAAATTCACCATCTCACTTACAGTGCATCTCACTTATAGCATGGGTAGAGGTAGCATTGAAATACATTTATACAACACTGCGATAGGAAGACACAATCACCTTTATACAAAATGAAAGATGAAGCACGAATGAATGAGAGTGGTTTTCATATGTCCCGTTCTTTAGAAAGCAATTACTCGGTTTCCTTTATCAGATTGCAGGCAAATTATAAAACGATGAATCTGTGAGAGAATGGATCATGGGAACTTCCTCATTTGTGAACGTGATTCCCATCATTCATTTACTTTCTGCTTTTTTTCTTAGAAAAGGGAACCATGTCAGTCAGTATTGGATATAGTTAACACAGACAGTCCCCCTAAGGCAGCATTCATCAGGCAGGGAGCGGGGGGCTGGGGAAGGGGAGGTGGGTTCCAGACAGGTCCACACTTGCTATCTACAGCACCGCCCCACCCCCACCGCCACCCCCACCCCCACCCCCACCCCCACCCCCACCCCCACCCATCTGCAATCTCACCTAGCGAGGTCGAAAGGCTGCAGCCATGTCTCATGTTCACCACTGTGCCATTTCTACTAACTATATTTTTTCACTTGGCTACCGTACAAAACCTTCTTATCAGCAAACGCCACGTTTCTACATTCATGTTACCTCGCCCTGTTCTCTATCTAGCCACATACAAACAACTACTACGTATGTACGTTCTGCAACTCCCCATTAAAACATTACATTTAAAACCATGAATCACTCATAAGTATAACTACGAGTACTAAATATGAGCAAAGCACATTAGTGCAATAGATTTCACACGTTACCTAACCCACCACTTTCTTAGCTAATGCTTTATACCGACTATATATACCATCCCATAAGGAAACTAATCTCGCTCATGGTCACTTTATTTACTACGCACTATAGTCTGTGATCATGTCAACCTTCACCTACATGCCCATTCTGCTAAAAACATATTGTTTCAACTACGCAATTTCATCGTTTCATCCTGATTTCTCTCACACTGTAGTTATTTTCTCATATGCAAAGCCTACTGGGACATATGCGTCTGCTCATATTATCAAGTTTTCCGGTTCTAGCTTAGCAAAACAACGAACAGGATTCCCACCTGCAGATAAGCCTATCAAAATACCTTATAAACCTTACAAACACTAAAAGTGCATCTCCACGAAATTACAGACAACGGAGCAGGACAGCAGGGTGCACAAGTTGCAACTTAGGCAGCTCTAATTCTACGGGCTTGCTGATTCTTTTCTCAATCAAGGCTTGTTGGATGGATGGATCCGTGAGTACATACACTAGCCATATACACTAGCGGTTCTGATGCGTTTACATTTACGCCACCGCACCCTTTCAGCTACTGTTTTTACATATATAGCACACCGAAACTGCTGAACGGTACACGCTCATCAGACTGTACAAATTCACACAAGGATAGCCATAATCCACAACCGTTTCTTACAGGGTCACTTCACATTTCTCACTCTCATAATAAAACGCTTTGCAAAAAGAAATGATATCTCATAAAAAAACACGTTTTCAACGTACAAAAATGCCAAGTTACTCAAAAGTATTGATATCAAAATGACGCCAAGTTACGGTACTACAAACAATATAGGCTATCTTGCCTCTCCGAAATTAAATAAGATGTATTCCAAAGCAATGCTACCCAATATTTCCTCAGTTCTTTCAAGTCACTTGGCCCTGTGTTTTGTAATCTTACCATTTTACAATGTCATGCAAACTTTGTGTAAGATCAAAGAGTCAAATATTTCGAATTGCCTCATGGAACACATTGAAATTCATGTACAAAACTGCTGCTGAGTAACTACAGGAAGCATATTTCTCCAGAAAACATGTTTATACTTGCTTCTGAACTGAATTAGACTACATGTACAAGTTATTGTATATGTGCTACGTACAATCAATACTGCATGTAAAATACATATTGTACAGACATACATAGAGAACTTCTTTATCCCCATGGGGACATTTCCCTCGCAGCATGTTACATTCTCATTTACGAACACACACTTATACCAAGACACATACTATCATTCACGCAACAGAAAGGCTGGGCAGCGAAATACATACATACCAATACAAATTGGACATATACACGCCTATTCAATCAATCTTGACTGAGAGAGCCATCCACACATATGTTTGGCCTGTCCATGTTGTGCATGCTTATACACACAGGGCCAAGTGACTTGAAAGAACTGAGGAAATATTGGGTAGCATTGCTTTGGAATACATCTTATTTAATTTCGGAGAGGCAAGATAGCCTATATTGTTTGTAGTACCGTAACTTGGCGTCATTTTGATATCAATACTTTTGAGTAACTTGGCATTTTTGTACGTTGAAAACGTGTTTTTTTTATGAGATGTGAATATACAGTGCCTACGGAAAGTATTCAGACCCCTTTTTCCACATTTTGTTGTGTTATAGCCTTATTATAAAATTGATCAAATTAATTTTTATTCTCATTATTTTACACGTAATACCCTATAGCATAGTGACAAAGTGAAAACAGGTTTTTGGATATTTTTGCAAATGTATTAAAAATGAAAAAAAATGAAATATCACATTTACATAAGTATTCAGACCCTTTACTCAGTACTTTGTTGAGGCACCTTTGGCAGTGATTACAGCTTTGAGTCTTCTTGGGTATGACGCTACAAGCTTGGCACACCTGTATTTGTGGTTTTTCTCCCATTCTTCTCTGCAGATCCTCTCAAACTCTGTCAGGTTGTATGGGGAGCGTTGCTGCACAGCTATTTTCAGGTCTCTCCAGAGATGTTCGATCGGATTCCAGTCCGGGCTCTGGCTGTGCCACTCAAGGACATTCACAGACTCGTCCCAAATCCACTCCTGCGTTGTCTTGGCTGTGTGCTTAGGGCCGTTGTCCCATAGGAAGGTGAACCTTCACCCCAGTCTGAGGTCCTGAGCGCTCTGGCGCAGGTTTTCGTCAAGGATCTCTCTGTACTTTGCTCTGTTCATCTTTCCCTCAATCCTGACTAATCTCCCAGTTCCTGCAACTGAAAAACATCCCCACAACATGATGCTGCCACCATCATGTTTCACCGTAGGGATGGTATTGGCCAGGTGATGAGTGGTGCCTGGTTTCCTCCAGACATGACATTTGGCATTGTGGCCAAAGAGTTCAATCTTGGTTTCATCAGACTTGTTTCTCATGGTCTGAGAGTGCTCTAGGTACCTTTTGGAAAACTCCAAGCGAGCTGTCATGTGCCTTTTACTGAGAAGTGACTTCCGTCTGGCCACTCTACCGTAAAGGCCTGATTGGTGGAGTGCTGCAGAGATGATTGTCCTTCTGGAAGGTTCTCCCATCTCCACAGGGGAACTCTGGAGCTCTGTCAGAGTGCCCATCGCGTTCTTGGTCACCTCCCCATTTGATCAGTTTGGCCGGGCGGCCAGCTCTAGGAAGAGTCCTAGAGGTTCCAAACTTCTTCCATTTAAAATGATGGAGGCCACTGTGTTCTTCAGGACCTTCAATGCTACAGACATTTTTTGTACCCTTCCCCAGATCTGTACCTTGACACAATCTTGTCTCGGAGGTCTACAAACAATTCCTTCGACTTCATGGCTTGGTTTTTGCTCTGACATGCACTGTCAACTGTGGGACCTTATATAGACAGATGTGTGCCATTCCAAATAATGTCCAATCAATTGGGATGGCAGGTATGCCATCCTGCCAAGTTACACCTTGGCGGGGGCATGCCCCATACCTATACAGCACCGAGAGTTTGGCACTTTTCAGGGTTCCCCACAGAAATAACCACAACAGCCACAGACACTCAGCCCTTAAAAACATTAAATTCTGTACATTCTGACCCCATTTCAACAGACAGATTTCATAAGCAACTTCACATGTCCACACAATAAAGCCCCAAACTAAGGGGATTTTGCGTTTTCTTGTTCTTCTTCTTCTTCTTCTCTTTCTTCTTCTTCTTCTTCTTCTTCTCATTCTTATTTTTCCTGCCGCCTATCCCACTAATAACATGTGTCCCCATTGGACATTTTACTGACACCAGCCAAATCTTCACCTACACGAGCCAATCAAAAACTCGCATACACACGCAAAATACCCATACCTTTTTACTCTGAAACATTTTCAGTACAAACAGCTAGTCTGCCTGTGGCCTAGTGGGCAAGGTTACAGTCTTGGGATCACAGGGTTGTAGGTTCAAGCCCAGCTAGGAGCGTGTTTCTTTAACCTGCTTTTACCCTCACTAATAATTGTCTACTACTTCTCAATTATTGCTTTTGCTACCCGCCGTTCACCGAACGTATACACTGCATTATGACGTACTGTCTGCACGTTCAATTATTAACCGGCTAAAATATTGCAAAGCCATATGGATTCAACGGGAGCTCTTCTGTGCTTACTCGCCTGTGTTCTTCTTTAAAACCACGGACAGGTTTGCTAATGATATTTCACGCATTGCATAGCTATGTCATGGTGCTGCACTAACAAAGTCACAGACTGGTAAACCTCCGGTTGAAGGCTTGAATCCCGCCTCGCCCTCAGGCAGATAATTTCCTCTTTCACACTAACGTTTTCTTACGCTTATATTTGCTTTACCAAAACTCACTCACGGCCACTCATATGCATTTCATGACGGCAAATGTATTCATTTTATTAAAAAGTTACACCAGTTCACTGCTGTGCCATTTCTACTAACTATATTTCTTCACTTGGCTACCGTACAAAACCTTCTTATCAGCAAATGCCACGTTTCTACATTCAGGTTACCTCGCCCTGTTCTCCATCTAGCCACATACAAACAATTACTACGTATGTACGTCCTGCAACTCCCCAATAAAACATTACATTTAAAATCATGATTCACTCATAATTATAACTACTAGTACTGAACATGAGAAAAACATATCAGTGCAATAGATTTCACATGTTACTTAACCATCCACTTTAACAGCTAGTACTTTATAGCGACTGTTATATATACCATTCGATAAGGAAAATAAGCTCGCTCATGGTCACTCCATTTACTTCGCACTATACTCTGTGATCATGTCAACCTTCACCTACATGCCCATTCTGCTAAAAACATATTGTTTCAACTACGCAATTTCATCATTTCATCCTAATTTCTCTCACACTGTTGTTATTTTCTCATAAGCAAAGCCTGCTGGGACATATGCATCTGCTCTTATTGTCCACTATCAACTTTTCCGGTTCTAGCTTAGCAAAACAGTGAAGAGGATTCTCACCTGCAGATAAGCCAAATGCCTTATAAACCTTACAAACACTAAAAGTGCATCTCCACGAAATAACAGACAACGGAGCAGGACAGAAGGGTACACAAGTTGCGACCTAGGGAGCTATAACTCTACAGACTTGCTGATTCTTTTGTCAATCAAGGCTCGTTGGATGGCCATCAAATCCGTGAGTACATACACTGGCCATATTTCACCTGCACTTATGATGCGTTTACACTTATACACTGTTTTATATATATAGCAAACCGAAACTGCTACACGGTACACGTCACTTCACATTTCTCACTCTCATAATAAAACGCTTTACAAAAAGAAGATATCTCATCAAAAACACGTTTTCAACGTACAAAAATGCCAAATTACTCACACGTACAAGACATACACCGTCTATAACTCAGTCATTCAGACTGTCAAAATCCAGGCCTGCCATTAAAAGTATTGATATCAAAATGACACCAAATTACGGTACTACAAACAATATAGGCTATCTTGCCTCACCGAAATTAAATAAGATGTATTCCAAAGCAATGCTACCCAATATTTCCTCAATTCTTTCAAGTCACTTGGCCCTGTGTGTATAAGCATGCACTACATGGACAGGCCAAACATGTGTGTGGATGGCTTTCTCACAGTCAAGATTGATTGAATAGGCGTCTATATGTCCAATTTGTATTGGTGTGTATGTATTTCGCTGCCCAGCATTTCTGTTGCCTGAATGATAGTATGTTTCTTGGTATAAATGTCTGTTCGTAAATGTGAATGTAACATGCTGCGAGGGAATTGTCCCCATGGGGATAAAGAAGATTACTATGTATGTATGTACAATATGTATTTGACATGCAGCATTTATTGTACATAGCAAATATACAATAACGTGTACATTTACTCAAATTCAGTTCAGAAGCAAGTACAAACTTATGTTTCCTGGAGAAATATGCTTCCTGTAGTTACTTACCAGCAGTTTTCTACATGAATTTCAATGTGTTCCATGAGGCAATTCGAAATATTTGACTCTTTGATCTGACACAAAGTTTGCATGACATTGTTAAATGGCAAGATTACAAAACACAGGGCCAAGTGACTTGAAAGAATTGAGGAAATATTGGGTAGCATTGCTTTGGAATACATCTTATTTAATTTCGGTGAGGCAAGATAGCCTATATTGTTTATAGTACCGTAACTTGGCGTCATTTTGATATCAATACTTTTAACGGCAGGCCTGGATTTTTTGACAGTCTGAATGAATGAGTTATAGACGGTGTATGTCTTATATGTGTGAGTAACTTGGCATTTTTGTACGTTGAAAACGTGTTTTTTGATGAGATTGCATTTACCACAGGTGGACTCCAATCAAGTTGTAGAAACATCTCAAGTATGATCAATGGAAACAGGATGTACCTGAGCTCAATTTTTAGCGTCATGGCAAAGGGGCGGCTGAATACTAAATGTGGTATTTCATTTTTTTATTTTTAATAAATTTGCAAAAATTTCTAAAAAAACAGTTTTCTGTTTGTCATTATGGGGTATTGTGTGTAGATTTATGAGAATAAAAACAAATTAAATTAATTTTAGAATAAGGCTATAACGTAACAAAATGTAAAAAAAGTGAAGGGGTCTGAATACTTTCTGAAGGCACTGTATGAACATTGAACATACAGAACAGACAAGTGATCACTCAAGCATAGTGCGTTCTCCTAGAAGTTCTCCTGACATTCATCCAACTGTGCAAGATATGTGTTAAATAAATAAATAAATAAATAAATAAATAAATAAATAAATAAATAACTAAATAAATAAATAAATAAATAAATAAATAAATAAATAAATAAATAAATAAATAAATAAATGTGTGTACAGCAGAAGGTCTGAGATACTAATGCTTCTACAGGAAAATTAGCCCCCCCCCCCAAGGCTTGACATTGCCATTGCATAAAACCTGCATAAAATCTACAGTAGTTGCAGCCCATTTCCTCTGCTCTGTTTTGTGTGTTTATATACTTCTGGGTAATAATATATTTTTGTTCATATGAACGACTTCTGAATTTAGCATCTGCTACCGCTGGCAATACATGTGAACTATTATTCTTTCTCCATCATGCAAAAAAAATGGAAACAGGTTGTGAGGAAGTGAGGAAGGTTAGATGATGCTGATGTCAATGGCTCTGTCTGTATGCAAACCAGGCCAGGATGGGGAAATGAAAGGTAAGTCAAGGTAACTCAGTTTATATATGGAAACTTTTAGCTGTTGTGACAGTCACTGAGGCAGTAAAGGAAGAGAGGGATCTCTTAAGAAGACTAAGAAGAGGAGGATGAGGGAAACGAGAGCCATTACCTTTAACATTATATGACACACTATACACCATACTACTGTAGAAACTCCAGCATACTCTAGCCCATGTTCTACAGCCATGAGACGATCAAGACATCAAGTGCTTCATTGGTTATCCTGGAACATTAATGGACTGAAATCTAGTAAAATGAAAGGAGTATTGAAAGAAATCAAGGATTCACACATTGTCTTTCTTCAAGAGACCCATATTGGCCCAGTGACACACATGTATTTGATGAGCTGAATGGCTTCAGGAAATACTTCGCAAAGTATGATGAACGACGAAAAGGAGTGGCCATCCTAAGAAGGGAGATGATGGATTGGGAATGTTTATCACAGTCAAGATAATGAAAGAAGCAGGATTATACTTTGCTGTAAACTACATTGTCAACTTTACACCTTCGTGAATGTGTACAACCACAAACATGACAAACAAGTTTTAGACAAAATCACATCCTACCTAAAGGGGATTGATTTAGGGGTGCTAGTAATTGGAGGAGACTTCAACACTGCTCTCGACCCACACTTAGACAGGACATCAACAGCACCAAATAAACGACATTCTGATTTGCGGAAATGTTTTGAGAGATTCGCAACATCCCTCAACCTTGTGGATATCTGCAGAATAATCAACCCAATGGAGAGAGGATACACATATGCTCAAGTGCTCAAGGAGATACCAAGTCAAGGTTAGATTACTTTTTCATTCAGGAAATTTCCGTCAGTTTAGTTCAGAGTTGTGAGATCAGACAAACAAATATTTCAGACCATGACCCCATTTGCCTGAGCTTGTTTTCGAGCAGTCAAAGTAGCCCTTCCTCATTCACCCCAAATTCGTCTTTAGAATCTGAGAACGTAGCTTCAAAAACAATGCAGCGTCAAAAGGTGAATTATTCTTGGGATAAGGTTGATTTACCCTCCATACTAAATATAAAACTCAGTAAAGTATGGGCATGACACTGGCATCATTACTGTGACACCTCTAAAGACTCAAAACTCCAGACCTGGTGTCCTTGAGGCAAAAATAGACCAGGATGAATGTGTCATTGACCATTTCCTCTTTACTACCAGACTGGACAGACATTTGAAAAGGCATTTGGAGCCCTTTGAACACAAGCAAGGAGGTCAAAGCATGGCTTTGATAGAGATCTACAGAATGGAACCACAAAAGAAGGTGAAGTGGTCTTTCCTGAAGAGAGCAGTAGAAAGACTGAGAGAACCTGCTCTAATGTCCATTTTCAAAACGTTCCTGAGATGTTGAAGGAAAAATGTGTGGACAAAACACCTGGCTGAGGGAGAAATAGAGGCTTCCATGAAATCAGATTTTTTCATCTATACAGACAAAGTTTTTATCTCCCTTACATCTGAGAGTAGAGACCGAGTGTTAACTGATGTTAACTGCTAACTAAGTGTTAACTGTGAGAGATTATCAAAATATGGCTTCCTCGCTGAAAGATTTTTCGTGAAGGAATTAAATGAATCCTTATTTCACCCGACATGGATTTTGGCGGTTTGGATGTTAACATGGATTCTTATTGACTGATACTGACATGAATTTCAGCTCATCCAGTACTGGCGCTGATGTGATTTTTGCTCATCGGGCAGCAACATAGATTTTCCAGTCCATACTGACATGCATTCTTCTTCACTTACTAACCTGGATTCTCACTCGTCTAATGAAGATACAGATAGGGATTCCTTCTCATCCAGGCCTCACATGGGCTCATCAGATACTGCTGTCCATTGAGAATGAAATGGATATGAGGCGATATGTGGAGGACGTGACATCACATATCACATGACCCAATATATAAAAAGTAATACGTGAATACAATTGGAATGCCCATTTTTGTAAAGTACAAAATTCAGATTCTCCTATTTTCTCATTCTTTTGCTGCTGAATGTTGTGGCATATCAAAAAAACCAAAATAAACCCCGTAGTGTTAAAAAAAAACAGTAAAACCTGATCGTTTTGGGTTTTTACAAGTTGTGGTAGTGTGATGGTGTGGGTATGCTCTTGCTCGAGGCCTGGGCGACTTTCCATTATTGAAGGAACCATGAATTCAGCTCCGTACCAGAAAATTCTTAAGGAGAATGTCTGGTCATCTGTCTATGAACTGAAGCTGAAGTGTTGGTTTATGCAACAATACACAGATTAATAATGTGTCATGGGGCTTAATGACACATTATATGTAGCCCAGTCAAATGACTCATGTTTGAGAACATTGTTTACTGAATGTGATGAATATGGAGGGAACAATCCGAGCGCACTCCAGCTCCAATGTGCAAAGGAAGGGGCAAGACAAAGAGTGAAAGTATGATGTGAAAAAAGAAGAGAGATTGGAAATGGGAGAGGGAGATATTAAGAGAATAAAGTCATACAGGTGTGGCCCACCCACTCTTTGTGTTTGGCTGTTTGCAGTGGTTGTTTGTCCACAGAGAGATTTGTGCTTCGCCATAGTGAGCCTTTTAACCCCACCCCTCCCTCTTGTGGTCAATCACCTATACACTAGTGTTCTAGCAGGATACACAATGGTATTTAAGCAGGCTACACAAGCCAAAGACAGGTCCGCATCTACTACACGCATTCATTCGCCACTCAGATACTGCCGCTGTTTGGTTTGTGGAGGGCTTTCTTACAGTTGGTGAGCCTGACGTGATGAGTTTTGGTTTCTTGCTGTTGGTAACCTTGAAGCACCGTTTGATGTATCTGAGGGGCTTCCTACAGTAGTTTGCGCAGTATAAGCAGTACAGCAGTAGAATATTACGCTGTTTTGTGGACCAAATTGAGGAGGAAAAGCATTCAGTTTGTTCACCTGTGTAGTCACATGGAGAATATAATGTTTCATGGCTGTGAAGAGGGTTCAGATCTGTAAGTACAGAGGTGAAGGACCAGTGAGTATTCTAATATGACCTTATTATTCTCTGAAAGTCAAAATCTGTTTCTGTAGTACCATGCAGATTTGCACTGACATTAATCCAGCGTTTTCCTTCTTGATAATATTCATAGAAGCCAGAAATGGTGAATATAATAGTTTGAAACACTTTAACTGAGTAACAGATGAGAACTCATAATTCATATAGAAAAATTTGTAAATTTTTCTGCAATGTTCAGAACTGAAGTCTTCTTTCAAACCTTTGTTCATTTTGGTTAGTTGTATGTTTAGTCTAAAATTCTCAGTGCAAGAGAATTTGAAGAAAAAAGGGAAGTTTAAAAAAAAAAAATGATTTCAGAACATAAAAATGACACCCAACAGAGAATCCTTTTTTATTTCGGTTTTGTGTTTTTACCTTTTGAAGAGTAGATTTTTTGGAATGGTTTTTTCATTGGCTTCCATTGCTTTTAGTTACCAGGGGAGATTGCTACATCAGCATTAGAATGTTCATTTATGAACATTTTTGGTCTACAGTAATTACAAAATACATAAAATGAAAAATAATGAAAGCAAAAATTCCACCAGGATTGTATGCTTGTATATATATATATGTGTGTGTGCGTGTGTGTGTGTGTGTATGCGTGTGTGTGTTAGTGTTTCCATTAGGACGTGTTTCCAGCAGCATCGCACGGTTTTTGCTTGGGTTCTCTGGTTTACAATGCAACTCATGCACGCACACTGCCGATTCTTGGAACGTTTGTACAGGCTGATTTGCGCCTCAGCTGATTCACCGATGTTGGTGCCAATATCTTGTTCACGCGTACCATAAAGCCAGTCATCCATCACTCATATTTGTTTGCGAATTGCTACAAATGAGTGGGGTAGTGAACAACGCCGCAATAGACTCCATAACGCCCCCTGAAACAACTAACATGAACTGAGGATGTTACATATCCCAAGATCACTTGAATTCAAATTCAAGCAGAACTGTATATGTATCTACAGCCCATTTTGCAAGAAGTATTTACGTACTCTTTTCAAAACCGTTAAATTTCCGTTCAAAACCTAATATAAAATATTGGCCTATATGCCGCGTTTTCCCTACTGTACATAGAGGCACCAGCAGCACAGAGCCACATCAAATTTCTGGCGCCAAATGGTTGCGCTTCTTTACTTTTACTTTTGAGTGAATTCAAGAATATTGAAAGCTGTGGTTATTGAATACTTTTTTTTTTCAAATCAATGACAAATCATTCACAATCTGGTCTACATAGACTGTTGTTGTGCAAACTGTGTAATGTGTTTTGAAGAAGTGAACGCAGTACTGAGCTTCTAACCAATTGCAAAAGTACATAGTTAATAGTATATACTATAGTATATCATTTTGAAACAAATATCTCAACTGCAATGGGTGGTAATATGCATTCTTCCTGTTGCAATATTGATCAGTTAAAGTACACATTTTCTGCCTGGGCTTTTTCTTTCGTATTAAAGTGTATTAAATTGTACAGAATAGTTAAACAGTATTTTTAAAAAAAATCTAATTCATTAATCATTTCTGGGGATACTAAATAGTGTATTCAATAGACCAATGACATTTGCTTTGATGTCCTATGAAGGTTAGATGGTGCTTATATGGGTTTGGGGAGTAACAATACCCTACTGAAGTATGACTGACATTCTGCAATTTGCTTAGTCCTGCCATGGCAGTTTTGTGATTACCGAAAGATGCTCAACTGCCTGGACTCCTTTTCAGAGTGTTCTGGAGTGAGCAGCACTTCCATTTCCTGTTCAACCTCTCCCACCCCTGAGTGATTCTCCAAACTGCCAAGCTCGGAAAAGAAGGAAACAACAACAGAAGGGATACAACAGTCACCCAAAGAAACGCATGTTATTCTCCAGTGCTGAGGTACGCAGTTGCCAGGGAAACCTACCCTTTGCTTGGGGAAAGTGCCGACTAACCGTATCAGCCCTGCTATAAGGATCGTCTCACACATGGACAACGTCTTAATCAATAAAGAAGCTCTTACACTCTCTGGGAAAAAGAAAAAGAAAAAGAAATGGCTTTCCATGTTTGGTCATGAATCAGCACACAAATGTTTCTTATTGGTCCAAATTCAGGAAGTCACATGCTTATCTCAATCATCTGATACTTATCTTTCAGGTTCGGTGAACTCTGGTGGCCTCTACAGGTGTACTCACAACTGTGCAGGTGAGTAAATCTACATTACTCCAACACAGCGACAAGCTAAGTTGCTATAATACTGCACAGCATCGAGCTATCATTGAACAATGATTGACATGAACAACGTTGAACAGTGTTGTCTGAAGGAAACCAACACAGCTCACACTGCTGTCTACTATTAAAGTGTTGGATAGACATTAAATGTTTACCAGCATATTTGATCTAATATTGGTTCAGATTTATGACACCAAGCTCTCAATAAATGTATCATATTTTCACAGAACAGTGAATGAACAGCAGACAAAGGGAATCTTCTGTGTCATAAAGGGTACCAAACACAGACTGCACTAGATGGGCGGTTTATCTTGGATTTTCTGCCTCAATCTGAGTTTCTTACACAGCCCTGACATAACAATGTACCCTTTTGATAACAGATTCTCTCATAGGGTATAATGGAATTCTACAGTATGTGACACACGGTACACATCTGCATGCACAGCAGTCATGATTGCAGATCTAGGGCTCCTTTTATCCCCCGCAAAACTAAATGACTTAAGGAAAACACTCCAGCTCTGTGTAAATACATGGGGCAATAGCACTGAGAATGTGCTATTTCAGGAGACTAGATACATTGAAACATCTGAGGTGCCTTTTAGTAACATCCCTCATCTTCATCTGACACAGGCCTGCTGTTTCACTCAGGTCCATAGGTGAGGTGAGAGAGTCAGGTGTGAACCAGAGGAACTCTATTGCATGTGATGTCTGAAGAGAAGGAACTATTATATGTGAATTTTGAAGAAAGAGAACTCTACTATGCAGTGGAGTACTATACAGAACTCTACTGTACATGGTCTCTGAAGCTGGGGAACTCTATTGTATATGGTGTATGAAGCAGGGAAACTACTGTATGCTATGTCTTAACCAAACAAACAAATGTATGTGAACTTGGAAGCACAAGAACACTAATAAGGGTGAATTCTGAAGCAAAGAAACAACTATATTTGAGTTCTCTACTGTTTGTGAATTTAAAGCAGGGCATCTCTATTTTATATGAATTCTGAAGAAGGGGAACTGCATTGTATGTGAATTTTGAAGCAGGGGAACTCTACTGTATGTGACATCCAGATTTTCTTGTATTGCAGCCATGGCCAGAGAAGAAGCTGAGATATCTCTTATATCCTGGAATATTAATGGGCTTAAGAGAAAATTGCCTCATGTCACTGATATAGCCAACAAGAACAAAGTTGACATTGTCTTTCTTCAGGAGACTCACATTGGACCAGAGGACGCTGGTGTATTCGACACCTTTGGAGAATGGTACCCTTTCTACACAGTGCGTAAAAAAAACAGTAAAGGAGTTGCTATCCTCATTAAAAAGGACATTGATTGTAAGTTTAATGAGTCCTGTGAAGATAATGATGGCAGTTTCATCACAGTAAAATGTAAAATACTAGGCCAGCATTACACACTTGTGAATGTGTACAACCGTCCATCAGAGAGAGATATTATGGGCAAACTCATACCATACCTTCAGGAGAGCGCTGGAGTGTTGATGATTGGAGGAGACTTCAACCCTACTCTCATGGAATCCCTCCACCTTGTAGATGTCTTGAGAAGAATAAATCCAACGGAGAGTAAATTCACTTACTCTCAAAACAATAGCAAGTCCAGGTTAGATTACATTTTCATGCAGGAGGAGTCCATGTGGCGAGTTAAAACCTGTGAAATCCTTGATACTCCTGTCGAGTACTCAGACAATAAACCTGTTTGGCTCCAGCTTACCTCAACACCATCCAGCTATGCCCCCATTCCACAGACCAAAGAGGAAGAAAAAGGGAATTTTGAACAAGAAGGTTGATTCGTCCTGTGGCAACAACCAAGTCCTAATCGCTGACATCCCATGGGCTGCACGGTCTCTACCTAACTCGAAACCCACAGGACCTGATGGCATTCCAGTCCATTTCTATAAGAGTAACTGTTCCCACCTCCCTCATTATTTCAATGTCATGTACAAGCAAATGCTTGATAGCGAAATGGATGATACTCCCTATCAGATGTCCTTTAATCACTCAAAGTTTGGATGACAGGTCCTACTGCTTCTTCAATGTTGACAATTTAATTTTAACTACAATACTGGCTTGGTACCTTGAGAAACATTTAAAAGATATGACAGCACGAACAGAAAAGGAAAATAACAAAATCAGAAGTATAATGGTGATCCATCCAGGAAGAAGAAAGAAGGTAAGGTGGTCTTTGCTGAGGCAAGCAATAAGAGCACTAAAACATCCCTTTCTTGATTCCACCATCTTTGATAAGCTGATGAGAAGATCAGACCAGGACCAGGACCAGGACTGCAAACAGTTGTGCCGTGGCTGTCCACTTGCCCCAGCCCTGCTCAAACTGTATGTTACACATCACGTTAACAAAATACTAAAATCTAGATGATGGCCATCAGGCAAGACATTAGGAGCTCTCATCTACGGTGAAATTATAATGTTCAGCCGGTCATTCGACCCCAAAGCCAGCCTGCCAAATGAGGTCAAGGATGAACTCAGAAGGTTGGAACATTATTAATTTAGAATATTGCACCAGTCCAGAATGTTCAGACAGTAGTTAATCAGCAAAAGATCTGAATATTTGAAACTGTTAGGGTTAAAATGTATGGATGACACATATATATATATATATATATATATATATATATATATATATATTGTCAGACATGTAATTCACCATTTGGCCGTTCTCAGCCATAGGAAGCTTCAAAGTGCTCGGCCAACATAGCCTGGAAATGGGACAGGGCAGGAACTGGGGGGTTACATCTGAGGTGTGAATCTGTGTGTCAGCGTGTATGTGTGTGTGTGTGTGTGTGTGTGTCAGAGGGGGTGTCCATGCCCCTGCCTCCTCTTCTTTAAACTGCATAAAATATGCAGCTTTCTTTTAAATTAGTTAAGTTTTGGGCAACTTGGAAAGAACAAGTTTCTAACAGTTGGAAGAGGGAATCTGAGTCCTGCATCTAGGTCTGGCATTCTATTTTTCATCTCTGGTTCCTTTGGAATATACTGCTGTCTTTTGGTTTTTGCCTTTTTGATAACTTTGGGACAAATGCTGTGGGTTGGTATCTTCTCTCATTGTGTGACTGTTCATGTCTGCAACCTTTGTTAATTG
Source organism: Anguilla japonica (assembly GCA_025169545.1). NCBI lineage: Eukaryota > Metazoa > Chordata > Actinopteri > Anguilliformes > Anguillidae > Anguilla > Anguilla japonica. The sequence continues at coordinate 50,093,478 of CM045890.1, read as the reverse complement.
TTTAAAGATAGATGAACCTCGTCTTTAGATTAGACATGAATATTTGTTGTAACTTGATACATTTCTTAATTTTCATCTGGTTGTGAGCTGTACATTTTGATAAAGATTGATTCAAACAGTTTTCACTGTCTATCGATGAATGTGGTGATTTGATTTATAATTCATATCTTTGATAATGAAATGAAATCAAATAAATATATTTTACATGTTGAGTAAATGAGGTATTTTAGCGGTTGATGCACTTGTGTTTGGTTTTCATAGTGCCGTTTGTCAAACGAGGGTGTTAGTGATTAAAATTTCTGGGTTCAGAAAATTAAACATATACAAATTAATCCTCACCTTGCTGACAATTCATTTTATATGTATCTAAAATATATATATGTATGTGAATAACACCGAGGGATGTGATCTGAGTGTTATAAATGCCCAGAGGGGCCACCCCTCCATGGAATTTGGACATGCATCTTTGTTGTGTGAACTGACTCCAGTTCTGCAGAATAAAGAATACTGATTATTTACAGCTCCTGCCTCAATCCATTTTCACCTGCATGTGTTGCGATTGTGAAGCTACACGTGTTCCGCTTGGGGGGATGGCTACGTTGCATTACGTTATTCTTTGGGAGGAGTTTTAGTTGTCACATGGGTGTTGGAGAGGTATTTACACTCGTATATCATCCGTCTCAAATGCATCTCAGACCACCTCCTTCAGTGATTTAGGCGTAATGTACGCCATGCTCTATAAAGCTTGTTCACAACATGTCCTCTTGTTCGGCTCCCTGCTGTCCTACTCAAGACGCTCTGTGAATATCCGGTGCACAGTGTGAGCTGATGTGGGGAAGTTTTCAGTCCGAACTTCTCACCTTATTAGCCCTGCCAGTGAGGTTGCAAACCCTTCTCTCTGGCGCCCCCTTGAGGAGAATAACATGTACAGCGCTGGTTACTGTAAGGACACAGTCTATCAATCAAAAGGGCTCCTATAGACCCTGCATGACCTCAGTCTCAACTCCCTTGTTTAAACATATGCAGGTTATCACTGTCCTCAAAATAAGAGAATGTTCAAACAGGAGCAGAGAATCAGCTCAGTATATGGGCTACAATTTCTTTCACAGATTATCTTATAATAGCTTTTTCTGCCATCTAGAGGATAAACCAAGGCACTGCACCATCACCATTTGCTTAAAGTGCAACCCTTCATCCAACGAAAGCTTTACATTCCAAGAATCTTTCTGATATGTGTCGACCATTGGAGAGTCCAACACTGAGGCAGGCCACAGAAAATCCAGAGTAATATTGTGGAATGCACTGACAAGAATTCCATATACATCCTACACTTCAAGCTTAACCAGTCCAGTAGAGCACACACCCAGTTATACAGGTTTTGTGCATTTCCTTAACAAGCACACATCTGACTGTACAAGTTATGTACAGTTACACAGAATTCCTCTGTCTTGCACCCACAAGTCCTCGCCTGTTGAAACAATAACCCAAATTCAGCTCTGCTGAACAGGTTCTGCACATTTGGTAGAGAGTTGGTTTTGATGAGAGATTATCAAAATACAGACTCCTCACTGAATCTTGTGCTTTGTAATGATCTTAACAGAATTTGCAGCACAGAGGTAGTGGAGCCATTTGGGACAAGTGATCTTTCCACAGTTAGTTTTGATATATTCTGGCCAATTAAGAGGGCCTCCTCTAAATAGAGTTATTAATTTTAGGCATGCCAACTTTAACAAGATGCAAGAGTTTAAATAACTTCTTGATTGAAAGACAGTGAATAAAATGTGGGGCAGGTTCAAAAGGCTTATTCTTGATGCACAAATGAATTCATTCCAAATGTTTAAAAAAGCATGTTGAAAAAACAGTCTACCTGGTGGATGAATAAAGCTATAAGGGAGAGGAACAGAACAAAAGCTATCACATTGCTCCCTTTCTTTGGGAGGCAGTAGAGGACTGAATTGCAAATCAGAAATGTCTTTGGGAGCGATATTGTACATTAAGTTATTGACCGCGTTACATTTACCAAGCGTTGCAGTTATGGCGACTCTCCCCTTTGTTTGTGAAAGGAGATCATCTTTTAAAATCTTTTTTAAAAATATGACTTCATCTTTAGGAGCAGTTGCTAGTTAGAGAAGCTGATAGATAGTGACTCTGGAGATGGTTGGCTATTCGTTTATGGAATAAAAAAGCAGAGTCACCAGCATGCCCACTGTGCTCCAAGCGAGGAACCCTGGAGCACATCCTTAGCTGCTGCACAAACGCACTTGGAGAGGGCCAGTACCGATGGAGGCATGATCAGGTCCCGAAGACCATCGCTGAAGCCATCAGCACAGGAGTTGAGTGGGCGAAGTGGACCCGACCCTCCAAGCAGACCATCGCCTTTGTCAGAGCTGGGGAGCAGCCAAAACCCACCAGAAGAACATCTGCAGGCATCCTGACCTCTGCACAGGACTGGCAACTGTTGGTGGACCTTGAACGGCAGCTGAAGTTCCCCAACCATATCGCAGCAACCACCCTGCGACCAGACATTGTTCTTGTGTCTGAGTCCACCGAGCAAGCTGTGCTGTTGGAGCTGATAGTCCCATGGGAAGATCGCTTGGAAGAGGCCTTTGAAAGAAAGCTCTCCAAGTACGCGGGTCTGGTCAGCAAATGTCAGCAGGCTGGGTGGAGAGCGAGGTGTCTCCCAGTGGATGCAGGGGATTCGCAGCCCGTTCTTTAGCCAGAGCCTTCAGCAATTTGGGCATCAAGGGAGAGAGGAAGAGGAGAGCCATCCGCAGTACCACCGATGCGGCAGAGAGGGCTTCAAGATGGCTGTGGCTCAAAAGAGGAAAGCCATGGGGTCATAAGTAGCTAGCCATCGGAACACAAGCTAGGGCACTGCCGTTGTACCCTTGAGCAAGGTACTTAACCGAAATTGCTTCAGTATATACCCAGCTGTATAAAATGGATACAATGCAGAATGCTACGTAAAAGTTGTGTAAGTCGCTCTGGATAAGAGCGTCTGCTAAATGCCTGTAATGTAAGCTGGGGTCTGATCAGCCCTGGCTGGGTCACCTGGAGGAGAGTGTATGATGTTGAAAGACCCGAAACACTCGATGATTCCAGGAACATCACTGAAGATGTGTCCAGATGCATCAGCAGATGTATATACACAGCAAACAACTTGAAATATTAAAGCTGTGTTTTGAGGTTTTTTTTTTTTTTTTTACTAATGAGACGTGTTAACATTTAAAGGTGAGTAGTCACTGCGTGGAATAGCTTGCCAGGTCATGTAAGTTAAAGCAGAAACTCTGCGGGTTTTGAAGACCAGGCCTTAGAGCTGTGCTAGATGCTATCTAGTTTGTAGGTAAACTGAGCACTACAGTAGGTACAATTCAAAGGTAAGAAAATGGCCAGCAATGTTGCGCTGAATGACCTGTTCTCTTCATTATGTTATGTTATGTGATTTATCATGCCTGGCCATTGGACTGAAGACAAACACCCTGACCTGTCTGTAGACATCACATCATGTGATTGTGAATATGAAAGACTATGGAACAATAGACAGTGCAGTTTAATGCTAAAGTTACAGTATAAATCAATTAGAATTTTATGATATTTAAATATTTTATATTTTACTTTTGATGAGCTGAAGACTTTCAAGTAGAGAAATTTTCAGTGTACAGCAAAAACTTGGAAGCTTTGTTTTTAACGAGTGTCATAGAATCAGTCAGTCACTTACTGGGATTAAACTACATGATTAAAATTACATGAGGAAATTAAATAATCACACCTTAAATAAATACATAAATAGCAATTCTAGCAGCGGCACCAGAAATTCAGCAGTGGTGCTGCAATGCTGCTGCTGTCTCCATGTAGGGGAAACCCTGTACATATTAATGTCTGAGAGAGGTAATAATTTCTATCCTTGCCAATGAATTATAAGTTTTTCAATACCTTTATGATTTTGACAGTATCATTTAATATATACTGCAGTAAGTTTCATTTCCAGAAAGTGCATGTAAGATGGAGGTTGACATTAATATTAAACAAGCATACCGATGAGCTTCCTGACAGGCACCATGGCACTTTGGACCGAGTGGGACCTGTGGCCAGGGGTCCTGCAGGTCTGTGTTCTGTAGGGCAGACATACTAGTGCACACCAGCCAGAGTCCACAGACGACATTGCAGCATTGGGATGGGGTTACAGTTTCTATTGGCCACTCAAAATTGGGAAGAGGGGTGGGATACTCTCTAGTAAATTCCCATCAGGAGAAAAAAAAATGCAGTCCATGTTGTGATGTATTCCCTTGTCTTTGGCACATACCACAGCGACGTATGTTATCAACAAATGGCACAAAAGGCATACAACACAAGTAAATGTTGAATAGCTTCATATTGATAGCTATAGTCTGTAATGAGTTGTTTTTCGGGAATTGTGTAATGAGTGATTAAAGAATATATTAATGTGATCACAAGTTGTATTGTTTGATGGAAGTATGTTCTATTGAGGCATGTGTTTAATGTTTTCTGATTGTTGGGCATTTTGCAAGTAAAATGTTTTATTTTGGCAAACAAGCTTCTGTTTAGAACTCTGTGGTACTGAACTGTTTTGAAAATGTGATTCCTGAATGGACAAATATGTTCAAGCAAATGTGAAACTGTAAAAGTACCTATCATTTTTCTTGCATAATCTCAGAATCACTTGACAAAAGCAACACAGCTGACTGTGGGGTCTGAAAGCTAAAAATGTGTGACTGGATGTTGTTTCAATACGGATTGGACCATGTAGTCTAATTCCAGCTCCATCTGCTTTATCACTAAGGACTACCTAAAAACAGTGATTACTCCCTGATTTTTTCAATTTTTAACATCACACACATATAAAGAATGATAAATTTGGCATTTATTTGCATATAACCTATTTTTACAAATATGACACTATAATTCTCATATTATGAAACACAGATCCTCATAGGTGTGACCATGCAAAACCCCACTCCTTAATGACCTCATCTTCTTTCATGTGTTATATTCTCATTCCTCTGGCTGCACAGTCTCTATTCATCTGAACGACCAAACCTGCAGATTGGCATTATTGAGTCACACGGTCGTGTGGGGTGTGTGCCAGAAAATACGGACTCTCATACTTGTCACCAAACAAAACACCACGCCTTTATTATTTTACGTTCTTTTGTCTGTTAACCCTTATTTTCTAATTCTTTCACCATGTGTTGGCTCTGTGTGTACGTCTGAATTAACCCAGCAGGTCTGCATTATTGTGTCAAATTGTCTTATGACGTGTGTCTGATTAATTAAGTAAGTAATTAAAGCCAAAACTAGGAGGTACAGTAAGTGCAATTGTTTTATAAGACGTTTTCGCAGTACAGTATAAAACAAAACAGCAGCAGCCAATTACATAGTGTTGTTGACCAAATCGAGGAGCTAAGCACTGAGATTTCACCTGGGTGGCGCATGGCTTTTGCAAGGGTTCTGAGGTTTACAGTGCAACTCAATGTTGCATGTGCACACACCTGCACGCACGCACACTGCTGATTGTTGAAATGTTACTACAGCCGATTCACGCCTCAGCTGATTCACCGATGCTGCTGCCAACATCTCAGTTCACATAAAGCCAGTCATGAGGATTACCTCAGCGCCTCAAACATAAATCATAAACAGCACAAAATAAATTGATCAGAGTTATTTTTCCATTCTCGTGCCCATCTAGTTGATTCTCATTTTCATTGTTTTTTTTTTTACAATATAAACTGCCAGTCTGCCAGTATGCTGTCTGTCCTGTGATTAATGTATTGTTCTGTCATATTTGTTTTTATTGCATTAACTGTATTGTATTGGATGTTTTGTCATGTCTGTGTTTGAATGTTAGAGGGCCACAATGGAAGTAAGCCTGCTGGCTGTCTTCTGTTTCTATCCTTGACAATTTTTAAAGGATTGCTGTCTGCTATGCAGTCTTATGAAATCCTGTTTTTAAATTGTCAAATAAATTCATTCATTCCTTCATTCATTCATACTCTAGCCCATGTTTTACAGACATGAGTGGATCAAGACATCAAGTCCTTCATTGTTTATCCTGGAACATTAATGGACTTAAATATAAAAATAAAAATAAAGTTTTGGAAGAAATCAAGGATTCACATGTTGTCTTTCTTCAAGAAACCCACATTGGCCCAGATGACGAAGATGTATTTGATGAGCTGGACGGCTTCACAAAATATTTCACAAAGTATGATAAATGTCAAAAAGGAGTGGCCATCCTAATTAGGGAGACGATGGATTGGGAATATGTTCATGACTGTGAAGATAATGAAGGAAGTAGCATTATACTTCTCTGTAAACTACGAGGTCAACTTTTTACCTTTGTGAATGTGTACAACCACAAACGTGACAACCGTGTTTTAGACAATATCGCACTCTGCCTAAATGGGATTGATTTAGGGGTGCTAGTAATTGGAGGAGACTTCAACACTGCACTCAACCCACACTTAGACAGGACATCAACAGGACCAAATAAACAACACGCTGATTTGTGGAAATGTGTTGAGACTTTCACAAAATCCCTCAATCTTTTGGACATCTGGAGAAAAATCAATCCAACGGAGAGAGGATACACGTATGCTCAAGGACTTACCGAGTCAAGGTTAGATTACTTTTTCATACAGAAAACTTCTGTCAGTTTAGTTCAGAGTTGTGAGATCAGACGAACAAATGTTTCAGACCATGATCCCATTTGCCTTAGCTTGTTTTCTGGCACTCATGGTATCCTTATCTCCTTTATCCCAAATTTGCATTTAGAATCTGAGAACTTGGCTGCAAAAGCAATGCAGCTTCAAAAAGTGAAGTATGGGTATGACAATGACATCATTATGGCTACACTTTTAAAGGCACAAAACTCCAGACCCAGTGCCCTTGAGGCAAAAATAGACCCAGATGAATGCCTCATTGGCCATTTCCTCTTTGCTGACTACAGACTGGCCAGATCTTTGAAACAGAATTTTAAAAACATGCAAGGGGACAAAAGCATGGCTTTGATAGAGATCTACAGCTTGGGACCACAAAAGAAGGTGAAGTGGTCTGTCCTGAAAAAGCCTGCTCTAAAGCCCATGTTCAAGTTGCTGAAGAAAAAGAAAAAAGCGAGGAAGAAATCCTTGGCTAAGAGAGGAAAAAAAGCTTTCAAGAAATCTAATATTTCAATTTATGTGGAGATAGTAATGTTCTGCTTTCCATCTGAGAGTAGAAAGTGTTAGCTGGTCTTGGATTACCAAAATACCGATTCCTCACTGAAATATTTTTCATGAAACTGATTCTTATTTAACCTGCAAACAGTTTGCAAAGCATCATGGTTCACTTCCACCTTTGTACTGATCATGGCTGTTTACACAATAATGCAATTCTACACAGTGCATTGTGGGATATTTTTAGTGCTCTAAAATGTATGCCAAATTTGATTTGACAATTCTGACATTAGATTTTGACAGTGCCTAATCTTCATCATTTCTAATTCCCTGGGTCTCCTGTCCTTCCACTGCCCTGAGCCCATGGATCTCTCCGGCCCTCTCCCTCGCCCTGAGTTTGCAGACTGCTCCGGCCCTGTCCCACTCCTGGGTCAAGCCCACACCTTGACGCAACGTGGAGCCCCAGATGCATCACCATGCCCTGTTGAACAGCATATTATTTATCCCTTCATTTGGACTTTCTTCTTCACTAACTAGTTTAGTACCTCAACTGTAACCTACACAGCCCATTTGATTATTTGTAATGATAGATCCCTTATTACATGTCTGGTACATCCATTTACCTCTACACCAGGCCAGCCAGCGGAGGATGGGCTCCCCCACTATAGCCGGGTTCCTCCCGAGATTTCTTCCCATCGGGGAGTTTTTTCTCGCCACCATTTGAGTGTTTTTCTTCCCACTGGGGAGTTTTTACCTCACTTGCTTTTTGGGGGGTTTAGTCCTGGTTTTTGCCCAACTTTTCTTCTCTTACTCTGTGGGTAGCTTCTGAATCTCATGCTATGTAATGATCTTAACAGAATTTGCAGCATAGAGGTAGTGGAGCCATTCTGGACAAGTGATCTTTCCGCAGTTAGTTTTGATATATTTAGGAAAATTAAGAGGGCCTCCTCTAAATTCAGAGTTATTAATTTTAGGCATGACATCTTTAACAAGATGCAAGCAAGTTTAATTAATATAGACTGGCGGCAACTTCTTGATTGAAAGACTGAATGAAAAGTGGGACAAAAGGCTTATTCTTGATGCACAAATGAATTCATTCCAAATGTTAAAAAAGTACGTTGAAAAAACAGTCTACCTGGTGGATGAATAAAGCTGTAAGGGAGAGGAAAAGAAAAAAGCTATCACATTGCTCCATTTCTTTGGGAGGTGGTAGAGGACTGAATTGCACATGTACAAACCCGAAATGTCTTTGGGATCGCCATTGTACATAAAGTTATTGACTGCGTTACATTTATCAAGCGATGCATTGATGGCGACTCTCACCTATGTTTGCGAAAGGAGATATTCTTTTAAAATCTTTTTAAAAAAATAAGTCTTCTTCATCTTTAGGAGCAGTTGCTCATTAGAGAAGCTGAGAGATGGTGACTCTGGAGATGATTGGCTATTTGGTATGGAATTAAACAACTTGAAATATTAAAGCTGTGTTTTGAGGTTGTTGTTTTTTTTTACTAATGAGACGTGTGAACATTTAAAGGTGACATGAGTACTCACTGTGTGGACTAGCTTGCCAGGTCATGTAAGTTAAAGCAGAAACTCTGAGGGTTTTGAAGACCAGGCCTTAGAGCTGTGCTAGATGCTGTCTAGTTTGTAGGTAAACTGAGCACTACAGTAGGTACCATTCACAGGTAAGAAAATGCCAAGCAATGTTGCACTGAATGGCCTGTTCTCGTCATTATGTTATATAATGTCATTTATCATGCCTGGCCATTGGATTGAAGACAAACACCTTGACCTGACTGTAGACATCACATCATGTGATTGTGAATATGAAAGACTATGGAACAATAGACAATGCAGTTTACATACGTAAATTGCATTTATTTAGCCACACCCCAGCCTACATTGGGCAATCTGACAGGATAATCTGGAGTCAATGTTTTCACTTTTGTTTTTTCATTTTGAGTCAGATTTTATCTTTTGGATTTTGAACCTTCTGAAATGATCCTCAACTTTAAACATCAGCTAGACCTGGACTTCCTCTAGATAATATCCAACATTCAATCAATTAGGTTGCTAAAGTTACAGTATAAATCAATTAGAATTATATGATATTTAGATATTTTATATTTTACTTTGGTGAGCTGAAGACTTTCAAGTAGAGAAATTTTCAGTGTACAGCAAAAACTTGGAAGCTTTGTTTGTAACGAGTGTCATAGCATCAATCAGTCACTTACTGGGATTGAACTACATTATTAAAATTGCATGAGGATTTTATTTGCCAATTAAATAATCACACCTTAAATAAATACATAAATAGCAATTCTAGCAGCGGCACCAGAAATTCAGCAGTGGTGCTGCAATGCTGCTGCTGTCTCCATGTAGGGGAAACCCTGTACATATTAATGTCTGAGAGAGGTAATAATTTCTATCCTTGCCAATGAATTATAAGTTTTTCAATACCTTTATGATTTTGACAGTATCATTTAATATATACTGCAGTAAGTTTCATTTCCAGAAAGTGCATGTAAGATGGAGGTTGACATTAATATTAAACAAGCATACCGATGAGCTTCCTGACAGGCACCATGGCACTTTGGACCGAGTGGGACCTGTGGCCAGGGGTCCTGCAGGTCTGTGTTCTGTAGGGCAGGCATACTAGTGCACACCAGCCAGAGTCCACAGAGGACATTGCAGCATTGGGACAGGGTTACAATTTCTGCTGGCCACTCAAAATTGGGAATGGGGGTTGGTAAATCCCCATCAGGAGAAAAACAAATACAGTCCATGTTGTGATGTGCTCCCTCATCTTTGGCACATACCGCAGCGATGTGAGTTATCAACAATTGGCTCAGGCATAATCCAAGTCATTGATTACACATGAAAATCTAAACATATGTAATTTATTCAGCCATGGGAATATGGGAGACAAATGAATTTGTTGCTTATTTAAATGAATCTCAGAATCACTTGACAAAAGAAACACAGCTGACTCTGGGGTCTGAAAGCTGAAGATTTGTGACTGGATGTTGTTTCTGTACAGATTGGACCATGTAGTCTAATTCCAGCTCCATCTGCTTTATCACTAAGATCTACCTATAAACAGTGATTACTCCCTGTTTGTAAACTTTTTACATTTTTTTCACATCACACACATATAAAGAATGATAAATTTGGGATTTATTTGCATATAACCTATTTTTACAAATATGACACCATAATTCCCATATGATGAAATACAGATCCCCATAGGTGTGACCATGCAAAACCCCAGTCCTTAATTACCTCATCTTCTTTCCTGTGTTATATTCTCATTCCTCTGGCATGCACAGTCTCTGTTCATCTGAATGACCAAACCTGCAGATTGGCATTATTGAGTCACATGGTTTTGTAGGGTGCGTGACACAAAATACGGATTCTCATACATGTCACCAAACAAAACATCACTCCTTTATTGTTTAATGTTCTTTTGTCTGTTAACCTTTATTTCCTCATTCTTCCAGCATACACAGTCTCTGAGTATAATCATCTGAATTATTAAACCTGCAGATCTGCATTATTGTGTCAAATGGTTTTATGACGTATGTCTGATGTTATGTATAAAACAGAACAGCAGCAGCCAATTTCGCAGTGTTGTTGACCAAACTGAGGAGGTAAAGCATCGACTTTTCTCCTGGGTAGCCAACTGAAGAATCTAATATCTGCTTTGTGAGAAGAAGCTGCAGGTACCAGTGAGTATTCAAATACAATCTTATTATTCTCTGAAAGTACAAATCTGGTTCTGTGGTACAGTGCAGATTCGCACTGATATTTTTCCAATGTATCCCTTCTTAATAATATTCGCAGAAGCCAGAAATGGGGAAAATAATTGTTTCAAAATACCCAGTAACATCCCCACAAATGAGAACTGACAATTGAATCAGAAACGTTTGTAGATTATTCCGCAATATTCGGAACAAAAATCTTCTATCATATCACTGTACATTTTGGTTAGTTGTATGTTTAGTTAAAAATTCTCAGTGCTAGAGATGAAAAAAGGGAAGCATAAAAAAATGTATGATTTCAAAACAGTTATACATTATTTTAACCTTTGAAGAGTAGATTTTTGGAATGTTTTAAAAAAAAATGTTTTCAGTGTTCTAGAACTCCGTTGCTTTCAGTTACTAGTAGACAATTTTAGAGTGTTGAAATGTTAGAATTAGAATGCTCAGTTAACAATTGTTGGTCTACAGGAATGACAAAATAGATAAAATGAAAAATAATGGAAATTCCAACAGGATACTATATTTGTGTATATATATATATATATATATATATATATATATATATATATATATATATATATATAGCCCAAAGCACAAAATGGCAAAATATTAACCTTTTAATGGTCTTAACAAAAAAATTGTTGGTCAGAAAATTAGCAAGAGTTAAACAAATGCACTCCTGAGACCTCCTGTGCCACCATTTGCTTGTTTACTTCACCTGCAGTGAACTGTTTGGGGAAAAGGTAGAAGCAGGGAAATTCACTTATATAATAGACAAATTAACATAATGTCAAATGAAAGAGTCATGTTTTGTATTTGGTTGCATATCATTTGCATGCCATGACTTCCTGATGTCTGTGACCTATCAACATCATCAGAGTCTGGATATATTATTTTCAGGTTGTCCTACGAGGGATACAAAAACTTTCTGCAATTGAATGGATCTCTATGGGAATTGGGGGGTGGGACCAGATTCAGCTGTAAATCATGCTGATACAGTATGGAACACATTTGTTGGCTAAATGGCTCTAAGTCATCAAGGGTCCAGGGTATCAATATGAGCCTCAAACCACCGTGCTGCTGCCAGATATGCAGTAGATACTACAAGCATTGTTTCTCCTGATTAATTTTCCTGTTGAACCCAATGGAAAAAGATATTCAGGAGAAACAATGCTTGTAGCATTTGCTGCATATCTGGTGGTTTGAGGCTCAATGTTCAATGATTCATAAAATCATAAAAAAGCTAGAATGAAGTTTACAGGTGATCACCAGGACTAAGACCTAGTCAGATGAAACAAAAATTGAACTGTTTGGCCATAATGGTCAGCGCTATGTATGGAGGAAAAAGGGTGAGGCTTTTAATCCGAAGAACACCATCCCAACTGTGAAGCATGGGGGTGGCAGCATTGTGTTGTGGGTGTGTTTTGCTGGAAAAGGAACTGGTGCACTTCAGAAAATAGATGGCATCATTTGGAAGGAGGATTATCTAGAAATACTGAAGCAACACCTCAAGATATCAGCTAGAAAGTTAATACCTGGTCGCAACTGGGTCTTCCGGCAGGACAATGATCCTAAGCATACCTCCAAAGTTGTAGCAAAATGGCTTAAAGACAACAAAGTGAAAGTATTGTAGTGGCCTTCACAAAGCCCTGACCTGGATCCCATAGAAAATTTGTGAACTGAACTGAAAAAGCGTGTCTGAGCAAGGAGGTCCACAAACCTGACTGAGTTACACCAGTTCTGTCAGGAGGCAAAAATTTCAGCAAAGTATTGTGAGAAGCCTGTGGAAGGCTACCCCAAGAGTGTGATTCAGGTTAAGCAATTAAAAGGCAATGCCACCAAATACTTACAAAATGTATGTAAACTTTTGACCCACCGAAAATCTGATATAGTACATAAAAGATGAAATAAATGTCTCTTAGATATTATTTTGAAATGACCTCATGGAAATAAAGTAGGTACCCTAATTCACTTGACACAGGAAATGTATGGTAGCATGAAGTGTGTGGAGTTGTGAAAAATTGAGTTTGAACGTCTTTAGCCTATGTGCATGTAAACTTTCAGCCTGTATATATACATACACACACACACACACACACACACATTTATATATATATATATATATATATATATATATATATATATATACACACAGACACACATATATGCATGCCCCCAGAAATACCTCCTGGATTTTTTCTAGTAGCCACACATGGGCTTTACAAGGGTTCTTGAGTTTACAATGTGACTCAATGTTGCACGTGCGCACACACAATCACACACACATGGCTAATTTTTGGAACTTTACTTCAGTTGATTGGCGCTTTGGTTGATTCACCAACTTCGGCACCAACATTTTGTTCACGCATACCATAATGTCAGTCATCCATCACTCATGTTGACCAATTGATACAGCTAATTGGGGTAGCGAACAACAACAGAAAACATAATGCCTCCTGAAACAACGAACAACAAATAAAGACGTTGCATTTTACAAGATGACTTCAAAGCAAAAGTAAATGAGTAAAATGCTTTCCAACAGTTTTCATATCTGAATATGAACAATATGCCACCAAGAATTCTGCATTGGCACTGTGCTGCTGGTGCCTCTCTGTAGCTGTATACAGTATACAGTTATATACCCACTATATTATTGGGTTATAATTAAGAATGAACTCACACGAAGAGGATGTACGCTTAATCAATCTTTCTTCTACTCAGGAATAGAGGTTCAACATAACAACACGTGTGTAGTGCCAAAAGGATAGAATAAACAGGTGTACTCTACAGGTGTGCCAACAATTGTGCAGGTGAGTAAAATGACATTACTCCAGCACAGCAACAAGCTATGTTGCTGCAATACTCGTTGAACAATGATTGACATGAACAACATTGAACAGTATTGTCTGAAAGAAACCCTGACATAACACAATGCTCCCCTTTGATAACAGATTCTCTCATAGGAACTATTGGAACTCTACAGTACAGTCTGTGATATACAGTGCAGGCTTGCATCCACCGCAGCAGTGACTGCAGATCTACAGCCCCTTTCCTGTCTATAAAGACAGGGCTATAGCACTGACAATGCACTTTTTCAGGAGATCAGTGTTATAACACTTGATATGCCTTTTATTATCACCTTCATCTGACACAGGCCTGCTATTTCACACAGGTACATAACGCAGAGAGTCAGATTCCAAGCAAGGAAACACGGCATGTGAAATCTAAAGCAGATGAACTGTACTATATATGACACCTGAACCAAAGGAACTCTACTGTATGTGATGCCTGAAGCTGGGGAACTCTACCGCATGTGATGTCTGAAGCAGGGGAACTGTACTTATGTGAACTTCAAAGCAGGGGATCTTCATGTATTGCAGCCAAGAAGAGAGATGAAGCTCATATATCTCATGTCCTGGAATATAAATGGCCTTAAAAAAAAAGTGGCTTCCATCACAGATGTAAAGAAAATTTTAAAAAGGAAATTGGATATTGTCTTTCTTCAAGAAGCTCACATCGGAAAAAAAGACACTGATTTATTCAGCCAGTTAGGAGAATGGCAATGGTTCTACACAGATAATAATTCACGAAGTCAAGGTGTTGCCATCCTCATTAAAAAGGGCATTGATGCAAAAAAATGTGATGAAGATTCAGAAGGAAGATACATCATAGTAAAATGTGTAATACAAGGCCTGGTTTACACCCTTGTGAATGTGTACAACCATAAAAAAGAGAGAGAGGTTTTGGATAAACTCATACTATGCCTTCAGGAGTGCACTGAAGGAGTGTTGGTGATTGGAGGAGACTTCAACACTACTCTTAATCCATACTTGGACAGGAAATCAAGAGCACTAAATGCAGATCATGATTCTACACGAAGATGTGTTGAGAGAATCACAGCATCTTTCCACCTTGTGGATGTCTGGAGAAGAATGAATCGAACAAAGATACAATACACTTTCTCTCAAAATGATAACAAGTCCAGGTTAGATTACATTTTCATGCAGGAAGAGTCCATGTGGCAAGTTAAAACCTGTGAGATCCTTGACACTGTAGAGGGTTCGGACCATAAACCTGTCTGTCTCCAGCTTACCTCACCACCTTCCAGCCATGATCCCCCTCCAGACACAGATCTCTATTTTCTCGTGGCTCCAATACTGGCCTGGCACCTGGAGGAGCATTTTAAAGATATGACAGCAGAAACAGAAAAGGCAAAGAACGAAACCAAGAGTCGGCTAGTGATCCACCCAGAAAGAAAAGAGAAGGTAAAGTGGTCTTTGCTGGAGGAGGCAATAGAAGCACTGAAGGATCCCCTTCTTAAATCCACCCTCTTTGACAAGCTGCTTAGAAGATCAGACCAGGACCAGGACTGCAAACAGCTACGGCGTGGCTGTCTCCTCACCACAGCCCTGCTCAAACTATATGTTTCACACATTGCGAGAATAGTGCTAAATCCTGAATTCTTGCAATCAGGCGAGACATTAGGACATCTCATCTACAGTGAAACTGTGATGATCAGCCTGTCATTCCATCCTGAAGCCAGACTGAAAACTAGAGTCAAGAAAAAATTCAGAAAGCTGGGAATTCGACTAGAGCAAAGATTATTGATATAATGTTGCACAAATGACAATTAATACTAACATATATGTGTGTAATTTTACTCATGTTAACAATTACAATGACTAACACTGTAGTTTAGGCAGCCAGAATGGGATCTTAAAGTACTTCCTTGCTGCAAACTGTCTGGACGGTTCGTAACTGAAGAGTGACTTAAGAGTGAACCTTTTACGGATGTGTTTGGGAAACCCACGTTATTATAAGAATGAGTGTAAGAGGTCTTACTGTTTAGAGATTCATACCATTTAGAGGCTTTCAGGAAACCCACCGCTTATTTGGGAGACCAATAAAACTAATCAAGCGATGATTTGCTAATGCTGGAGGTAAACACAGAGGGATGTAATATGACTGTTATAAATGCTCAGAGGGACACTCCCTCTGTGGAACTTGGAACACACATCTTTTTGTGTGAACTGACTCCCCTTCTGCAGAATAAAGAACACTGGTTATTCCTGCCTCAAACCAAACTTTTGGCGACGAGGACAGGATCTTTTACTCGGATGTCGTGTATCATTCTCGGCGGAAGAATGACTCTGTGGATCCTCCTGAATGCCGAGACACAAGGGCCTGTCAATCATCAGAGGCAAAACCTCCTGGGAAACACCTACTACCAGACCTCTCCGCAATATGCTGACATCATGAATGTGTCTGATTGTTGGGTTTGCACACATATTCCTCAAGCACACAAAAAGCTGCAGTAATGATGCAATACCTCTTTACCGGTGTTCCACAATGACTTTTTAAAATTACTATCAGACATGAAATTGAAGATTATTCATGCAATAACACTGAAAAAGCTCTGTTTCATGTGTTAGGATATGATGCAATAACCACATCACACTGTTGTAGCGAAATAAAGTAACACTCAAGCAATATGCTGGTCAAGCCATCTTAAAATGAGCAAGATCTGACATTTTAATCTTTTTCCTTTGAAACTAATATTCATTATATCCAAATATACTTAAAGGGAAGATTGTTGGGGCGAAAATATAGGAGTGATTTATATTTTATATATATGTGTGTATATTTACTAATATTAACTAATACAATAACTCACATCCTGTAGTTAAGATGGGAGGAGGGCTGGGCTGGAGAGGGAGTTCTGCCCAAGCTCTCTCTCTAAAACAATAAATCTGACCTTATTGACCTTATTTGGGTGTCCAGTAAAATGTAATGAGTGGTGATTTGCTAATGCTGTAACTATATACAATAATTAAAGATGAGGCCAGCCAAGCCATCTTAAATGAGTGAGACCTGACATGTTAACCTTTTATTGATTGTAAAGCTTACATTCATTATATTCATATGTGTTTAAAAGGGAGATGTTGGAGTTAAAATGTTACATTTTACATATGTGTGTATATTCTTAACATAATTAATTTATGTTAATCAATATTATCCATTGTTCCTAATTACTATTATTGTAGTTCAGATGGGAGGGGAAGCAGTAAATCTTACCATGTTGACCTTATTTGGGAGACCAGCAAACATAATGAATGATGATTGGCTGAGCTGAATGCAAACACAGAATGATGTAACATGACTGTTATAAATGCCCAGAGGGACTGTAACCCTCTGTGGAATTTGAACATGCATCTTTGTTGTGTGAACTGATTTCTCTTCTGTAAAATAAAGAATTGATTGACTGATTATTTACAGTTCTTGTCTCAGACCTTTTTCTCCCAACTCCTGGAGTCTTACAAAAAACAATACTGAGCAGAATGAATTGTCCAAAAAATTATTTGTCTGATTTCTTCATTATTATTATTTATTATTATTTGGCTTTAATTTCTGTACAGATATATTCATAAAGAGATGGTTTAAAAAACTCACAAATTCATACAAAGATGGTTAAAAAAACCATTTTTTATCATTTCCTAACAAGTCATTGATTACACATGAAAAAATCATCATTGGGAACATGCACAGTGGAGGTAATATGGGAGACAAATTGATTTTCTTGTTAATGAATGAATCTCAGAATTGATTACTTCTGCATGCTCACACTGCTTATTCAACACCCCTCATACCCACTCCCATGACCTGGTTCCCCCACTTAGCCACCACTTCTGGATGACAGATAAAAACCACCTGTTAGCTCTGTGCAGTCTTACTTCAACAATATATTGCCAAATATAATATTGATATGTATTTCAATAATAATATATTTCTTAATCCCCCCCCTCACCATTTGTGCATTGTGTATTATGCAGGAGGGTCAATGGCAGATACTTCTTTATAGACTTGATTAAATGAAAGCGAAAGCATGATTAAACACTGTGTGTGTGTGTGTATGTATATATATATATATATATATATATATATATATATATATATATATATATATATATATATATATATATATATATATTAAGCTCACATGGACATTGAATATTGGTCTGTAACGCTGCCATTAAATAATGCTGAGGCGCCATCTAGAGGCCAGTACTGAACTGCAGGCTGTACTAAGATACAGTTTGGAAGTGTGCACTTCCTGGGTTTTCAACTGGAGGCCTGTGGTCCACAGGGGGGTTCGCAAAGGTACCACCGTGGGTCAGAGATCACACCCTATACTCCGCCTTTGAGCCTGGATGGGGGTCTGTGGATCAGAAATGGTTGAAAACCCCCAAAGTACACAGTTAGCTCTCATAATGTTTTACAGTAGGGCTGGATTTTCCCTGCAGGCCAAAAATAAAAAAAGTTACCAAAAAAATGACATACTCCCCAAAGACTTGAGGATCAGTATTCATATGTGTCAACTGGGACATGAGCGCATAGCACTGATGAGTCAAATTCATATGGAGTATGTGACATGTTCCCAATGACCCCATTTTCACCTGGTCACTTCAAATGACTTTTATCTAGATTGTGTCTGAATAAGACTTAACCACATTACATTTACACTTTGTTGTCAGATGCATCACAGGTAAGCCGGATTGAAATACGATTGCCATTTTGGGAGTAAAATACAAAACCTTAACAACCCACTTCCTGTTTTGCTCTGACTCGAAGAACAAAGATGGCAGTCGCTTCCAAAACAGCTTGTGTTATGGCAAGTTTTCTTAAAGTTAAGAAAGGATACCATATTCGATAGCTAACATACAACAGAAGACGGCTGATGAGATAGATTAATCCTGCAGCCACATCATGAACAGGATTATCTCTCCATATCAATAGTCAGCCTAGTTTTGCTTGAAGTCCAACCACACGTGTCCTCCATGCTTGTTGCGATTGTGAAGCTACCTGTGTTCTGTATCAGGGGATGGCTACGTCACGTGACCTTATACTTTGGGATGAGTTTTGGTTCTTAAATGGGTCTTGGAGAGAACTACTGTCTTGAATGCATCTCAGACCACCGCCTTAAGTGGTTTAGGCGATCAAATTTGAATCTACTCCTAATGCATCTTGAGAGCATTCACACCTGTATTTTGATGTGGATAATCCCAAACTAGATATAATCCAGATGCTCAAGATGCATAAAACGACCAGGTGTAAATGGAACAGAACCAGTCATATGTATTACTGTACATGTCCCATGTTCCCCAAGGTCCCATAGGCACAGACATACGTGTTACATGGATGACATGCAGTCCTGTGCTGTTAGGGCATGTTTGGCATCTATACACTTGGACATGTCTTTGTAAAAAAGAGGTCAGATCAAACACATTAAAGCACACACTCCTACAACAACCACGTTTATTGATTACATTCACCTCATTAAAAAGAAGGAACCTGATTGCAAATCTTCACAGAAGACAAAGAGTCCTTCACTAAAATGTGAAAAGAAAGTATAAAAATAATTTTTTCCCCACACGTATACATACACATCTTTTTATCTGCAACAAACTTTTCAAACCCTACTCACAACACAATTGTGCGGTGGTGACGTGGTTGTACAGTTGGTAATCAAACCAGATAAAAGTGGGTTTGTTCCAGAAGAGAGCATACTGGGTCCTGCAAGCTTGGGAGTTCCTCAGTCACCCATTAGGATGAACCAAGGGAGGTGTAGACATACAGCAGTAAGTATCTGTGTACACATATGCTCTAGATGGAAGTTTGATCCTGGTGGATACATGTAGCCTCACAGGGCTTGCATTTTCCTTTCACTTGTACAGTAGCTTGTGATGTCACTGTCTAGAGGCGGGTTCATCCCAGGTCACCAGCTATGACAGTTAGCAAGGCTCATACAGCACAACAAACAAGTCTGTCAATGGAGAGTGAGAAGCAAACCCCGGAGTCAGGGATTGCCGTTTATTTGGGTTTTTAGTCCAGAGGACATGGGTCTTTGGGTGCAGGCGGGGCTACATTTCATCCAATTAGCAAGCGCCATTCTCCTGAGTGACATATAAAACCAAGTGAACGCAGGGCTGTGTGATTCATCACAGGCTGTACGCCATGCTCCATAAAACTTGTTCACAACATGTCCTCTTATTCGGCTTCCTGCTGTCCTGCTCAAGACACTCTGTGAATATCCAGTGCACAGTGTGAGCTGATGTGGGGAGGTTTTCAGTCCGAACTTCTCATTAGCCCTGCCTGTGAGGTTGCAAATCCTTCTCTCTGGCGCCCCCTTGAGGAGAATGTCATGTACAGCCCTGGCTACTGTAAGGACACTGTCTATCAATCAAAAAGGCACCGATGGACCCTGCAAGACCACAGTCCTAATTCCCTTATCTAAACATCTGCAAGTTATCACTGTCCACAAAATAAGAGAATGTATAAACAGGAGCAAAGAATCAGCTCAGTACAGGGGCTATGGTTTCTTTCACAGATTCCCTTTTTACAGCCTTTTCCACCATCTAGAGTAAAAATCAAAGATACTGCACTGTCACCACTTGCTTAAACTGCAACCCTTCATCCATTGAAAGCTATGCATTCCAAGAATCCTTCTGATATGTGTCGACCATTGGAGGAGTCCAACACTGAGGCAGGCCCCCGAAAATCTGTCGATCAATGCACTTCAAAGAATTTCATATACATCCTATACTTCAAGCCTAACCAGTCCAGTAGAGCACACACCCAGTTATACAGGTTTCCACAGCCTTAACAAGCAAGCACCTGACTGTTCAAGTTATGTACAGTTACACAGAATTTCTCTGGCTTGCACCCACAAGTCCTCACCTGTTGAAACAATAACCCAATTCAGCTCTGCTGAACAGGTTCTGCACACTTGGTAGTGAGTGTTAGCTGGTCTTGGTGAGAGATTATCAAAAATACAGACTCCTTACTGAAAGATTTTTCATGAAGGGCAGTAATGAATTCTTATTTCACCTAATATCAACACTGATTTTAACTAGTTGGATATTGACATTGATTTATGTTGTCTAATGCTGATATGAATTTCAGATATTCCAGTACTGGAACTGATTTTTTCTCATAGGGCAGCAATTTCCTCCCATTTGATATTTACATGCATTCTTCTTCTTCACCCACTGACCTGGATTCTCACTCGACTAACAAAAGATACAGATAGGATTCCTTCTAACCCAGGCCTCATCCATGGACTCATTGGATACTGCAGTCCGTTGAGCACAAAATGGATAAGAGGTAATATGTAGAGGAAGTGACATCACAGATCACATGACCCAGGATTATAAAAAAGTAAGATGTCCCTCTTGGAGGCAATAGCAGTGTCTGAAGCGGCTCACTACTCCCTGACGTCTAATCTAGTGAATTTACATGTAGGGAACTAAATAACGCACTTAAACAGTGAATTTGATCAGCAGGCCTTCTCTTCTGTCATCATTCAGAGTTGACACCTGGGCTACATGTCTGTTGCAAAACCTTCAACATACCATCTAGCTGGTTCTTTATTCATTGGTGTGATAACTAATGATCTATTTGCAGATGTTTTTGACTCAGTGAGTTTGCCTTCCTCATTCACTGATGCATTACATTGCCTGTACATGTACGCATATAATAAAGATAAAATAGCTTTGCAGACAGTTTGTAAAGCATCATGGTTCACTTCCACCTTTGTAGTGATTATGGCTGTTTACAGAATATTACAGTGCATTGTGGGATATATTTAGTGCTCTAAAATGTATGCCAAATTTGATTTGATAATTCTGACATTAGATTTCTACAGTGCCTAATCTTCACCGTTTCTTTTTCCCCGGGTCTCCTGTCCTTCCATTGCCCTGAGCCCGTGTACTTCTCCGGCCCTCTCCCTCGCCCTGAGTTTGCAGACTGCTCCAGCCCTGTCCCACTCCTGGTTCAAGCCCACACCTTGACTCAATGTGGAGCCCCTCATGCATCACCATGCCCGGTTGAACTGCATATTATATATCCCTTCATTTGGACTTTCTTCTTCACTAACTAGTTTAGTACCTCAACTGTAACCTTCTCAGATCATTTGATTATTTGTAATGATAGATCCCTTATTACATTTCTGGTACATCCATTTTCCTCTACACCAGGCCAGCCAGCGGAGGATTGGCTCCCCTCCTATAGCCAGGTTCCTCTCGAGATTTCTTCCCATTGGGGAATTTTTTCTCGCCACCATTTGAGTGTTTTTCTTCCCGCTGGGGGGTTTTTACCCCACTTGCTTTTTGGGGGTTTAGTCCTGGTTTTTGCCCAATTTTTCTTCTGTTACTCTGTGAAATTTGTGGCAGTTTTTCATAAAAAGTGCTATAGAAATAAAATAGACACATTTACGGGGCACTGGGACTCCTTTTGGGACTGAGTGAGCTGTACAAGCATGACAGACCTGAACCGGAGAGGTACTACTGCACTGGGCCAGCTTATGCTTGGGGTAGCACAAGATTATTTAAACTAAGAACCTGGGAGGCAGGCAAGTTCGAGAGTGAAAAAGGTAGGGAGGTACAGATTGCGAAGACAGAAGCTGTCAAGCTATACTTGTGAGAACACTGATAATATAGTGGGGGCTATGACATAGTTGAAATTTCTTTGTAAAGAAAATATTAAAAAAGTACATTCAAAAAACAGTATACCTGGTGGATGAATAAAGCTGTAAGGGAGAGGAAAAGAAAAAAAGCTATCACATTGCTCCCTTTCTTTGGGAGGCAGTAGAGGACTGAATTGCACATGTACAAACCAGAAATGTCTTGGGAGCGCCATTGTACATTAAGTTATTGACCGCGTTACGTTTACCAAGCATTGCAGTTATGGCGACTCTCCCCTAAGTTTGCGAAAGGAGATAATCTTTTAAAATCTTTTTTAAAAATATGAATTCTTCATCTTTAGGAGCAGTTGCTAATTAGAGAAGCTGAGAGATGGTGACTCTGGAGATGATTAGCTATTTGGTACAGAACTGAACAACTTGAAATATTAAAGCTGTGTTCTGAGGTTGTTGTTTTTTTTACTAATGAGACATGTGAACATTTAAAGGTGATATGAGCACTCACTTCGTGGAGTAGCTTGCCAGGTCATGTAAGTTGAAGCAAAAACTTTGGGGGTTTTGAAGACCAGGCCTTATAGCAGTGATTGCAAACATGAAAGACTATGGAACAATAGACAGTGCAGTTTACAAATGTGCATTGCATTGATTCAGCCACACCCCAGCCTACATTGAGCAATCTTTCAGAATAATCTGTGCCAATGTATTCACTTTTGTTTTTTCATTTCTGTAAGTCAGATTTTACATTTTGGATTTTGAACTTCCTCAAAAAAAATGAAATCATTAAAACGTAAAACTAAAACAGATTGTTTTTAAATGTTATTTTCTCCCTTTTAATTATTATTTTCTTTATGCAGGAACTGTGACCAGTCTATCGACAGTAGTAAAACAGCAAAAAAGTACTGCACATATGAAAACAATACCGAGGAGAATTAATTGTGTATAAAATAATTTGTGGGTTTCTGAAAATATCGTACAAATGTATACAGAGATGTTAAAAACAAAACTCTCCTTGTTTTTATCATAATCCAAGTCATTGATTACACATGAAAAACTAAACGTGTAATTTATTCAGCCACGGGAATATGGGAGACAGATTAATTTTATTTTTATTTGAACAAATCTCAGAATTACTTGACAAAAGAAACACAGTTGACTGTGGGGTCTGAAAGCTAAAAGCTATCTTGTGACTGGATCTTATTTCAATACAGATTGGACCATGTAGTCTAATTCAGGTCAACATCTTCTTTATCACTAAGAGCTACCTAAAAACAGTAATTACACCCTGATTTTAAACTTTTTTCCTTTTTTTTAACATTACACACATATAAAGAATTATAATTTAAGCATTTATTTGCATATAGCTGATTTTCACAAAAATGAAACTCAGACTATTATAACTCTCATGTAATGAAATTCATACCCTCATAGGTGTCACCATGCAAAACCCCACTCCTTTATTATCTCATCTTCTTTAATGTGTTATATTCTCATTCCTCTGGCATGCACAGCCTCTATGCATCTGAAAGATCAAACCTGCAGGTTGGCATTAGTCACATGGCTTTGTGGGCTGTGATGAAAAAATGGAATTATAAAAAAATATGATTTAAAAACAGTTTTACATTATTATAACCTTTGAAAAGCAGATTTTTGGAATGTTTAAAAAAAATGTTTTCAGTGTTCTAGAACTCCATTGCTTTCAATTACTAGTAGAGAATTTTAGAGTGTTGACTTGTTAGAATTAGGATGCTCAGTTAACAATTTTTGGTTTACAGGAATGACAAAATACATAAAATGAGAAATAATGGAAATTCCAACAGGATACTGCATTTGTGTGTGTGTGTGTGTTTGTGAATATATATATATATATATATATATATATATATATATATATATATATATATATATATATACATACATACATACATGTTCAATGATTAATAAAATCATAAAAATAGCCAGAATGAAAGCTACAGGTGATCACCAGGACTAAGACCTAGTCAGATGAAACAAAAATTGAACTGTTTGGCCATAATGTTTGGCGCTATGTATGGAGGAAAAGGGGTGAGGATTTTAACCTGAAGAACACCATCCCAACTGTGAAACATGAGGGTGGCAGCATCGTGTTGTGGGGGTGTTTTGCTGTAAAAGGGACTGGTACCATTCAGAAAATAGATGCCATCATGGGGAAGGAGGATTATCTAGAAACACTGAAGCAATACCTCAAGACATCAGCTAGAAAGTTAATACTTGGTCGCAACTGGGTCTTCCCGCCAGACAATGATCCTAAGCATACCTCCAAAGTTGTAACAAAATGGCTTAAAGACAACAAAGTGAAAGTATTGGAGTGGCCATCACAAAGCCCTGACCTGAATCCCACAGAAGATTTCTGAACTGAAATGATAAAGCGTGTCCGAGCAAAGAGGCCCACAAACCTGAGTGAGTTACACCAGAGGTGCGTTCAAGTTCAGCGAACAGAGGCGAATGTTCGTGGCGAACATGTTTTCTTTGAACAGTTCAATTTGAACGGCTTTTTTACGAACATTCCAAATTGTTTGCATTAAACATAAACAGACATGGCGACGAGAGCGTTTGTACTCACAGCTGCTTCTGTGATCATCAATAATAAAAAACAATAGCTAGCTAGCGAACAATAATAACATTGGCCAGCGTTAGCAATAACATTATTGGAAAAACTGATCACGCTCAACGGCATCTTCAATTGAAATACCCATCTGGGAACATTTCCCTCAGTCCAGCGTCCATTTTTGTTCGCCGTAAACTGTCAGGGTTCTGTGTTTTCCCCCCGTCTTTCCCTGGTTGGATGGCGGCACCTCTGATTTGTCCTGTTAATTGTTTTATTGTTTCCATTTATCTTATTAGTGGTTGCTTATTGTCTCATGTTCCCTTCCCTCTCTGTGGCCTGATTGTTCATTGTGCCCTCCTGTGTCTCATCAGTGTCATGTCTTTTTAAGTCTCCCTTTTCCCTGACTCAGGTGCTGGATCCTTGCTTGTTGCTCCTTGTTGGTTTGTTGTTGGTTTGTTGCCTGTTGCCTGTTCCTTGCCTGTTCCTTGCCTGCTCTGCTCTTTATGTGTTTTTTTTTTGGAATTTTTGTATTTTTGTTTCCCTGTGTTTTTGAAGTTTTTCTTTGTGTTTAAAGTTGCCCTGCGAGGCTTTTTGTTCCCTTTTGTTCCCTTGTTTAAGTAAAGTCTTTGTTTGCCTACTTTTGGAGTTCTGTGTTTTTCCCCGCACTCTGCATCTGGGTCCTAACCCCCCGCACCCGTGACAGAAGGATCCAGCCAGTGCTGGACCCAGCGGAGTTTTTTTTTTCTCTTCCCCCCTCTTTCTTTGAAGTTTTTTTTTTTTTATCATGCCACCGGTCTGGAGCAAGCCGGTGGTCGCTGGGGGGGCCTCTAA
Organism: Anguilla japonica; assembly: GCA_025169545.1. Classification (NCBI taxonomy): domain Eukaryota; kingdom Metazoa; phylum Chordata; class Actinopteri; order Anguilliformes; family Anguillidae; genus Anguilla; species Anguilla japonica. Next base: position 50,067,654 of record CM045890.1, on the reverse strand, counting down.
TTTCGGCCCTGCCGTGGAACCGATCCCCGCATCCGAGCTGGAGGCAGGGGCAAAGCTGATGAGCATACGCCAGGGGTCGCGTTCATTTATGGAGTACGCGACTGAGTTTTGCTCATTGGCTGCACAGAGTGACTTGGCCCGGCCTGCTCTGTGCCAGCTGTTCCTGGATGGCATGAAGGACTCCCTCCATGGTGGCCTGGTCTACTCCGGGCTTATCGGGTCATCTGACCTTGGAGTCCTGATGACAACGGCCCTCCAGTGGGAGGCTTACCTCCAGGGGCTTACCACAGAGATGCCCCCACTGGCCCAGAAGTACGCCCAGCCCGGTCTCCCGCAGGGGCCTCCGCTGCCTGCCCGGCCCGCCGCCCCGCAGGAGCTGCCTGCCCGGCCCGCCGCCCTGCAGGAGCTGCCTGCTCGGCCCGCCGTTCCGCAGGAGCTGCCTGCTCTGCCCCGCGTCCCAGAGAAGCCCCCTGTTCTGCCTGTTGTCCCGCAGGGGCCGTCTGTTCTGCCTGTCATCCCGCAGGGGTCGCCTGTTCTGCCTGTTGTCCCGGAGGGGCCTTCGCTGCCTGCTCCGCCCCGTGTCCCGGAGGGGCTTTCGCTGCCTGCTCCGCCCCGTGTCCCGGAGGGGCCTTCGCTGCCTGCTCCGCCCCGTGTCCCGGAGGGGCCTTCGCTGCCTGCTCCGCCCCGTGTCCCGGAGGGACCTTCGCTGCCTGCTCCGCCCCAAGTCCCGGAGGGGTCTTCGCTGCCTGCTCCACCCTGAGTCCCGGAGGGGCCTTCGCTGCCTGCTCCGCCCCAAGTCCCGGAGGGGTCTTCGCTGCCTGCTCCACCCTGAGTCCCGCAGGGACCGCCTGTTCTGCCTGTCGTCCCGCAGGGTCGCCTGTTCTGCCTGTTGTCCCGGAGGGGCCTTCGCGGCCTGCTCCGCCCCGTGTCCCGGAGGGGCCCTCGTCGCCTGCTTCGCCCCAAGTCCCGGAGGGGCCCTCGTTGCCTGCTTCGCCCCGCGCCCTGGAGAAGCCTCCTGCTTCGCCCCGAGCCCCGGAGAGGCCTCCGAAGCCGCCCAGTGCTCCTGCCCTGCCTTGTGCTCCTGCCCTGCCCAGTGTTCCCGCGTCCCTTGGTGTTCCCGCGCCCCTTGGTGTTCCCGCGCCCCCTAGTGTTCCCGCGCCCCCTAGTGTTCCCGCGCCCCCTAGTGTTCGTGTTCTCGCTCCCCCTAGTGTTCTCACGCCCCCTAGTGTGCCCAAGCTATCGCTGCCCCTACCCAGTGCCCAGAGACCTAGCCCTATCTATGTTCCCCACCGTGTGTCTGCCTGTGCACCTGCCCCCGTGTCTAGTTGTCTGCCTGTTTGCCCGTATGTGTGTCAGCCAGTTTGTTGGCCTGTCTGTCTGCCCCCCAGGCCGTCGGCCCATCGGCCAATGTGTTCTCCCGCCTGTCTGCCTGTCTGTCTGTGTGCCAGTCCGCGTGTTTTTTGTCCTGTTGGCCTGTTTGTCAGTCCTTGTGTCTGTCTTTGGGTTCACCCCTTTCCTTCCCTGTCTGTCTGTCCCTTTGTGTGTCTGTCGGTGTTGCAGTGTGCCTCCCCGCCTGCTTGTCCCTTTGTTTGTCTTTGTAGGTCTCCCTGTGTTGTTTCCCGGGTCTGTGTCAGTCCGTTTCTTTGTCAGTCTCCGTCCACCCCAGTGTCGTCAGGGTCCAGTGTAGTGTTCCAGTCCAGTGTATTCTCGTCTAGTCATGTTCCAGTCCAATGTTTCCGTCTAGTCACGTCCCTGTTCCAGTCCTGTGTGTTTACCGTTTCCTGAGCCCCGAGTTTCCTGAGCCCCGAGTCCTGTCCAGTTCCTGAGTCCCTGTCCTGTCCGAGTCCAGTTCTGAGTCCTGTCCAGCCCTGAGTTTCCCGAGCCCTGAGTCCTGAGTCCTGTCCAGTCCTGTTCCTGCCCCAGTCCAGAGTCCGGTTCCTGTGTTCCGTCCTGTTCCTGTCTGGTTCCAGTCCTGTTCCCTGCTCCCACCCTCCAGTTCACCCCCTCCCAAGGTCGGCCTCTTGGGACGTCAGGAGCCGTCCCTTGGGGGGGGGGGTACTGTCAGGGTTCTGTGTTTTCCCCCCGTCTTTCCCTGGTTGGGCTGCCAGATGGCGGCACCTCTGATTTGTCCTGTTAATTGTTTTATTGTTTCCATTTATCTTATTAGTGGTTGCTTATTGTCTCGTGTTCCCTTCCCTCTCTGTGGCCTGATTGTTCATTGTGCCCTCCTGTGTCTCATCAGTGTCATGTCTTTTTAAGTCTCCCTTTTTCCTGACTCAGGTGCTGGATCCTTGCTTGTTGCTCCTTGTTGGTTTGTTGTTGGTTTGTTGCCTGTTCCTTGCCTGTTCCTTGCCTGCTCTGCTCTTTATGTGTTTTTTTTTGGAATTTTTGTATTTTTGTTTCCCCGTGTTTTTGAAGTTTTTCTTTGTGTTTAAAGTTGCCCTGCGAGGCTTTTTGTTCCCTTTTTTTCCCTTGTTTAAGTAAAGTCTTTGTTTGCCTACTTTTGGAGTTCTGTGTTTTTCCCCGCACTCTGCATCTGGGTCCTAACCCCCCGCACCCGTGACAGTAAACTACCTTTTCAGACCGTTCGTTTATGTTTGCAAACGTTCGCGGCAAACACAAAGCTAATGGAAAAAAGTTTGAAATAGTTTGCAAACGTTCGCCTTGTTCGCTGAACTTGAATGCACCTCAGTTCTGTCAGGAGGAACGGACAAAAATTCTGGCAAAGTATTGTGAGAAGCTTGTGGAAGGCTACCCCAAGCGTTTGATTCAAGTTAAGCAATTAAAAGGCCATGCCACAAAATACTTACAAAATTTATGTAAACTTTTGCCCTACCAAAAATCTGATATAGTACATAAAAGATGAAATAAATGTCTCTTAGATATTATTTTGAAATGACGTCTTATGGAAATAAAGTAGATACCCAAATTGACTTGACACAGGAAATGAATGGTAGCATGAAATGTGTGTTGTGAAAAATTGAGTTTGAATGTCTTTAGCCTATAGGTGTATGTAAACTTTTAGGCCTCAGCTGTATATATACATACACACACACACACATATATATATATATGTATGTATGAACACATATATGCATGCCCCCAGAAATACCCCCAGAATTTTTTCTAGCAGCCGCACATGGGTTTTACAAGGGTTCTTGAGTTCACAATGCAACTCAATGTTACACGTACGCACACACAAGCACACGCGCATGGCTAATTCTTGGAACTTTACTTCAGTTGATTGGCACTTTGGCTGATTCACCAACTTTGGCGCCAACATTTTTTTCACGCATACCATAATGTCAGTCATCCATCACTCGTATGTTTTTACCAACTGATACAGCTGAGGGGGTAGCAAACAACAACACAAGCCATAATTCCTCCTGAAACAACGAATAACAAATAAAGATGTTGCATTTTACAAGATGACTTAAAAGCGGAAGTAAATGAGCAAAATACTTTCCAACATTTTTCATGTCTGAATATGAACAATATGCCACCAGACATTCTGCATTGGCACTGTCCTGCTGGTGCCTCTATGCAGCTGTATACAATATATATATATATATAGTTATGTACCCAGTATATTATTGTGTTATAACTAAGAACAGAATGAACAGACGAGACGAGGAAGTACGCATCATCTTTTCGTCTTTCTTTGTCTCAGGAATGGAGGTTCAACATAACAATGCGTGCACGTAGTGCAGGGAGTCACATGCTTATCTCAATCATCTGATACTTGTCTTTCAGGTTCGGTGAACTCACGTGGCCTCTACAGGTGTACTCACAATTGTGCAGGTGAGTAAAATTACATTACTCCAACACAGCGACAAGCTAAGTTGCAGTAATACTGCACAGTGTCATGCTATCATTGAACAATGATTGACATGAACAACATTGAACAGTTTTGTCTGAAGGAAACCAACACAGCTCACGCTAATGTCTACTATTAATGTTACAGAAAGACATTAAATCTATACAAGCATATTTGATCTATTATTGGTTTGGATTTATGGCACCAAGCACTCAAATCAATAATATTTTCACGGAACTGTGAATGAACAGCACACAAAGGGAATCTTCTGTGTCATAAAGGTTACCAAACACAGACTGCACTAGATGGGTGATTTATCTGGGATAATGCGCCCCTATGATAACACATTTTCTAATAGGGTATAATGCAATTCTTCAGCGTGTGACATACGGTACACATCTGCATGCACAGCAGTCATGACTGCAGATCTAGATCTCTTTTTATTCCCTGCAAACTGAATGACTTAAGAATAAAACCTTACCTCACCTCACCTACTGCTCTGCTGTACAGGTTCTGCACACTTGGTAGAGAGTGTTAGCTGGTCTTGGTGAGAGATTATCAAAATACAGACTCCTCACTGAAGAATTTTTCATGAAGGATAGAAATGGATTCTTATTTTACCTGATATGAACATGGATTTTAACTAGTTGGATAATGACATGGATTCTTATTGTCTAATACTGATATGAATTTAAGCTATTCCAGTAATGGAACTGATTTTTGCTCATCCGGCAGTAATTTCCCCTCATTCGATATGTACATGCATTCTTCTTCATCACCTACTGACCTGGATTCTCACTCGTCTAATAAAGATACAGATAGGGATTCCTGTGTGGCACAGTGGTGCAGTGAGTAGGAATGTCGCCTCACAGCAAGAAAGTCATTGGCGGCCTGTCCAGGGTGTATTTCTGCTTCTTACCCAATGCATGCTGGAATAGGCTCCAGCACCCCCCGCGACCCATTATCTATAAGCGGGTATAGTATAGATAGGGATTCCTTCTCATCCAGGCCTCATCCATAGACTCATCGGATACTGCACTCCGTTGAGCATGAAATGGATAAGAGGGAAAATGTAGAGGAAGTGACATCACAAATCACATGACCCAGTATTATACAAAGTAATACTAGAACACAACTAGAATACAATTAGAATACCTATTTTTGTGAGGTACAAAATACAGATTCTCATATCCAACACCACACAAATCACCACTACTTCACTGCTATATCTTCTTTCTTCTGTTTATCTTTATTTTCTGATTCTTTCCTGCGGAATGTTGCAGCACACCATTATCAGTTTCATGAAAGAGACGGTGAAGCCCCCTTGTGTTTATTTAAATAATAAAATCTGATTGTTTTTGGGTTTTAAAAAGTTTCCTCTTGGCCTTCTCGCTCTTTTTGAACTAAGGAATTCTTCTGAGCCTGGAGACGGAAGGTGTGGGATCACTGGCCGCATTACCAGATGTCAATCCTGGTGGCAATAGCTGTGTCTGAATCTGAAGTTAATCTGAAGTTCATTACTCTCTGATCTCTAATCTAGGGAATTTCCATGTAGTGCACTAAATAACATACTTAAACAATGAATTTGATCAGCAGACCTTCTCTTTTGTCATCATTCAATGTTGACACCTGGGCTACACGTCTGTCGCAAAACCTTCAACATACCATCTAGCTGGTTCTTTATTCATTGGTGTGATAACTAATGATCTATTACAAATGTTTTTGACTCTGCCCAGTTAGTTTGCCTTCCTCATTCATTGATCCATTACGTGTAAGCATATAATAAAGATAAAAAGCTTTGCAGACAGTTTGCAAAGAATCGTGGTTCACTTCCACCTTTGTAGTGATCATGGCTGTTTACACAATATTACTGTGCATTGTGGGATATTTTTAGTGCTCTAAAATGTATGCCAAATTTGATTAGACAATTCTGACATTAGATTTCAACAGTGCCTTATCTTCACCGTTTCTTTTTCCCTGGGTCTCCTGTCCTTCCATTGCCCTGAGCCCGTGGACTGCCCCCTCCCTCGCCCTGAGTTTGCAGACTGCTCCAGCCCTGTCCCACTCCTGGTTCAAGCCCACACCTTGACGCAATGTGGAGCCCCTGATGCATCACCATGCCCTGTTGAACAGCATATTATATATCCCTTCATCTTCTTCACTAACTAGTGTAGTACCTCAACTGTAACCTTCTCAGCCCATTTGATTATTTGTAATGATAGATCCCTTATTACATTTCTGGTGCATCCATTTACCCCTACACCGGGCCATCCAGCGAAGGATGGGCTCCCCTACTATAGCCAGGTTTCTCTCGAGATTTCTTCCCATTGGGGAATTTTTTCTCGCCACCGCTTGAGTGTTTTTCTTCCCACTGGGGAGTTTTTACCTCACTTTCTTTTTGTGGGTTTAGTCCTGGCTTTTGCCCAATTTTTTCTTCTGTTACTCTGTGAAATGTCTTTGTGGCAGTTTTTCACAAAGTGCTATAGAAATAAAATAGACACATTAACAGGCACTGGGACTCCTTTTGGGACTGAGTGACCTGTACAAGCATGACAGACCTGAACCGGAGGGGTACCACTGCACTGGGCCAGCTTATGCTTGGGGTAGCACCAGATTATTTAAACTAAGAACCTGTGAGGCAGGCAGGTTTGAGAGTGAAAAGGGTTAGGAGGCACAAACTGCGAAGACAGAAGCTGTCAAGCTATAATTGTGAGAACACTGATAAAATCTTTCAAAAACAAAATTTTAGTAAAGGTGACTTGGGGCAGCAAGGAGTAAGGGAACAGGATGTGTTGAAGTAATAGTCTGAAATGTCTTAGTTTAAATGTAAGAAATATAAAAAAATAGTTTTTTGGAGTTAGAGGCTACTCTGATTAGTGGGGGCTATGACATAGTTTAAATTTCTGAGACATGGCTTGGGTAAGGAAAATGTTAAAAAAGTATGTTCATAAAACAGTCTACCTGGTCAATGAATAAAGCTGTAAGGGAGAGGAATAGAAAAAAAAGCAATGACATTTCTCCCTTTCTTTGGGAGGCAGTAGAGGACTGAATTGCACATGTACAAACCAGAAATGTCTTTGGGAGCGCCATTGTACATTATGTTATTGACCGCGTTACATTTACCAAGCATTGCATTGATGGTGACTCTCCCCTATGTTTGCAAAAGGAGATAATCTTTTAAAATCTTTTTTAAAAATGTGACTTCTTCATCTTTAGGAGCAGTTGCTAATAAGAGAAGCTGAGAGATGGTGACTCTGGAGATGGTTGGCTATTCGGTACAGAACTGAACAACTTGAAATATTAAAGCTGTGTTCTGAGTTGGTGTTTTTTTACTAATGAGACATGTGAACATTTAAAGGAGACATGAGTACTCACTGCATGGACTAGCTTGCCAGGTCATGTAAGTTGAATCAGAAACTCTGGGGGTTTTGAAGATCAGGCCTTATAGCTGCACTAGATGCTATCTAATTTGTAGGTAATCTGAGCACTACAGTAGGTACAATTCAAAGGTAAGAAAATGGCAAGCAATGTTGCGCCGAATGGCCTGTTATCATTATGTTATGTTATGTGATTTATCATGGCTGGCCATAGGACTGAAGACAAACACCTTGACCTGTCTGTAGACATCACATCATGTGATTGTAAATATGAAAGACTATGGAACGACAGACAGTGCAGTTTACAAATGTGCATTGCATTGATTCAGTCACACCCCAGCCTACACTGAGCAATCTAACAGGATAATCTGGTGCCAATGTTTTCACTTTCGTTTTTTCATTTTTGAAAGTTAGATTTTATCTTTTGGATTTTGAACTTCCTCAAAAAAGAAAAAAAATGAAATCATTAAAAAGTAAAACTAAAATGCGTATAAACAGATTGTTTTTAAATGTTATTTTCTCCCTTTTAATTATTATTTTTGTTTATGCACAACCTGTGACCAGTCTATCAACAGCAGTAAAACAGCAAAAAGGTACTGCACATATGAAAACAATACTGAGAGAATTTGTTATGTAAAAGCTAATTTGTGGGTTTCCGAAAATACTGTACAAATGTGTACAGAGATGTTAAAAAACTCTCCTTGTTTTATCATAATCCAAGTCATTGATTACACATGAAAAACTAAACATTTGTAATTTATTCAGCCACGGGAATATGGGAGACAAATTAATTTGTTGCCTATTTGAATGAATCTCAGAATCACTTGACAAAAGCAACACACTTGACTGTGGGGTATGAAAGCTAAAAGCTCTCTTGTGACTGGATGTTGTTTCTGTACAGATTGGACTATGTAGTCTAATTCCAGCTCCATCTGCTTTATCACTAAGAACTACCTAGTAGTGATTACTCCCTGTTTGTAAATTTTTTTCACATCACACACATATAAAGAATGATAAATTTAGCATTTATTTGCATATAACTCATTTTCACAAATATGACACTATAATTCTCATGTTATGAAACACAGATCCTCATAGGTGTCACCATGCAAAACCCCACTCCTTAATGACCTCATCTTCTTTCATGTGTTATATTCTCATTCCTCTGGCTGCACAGTCTCTGTTCATCTGAATGACCAAACCTGCAGATCTGCATTATTGAGTCACATGGTTTCATGACGTGTTTGATGTGCTTGAAGACAAAACTGGGAAGTACAATATGTGCAATTTTTTTATAAGATGTTTTTGCAGTACAGTATAAAACAGAAGAGCAGCAGCCAATTTTGCAGTGTTATTGACCAAACTGAGGAAGTGAAGCACCTGGGTAGCCTACTGAAAAATCTAATATCTGTTTGGTGAGAAGAAGCTGCAGGTACAAAGCTGAAGGACCTGTGAGTATTCAAATACAACCTTATTATTCTCTGAAAGTACCAATCCGGTTCTGTGGTACAGTGCAGATTCGCACTGATATTTTTCCAGTGTTTCACTTCTTAATAATATTCGCAGAAGCCAGAAATGGGGAAAATAATTGTTTCAAAATACCCAGTAACATCCCCACAGATGAGAACTGACAATTGAATCAGAAACGTTTGTAGATTATTCCACAATATTCGGATATTCGGAACAAAAATCTTCTATCATATCATTGTACATTTTGGTTAGTTGTATGTTTAGTTAAAAATTCTCAGTGCTAGAGATGAAAAAAGGAAGCATAAAAAAATGTATGATTTCAAAACAGTTATACATTGTTTTAACCTTTGAAGAGTAGATTTTTCGAATGTTTTTAAAAAAATGTTTTCAGTGTTCTAGAACTCTGTTGCTTTCAATTACTATTAGAGAGTTTTAGAGTGTTCAAATGTTAGAATGAGAAGGCTCAGTTAACAATTTCTGGTCTACAGGAATGACAAAATACATAAAATGAAAAATAATATATATATATATATATATATATATATACACACACTCCTGGGCAAGAAAATGGCCCAAGCCCAAAATGGCAAAATATTAAGCTTTTAATGGTCTTAACAACAAATCATTGGTCAGAAAATTAGCAGGAATTAAACAAATGCACTCCTGAGACCTCCTGTGCCACCATTTGCTTGTTTACTTTGGCTGCAGTGAACTGTTTGGGGAAAAGCTAGAAGCAGGAAAATTCACTTATACAATAGACAAATTAACATAATGTCAAATAAAAGAGTCATGTTTTGTATTTGGTTGCATATCATTTGCATGCCATGACTTCCTGATGTCTGTGACCTATCAACATCATCAGAGTCTGGATATCTTATTTTCAGGTTGTCCTACAAGCGATACAAAAACTCTTTGCATTTGAATGGATCTCTATGGGAATTGGGGGGTGGGACCAGATTCAGCTATAAATGCTGATACAGTATGGAACACATTTGTTGGCTAAATGGCTTTAAGTCATCAAGGGTCCAAGGTATCAAATGAGCCTCAAACCAGCATGCTGCTGCCAGATATGCAGTATATACTACAAGCATTGTTTCTCCTGATTAATTTTCCTATTGAACCCAATGGAAAAAAATATTCAGGAGAAACAATTCTTGTAGTATTTGCTGCTTATCTGGTAGCAGCATGGTGGTTTGAGGATCAATGTTCAATGATTCATAAAATAATAAAAAAGCTAGAATGAAGTTTACAGGTGATCACCAGGACTAAGACCTAGTCAGATGAAACAAAAATTGAACTGTTTGGCCATAACGATCAGCGCTATGTATGGAGGAAAAAGGGTGAGGCTTTTAATCTGAAGAATACCATCCCAGCTGTGAAGCATGGGGGTGGCAGCATCATGTTGTGGGTGTGTTTTGCTGGAAAAGGAACTGGTGCACTTCAGAAAATAGATGGCATCATTTGGAAGGAGGATTATCTAGAAATACTGAAGCAACACCTCAAGACATCAACTAGAAAGTTACCTGGTCGCAACTGGGTCTTCCAGCAGGACAATGATCCTAAGCATACCTCCAAAGTTGTAACAAAATGGCTTAAAGACAACAAAGTGAAAGTATTGGAGTGGCCATCACAAAGCCCTGACCTGGATCCCATAGAAAATTTGTGAACTGAACTGAAAAAGCGTGTCTGAGCAAGGAGGCCCACAAACCTGACTGAGTTACACCAGCTCTGTCAGGAGGCAATAATTCCAGCAAAGTATTGTGAGAAGCCTGTGGAAGGCTACCCCAAGAGTTTGATTCAGGTTAAGCAATTAAAAGGCAATGCCACCAAATACTTACAAAATGTATGTAAACTTTTGACCCACCGAAAATCTGATATAGTTCATAAAAGATGAAATAAATGTCTCTTAGGTATTATTTTGAAATGACCTCTCATGGAAATAAAGTAGGTACCCTAATTGACTTGACACAGGAAATGTATGGTAGCATGAAGTGTGTGGAGTTGTGAAAATTTGAGTTTGAATGTCTTTAGCCTGTGTATGTAAACTTTCAGCCTGTATATATACATACACACAAATCCTGAATTTTTTCTAGTAGCCGCACATGGGCTTTACAAGGGTTCTTGAGTTTACACTGCAACTCAGTGTTGCACGTGTGCACACACAATCACACGCGCGTGGCTAATTCTTGGAACTTTACTTCAGTTGATTGGCGCTTTGGCTGATTCATCAACTTCGGCGCCAACATTTTGTTCAGGCATACCATAATGTCAGTCATCCATCACTCGTACATTTTTACCAACTGATACAGCTGAATGGGGTAGCAAACAACAACACAAGACATAATGCCTCCTGAAACAACGAACAACAAATAAAGATGTTGCATTTTACAAGATGACTTAAAAGCGGAAGTAAATGAGCAAAATACTTTCCAACATTTTTCATGTCTGAATATGAACAATATGCCACCAGACATTCTGCATTAGCGCTGTCCTGCTGGTGCCTCTATGTAGCTGTATACAATATATATATATATATAGTTATGTACCCAGTATATTATTGTATTATAACTAAGAACAGAATGAACAGACGAGACGAGGAAGTACGCATCATCTTTTCGTCTTTCTTTGTCTCAGGAATGGAGGTTCAACATGCGCGCATGTAGTGCAGGAAGTCACATGCTTATCTCAATCATCTGATACTTGTCTTTCAGGTTCGGTGAACTCACGTGGCCTCTACAGGTGTACTCACAATTGTGTGGGTGAGTAAAATTTTGTAAACACCTCACAGCTAGACCAATGAGGGTTTGTAGCTGGAGGGGAAGGCATCGCATGTTCTTCCCTTGGCTGGTGTGATTCAAACCGGAGATGTTAGTTATTTTTTAGTTAGTTAGTTATTTTTCCTCTGTTCGTAAGAACAGGGCACAATTATAATTAAGAATGCACTGGTTCCGTTGCCACGGGTCAGATATGAAGGCGTTGCTTCATATCCCGCTTAAAACTGGCCTGAAACGGACCAGTAGCATTCTGGTTACTCTCCGTTCGCAAACGGGCCTATGCTGCCATCAGAGATATATCTGATCTGTCACCGGACCGTCAATATTCCAATGGGAGCATCAGAATATTCACAAATGCGCGGACAACACATCAAATATATCCATGACCACAGCAAGAAATCGTAACGGTTACTAGGTTTTATTCTCGTATTAATCTGACTCCATATTAAATTATAATTTAAAATTTGGTTTTAACTATACGTGGAATTTGGAGTGGTTACACTCGGCTCTACCTTGTCATTTGCCATCATTCCTCAATATATGCTCCCGGGTTTAACACTATTGTTAAATCTCAGTTCGGTGAAGCCCCCAGAGGGTAGGAAGCGGACCACCATAATACATGCCTTCCTTATAAGGATAATGCATCGATAGTTATGAGCCCAGGACGGTGCGTATCTATCGGGTTCCTTCAGGCGAATTTGACAAGGACCGGCGTATAACGCCCATGGGTCCTCTTAAGCCAAAACACCAGAACCAATACCACCAATCCCTTAGCGGGCAGAACGTGGTCGCCTATCTAACTTGAAGACCTCCCTAAAGACTTTTACTGTACGAGACCCCTGATCAGTAGGTCCTAGTCAGAATTGCCCCCCTGAGTATTTAAACGGAATTACGGCTGAAAAGAAGAGAAAAGTGATTAGAGTCACAAAGACCACGCAAGTTAAAAATAAGAAGAATTTATTGAACAGGCAGGTAGGTCAGTAGCTTCAAATTAACAATCAATTAGAAAAGATAGAAAGTTTTAAAACATAAATAAAGAGTAAAAATTCTTACCCAGCCTGTTTAGCTACACACAAAACACAGAGTATGCGCAGTGTGGGAAGTCGATTACGATCTTCCTTGTATAGCTATATACACAGAGCAGAGTATGTGCGCTGTGGGAAGTCGATTACGATCTTCCATTGCTATCTATACACAGAGCACAGAGTATGTGCACTGTGGGAAGTCAGTTACGATCTTCCATGTCTGTCTATGCACAGAGCACACAATATGTGCACGGCGGGAAGTCGGTTACGATCTTCCCCGATTGCTTTGTCTCCCTTCCTTTTAGGCCAAATCCCGCGTTTGATCGCGGCGGCATTGCCATAAATTCACCTGTCCGAATAGAATTTGGAATTCCGGCCCCCACCATTTGGAGGCGGTTGTAAAAACAATCAGTGAGGAAATTGGGAAAAGGAGAGGATTACCAGAGAGGACATTCCATTGTGCCAATTTTTCCCTGAGTTTCTGAAACTATGTTTTATTAAATTTTATTTGGTATGAAACATATTCCATTCAATTTCTTAAATTTCACTGAATATGTACATACCAAACATGTCCAGAGGATGTAGTATTATGGTGCAGTTGTCATGAAAATACCCTTTTGGTGTACCATTTTACATGTAATCCATGTTATTATTACATAAGTTATAATATAGTAATACAAGGAACACATATGCATGGTTTGTATGATTTTCCAGAGTTTGTAAATATGATGAATAGATGGTATATAGTCCAGTTCCAGAAAAGAAATAGAAAGGGTAATGACAGAGGGGACCACAGAGGGGCACTGTGTTACTGTCAAGCACAGTTGCCCCACCATTTGGCCAGAGGTCTGATGATCTTTTTCCCCTTAATGGCCCCAACACACACACCCCCACAACCCTAGACAAAGAGACTAGGTCCCCTTATCTCAGTCGTGTCCAGATGGTAGCATTCCAGAGAGTCAAAGGCCAGCTCAACCGAAGGAAGTCCGAGCAACTTATTATTTTATTACATGGCTCTGGGTTTTTTGAAGTCCAGGATGAGACTCAGCCGGCAGGCTCGTCCAAATGCCAGCCTTTCCCGGTTCCCAGTTTGACTCCCCTCTTACAATTTCATTACTCCAACACAGCGACAAGCTATGTTGCAGTAATACTGCACAGTGTCATGCTATCATTGAACAATGATTGACATGAACAACATTGAACAGTTTTGTCTGAAGGAAACCAACACAGCTCACACTAATGTCTACTATTAATGTTATAGATAGACATTAACCCTCCTGTTATGTTGCGGGTCAAATTGACCCTTTTTAAAGTTTGAAAATCTAGGAAAAATACTTAAAAGTATTTTTTCAGTATGAAACTTCTACTGGCCTTAATTAGTGTAATCAACATTTGAAATGAAACCCCCCCTGCATGTTTATATCACAGAGATACTGTTCGGGTCCATTTGACCCAACAGTGAAAGTGGAGGCTAAAAGGGGTCAGAAGTGTCAAATTTAGACCATTTCTTTCTTTGCAGATGTGAAACATAAGGTATTTTCTACTCCCTCCCACCATATCACCCCAATCACACACACACACACACACCCGCATGCACACACGCACACACAGACACACACATACATGTTTGTATTGCTATACTTGTGAGGACTTCCCATTGACTTACATTCATTCCGTAACCTCTAACCCTAACCCTAACCCCAACCAATACATGCCTAACCCTAAGTCCTAACCCTAAAACAGCCTCTTGAACTTGTGGGGACCAGCAAAAGGTCCCCACCTTGCGTAATTTTCCTCATCCTTCTATCCTTGTGGGGACATTTGGTTCTCACAAAAATAGTAATACATGCCGACACACACACACACACACACACACACACACACACACACACACATTTCACCCCAATCTAACACACACAAATACACACATACATACAAACACTCTTTCTCCTTATTATCCATTATCCCTACCTCACCTGTAAAGTGCGAGAAAGTGCAGATATGCCGAACTGTTGGTGATCAAGTATAGGGCCCTTCAATTGTCCAAGTTCGTCTTCACAGACACCACAGCCCTAGTGTCTCATGAGCACTCTCCATAAAAATGCCGAAATCAACACCAGAGAGGACCAGAAACCAAGCATGATCCTAGATTACAATGCCACCGAAGGGGGGGTGGAACAACTTGGACAAAGTAACGGGGTCCTACAGCACCAAGCGAATAACTGCACGCTGGCCTTTAGGCATTTTTATCACATAATTGATGTATCGGCCTATAATGCGTTCATCATCTGGACGGAGATTTTTGTGTCAAAGCTGTACAAGAGGCGCATCTTCCACGAGAAGCTGGGGAAGGCACTCGTGGTACCGCATATACAATGGAGGCAGCACAAGGACCCCAGCCACTGCAGCCACAGTGAGGGCGATCCAGGAGAGGGCTGCACCAAGTACAGCTATAGTCTCTTTCACAGATTCTATTATTACAGCCTTTTCCGCCATCTGGAGGAAAAAACAAGGTACTGCACCATCAACACTTGCTTTAACTGCAACTCTTCATCCAATGAAAGCTTTGCATTCCAAGAATCCTTCTGATGTATGTCAACCATTTGACGAGTCCAACACTGAGGCAGGCCTCAGAAAATCCAGAGTTATGTCGTGGAATGCATCATAAAAGTTCATACACATCATATACTTCAAACCTCACCAGTCCAGTAGAGCACACACCCAATTATATAGGTTTTGTGCATTTCAACAACTTAACAAGCAAGCATCTGACTGTTCAAGTTATGTACAGTTACACAATTTCTCTGGCTTGCACCCACAAGTCCTCACCTGTTGAAACAATAACCCAAATTCAGCTCTGCTGTACAGGTTCTGCACACTTGGTAGAGAGTGTTAGTTGGTCCTGATGAAAGATTATCAAAATACAGACTCCTCACTGAAGAATTTTTCATGAAGGATGGAAATGGATTCTTATTTCACCTGATATGAACACAGATTTTAACTAGTTGGATAATGACATGGATTCTTATTGTCTAATACTGATATGAATTTCAGCTATTCCAGTACTGGAACTGATTTTTGCTCATCCGGCAGTAATTTCCCCTCATTCGATATGTACATGCATTCTTCTTCATCACCTACTGACCTGGATTCTCACTCGTCTAATAAAGATACAGATAGGGATTCCTGGGTGGCACGGTGGTGCAGTGGGTAGCAACGTCGCCTCACAGCAAGAAAGTCGTTGGCGGCCTGTCCAGGGTGTATTTCTGCTTCTTACCCAATGCATTCTGGGATAGGCTCCAACACCCCCCGCAAACCATTATCTATAAGCGGGTATAGTATAGATAATGGATGGATGGATTGATAGGGATTCCTTCTCATCCAGGCCTCATCCATGGACTCATCGGATGCTGCACTCCGTTGAGCATGAAATGGATAAGAGAGAAAATGTAGAGGAAGTGACATCACAAATCACATGACCCAGTATTATACAAAGTAATACTAGAACACAACTAGAATACAATTAGAATACCCATTTTTGTGAGGTACAAAATACAGATTCTCATATCCAACACCACACAAATCACCACTACTTCACTACTGTATCTTCTTTCTTCTGTTTATCTTTATTTTCTCATTCTTTCCTGCGGGATGTTGCAGCACACCGTTATCAGTTTCATGAAAGAGACGGTGAAGCCCCCTTGTGTTTATTTAAATAATAAAATAATAAAGCCTGGATGTTGTTTCTGTACAGATTGGACCATGTAGTCTAATTCCAGCTCCATCTGCTTTATCACTAAGAACTACCTAAAAACAGTAATTACACCCTGATTTTAGACTTTTAATATTTTTGAACATTACACACATATAAAGAATGATAAATTTGGGATTTATTGCATATAACCTATTTTTACAAATATGACTCTATAATTCTCATGTTATGAAACACAGATCCTCATAGGTGTGACCATGCAAAACCCCACTCCTTAATTACCTCATCTTCTTTCATGTGTTATATTCTCATTCCTCTGGCTGCTCAGTCTCTGTTCATCTGAACGACCAAACCTGCAGGTTGGCATTATTCAGCCAAATGGTTTTTAGGGGTGTGTGCCGATTGTCATATATGTCATCAATCAAAACACCACTCCTTTATTGTTTTATGTTCTTTTGTCAGTTAACCGTCATTTTCTAATTCTTACATTGTTTGTTGGCTCTGTGTGTATGTCTGAATTAAACCAGCAGATCTGCATTATTGTGTCAAATGGTCTCATGACGTGTTTGATGTGCTTGAAGACAATACTGGGAGGTACAGTATGTGCAATTTTTTTATAAGACGTTTTTGCAGTACAGTATAAAACAGAACAGCAGCAGCCAATTTCGCAGTGTTATTGATCAAACTGAGGAGGTGAAGCACCTGGGTAGCCTACTGAAGAATCTAATACCTGATTGGTGAGAAGAAGCTGCAGGTACAGAGCTGAAGGACCAGTAAGTGTTCAAATACAATCTTATTATTCTCTGAAAGTACACATCTGGTTCTGTGGTACAGTGCAGATTTGCACTGATATTTTCCCAATGTTTCTTGTCTTGATAATATTTGTAGAAGCCAGACATGGGGGAAAATAATTGTTGGAAATATTTTAATCCAGTGACTGACCCACACATAACAACTGACAATGTTGGTCAGTTTTATGTCAAGTCAGAAATTCTCAATGCTAAAGAATTTGTGGAAAAAAAGAAATTTTTTTTTGATATATGATTTCAAAATATACAAATGACACCTAACAGTTATTTTACTCTTTGAAGAGTACAGTTTTAGGAATGTTTATTTTTTTCAAAATTCTAAGTCAGTGGCCTAGAATCGCATTGCTTTCAATAAGCAGGAAGGAATGCTACATCAGCATTTTATGCGTGTGTGTGAGTGTGTGTGGGAGAGAGAGAGAGAGAGTTTTTCCACCAGCGGCGCATGACTTTTGCTTGGGTTCTCTGGTTTACAATGCAACTCAATGTTGCATGGGCACACACAGGCACAAACAGGCGAGCACGCACACTGCTGATTGTTGGAATGTTTCTACAACCTGATTCGCATTTCAGCTGATTCACCGAAGTTGGTGCCGACATCTCGTTCACGCATACCATAAAGTCAGTCATCCATCACTCATATTTGTTTACCAGTTGCTACAAATGTGTGGGAAAACAATCGACAACACAATAGACTCCCATAACGCCTCCTGAAATAACTAACAAAAACTTTTAAGACGTTACATCACAAGATCACTTAAAAGTGAAAGTAAATGAGCGCAACCATTTAGCGCCAGAAATTCGATATGGCTCTGTGCTGCTGGTGCCTCAGTACAGCACGGGAAATGTTGTATATAGGCTAATATTGTATGTTAGGTCTTGAACATAAATTTATGTAAAAGGTTATGTAAAAAGTACATAACCTTTTGCGAAATGGGCTGCAGATACGTATACAGTACTGCTTGACGTTGAATTTGAGTGAATTCAAGAACATTAATAGTCGTGGTCATTGAATGAAATTTGTCTCAAATCAATGAAAAGTCATCATTCACAGTCTGGTCCACATTGACTGTTGTTGTGTGTACTGTGTAACAAGCATTGAAGTAGTGACTGCGGTACTGAGAAATGCTTCTAACCAATCGCAATAGTACATATTTAATAGTATATCCAATAATATATGATTTTGAAACAACATAATTAATTAATATTAATCAATATTATCCACTGTTCCTAATTATTAATATTGTAGTTCAGATGGGAGGGGAAGCAGTAAATCTGACCATGTTGACCTTATTTGGGAGACCAGCAAACATAATGAATGATGATTGGCTGAGCTGAATGCAAATACAGAATGATGTAACATGACTGTTATAAATGCCCAGAGGGACTGTACCCCTCTGTGGAATTTGGACACGCATCTTTGTTGTGTGAACTGATTCCCCTTCTGTGGAATAAAGAATACTGATTATTTACAGTTCCTGCCTCAAAACATTTTCTCCCAACTCCTGGAGTCTTACAAAAAACAATACTGAGGAGAATCAATTGTGCAAAAAATTATTTGTCTGATTTCTTAATTATTATTTGGCTTAAATTTCTGTACAAATTTATTCATAAAGTGATGATTTTAAAAACTCACAAATTCATGAAGTAACAAAAAAACTCTCGTCATTTTTATAATTTCCTAACTAGTCATTGATTACACATGAAAATTCTCATCATTGGAAACATACACAGTGGAGGGCATGTTGTTGTTAATGAATGAATTGATTACTTCTACATGCATACACTGCTCATTCAACACCCCTCATACCCCCTCCCATGACCTGGTTCCCCCACTTAGCCACCACTTCTGGATGACAAATGGGAACCCCCCCCCCCCCCCCCCCACACACACACACATACCCACCATTTGTGCATTGTGTAATATGCAGGGGGACTGATAGCAAATACGTCTTTATAGCCCTGATTAAATGAGAGCAAAAGCATGAGCAAACTGTATGTGTGTGTGGGTATATATATATATATATATATATATATATATATATATATATATATATATATATATATATATATATGTATATATACACTCACCGGCCACCTCATTAGGTACACCTGTTCAACTGCAAACTGCACCCATTAACGCTAATATCTAATCAGCCAATCACGTGGTAGCAACTCAATGCATTTAAGCATGTAGACATGGTCCAGACGATCTGCTGAAGTTCAAACCAAGCATCAGAATGGGGAAGAAAGGTGACTAAAGTGACTTTGAACGAGGCATGGTTGTTGTTGTCAGACGGGCTGGTTTGAGTATTTCAGAAACTGCTGATCTACTGGGATTTTCACGCGCAACCATCTCTAGGGTTTACAGAGAATGGTCCGAAAAAGAGAAAATATCCAGTGAGCGGCAGTTCTCTGGGCGAAAACGCCTTGTTGATGGCAGAGGTCAGAGGAAAATGGCCAGACTGGTTCGACCTGATAGAAAGGCAACAGTAACTCAAATAACCACTCGTTACAACTGAGGTATGCAGAAGAGCACCTCTAAATGCACACCACGTCAAAACTTGAAGCAGATGGGCTACAGCAGCAGAAGACCACACCAGGTGCCACTCCTGTCACCTAAAGAAGTGGCCGATGAGTGTATATATGTGTATATATATATATATATATATATATATTGTGGCGCCCCGATCCCTTATCGGTGCTCCCCACGAGACCACCAGGACGGCCGAGCCCATCGACCCCGGCGGCCGCTAGGAAAAGTGGTGAGTGGGCGTTACCTACCCAGTCACAGTCTAGAGACCTTCAGGACCCTGGACAGCACCAGACAGACCCACTAAGGAGACACCAGGCAGCACCATGGACAGGGCTGCAGTAGAGGGAAGGTAGGTGGAATTTTCCACTCTGCTACGCACCTGAAGCTGCTTGCCCTGACGAGCAGGCAGGCTTTTTAAGACCAGCACAACCACGGGGATAGCAGAGTTGCTGGGGATGCTGGAGCAGCCACGCCGGGCGACTCTCCTGGAAGAGACTGGACACGGACGTGGGCCAACCCTCTTGGAAAACCTAGGACTAATTGTGACAATCAGAGAAGGGTAAAGTATATAAAATAAGAGTACTTCCTGTAGACTGTGTGGCCGGGCCCTACGACAGGAGCAGCTCAGAACTGGGACTGGAAAAGAGTGGAGAGCTACCGCATTGGGAGGGAGGCCTGCTCCCCTACGCCCCGTGGGGACCGGAGGATCACCAGCCGGCGCCCGGAACACGGAGCCGGACCCGGGTTGGAATGACCACGCCCTGTTCCCCCTACCCCCTAACCCTATCGTTTCTCATTGTTCTCTAGAAGGCCGTGTGAAGACCTGGAGAGAAGCACCAATCCCCCAACCGGGAAGAAGATTTAGTTGTTTTGGCTCCCCCTACCCCTAACCCCACTCGTTATAATAATTAAAGAACTTTTTATTAACCACTACCTCTGTTTCACCGTGCTGGTTCTTCTGGGCAGCCGTCACTCAACGCCCCGTTGGCTGAGAGAGGTCACACATGGTGGAGAATGCAGGCATGCTAAATCCACACTACGGGTCGACGGAACCAGGTAGAAATCAGCTCTAAAAAAAAATAAAAAATAAAAATGGAGGAGGCTATCAAAGCTGTGCTGCAGACACAGAAGACACTGGAAGCGGCCATGGCGGCCCTGGCCAACCGCACGTCAGAGAACCAACTGAAGCCACGGGACGTGCTGACAAAAATGACTCCCGAGGATGACGTAGAAGCCTACCTCGAGTTGTTTGAACGCACCGCCCACCGAGAAGGATGGGCCCGGGGAGACTGGGGGGGCATCTTGGCACCGTTTCTGATCGGGGAGGCCCAGAAAGCCTGCCGGGACCTGACCGATGCAGAGGCAGCCAACTACAGCCACCTCAAAGCAGCCATCCTGGCTCAGTATGGCTATAGCTTGCCAGCCAAAGCCCAGCGGTTCCACCAGTGGGCCTACAGCCCCAGCCAGCCAGCGAGAGCCCAAGTGGCAGCCCTGAGCCGCATCACCCGGAGCTGGCTGGTGGAAGGAGATGGTCCCCCCCTATTGGATCGAGTGGTGCTGGACCGGTGCATCCGGGCCCTGCCCCCTGACGCGAAGAGGTATGTTGCCCAACAGGGCCCCCGAACACTAGAGTTGTTAATTGCCCTGTTGGAAAATCACCAGGTCACGCAGGAGATGCTGCGGACCAGCCGACCCGACACGGTAAGAGGGACAACCGGGGGATCCAGGCTGGAGAAAGGCCCCGCCCGGAGAATGGCTGAACCCCTGGAGCCGCGACCGCCCGGGCGCCCTACAGCGCCCCCTAGGGGAACCCCGGAAAGACGCAGGTGCTACGCCTGTGGAAGAGAAGGTCACCTTGCCCGGGATTGCCCCGACCGGGATGAACCCATGCCCACCGCCGATACGTCAGAGCACCCGGTGTTCCCATGCCGGTACATCACCACCTGCTGGGCACATGAGGGAGCCAGAGCCCCAACATTTCCGGTAACAATCGGCGGACGGGGTACCGAGGCCCTACTTGACTCAGGCAGTATGGTGACCCTCATCCGGCCGGAGTTTGCGGGGGGCTCCCGAGGTAAGGCAATTGCCGTGGCCTGCATTCACGGGGACACTAAGCAGTATTTCACGGCTGACATTGTGATGACCACCCCCCGCGGCTCGGTGGCCATCCGGGCAGGAGTCGTCGAGAACCTGCCCGTCCCTGTACTGGTGGGCCGGGACTGTGCTGTGTTTGATAGGTACTGGAAGGAGTCTCCGGCGAACCTCGAACCAGAGGGCAGGCGCAGACCCCAGAAGAGGCGGCCCCAGCGCACCGAAGGGGGTGCTCGACCGGCCTGGGCGGGCCTCTCGGGGGAAAACCAGGCAGACCCGACGGATGCTGCAGGTGAGGGGAGGCCGCGAACCCCCAGTACTAAGGAGACCACCGCCACCGCATCAGAGGCCGTAGCCGAGAACCCCGTTGGCCTGGAGGAGGTGGGCTCGGAAGAGACCTTCACTGAGTTTGCACCACAGCCGGGGAGCCAGACCGGGGAACCGGGTCGCTTTGGAACCGCGCAGCTGCAGGACCCCAACTTGACACAGGCCTGGAGGGATGTCCAGGAGATCGATGGGAAGTTACTACCAGGGGTAAGTGAAACAACCATCCCATATTTTAGGAGCGAGCAGGGGTTGTTATATAGAGTGTCCCAGGTCAAGGAAGAGGTCGTTAACCAGTTGTTAGTCCCCAAGACTTACATTTCAAAGGTCCTGTACCTCGCCCACACCCACCTCCTGGGGGCCCACTTGGGAGCTGAGAAGACGTATGAGCGCATAATCGCACGGTTCTACTGGCCTGGAGTGAAGAAGGCCGTCGAGGAGTACTGTCGCCACTGTGCTGAGTGCCAGCTCCATAGCCCCAAGGTGAGGTATAAAAATCCCCTGATCCCTCTGCCCATCATAGAGGTTCCCTTCCACCGCATCGCCATGGACATCGTGGGCCCCCTTCCAAGGTCCAGCCGAGGTCACAGATATATTCTGGTAATCATGGACTACGCTACTCGGTTTCCAGAAGCCATTCCATTACGGACGGCCACTGGGAGGGCGGTGGCCAGGGAGCTGTTCCTGCTGTTCAGCCGGGTGGGTATCGCGTCGGAGGTACTCACAGACCAGGGGTCCTGCTTTATGTCCACCGTATTGAAGGCGATGTGCCACCTGCTGAAGGTGAAGCAGGTAAGGACCTCAGTCTATCACCCGCAGACCGACGGGCTGGTCGAGCGGTTTAACCACACCTTGAAACAGATGATGAGAAAGATGATCGAAATAGACGGTAAAGACTGGGACCAACTGTTACCATACCTCATGTTTGCCATTCGTGAAGTACCTCAGGCGTCTACAGGGTTTTCACCGTTTGAGCTGCTGTATGGGCGGCGGCCCCGAGGACTGTTGGACCTGGCCAAGGAAACATGGGAGCGCCAACCTTCGCAACATCGCACGGTCATCGAGCACGTGGAGCAGATGCACCAAAGGATGACCCAGATCTGGCCCATGGTCCGGGAAAACATGCAGCAGGCACAGCAGGCCCAGGCCCGGGTATACAATCGCGGAGCACAGGTGAGAGAATTCCAGCCGGGTGATAAAGTGATGGTCTTAGTCCCCACCCACGAGTGTAAGTTTTTGGCTAAATGGCACGGGCCATACGAGGTGGTTGAGAAGACCGGGCCCGTTAACTATAAAGTCAGCCAACCGGGACGCCGTCGTCACACCCAAATATATCACATAAACTTGTTAAAACGTTGGTATGAAGCTGAACGACCGCCGGCGCAGGCCCTCTCTGCTCACGCCTCCCCACAGGGCACCCCCGAGGTAACGATGGGAAAGCAGCTGACGGGCCACCAGATCCAAGATCTCCGAGAACTCCTGGAACGGAATCGGGATGTGTTTTCGAAGCTCCCAGGCCGGACCTCCATCATAGCCCACCACATCGCCACAGAACCCGGGAAGAAGGTGAGGCTGAGGCCGTACCGGATCCCCGAGGCCCAGCGGGATACCATCCGGGAAGAGGTCAGGCAGATGTTAGAGATGGGGATCATTGAACAGTCCCGCAGTTCGTGGAGCAGCCCCATAGTCATTGTACCCAAACCCGATGGGAGCCTGCGGTTTTGCAATGACTTTAGGAAGCTAAATGAAATCTCACGTTTTGATGCTTACCCCATGCCCAGGGTAGATGAACTGATCGAGAGGCTGGGACCGGCTCGGTTCCTCAGCACGTTGGACCTCACCCGGGGGTATTGGCAGGTTCCCCTTACCCCCCAGGCCAAGGAGAAGACGGCCTTCGTGACGCCGGATGGCCTCTTCCAATACCGGGTCCTACCGTTTGGGATCCACGGAGCCCCGGCTACCTTCCAGCGGCTCATGGATCAGGTCCTCCGGCCTCATCAGGAGTATGCGGCGGCATACCTGGACGACATCGTGGTCCACAGTGCGGATTGGAAAACCCACTTGAACAGGCTAGAGGCGGTGCTGGGGGCCCTCCGGGAGGCAGGCCTGACGGCCAACGCAACCAAATGCCGCTTGGGTTTGGAGGAGGCGGATTACTTAGGCCACACCGTCGGAAGAGGATGTGTGAAACCCCAATCCACCAAGGTGGAAGCCATCGCAACGTGGCCCAAGCCCCAGACGAAAAAACAGGTGAGAACCTTCCTGGGCCTAGTAGGGTATTACCGTCAGTTTATTCCCAATTTTGCCGCCATAGCAGCCCCCCTGCATGACTTGACCTCCAAGAGTCGAAGCAACCGAGTCGGCTGGACGGAAGAAGCGGACGGCGCCTTCGAAACCCTGAGACAAGCCCTCTGCAGCGAACCTGTGCTGGTGACCCCGGTCTTCGATCAGACCTTCGTACTCCAAACGGACGCTTCCACGGTGGGGATAGGAGCCGTTCTCTCACAGATCCGGGAGGGGGCCGAGCATCCGGTAACGTACATCAGCCGTAAACTCTTAAAGCACGAGCGTAACTATGCCACAGTTGAAAAAGAATGTTTAGCGGTCAAATGGGCAATGGACAAGTTGCGATACTATTTACTAGGGAGGGAGTTTGTACTGATCACTGACCATGCCCCACTCAAATGGATGGCAGTGAATAAAGATAACAATGCCCGTGTTACTAGGTGGTTTCTGGGGCTACAGTCTTTTCGCTTCAGGGTGGAACATCGAGCCGGGAAGCTCCACGGGAATGCTGACGCCATGTCCAGACGGGAGGAATGCCTATGGGCAGACGCTCCAGGTAACGGCATGGAGCTGAGGGAAGGGGTATGTGGCGCCCCGATCCCTTATCGGTGCTCCCCACGAGACCACCAGGACGGCCGAGCCCATCGACCCCGGCGGCCGCTAGGAAAAGTGGTGAGTGGGCGTTACCTACCCAGTCACAGTCTAGAGACCTTCAGGACCCTGGACAGCACCAGACAGACCCACTAAGGAGACACCAGGCAGCACCATGGACAGGGCTGCAGTAGAGGGAAGGTAGGTGGAATTTTCCACTCTGCTGCGCACCTGAAGCTGCTTGCCCTGACGAGCAGGCAGGCTTTTTAAGACCAGCACAACCACGGGGATAGCAGAGTTGCTGGGGATGCCGGAGCAGCCACGCCGGGCGACTCTCCTGGAAGAGACTGGACACGGACGTGGGCCAACCCTCTTGGAAAACCTAGGACTAATTGTGACAATCAGAGAAGGGTAAAGTATATAAAATAAGAGTACTTCCTGTAGACTGTGTGGCCGGGCCCTACGACAGGAGCAGCTCAGAACTGGGACTGGAAAAGAGTGGAGAGCTACCGCATTGGGAGGGAGGCCTGCTCCCCTACGCCCCGTGGGGACCGGAGGATCACCAGCCGGCGCCCGGAACACGGAGCCGGACCCGGGTCGGACTGACCACGCCCTGTTCCCCCTACCCCCTAACCCTATCGTTTCTCATTGTTCTCTAGAAGGCCGTGTGAAGACCTGGAGAGAAGCACCAATCCCCCAACCGGGAAGAAGATTTAGTTGTTTTGGCTCCCCCTACCCCTAACCCCACTCGTTATAATAATTAAAGAACTTTTTATTAACCACTACCTCTGTTTCACCGTGCTGGTTCTTCTGGGCAGCCGTCACTCAACGCCCCGTTGGCTGAGAGAGGTCACAATATATATATATATATATATATATATATATTGTGACAGACAGCGGGGAGAGGTGCAGGGATTGGTGGTGGAGGACAGATACCTGGCAGCACGTTGGCTCCATCCCCGGACCAAAGAAGGAGGTTCAGCAATAATTAGATGCACCGGCTGGTCATTATGCACTCAAGACTCAGGAATAAAGGGAGAGGTGAAACATGAGGAAATCGCAAAGTACCGTGAGGGAAACGTGTTTGGTGAGGAGAGAGAGTTGTAAGAAAATAATCGTTTGAATTACTGTTGTGACCTGTACTGCCTGACTACCCGCTTGTGCATCAACTCGTTTTGTTTGAGAACCCTGGAATACGGACACGGATATGAATACAGATTGTGGAACTGGACTGGTTGCCTGATTTCCCCCCTTTTTCCCCTTTGTGAGTTTCCCCCAATAAACTTTCCTTGTTTAATTGTACTTCGTTTGTGTGTTTTAGTTATTCAACTTGTGACGTGGAAACCCCACACCCCTGGTTCTGCTACAATATATATATATATATATTGATTACTGTTCTCATTTAGAAAGATGTTAAGTTGATTAAAGACTACCTTTTCAAGTATCTTTCTCGATAGGTTGGATATAGGTCTGTAGTTACTTAAGACACTTGAATCTAAATTTGATTTCTTCAATAGGGGTTTCACAGCCGCAGTTTTGAAAGCGTTGGGAAAGATTCCAGTCTCCAGAGATGGTTTAATTATCTTTAGAGCAGGTGTGGAGACACTCTTAAAAACATTTTTAAAGAATGCAGTAGGAACAGGGTCAAGATGACATGTTGAAGGTTGCTCTGCGCTACAATCTTACAGAGCTCTGCCTCAGAAATGCTTGTAAAGCTATTCATCATGGCTGGCTTGTTACAGGGCAGATCATCTAAGTTACCAGTGTGTCTAACAATACCAGCTCTAATGGTTGTTATTTTATTATTTAAAAAATGTTCAAATCCCTCACACTTTGAGGCAGAAGCTTGGTTAAGAAGATCAGAGGCTGGCATGGGATTTAGTAATCAATCAATAGTTGAAAACAGTACTCTAGAGTTGCTGCCATTCTCTGCAATGATCCGTGAAAAGTGGGCTCTTCTTTCAGTACATATGCCATTATTAAAGGTAGTAATGCATTCCTTAAGAATGCTCCAATGAACCTCTAGTCTGGTTGTTCTCCATTTTCTTTTGGCTCTTCTACATAATCGCTTAAGCTCACGGATCGTGCTATTTATCCATGGTGCCGCTTTATCACAAAGCTTCTTTTTAACCTCAACTGGAGCGACTTTGTTCAACATGTTACCTAACTTGCTATTAAAGGCATCAACTATCTAATTTATCGAACAGTTATCAGTACAGACATCCAAGGATTTTGAACAATATGGCACCAGAAATTCAGCGTTGGCGCTGTGCTGCTGGTGCCTTTATGTTGGGGAAACACTGTACATAAGCTATATATTGTATGTTAGATTTGGAGCTTAAATTTAATGGTTTTGAAAAGATCACGCAAATGTTTTTTGTGAAATGGTCTGCATATATACATACTGTAATACAATTCTGTTTGAGGTTCAATTTGAATTAAATTGAAAGTGGTCATTGAATGAATTTTATGTCAAATCAATGAAAAATCATTCACAGTCTGGTCCACATAGACTGTTTATGTGCAAACTGTGGAAAGAGTTTTGAAGAAGTGAATGCAGTATTAAGAAATGCTTGTAACCAATTGTAATAGTACATAGTTAACAGTATATACTGTAGTATATCATTTTGAAACAAATATCTGAACTGCAATAGAGAGTGATACGCATTCTTCCTGTTGCTATTATAGTCAGTTATAGTATGCATTTTCTGCCTGGGCTGTTTCTTCCATATGAATGTGTATTAAATTAGTAGAGTTCTGTATCTAGTGTTGGGCAGAGCTTATATCTTAACTAGCCTACGGTTTCCAGTACCATGTGTGTAGTTTCTATGTCTAAAATCAAGTAGCTACAATTGTAGGCTAGCTGTATTGGCATAAAAGCAAAATTGTTAGACCAGCATCATCTGTGGACAAAGAAAATTCCAGTTTAGATTTAAAACACCACCGGATATTGAAAGCAAAACCTAAAATGGACCATATCATGTCACCACCACGATTTCCCTATGGCAATTTCATTGGCAAAGGTTGTTACTCTCATAAATATAATCCAAATTGAATAGAACAAACCTGTATTGGCATAAAAGTGAAATCATTACACCAGTATCATATCTGGACCAAATCCCAGCTTTTAGATTCACACCATTATTAGGAGGATATTTAAAGCAAAATCCCCTGCTTAAAATGAACCCGATTTATCATGTCACCACAACTGCTTTGCCCCATATAAAATCCAAGTTATTGTGTTGCTATCACGTCATATTTTACATTTATCAACAAGATAAGAATAATGATAATAAAAACTCAAACCAACTGTTTGTTTTTAATGCATTTTATGTTCAATTTGCATAAATCTGTTTGTTATATCGATTCACAGAAACTCTAGTACTGCTACCCTGTCCCTTCAAATGACAGAAAAAATGGTTCTGACTGCTGGAACAATATGACAGTTCTCATTGGTTGAATGCAATCAAGCTACGGTGGCCCTTTCAGCACCAACCATTTGACTCAAAACCAAGACTATTTTCTCAATGCATGTAATATGAAAAATAGCTGAACATATATTTTCACGCTCAGAATTCTAAAACATGCCCCCTTTTAACTTTTAATGCCCTCCTTTCAATTACTTTTTCTCTCAACGCCCCCCCGTCATGGTTCTGTGTTTCCGTCTCTGTCTTTCCTTGTTGGGCCGCCAGATGGCGGCACTTCTGTTTTGTGTCCTGCTTGTACCCTGTTTAATTGTATTATTGTTTTCAATTGTTCAATTATTGTTTTTTGGTTGTCTTGTTTTCCATTCCCTCTCTGTGGCCTGATTGTGCATTGTGCCCTGCTGTGTCTCGTCAGTGTCTTGTCTATTTAAGTCTTCTTCTTCCCTGACTTCACGTGTGTCTTGCCTAAGAGTTTGCCTGCCCCATCCTGTGAACGCCCCCTATGGGGCCGGTAACGCCCCTGTTGAGAAACCCTATCTTAATTGGTGGTGGGTGAGGTGAATTCCCACTCATCACTGTAAAGCATTTTGAGCATTTGGAAAAGTCCTATATAAATGCATTCATTCATTAATCAATAAACCAGCTCTAACATTCTCTGGGTGGTCAAAAGAAATGCGACTCCACGTTGAGACATGAATCAGTAGAAAAATGTTTCTTATTGGTCCAAAAGGAAGTCACATGCTTATTTGAATCGCCTTAGACTTGTTTTTTTACGTTTGGTGAAATCTGCCGGCCACTACAGGTATACTCACAACGGTGCAGATGAGTATAATTACATTACTTCAACACAGCGACAAGTTAGTTGCTGTATCTAAAAATCATCATTGGGAACATATACAGTGAGGGGAATATGGGAAACAAATAGATTTTGTTGTTAATGAATGAATCTCAGAATTGATTACTTCTACATGCTCACACGTGCTCATTCAACACCCCTCATACCCACTCCCATGACCTGGTTCCCCCACTTAGCCACCACTTCCGGATGAGACATAGAAACCACCTGTTAGCTCTGTTCTGTCTTACTTCAAAAATATATTGCCAAATATAATGTTGATATGTATTTCAATAATATATTTCTTAACCCCCCCTCAACATTTGTGTATTGTGTAATATGCAGGAGGGTCAATGGCAGATATTTCTTTATAGACTTGATTAAATGAAAGCGAAAGCATGATTAAACACTGTGTGTGTGTGTGTGTGTGTGTGTGTGTACATAAATATAAAGCTCGCATGCACATTGAACCTTGGAAATTTGGAAATTTTACAAAAATAATTTTCCCCCCACATGTATACATACACAGCTTTTTTCTCAGACAAACAAAACCTACTCACAACACAATTGTGCAGTGGTGATGGGGTTGCACCCCATCTCTTCTGTCATCATTCAGTGTTGACACCTGGGCTACATGTCTGTTGCAAAACCTTTAACATACCATCTAGCTGGTTCTATATTCATTGGTGTGATAACTAATGATCTATTTGCAGATGTTTTTGACTCTGCCCAGTGAGTTTGCCTTCCTCATTCATTGATCCATTACGTTGCCTGTACATGTACACATATAATAAGGAGATGAAGCTTTGCAAACAGTTTGCAAAGCATCATGGTCCACTTCCACATTTGTAGTGATCACGGCTGTTTACACAATATTACAGTGCATTGTGGGATATTTTTAGTGCTCTAAAATGTATGCCAAATTTGATTTGACAATTCTGACATTAGATTTCGACGGTGCCTTATCTTCACCGTTTCTTTTTCCCTGGGTCTCCTGTCCTTCCATTGCCCTGAGCCCGTGGACTGCCCCCTCCCTCGCCCTGAGTTTGCAGACTGCTCCAGCCCTGTCCCACTTCTGGTTCAAGCCCACACCTTGACTCAATGTGGAGCCCCTGATGCATCACCATGCCCTGTTGAACAGCATATTATATATCCCTTCATATGGACTTTCTTCTTCACTAACTAGTTTAGTACCTCAACTGTAACCTTCTCAGCCCATTTGATTATTTGTAATGATAGATCCATTATTACATTTCTGGTACATCCATTTTACCTCTACACCAGGCCAGCCAGTGGAGGATGGGCTCCCCCACTATAGCCAGGTTCCTCCCGAGATTTCTTCCCATCGGGGAGTTTTTTCTCACCATGGTTTGAGTGTTTTTCTGCCCACTGGGGAGTTTTTACCTCACTTGCTTTTTGGGGATTTAGTTCTGGTTTTTGCCCAATTTTCCCGCTGTTAGTCTGTGAAAACTCTGTGTTTTTGTAACAGTTTTCCGTAAAAAGTGCTATACAAATAAAATAGACATGTTGATGAGGCATTGGGACTCCTTTTGGGACTGGGTGACCTGTACAAGCATGACGGGCTGCACCTGAACTGGAGGGGTCCTTCTACACTGGGCCATCTTATCCTTAGGGTAGCACAAGATTATCTAAACTAAAAACCTGGGAAGCAGGCAAGTTTGAGAGTGAAATGGAGGTAAGGAGGTACGGACTGCAAAGATAGAAGCTGTCAAGCTATAATTGTGAGAACACAAAGCAAACCTTTAGTAAAGATGACTTGGGGAAGCGAGGAGTGATGGAACAGGATGTGTTGAAGTAATAGTCTGAAATGACTTTGTTTAAATGCTAGAAATATAAAAAATATTTTTTTGGAGCTGGAGGCTGTAATGATCTTAACAGCATAGAGGTTGTGGAGCCATTTGGGTCAAGTGATCTGTCCGCAGTTAGTTTTGATATATTCCGGCAAATTAAGAGGGCCTCCTCTAAATTCAGTTATAAATTTTAGGTATGACATCTTTAACAAGATGCAAGCAAGTTTAAATAATATAGACTGGGAGCAACTTCTTGATTGAAAGACAGTGAATGAAAAGAGGGGCAGGTTCAAAAGGCTTATTATTGATGCACAAATTAATTCATTCTAAATGTTTAAAAAAAAAAAAAATGTTGACAAAACAGTCTACCTGGTGGACAAATAAAGCTATAAGGGAGAGGGGAAAAAAAGCTATCTTATTGTTCCCTTTCTTTGGGAGCCAGTCGAGGACTGAATTGCACATGTACAAACCAGAAATGTCTTTGGGAGCGCCATTGTACATGAAGTTATTGACTGCCTTACATTTATTAAGCGTTGCAGTTATGGCGACTCTCCCCAATGTTAGCGAACGGATATAATCTTTTAAAATCTTTTTTAAAAATATGACTTCTTCATCTTTAGGAGCAGTTGCTAGATAGAGGAGCTGAGAGATGGTGACTCTGGAGGTGGTTGGCTATTCGATATGAAATTAAAGAACTTGAAATATTGTGTTTTGAAGTTTTATTTTTTTCTAATGAGATGTGTGAACATTTAAAAGTTACACGAGTACTCACTGCGTGGACTAGCTTGCCAGGTCATGCTAAAGTTGATGCAGAAACTCTGGGGCTTTTGAAGGCCAGGCCTTAGAGCGGTTCTAGATGCTGTCTAGTTTGTAGGTAAACTGAGCATTACAGTAGGTACAATTAAAGGTAAGAAAATGGCCAGCAATGTTGTGCTGAATGGCCTGTTCTCGTCATTATGTTATGTTATGTGATTTATCATGCCTGGCCATTGGACTGAAGACAAACACCTTGCCCTGACT
Source organism: Anguilla japonica (assembly GCA_025169545.1). NCBI lineage: Eukaryota > Metazoa > Chordata > Actinopteri > Anguilliformes > Anguillidae > Anguilla > Anguilla japonica. The sequence goes on along the minus strand of CM045890.1, from coordinate 50,035,754 downwards.
GTAAACATCACATCTCATGATGTGATGTTTACAGTCGTGTGAATATGAAAGACTATGGAACGATAGACAGTGCAGTTTACATATGTAAATTGCATTTATTTAGCCACACCACAGCCTACATTGGGCAATCTAACAGGATAATCTGGTGCCAATGTTTTCCACTTTCGTTTTTTCATTTTTGAAAGTTAGATTTTATCTTTTGGATTTTGAACTTCCTCAAAAAAAAAAAGAAAAAAGAAATCATTAAAAAGTAAAACTAAAATGCATATTAACAGATTGTTTTTAAATGTTAATTTCTTCCTTTTAATTATTATTTTCTTTATGCATGACCTGTGACCAGTTTATCAACAGTAGTAAAACAAAAAAAGGTACTGCACATATGAAAAGAATACTGAGAGAATTCATTATGTAAAAGCTAATTTGTGGGTTTCCAAAAATACTGTACAAATGTGTACAGAGATGTTAAAAAACTCTCCTTTTTTATCATAATCCAAGTCATTGATTACACATGAAAAACTAAATATCTGTAATTTATTCAGCCATGGGAATATGGGAGACAAATTAATTTGTTGCTTTTTTGAATGAATCTCAGAATCACTTGACAAAAGCAACACAGCTGACTGTGGGGTCTGAAAGCCTGGATGTTGTTTCTGTACAGATTGGACCATGTAGTCTAATTCCAGCTCCATCTGCTTTATCACTAAGAACTACCTAAAAACAATAATTACATCCTGACTTTAAACTTTTTACATTACATTTTTCACCTCACACACAGAGTAGATTTTTGGAATGTTTTTAAAAAAGATTTTCAGTGTTCTAGAACTCCGTTGCTTTCTATTACTAGTAGAGAGTTTTAGAGTGTTGAAGTGTTAGAATTAGAATGCTCAGTTAACAATTTTTGGTCTACAGGAATGACAAAATACATAAAATGAAAAATAATGGAAATTCCAACAGGATACTATATTTGTGTGTATATATATATATATATATATATATATATATATATATATATATATATATATATATATATATACATTCCTGTATACATTCAGCTGTAAATTATGCTGATACAGTATGGAACACATTTGTTGGCTAAATGGGTTTTTGTCATCAACGGTCCAAGGTATCAAATGAGCCTCAAACCACTATGCTGCTGCCAGATATGCAGTAGGTACTACAAGCATTGTTTCTCATGAATATTTTTCCCATTGAGTTCAACAGGAAAATTAATCAGGAGAAACAATGCATATCTACTGCCTATCTGGCAGCAGCACACTGGTTTGAGGCTCACTTGATACCTTGGACCCTTGATGACTTAGAGGCATTTAGCCAACAAATGTGTTCCATACTGTATCAGCATTATTTACAGCTGAATCTAGTCTCACTCCCCAATTCCCATAGAGATCCATTCAAATGCAAAGAGTTTTTGTATCGCTTGTAGGACAACCTGAAAATAAGATATCCAGACTCTGATGGCCATCACAAAGCCCTGACCTGTATCCCATAGAAAATTTGTGAACTGAACTGAAAAAGTGTGTCTGAGCAAGGTGGCCCACAAACCTGACTGAGCTACACCAGTTCTGTCAGGAGGCAAAAATTCCAGCAAAGTATTGTGAGAAGCCTGTGGAAGGCTACCCCAAAAGTTTGATTCAAGTTAAGCAATTAAAAGGCAATGCCACCAAATACTTACAAAATGTATGTAAACTTTTGACCCACCGAAAATCTGATATAGTACATAAAATATGAAATAAATGTCTCTTAGATATTATTTTGAAATGACCTCTTATGGAAATAAAGTTGATACCCTAATTGACTTGACACAGGAAATGTATGGTAGTATGAAATGTGTGGAATTGTGAAAAATTGAGTTTGATTGTCTTTAGCCTACGTGCATGTAAACTTTCAGCCTGTATATATACATACACACACATATATATATACACAGACACACGTAAATGCATGCCCCCAGAAATACCCCCTGGATTTATTCTAGTAGCCGCACATGGGCTTTACAAGGGTTCTTGAGTTTACACTGCAACTCAGTGTTGCACGTGCGCACACACAAGCACACGCGCATGGCTAATTCTTGGAACTTTACTTCAGTTGATTGGCGCTTTGGCTGATTCACCAACTTCGGCGCCAACATTATGTTCACACATACCATAATGTCAGTCATCCATCACTCGTACGTGTTTACCAATTGATACAGCTAAATGGGGTAGCGAACAACACAAGACATAATGCCTCCTGAAACAATGAACAACTAATAAAGATGTTGCATTTTACAAGATGACTTAAAAGCGAAAGTAAATGAGTAAAATGCTTTCCAACAGTTTTCATTATGGATATGAATAATATACCACCAGAAATTCTGCATTGATGCTGTGCTGCTGGTGCCTGTATACAGTATATATATATATATATATATATATATATATATATATATATATATATATATATATATATATATAGTAGCGGTCTCCCGGACGCCGCTACTACTAATTTTAGTTGCGGTACTTTAATCTAAGTCTGACAAAAGACTTTAGTTGTTGAGTTTGGGTTTTTGGGTTTTGTGTCTAATTTTTGTTAAATAAAAGGCCCTGTTGGGCTATTTTTCCCCAAACCTCCGGTCTGTGTATTTCTGTGCCGCCCCGCCTGCACCGTCACGCCCAGTGCGGTGCCACTATATATATATATATATATATATACTAAAGTCTTTTGTCAGACTTAGATTAAAGTACCGCAACTAAAATTAGTAGTAGCGGCGTCCGGGAGACCGCTGAGGGGATCCCTCTTCAACGCAGGGAGAGGGATGTAGTCCTGAGTCTTCACCGGATTCTGAAAAATGGTGAAATAGTTAGAAACAGTTTTTACCAGCTCTCCTGCTGCCCAAAACCCCTCTTTTCAAGGGAGACAAAAGGCCTCCTTTTATGCTCCCAGCCAATTCCCTGGAGTGGCGGAAGCTGTGTTGCCTTATTGCTGACAGGTGTGTTGAGTGCAAAGCAGGGAGTTGGGGAATTTCCACTCTGCCGCTCTCCAGGGTCCTGTGGCTGGGCTTCACAGTGTGGCGCTGTCCCGGGTCCTGAAGAGCTGGCCTGGTGGTAGGTTTTAGCTGATGCCCATCAGGCTGGGAGGGGCCCTGTGGGGGCATGCCCTGATCCACGCCACATCCCTCCCCCCTAAGCGAACCGCCACCAGTGCTGGCTGCGGCCGCCCAGAGCGCGTGCAGGCGGGACAGGGCGTCAGCGTTCCCATGGAGCCTTCCAGGACGGTGGACCACCTCAAAGTTGAAGGGCTGGAGTGCTAGGAACCAGCGGGTCACCCTGGCATTGGTGTTCTTCTCCCGGGCCATCCACTGGAGGGGCGCGTGATCTGTAACCAGAGTAAACTTCCGCCCGAGCAGGTAGTACTGGAGTGCGGAGAGGGCCCATTTAATGGCAAGGGCCTTGCGCTCAACAGCAGCATACCGGGATTCACTCGGGCGGAGCTTACGGCTCAGAAATAACACGGGGTGCTCCTCATCGCCGTGTACCTGGGACAGAACCGCGCCCACCCCCGTCTCCGACGCATCCGTTTGGACCAGGAAGGGCCGGTCGAAGTCCGGGGTATGGAGGACCGGGTCCAAGCACAGGGCGGCCTTCAGGTCCTGGAACACCCACAGCAGTTTCTCCGGTGACCCTTTTCGGGTGAGGTCGGATAAGGGTGCGGCTGTGGAGGAGAAATGAGGGATAAAACGCCGGTAGTACCCGGCCAACCCCAGGAAGGCACGTGCCTGGGTCTTGGTGGCAGGCCGGGGCCAGTTCTTCACGGCCTGCACCTTCTTATCTTGGGGCTTGAGCAGGCCCCGACCGATGGTGTAGCCCAGATACTGTGCCTCGTTTTGCGCTATGCAGCACTTGGCGGGATTGGCGGTGAGGCCAGCTTGTCGCAGCGCCCCCAAGACAGCCTGGACATGAATCAGATGGTTGGCCCAGGTGCGGGAGTGGATTACCACATCGTCCAAGTAAGCTGCTGTATAGCGCTGGTGTGGCCGGAGTACGATGTCCATCAAGCGCTGGAACGTTGCGGGGGCCCCATGGAGCCCGAACGGCAGGACTCGATACTGGAACTGGCCCACCGGGCTGGTGAAGGCAGTCTTCTCCTTAGCCGACTGGGTGAGGGGGACCTGCCAATAACCTTTGGTTAGGTCCAGGGTTGTAATAAAGCGGGACTCACCCAGTCGCTCAAGTAACTCATCCGCCCGGGGCATGGGGTACGCGTCGAAGTCGGACACAGCATTGAGGCGTCTGAAGTCGTTACAGAAGCGCAGGGAGCCATCGGGTTTAGGCACGAGGACTATGGGGCTTGACCAAGGGCTGCAGGCCTCCTCAATGACCCCCATTGCTCTCATCCTCTCAATCTCCTCCACGACGGCCGCTTTCCGTGCTTCCGGGATCCGATACGGGCGTATGTTCACCACGGTGCGCTCTGGTGTACGGATATGGTGCTCCATTAAGGTGGTACAACCTGGGAGAGGGGAGAACACATCACGGTTTTGGTCAACTAGTTCTCTCACCTCTTGGACCTGGCGGGGGCTCAGGTCAGCACCATATCGCACAGTCTCCCGGGGCGCAGGGGTGGTTTCTTCTGAGGTGAACATCGCCGCCGTTGCTGCTGCAGGACCCTCTACCCACCTCTTGAGCAGATTCACATGATACACCTGCTGCGGTTTCCGATGCCCGGGCTGGTCAACGCGGTAGTTCACTGGTCCCACTCGCTCTTTGATAGTATAGGGTCCCTGCCAGGTGGCAAGAAACTTATTTTCAGGAGTGGGTACGAGCAGAAGGACACGGTCGCCAGGCCGGAACTCTCGGGGTTGAGCGGGCCGGTTATATGTCCGCTGCTGGGCGCGTTGGGCTTCCACCATGTGCTCTCGCACCACTGGCATGACACTTGATATGCGGGTGCGCATCTCCTCCACGTGTTCGACCAGGCTCCGGTGTGGTGATGGCTGTTCCTCCCAAGCTTCTTTGGCGAGGTCCAGGAGTCCCCTCGGCCTCCGCCCGTACAGCAGCTCAAAAGGGGAGAAGCCAGTGGAAGCCTGGGGCACCTCCCGAATAGCAAAGAGCACATACGGCAGGACCCGGTCCCAGTCCTTGCCGTCAGCAGCGACTATCTTCCGGAGCATCCGCTTCAACGTCTGGTTAAACCGCTCGACCAGCCCATCCGTTTGCGGGTGATACACCGACGTACGGAGATGTTGTACTTGCAGCAGGTGGCATACGTCCGCCATTACCTTGGACATAAATGGAGTGCCCTGGTCCGTAAGGATTTCCTTTGGTATGCCGACCCGGCTGACGAGGTGCACCAGCTCGTGAGCAATGGCCTTGGAGGTGGCGACGCGGAGGGGCACGGCTTCTGGATAGCGGATGGCATAGTCCAGGATGACCAAGATGTAGTTGTGTCCCCGGGTTGACTTTGGCAGGGGTCCGACCAGGTCCATGCCGATCCTCTCGAAGGGGGTCTCTATGATGGGGAGAGGGATTAGAGGAGCGGGTGGTGGCCTTACCGGGGAGGTGCGTTGGCACACCTCGCAACTGCGGCAGTAATCCTCCACCGCTCTGCGCATTCCTGGCCAGTGGAAGCGGTCTGCCACACGCTCTAGGGTTTTCTGCATGCCCAGGTGAGCTCCCAGGATGTGGGTATGGGCCAGCTGTAGGACGGTGGCCACATACTGGCGGGGTAGGACCAACAGCTCCCGGACTTCTCCCTGTCTCGTGGTGTGGTAGTACAGCAGTCCCTGTTGTACCGAGAAGTAATTAGCCTCCAGGGGTCCTTCTCCCCTCTTTACCCCTTCAAGGACCCGAACCTGGCTCCAGCAGTGGCGCAACCGGTCATCCTGGACCTGCGCAGTGCCGAACTGTCCTCTACGTTGTACCTGGGGAGGGAGATTGGACACAGTTAAGGGGAGTAAGAGCTCACCTTCCCCATCAGCTTCTTCTGCTGCCTCGCCTACTCCAACCCGTTCCCCGAGCCAGGTGGCATAGGGTTGGCCTGATGAACGGACTCAAGGTTTGGCTCGTTGGGGCCCTGATCCGGTTCCCTTCCTTCGGGCTCTTCTGCCCCCCCTCTGGACGGTTCTGGCGGCCTGGTACAGGGCGTCGAAGCCAGGGTAATTACGGCCAAGTAGTAGAGGGACGGGGAGTTCTGGCACCAGACCAGCCGTGACTGCCCAGCAGCCTCGGTCGCTCTGCACGTCCAAGCTAACTGCCGGAACCTGGTGCACGTCTCCATGGACGCAGGTGAGAGACAGCCTTCCAGAGGACATGGCTTGACTGCTGGAGAGCACTTGGGGTTGGACCAGGGTGACTGCGCTCCTGGAGTCGAGAAGGGCCTCCCAGGGTTGTCCACCAATGGTCACCGGCCAGCGGAAGGGAGGGGTCACCTGGTGGGCTTCCAATTGCTCCGCAGCCAAGCAACTCCGTCCATGGGGCAAGCGAGCTGGAGTGGGGGCCGGGTCAGTGGGCATGGACACATCAGAGGGCGATTTCCTAGAGGTGGGCAGCAGGGTGGGTATTTTCCCTCCCCTTCCAGACTGAAAGGGGACGTGGGGTGTCCACGCATGTCCGCCGTGGTCGCCTGGAGCCCGGGCCTGGGCCGAGTCTGGTGGGGTCGGCTTCCGGTCACCTCCAGTCCGGGGACGGAAGAGGTGGCGCTCGGCCGATCCTGCCTTCAGCATCTCCTGTGTGGCTTCGACCCACTCCACCAGTTCCACCAGCTCCTCCGGGCTCTGTGGCGCATGCTGCCCGGCCAGCTTCTTCGCCTCGTATGGCAACGCCCGGAGGAACCGATCCATGGCAACCCGGTCGAGGATCTGCTCCACAGACAGGCGTTCGGGTTGGAGCCAACGGGTAACCAGCCTCCGGAGTGACGCCATCTGGCTGCGTGCGTTGACCCCCGGTTGGTAGGCCCAGGTGGCGACTTGTTGTCCGGCGGATGTGGGGGATACGCCGGCCCTGGCTAGTATCTCCCTTTTCAGCCTGTGGTAGTCCCGGGCTTCTGCGGCGCCCAGGTCTTGGTACGTTTGTTGGGCCTCACCGGTGAGGAAGGGAGCGAGGGTGTCGGCCATCTCCTGGGGATCCCATAACTCGCGCACGGCCACCCGCTCAAAGGTGTGGAGGTAGGCTTCCACGTCGTCGGCCTCAGTCATTTTTGTCAGGACATCCTTAGCCTTTGTCCTGCTGACCGGGAGCGGCACGCCAGATGCGTCGCGAGCCTGGACCACCTCGGTGAGGCGGACGACCTGTTCAGCCATGACCTGGGCAGCATGTTGTTGTCCCAGGTTAGCCTCCACGAGTGCCCGCAAGAGATCCTCCATATTGCAGCTAAATTGGGGAACACCAGACTAATGAAGGGGGGGAGGAGAAGAACAAACAACAACAAAACAAAAAAACAAAAAAATTTTTTTTTTTTTTTCTCCTACCGTGAGAACGAGTGTAATACTTGAGCTCGAGGTAGTTAGCTGTAGTCTGCTATTACTCCGTGCCTATGCCCGCATTCTCCACCACTGTGGCACCGCACTGGGCGTGACGGTGCAGGCGGGGCGGCACAGAAATACACAGACCGGAGGTTTGGGGAAAAATAGCCCAACAGGGCCTTTTATTTAACAAAAATTAGACACAAAACCCAAAAACCCAAACTCAACAACTAAAGTCTTTTGTCAGACTTAGATTAAAGTACCGCAACTAAAATTAGTAGTAGCGGCGTCCGGGAGACCGCTGAGGGGATCCCTCTTCAACGCAGGGAGAGGGATGTAGTCCTGAGTCTTCACCAGATTCTGAAAAATGGTGAAATAGTTAGAAACAGTTTTTACCAGCTCTCCTGCTGCCCAAAACCCCTCTCCTCAAGGGAGACAAAAGGCCTCCTTTTAAGCTCCCAGCCAATTCCCTGGAGTGGCGGCAGCTGAGTTGCCTTATTGCTGACAGGTGTGTTGAGTGCAAAGCAGGGAGTTGGGGAATTTCCACTCTGCCGCTCTCCAGGGTCCTGTGGCTGGGCTTCACAGTGTGGCGCTGTCCCGGGTCCTGAAGAGCTGGCCTGGTGGTAGGTTTTAGCTGATGCCCATCAGGCTGGGAGGGGCCCTGTGGGGGCATGCCTTGATCCACGCCACAATATATACCCAGTATATTATTGGGTTATAATTAGGAATGAACACACAAGAAGAGGAAGTACGCTTCATCAATCTTTCTTTTACTCAGGAGTGGAGGTTCAACAATGCGTGCACGTAGTGCCAAATAAGATATAGGATCAAGGTGATCACTCAGAAATGCCTATCCATGTTTGGTCAGGAATCAGCACACAAATGCTTCTTATTGGTCCAAATTCAGGAAGTCACATGCTTATCTTAATCATTTGATACTTTCAGGTTCGGTGAACTCTGGTGGTCTCTACAGGTGTACTCACAACTGTGCAGGTGAGTAAAATTACGTTACTCCAGCACATCGACAAGCTAAGTTGCTGTAATACTGCACAGCATCGAGCTATCATTGAACAGTGACTGACATGAACAACATTGAACAGCATTGTCTGAAGGAAACCAACACAGCTCACACTACTTACTACTATTAATGTTATAGATAGACATTAAATCTATACAAACATATTTGATCTATTATTGGTTTGAATTTATGGCACCAAGCACTCAATAAATCAATCATATTTTCACAGAACTGTGAATGAACAGTAGACAAAGGGGATCGTCTGTGTCATAAAGGGTACCAAACACAGACTGCACTAGATGGGCAGTTTATCTGGGATTTCCTGCCTCAATCTGAGTTACTTACACAGTCCTAACATAACATAATGCGCCCCTTTGATAACCGATTCTCTCATAGGGTATAATGGAATTCTACAGTACGTGACATACGGTACACATCTGCATGCACAGCAGTCATGACTGCAGATCTAGGGCTCCTTTTATCCCCTGCAAAACTGAATTACTTAAAGAAAACACTCCAGCTCTCTGTAAATAAACAGGACTATAGCACTGAGAATGCACTTTTACAGGAGACCAGATGCATTGAAAACCCTCAGGTGCCTTTTAATAACATCCCTCATCTTTGTCTTATACAGGCCTGCTGTTTCACACAGGTACATAAGGCAGCACTCACCTGAGGTGAGAGAGTCAGATCTGTAGCAAGGGAACTCTATTATATTGAACGTCTGATCTGAACCAGAGGAACTCTACTGTATGCAACGCCTGAAATAGTGGATCTTCATGAACTGCAGCCATGAACAGAGATAAAGCTCAGATATATCTTATGTCATGGAATGTAAATGACCTTAAAAAACAAAAAACAAACAAAAAAAAAAATGTGGCTGACATCACAGATGTACAGAAAATCTTTCAGGAAGATGACATTGTCTTTCTTCAGGAGACTCACATTGGACCAAAGGACAGAGATGTACTCAAAACGTTAGTAGAATGGAAACCTTTTTTCACAGCGCATGATCCACGAAGTAAAGGAGTTGCCATCCTCATTAAAAAGGACTATGCTCATGAAATTATTGAGTCTGATGAAGATTCATATGGAAGGTACATCATAGTAAAATGTATAATACTAGGCCAGGTTTATACCCTTGTAAATGTGTACAACCATAAATCAGAGAGAGATATTTTGGATGAATTCATACCATACCTTCAGGAGAGTGCTGAAGGAGTGTTGGTGATTGGAGGAGACTTCAACACTACTCTCAACCCGTACTTGGACAGGACACCTACACAAACACAGGACCACCATGCCGCTTCGCGAAGATGTGTTGAGAAATTGACAGCATCCCTCGGACTTGTGGATGTCTGGAGAAGAATCAATCCGACAGTGAAAAAATACACTTACGCTCAAAACAATAGCAAGTCTAGGTTAGATTACATTTTCATGCAGGAAGAGTCCATTTGGCGAGTTAAAACCTGTGAGATCCTTGACACTCCTGAAAAGTACTCAGACCATAAACCTGTCCGTCTCCAGCTTAACTCAAAACCATCCAGCCGTGGTCCCCTTCCAAAAACCAATGAGGAGAAGAAAGAGGGTATTTTGAACAAGAAGGGTGATTCGTCCCTTGGCGATGACCGAATCCTAATTGCTGACATCCCATGGGCTGCACGATCTCTACCTAACTCAAAACCCCCAGGACCTGATGGCATACCAGTCCACTTCTATAAGAGTAACTGTTCCCACCTGCCTTGTTATTTCAATGTCCTGTACAACCAAATGCTTCATAACAAAATGGGTGATGCACCCAATCAGGTGTACTTTAATCACTCAATTGAAAGTTTGGATGACAGGTCCTACTGCTTCTTCAATGTTGACTATTTAATCTTGGCTACAATACTGGCCTGGCACCTGGAGAGACTGTTCAAATTGATGACAGCACAAACTGAAATGAAAAGGAAGAAAATCAAGAGTCTCATAGTGATCCACCTTGGAGAACGAACAGTAAATTGGTCTTTGCTGGAGCAAGCATTGACAGAAGTATGTGATTCCATTTCTGTCATCATCGTGGGCAAGCTGTTAAGAAGTTCAGACCAGGACCAGAAGCAGGAATTCATACAGCTACGGCGTGGCTGTCCCCTCACCACAGCGCTGCTCAAACTGTATGTTTCACACATTGCGAGAAAAAAGATAAATCCTGAATTCTTGCAATCAGGCGAGACATTAGGACATCTCATCTACAGTGAAACTGTGATGATCAGCCTTTCATTCCATCCTGAAGCTAGAGTCCAGAACAAATTCAGAAAGCTGGGAATTCGACCAGAGCAAATATTATTGATATAATGTTGCACAAATGACAAATAATACTAACATATATGTGTGTAATTTTACTCATGTTAACAATTACAATGACTAACACTGTAGTTTAGGCAGTCAGAGTGGGATCTTAAAGTAGTTCCTTGCTGCAAACTGTCTGGACGGCTCGTAACTTGAGAGTGAACCTTTGTTACGGATGTGTTTGGGAAACCCACGTTATTATAAGAATGAGTGTAAGAGGTCTTACCGTTTAGAGATTCTTACCATTTAGAGGCTTTCAGGAAACCCACCGCTTATTTGGGAGACTAATAAAACTAATCAAGTGACGATTTGCTAATGCTGGAAGTAAACACAGAGGGATGTGATATGACTGTTATAAATGCTCAGAGGGACACTCCCTCTGTGGAACTTGGAACACACATCTTTTTGTGTGAACTGACTCCCCTTCTGCAGAATAAAGAACACTGATTATTCCTGCCTCAAACCAAACTTTTGGTGACGAGGACAGGATCTTTTACTCGGATGTCGTGTATCATTCTCGGCGGAAGAATGACTCTGTGGATCCTCCTGAATGCCGAGACACAAGCGCCTGTCAATCATCAGAGGCAAAACCTCCTGGGAAACACCTACTACCAGACCTCTCCGCAATATGCTGACATCATGAATGTGTCTGATTGTTGGGTTTGCACACATATTCCTCAAGCACACAAAAAGCTGCAGTAATGATGCAATACCTCTTTACCGGTGTTCCACAATGACTTTTTAAAATTACTTTCAGACATGACATTGAAGATTATTCATGCAATAACATTGAAAAAGCTCTGTTTCGTGTGTTAGGATATGACGCAATAAACACATCACACTGCTATAGTGAAATAAAGTAACACTCAAAGCAATAGGCCGGTCAAGCCATCTTAAAATGAGCAAGATCTGACACTTTAATCTTTTTTCTGTGAAACTAATATTCATTATATCCAAATATATTTAAAGGGAAGATTGTTGGGGTGAAAATGTAGGAGTGACTTTTATTTTATATTTTTTGTGTGTATATTTACTCATATTAACTAATACAATAACTCACATCCTATAGTTTAGATGGGAGGAGGCCTGGGCTGGAGAGGGAGTTCTGCCCAAGCTTACTCTCAAAAACAATAAATCTGACCTTATTGACCTTATTTGGGTGTCCAGTAAAATGTAATAAGTGGTGATTTGCTAATGCTGTAACTATATACAATAATTAAAGATGAGGCCGGTCGAGCCATCTTAAATGAGTGAGACCTGAAATGTTAACCTTTTATTGATTGTACAGCCTATATTCATTATATTCATATGTGTTTAAAAGGGAGAAGTTGGAGTTAAAATGTAACATTTTATATATGTGTGTATTTTCTTAACATAATTAATTTATATTAATCAATATTATCCATTGTTCCTAATGACTAATATTGTTGTTCAGATGGGAGGGGAAGCAGAAAATCTGACCATGTTGAATGATGATTGGCTGAGCTGAATGCAAACACAGAATGATGTAACATGACTGTACCACTCTGTGGAAATTGGACATGCATCTTTGTTGTGTGAACTGACTCCCCTTCTGCCGAATAAAGAATACTGATTATTTACAGTTCCCGCCTCTTCCTCACAACTCTTGGAGTCTTACAAAAAGCAATACTGAGGAGAATGAATTGGGCAAAAAATTATTTGTCTGATTTCTTTATTATTATTATTTATTATCATTTGGCTTTAATTTCTGTACAGATTTATTCATAAAAAGATGGCTTAAAAAACTCACAAATTCATACAAAGATGGTTAAAAAAAACTTGTCATTTTTTATTGAATAATGCTGGGGCACCATCTAGAGGCCAGTACTGAACTGCAGGCTGTACTTAGATAAAGTGTGGAAGTGTGCACTTCCTGGGTTGACAACTGGAGGTCTGTGGTCCACAGGGGATACCACTGCGGTTCTGAGATCACACCCTCTACTCCACCTCTGGGCCTGGGTGGGGATCCATGGATCAGAAATGGTTGAAAACCCCCAATATACACAGTGTGCTATCATAATGGTTTCCAGTAGGGCTGGATTGTCCCTGCAGACCAAAAAAAGTTAGCAAAAGAATGATATACTCCCCAAAGACTTGAGGATCAGTATTCATGTGTCAACTGGGACATGTGTGCATAGCACTGATGAGTCAAATTCATATGGAGTATGTGACATGTTCTCAAAGACCCCATTTTCACCTGGTCATTTCAAATGACTTTTATCTAGATTGTATCTGAATAAGACTTAACCACATTGCATTTACACTTTGTTGTCAGATGCATCACAGGTTAGCCAGATTAAAATCTGATTACCATTTTGGGAGTAAAATACAAAACCTTAACAACCCACTTCTTGTTTTGCTCTGGCTCTCAAAGAACAAAGATGGTCGTCGCTTCCAAAACAGCTTGTGGTACGGCAAGTTTTCTTGAAGGATACCATATTCGATAGCTAACGTACAACAGAAGACGGCTGATGAGATTAATCCTGCAGTCACATCCTGAACAGGATTATCTCTCCATATCAATAGTCAGCCTAGTTTTGCTTGAAGTCAAACCGCACGTGTCCTCCATGCTTGTTGTGATTGTGAAGCTACCTGTGTTCTGTATCAGGGGACGGCTGTGTCACGTGACCTTATACTTTGGGATGAGTTTTGGTTCTTAAATGGGTCTTGGAGAGAACTATTGTCTTGAATGCATCTCAGACCACCGCCTTAAGTGGTTTAGGCGATCAAATTTGAATCTGCTCCTAATGCATCTTGAGAGCATTCACACCTGTATTTTGATGTGGATAATCCGAAAATGGATATAATCCAGATGCTCAAGATGCATAAAACGACCAGGTGTAAATGGCACAGAACCAGTCATATGTATTACTGTACATGCCCCATGTTCCCCAAGGCTCCACAGCCACAGACATACGAGTTACATGGATGACATGCAGGTCAGATCAAACACATTAAAACACACACTCTTATAACAACCATGTTTATTGATTATATTCACCTCATTGAAAAGAAGGAACCTGATTGCAAATCTTCACAGAAGACAAAATGTTCTTCACTAAAATGTGAAAAGAAAGTACAAAAATATTTTTCCCCCCACTCGTATACATACACATCTTTTTATCTCCAACAAGCTTAGCAAAACCTACTCAAAAAACAATTGTGTGACAATGACGTGGTTGTACAGTTGGGAATCAAACCAGATTAAGGTTGGTTTGTTCTGGAAGAGAGCATACTGGGTCCTGCAAGCTTGGGAGTTCTTCAGTCACTCGTTAAGATGAACCAAGGGATGTGTAGACATACAGCAGTAAGTATCTGTGCATACATATGCTCTAGATGGAAGTTTGATCCTGGTGGATACATGTAGCCTCACAGGACTTGCATTTACCATTCAGTTGTCCATCAACGGAGAGTGAGAAGCAAACCCTGGAGTCAGGGATTACCGTTTATTTGGGTTTTTAGTCCAGAGGACCTGGGTCTTTGGGTGCAGGCGGGGCTACATTTCATCCAATTAGTAAACGTCATTCTCCTGAGCAACTTACAAAACCGAGTGAATGCAGGGCTGTGTGAGTCATCACAGGCTGTACGCCATGCTCTATAAAGCTTGTTCACAACATGTCCTCTTGTTCGGCTCCCTGCTGTCCTACTCAAGACGCTCTGCAAATATCCAGTGCACAGTGTGAGCTGACGTGGGGAGGTTTTCAGTCCGAACTTCTCACCTTATTACATTATACCGGCCTGTGAGGTTGCAAACCCTTCTCTCTGGCGCCCCCTTGAGGAGAATGTAATTTAACAGCACAGTCTACTGTAAGGACACAGTCTGTCAATCAAAAGGGCTCCTATAGACCCTGAATGACCTCAGCCTCAATTCGCTTATCTAAATATCTGCAGGTTATCACTGTCCTCAAAATAAGAGAATGTACAAACAGGAGCAGAGAATCAGCTCAGTACATGGGCTACAGTTTCTTTCACAGATTCTCTTTTTACAGCCTTTTCCGCCATCTAGAGGAAAAACCAAGGTACTGCACTGTCACCACTTCCTTTAACTGCAAACCTTTATCCAATGAAAGCATTGCATTCCAAGAATCCTTCTGATATGTGTTGACTACTGGAGGAGTCCAACACTGAGGCAGGCCTCAGAAAATCCAGAGTTATGTCGTGGAATGCACATCATAAAAGTTCATACACATCCTATACTTCAAGCCTAACCAGTCCAGTAGAGCACACACCCAGTTATACAAGTTTTGTGCATTTCCACAGCTTTAACAAGCAAGCATCTGACTGTTCAAGTTATGTACAGTTACACAGAATTTCTCTGGCTTGCACCCACAAGTGCTGTTGAAACAATAACCCAATTCAGCGCTGCTGAACAGGTTCTGCACACTTGGTAGAGAGTGTTAGCTGGTCTTGGTGGGGGATTATCAAAATTCAGACTCCTCACTGAAAGGACAGAAATTGATTCTTATTTCACCTGATATCGCAACAGATTTTAACTAGTTGGATATTGACATTGATTCTTTTTGTCTAATACTGATATGAATTTCAGATATTCCAATACTGGAACTGTTTTTTGCTCATCAGGCAGCAATTTCCCCTCAATCGATATCGACATGAATTCTTCTTCATCACCTACTGACCTGGATTCTCACTTGTCTAATAAAGATAGGTACAGATACAGATAGGGATTCCTGGGTGGCACGGTGGTGCAGTGGGTAGCAACATCGCCTCACTCATTGGCGGCCTGTCCAGAGTGTGTTCCTGCTACTCACCCAATGCATTCTGGGATAGGCCCCAGCACCCCCCGCGACCCATTATCTATAAGCGGGTATAAATAATGTATGGATGTATTAATAGGGATTCCTTCTCATCCAGGCCTCATCCATGGACTCATCAGATACGGCTCTCCGTTCAGCACGAAATGGATAAGAGGTAATATGTAGAGGAAGTGACATTGCAGGTCACATGACCCAGTATTATAAAAAGTAATACTAGAATACAACTAGAATACCATCAGAATACCTACTTTTGTGAGGCAAAAAATACTGATTCTCATATCCAACACCGCACAAATCACCACTACTTCATTGCTGTATCTTCTTTCTTCTGTTTATCTTTATTTTCTCATTCTTTTCTGTGGAAGTGTTGCAGCACACTGTTATCAGTTTTATGAATGAGAAGGTGAAGCCCCTTAGTGTTTAATTAAATAATAAAACCTGATTGTTTTTGGGTTTTAAAAATTTTCCTCTTGGCCTTCTTGCTCTCCTTTTGAACCCAACTAAGGAATTCATCTGAGCCTGGAGATGTGAAGGTGTGATCACTGGCCCCATTACCAGAGGTCCCTCCTGGAGGCAAAAACAGTGTCTGAAACGGCTCACTACTCTCTGATCTCTAATCTAGTGAATTTCCATGTAGGGAACTAAATAACGCACTTAAACAATGAATTTGATCGGCAGACCTTCTCTTCTGTCGTCATTCAGTGTTGACACCTGGGCTACATGTCTGTCACAAAACCTTCAACATACCATCTAGCTGGTTCTGTATTCATTGGTGTGACAACTAATGATCTATTTGCAGATGTTTTTGACTCTGCCCAGTGAGTTTGCCTTCCTCATTCATTGATCCATTATGTTGCCTGTACATGTACGCATATAATAAGGAGATGAAAGCTTTGCAAACAGTTTGCAAAGCATCGTGGTTCACTTCCACCTTTGTAGTGATCACAGCTGTTTAAACAATATTAGAGTGCATTGTGGGATATTTTTAGTGCTCTAAAATGTATGCCAAATTTGATTAGACAATTCTGACATTAGATTTCGACAGCGCCTACTCTTCACCGTTTCTTTTTCCCTGGGTCTCCTGTCCTTCCACTGCCCTGAGCCCGTGGACTTCTCTGGCCCTCTCCCTCACCCTGAGTTTGCAGACTGCTCCAGCCCTGTCCCACTCCTGGTTCAAGCCCAGACCTTGACGCAACGTGGAGCCCCTGATGCATCACCATGCCCTGTTGAACAGCATATTATATATCCCTTCATTTGGACTTTCTTCTTCACTAACTAGTTTAGTACCTCAACTGTAACCTTCTCAGCCCATTTGATTATTTGTAATGTAAATCCATTATTACATTTCTGGTACATCCATTTTAACTCTACACCAGGCCAGCCAGCGGAGGATGGGCTCCCACACTATAATTGGGTTCCTCCTGAGAATTCTTCCAATCGGGGAGTTTTTTCTCACCATGGTTTGAGTGTTTTTCTTCCCACTGGGGAGTTTTTACCTCACTTGCTTTTTGGGGATTTAGTTCTGGTTTTTGCCCAATTTTCCCGCTGTTAGTCTGAAAACTCTGTGTTTTTGTGACAGTTTTCCATAAAAAGTGCTATACAAATAAAATAGTCATATTAATGAGGCATTGGGACTCCTTTTGGGACTGGGTGACCTGTACAATCATGACGGGCTGCATCTGAACTGGAGGGGTCATGCTACACAGGGCCATCTTATCCATAGGGTAGCACAAGATTATCTAAACTAAAAACCTGGGAAGCAGGCAAGTTTGAGAGTGAAATGGGTAAGGAGGTACAGACTGCACAGATAGAAGATGTCAAGCTATAATTGTGAGAACACAAAGCAAAACTTTAGTAAAGGTGACTTGGGGAAGCGAGGAGTGATGGAACAGGATGTGTTGAAGTAATAGTCTGAAATGTCTTTGTTTAAATGCTAGAAATATAAAAAATAATTTTTTTGGAGCTGGAGGCTGTAATGATCGTAACAGCATAGAGGTTGTGGAGCCATTTGGGACAAGTGATCTGTCCGCAGTTAGTTTTGATATATTATGGCAAATTAAGAGGGCCTCCTCTAAATTCAGTTATAAATTTTAGGCATGACATCTTTAACAAGATGCAAGCAAGTTTAAATAATATAGACTGGGAGCAACTTCTTGATTGAAAGACAGTGAATGAAAAGAGGGGCAGGTTCAAAAGGCTTATTCTTGATGCACAAATGAATTCATTCCAAATGTTTAAAAAAAATATGTTGAAAAAACAGTCTACCTGGTGGACAAATAAAGCTATAAGGGAGAGGGAAAAAAAAGCTATCACATTGTTCCCTTTCTTTGGGAGCCATTTGAGTACTGAATTGCACATGTACAAACCAGAAATGTCTTTGGGAGCGCCATTATACATGAAGTACAATGGCGCTTCTTCCCGTGCTCTTCTTCCCGTGCAAGACCTCCTTACTTCATGAGCTCTCAATCATGGTTGATGGCACCACAGTGACTGCCTCTCACTCTGCCAAGAGCTTGGGGGTGGTCCTGGATGACCAACTGGAACTCATGGAGCGCATCAAGGCAACATCACGGTCCTGCAGATTCCTTCTGTACAACATCAGAAGGATTCGACCATACCTGATGAAGCACTCCACCCAGATGCTCGTCCAGGCTACGGTGATCTCTTGCCTTGATTACTGCAACTCTCTCCTTGCAAGCCTGCCAGCTTGTGCCATACAGCCACTACAGATGATTCAGAATGCCGCTGCCCGACTCATCTACAACCTCTCCCACGTCACTCCTCTGCTGCGATCACCGGTTCAAAGCCCTGACCCTTGCCTACACTGCTGCCAACAGGACAGCCCCCATCTACTTGCAGGACATGACTCGATTCTATGTGCCTACTCCGCTCTGCGGCAGCAGGGAGCCTTGTAACCCCTCCCACCCGCCCAAAGGGATCACAGAGCTTCTCCACCCTAGCTCCCCAGTGGTGGAACGAACTCCCCGTCCCTCTCCGAACCTCCCCCTCACTACCCATCTTCCGCCGTGACCTGAAGACTCATCTCTTCAGACTATACCTAGACTAACCACCACCACGCTGTGTATTTCACTCTAAATCCCCCCCCCCCCCTTTTTTTTCATGACACTTGTTACATGTTGCCCCATCCCAGCACTTTTTGTTAATTTGTATTTGTCCTAATACTGTAGCTTATTCTTCTACCTAGTTGGCTTTGCAGAGGTTAGGTCTGAATAGTGTTCACTGTGTGAATTAAACTGTGTTCTTGGCTAGAAATAGCTGTACAAAATAAGTGTTGTACCTTACTGAACCTGTATTTAGCAGTTGTCTATGACCATGAAATGCACTTTTTTGTACGTCGCTTTGGATAAAAGCATCTGCCAAACGAATGTAATGTAATGTAAAAGTTATTAACCGCGTTACATTTATTAAGCGTTGCAGTTATGGCGACTCTCCCCAATGTTAGCGAAAAGATATAATCTTTTAAAATCATTTTTAAAAATATGACTTCTTCATCTTTAGGAGCAGTTGCTAGATAGAGGAGCTGAGAGATGGTGACTCTGGAGGTGGTTGGCTATTCGATATGAAATTAAACAACTTGAAATATTAAAGCTGTGTTTTGAAGTTTTATTTTTTTCGAATGAGATGTGTGAACATTTAAAAGTTACATGAGTACTCATTGCGTGGACTAGCTTGCCAGGTCATGCTAAAGTTGATGCAGAAACTCTGGGGCTTTTGAAGACCAGGCCTTAGAGCGGTGCTAGATGCTGTCTAGTTTGTAGGTAAACTGAGCATTACAGTAGGTACAATTCAAAGGTAAGAAAATGGCAAGCAATGTTGTGCTGAATGGCCTGTTCTCATCATTATGTTATGTTATGTGATTTATCATGCCTGGCCATTGGACTGAAGACAAACACCTTGCCCTGACTGTAAACATCACATCTCGTGATGTGATGTTTACAGTCGTGCGAATATGAAAGACTGTGGAACGATAGACAGTGCAGTTTACATATGTAAATTGCATTTATTTAGCCACACCACAGCCTACATTGGGCAATCTAACAGGATAATCTGGTGCCAATGTTTTCCACTTTCGTTTTTTCATTTTTGAAAGGTAGATTTTATCTTTTGGATTTTAAACTTCCTCAAAAAAAATTTTTTTTTAAAAAATGAAATCATTAAGAACTAAAACTAAAATGCATATCAACAGATTGTTTTTAAATATTATTTTCTCCCTTTTAATTATTATTTTCTTTATGCATGACCTGTGACCAGTCTATCAACAGTAGTAAAACGAAAAAAGGTAATGCACATATAAAAACAATATTGAGAGATTTCATTATGTAAAAGCTAATTTGTGGGTTTCCAAAAATACTGTACAAATGTGTACAGAGATGTTAAAAAACTCTCCTTGTTTTATCATAATCCAAGTCATTGATTACACATGAAAAACTAAACATTTGTAATTTATTCAGCCACGGGAATATGGGAGACAAATTAATTTGTTGCCTATTTGAATGAATCTCAGAATCACTTGACAAAAACAACACAGCTGACTGTGGGGTCTGAAAGCTAAAAATTTGTGACTGGATGTTGTTTCTGTACAGATTGGACCATGTAGTCTAATTCCAGCTCCATCTGCTTTATCACTAAGAACTACCTAAAAACAGTAAGTACGCCCTGATTTTAAAGTTTTTAACATCACACACATATAAAGAATGATAAATTTGGCATTTATTTGCATATAACCTATTTTTACAAATATGACACTATAATTCTCATGTTATGAAATACAGATCCTCATAGGTGAGACCATGCAAAACCCCACTCCTTAATTACCTCATCTTCTTTCATGTGTTATATTCTCATTCCTCTGGCTGCTCAGTCTCTGTTCATCTGAATGACCAAACCTGCACATTGGCATTATTGAGTCACACGGTCTTGTGGGGTGTGTGCTACAAAATACAAACTTTCATACTTGTCACCAAACAAAACACCACGCCTTTATTATTTTACGTTCTTTTGTCTGTTAGCCTTTATTTTCTAATTCTTTCACCATGTGTTGTCTCTGTGCGTACGTCTGAATTAAACCAGCAGATCTGCATTATTGTGTCAAATTGTCTTATGACGTGTGTCTGATGTAATTAACACCCAAACTGGGAGGTACATTATGTGCAATTTTTTTATAAGACGTTGTCGCAGTACAGTATGAAACAAAACAGCATCAGCCAATTTCGCAGTGTTGTTGACCAAACCGAGGAGGTAAAGCACTGAGATTTCATCTGTGTAGCCTACTGAAGAATCTAATGTCTGATTGGTGAGAAGCTGTCGGTACAGAGCTGAAGGACCAGTGAGTATTCAAATACAACATTATTATTCTCTGAAGTACACATCTGGTTCTGTGGTACAGTGCAGATTCGCACTGACATTTTCCAGTGTTTCCCTTCTTAATAATATTCATTGAAACCAAAAATCTGGAAAATAATAGTTTATAATATTTTTATCCAGTGACTTCCCCGCAGATGACAATTGACAGTTTTGGTTAGTTGTATGTTTAGTCAGAAATTCTCAATGCTAAAGAATTTGTTGAAAAAAGGGAAGTTTTTTTTAGATATATGATTTAAAAACATAAAAATGACACCCAACAGAGAATGTGTTTTTTTCCAGCTTTGTGTTATTTTCCTCTTTGAAGAATAGATTTTTTTTTTCAAAATTCCAATTCAGTGGTCTAAGGACTCCATTGCTTTCAATTTTCAGGAGGGATTGTTATGTCAGAATTAGAATGTTCAGTTACGGACATTTTTGTATACAGTAATTACAAAATACATGAAATTAAAAATAATGGACGCAATAATTCCTTATATATTGCTGTTTCCAGCAGTGGCACATGGCTTTTGCAAGGGTTCTGAGGTTTACAGTGCAACTCAATGTTGCGTGCGCACACACCTGCACGCACGCACACTGCTGATTGTTGAAATGTTACTACAGCCGATTCACGCCTCATCTGATTCACCGATGTTGCTGCCAACATCTCAGTTCACATAAAGCCAGTCATGAGGATTACCTCAGCGCCTCAATCATAAAACACAAACAGCACAAAATAAATTGATCAGAGTTATTTTTCCATGCTTGTGCCCATCTAGTTGATTCTCATTTTCAGGAACTTAAATGACTTACAGTAGACAAAAGGGTCATGGTGATTACTGTGAGGATCACATACACAATTATAAATAACTATGTACCAAGTTATTTGGTTAATTATTTTACTCGTATTAGAGACATCCGTAATTATGCAACCAGAGGCAGTCTCACTGATTCTGTCCCCTGTACATTCAAGAGCCTCATGGGGAAAATACTTTTTTTTGTACAAGGCTGCGGTTCACTGGAGTAGACTTCCCTCTGAATTGAAATCATGTGAATCAGAGATTAATTTTAAGTTTTCCTCCCAAAGATGGCAGTTAAATACTGTGTAATTATCATTGTTTTTTTACAATATAATCTTCCAGTCTGCCAGTATGCTGCCTGTCCTGTGGTGAATATATTGTTCTGTCATATTTGTTTTTATTGCATTAACTGTATTATTTTGGATGTTTTGTCATGTCTGTGTTTGAATGTTAGAGGACCATAATGGAAATAAGCTTGCTGGCTGTCTTCTGTTTCTATCCTTGACTATTTTTAAAGGATTGCTGTCTGCTATGCAGTCTTATGAAATCCTGTTTTTAAATTGTTAAATTAATTAATTAATTAATTAATTAATTAATTAATTAATTAATTCATACTCTAGCCCATGTTTTACAGACATGAGTGGATCAAGACATCAAGTCCTTCGTTGTTTATCCTGGAACATTAATGGACTTAAATATAAAAATAAAAAGAAAGGAGTTTTGGAAGAAATCAAGGATTCACATGTTGTCTTTCTTCAAGAAACCCACATTGGCCCAGATGACGCATATGTATTTGATGAGCTGGAAGGCTTCAAGAAATACTTCACAAAGTATGATGAACGACGAAAAGGAGTGGCCATCCTAATTAGGGAGACGATGGATTGGAAGTATGTTCATCACTATGAAGGTAATGAAGGAAGTAGCATTATACTTCTCTGTAAACTACGAGGTCAACTTTTCACCTTTGTGAATGTGTACAACCACAAACATGACGAATGTGTTTTAGACAAAATCACATCCTGCCTAAAGGGGATTGATTTAGGGGTGTTAGTAATTGGAGGAGACTTCAACACTGCTCTCGACCCACACTTAGACAGGACATCAACAGCACCAAATAAACAACACGCTGATTTGCGGAAATGTGTTGAGAGTTTCACAAAATCCCTCAATCTTGTGGACATCTGGAGAAAAATCAACCCAACGGAGAGAGTATACACATATGCTCAAGGAGATACCAAGTCAAGATTAGACTACATTTTTATACACAAAACTTGTGTCAATTTAGTTCAGAGTTGTGAGATCAGAGAAACAAAGACTTCAGACATGATCCCATTCGCCTTAGCTTGTTTTCAAGTAGTCAAGGTATCCCTTTCTCATTCACCCCACTTTTAAAAGCTAAAAACTACAGACCTGGTGCCCTTACAGCAAAAATAGACTCAGATGAATGTATTGTTAGCCAGTTCCTCTTTGTTGACTACAGACTGGCCAGATATTTGGAATGGCAACTGGGGCCCTTCAAAAACAAGAAACGGGACCAAAGCATGGCTTTGACAGAGATCTGCAGAATGGAACCACAAACGGTGAATTGGTCGTTCCTGCGGCGTGCTCTAAAAAGACAGAGAGAACCAGCTCTAAAGTCCATGTTCAAGTTGCTGAGGAAAAAGAAAGAAGTGTGGATGAATCGTTTGGCTAAGAGAGGATCAAAAGCTTTCAGGAAATCAGATATCATAATTTCTGTGAAGAACGTAAAGATCTCCCTTCCATCTGAGGGTAGAGACCGAGTGTTAACCGATCATGATAAGAGATTATCTAAATATGGATTCCTCACTGAAATATTTTTCATGAAGAACTGAAATTGATTCTTATTTCACCCGATATCGACACGCATTGAACTTGTTGGATATTTACATTGATTCTTATTGGCTGATAATGATATGAATTTCAGCTCATCCAGTTCTGGAACTGATTTTTACTCATCGGGCAGCAGCATAAATTTTCTTGTCATTCAATATCGACATGCATTCTTCTTCATCACCTACTGACCTGGATTCTCACTCATCTAATGAAGATACAGATAGGGATTCCTTCTCATCCAGGCCTCATCCAGCAGATACTGCTGTCCGTTGAGCATAAAATGGATAAGAGGTAATGTGACATCACAGATCACATGACAAGTATTATAAAAAGTAAAACTAGAATACACCTGGAATACCTATTTTTATGAGGTACAAAATACAGATTCTCATAGCCAAAACAATACAAATCACCCCTCCTTCATTACTTTATCTCTGTCTGTTAACCCTCATTTTCTCATTCTATCCTGTTGAATGTTACGGAACACCATCATCAGGTTTCCACAGTTTTATTAAAGAGTTGCCCCCTATTGTTTCAATAAATAAAACGTTAGCATCCTTTTGGATGGAGCTACAGAACTGGCTGTCCTATATTCAGGACATGCATCATTTGGACCTTTACAATATAATTTTGGGCGATTTGGGTGACAAATGTCCTATAATAAAAAAACATAATTATATTACTTGCCAAAAGATTTATAATTCAAGCATCAAACATAGAGGATTTGAGATTGCACAGATTTAAGAACCGGGTCAAACATCATTGTAGGACGAAGGGGATGATTGCCATGAATGCTGGCAAACCTGTACAGCATACGGCCAGGTGGGAAAAAATTGTAACACAGGAGGGTTTGACTCTGCCCAGTGAGTTTGCCTTCCTCATTCATTGATGCATAACGTTGCCTGTACATGTACGCATATAATAAAGATAAAAAAGCTTTGCAAACAGTTTGCAAAGCATCATGGTTCACTTTCACCTTTGTAGTGACCACAGCTGTTTACACAATATTACAGTGCATTGTGGGATATTTTTAGTGCTCTAAAATGTATGCCAAATTGGATTTGACAATTCTGACATTAGATTTTGACAGTGTCTAATCTTCACCATTTCTTTTTCCCTGGGTCTCCTGTCCTTCCATTGCCCTGAGCCCATGGACCTCTCCGGCCCTCTCCCTCACCCTGAGTTTGCAGACTGCTCCAGCCCTGTCCCGCTCCTGGTTCAAGCCCACACCTTGACGCAACGTGGAGCCCCTGATGCATCACTATGCCCGGTTGAACTGTATATTATATATCCCTTCATTTGGACTTTCTTCTTCACCAACTAGTTTAGTACCTCAACTGTAACCTTCTCAGCCCATTTGATTATTTGTAATGTAAATCCATTATTACATTTCTGGTACATCCATTTTAATTCTACACCAGGCCAGCCAGCGGAGGATGGGCTCCCACACTATAATTGGGTTCCTCCTGAGAATTCTTCCAATCGGGGAGTTTTTTCTCACCATGGTTTGAGTGTTTTTCTTCCCACTGGGGAGTTTTTACCTCACTTGCTTTTTGGGGATTTAGTTCTGGTTTTTGCCCAATTTTCCCGCTGTTAGTCTGTGAAAACTCTGTGTTTTTGTGACAGTTTTCCGTAAAAAGTGCTATACAAATAAAATAGTCATGTTAATGAGGCATTGGGACTCCTTTTGGGACTGGGTGACCTGTAAAAGCATGACGGGCTGCATCTGAACTGGAGGGGTCATGCTACACAGGGCCATCTTATCCATAGGGTAGCACAAGATTATCTAAACTAAAAACCTGGGAAGCAGGCAAGTTTGAGAGTGAAATGGGTAAGGAGGTACAGACTGCAAAGATAGAAGATGTCAAGCTATAATTGTGAGAACACAAAGCAAAACTTTAGTAAAGGTGACTTGGGGAAGCGAGGAGTGATGGAACAGGATGTGTTGAAGTAATAGTCTGAAATGTCTTTGTTTAAATGCTAGAAATATAAAAAATAATTTTTTTGGAGCTGGAGGCTGTAATGATCGTAACAGCATAGAGGTTGTGGAGCCATTTGGGACAAGTGATCTGTCCGCAGTTAGTTTTGATATATTATGGCAAATTAAGAGGGCCTCCTCTAAATTCAGTTATAAATTTTAGGCATGACATCTTTAACAAGATGCAAGCAAGTTTAAATAATATAGACTGGGAGCAACTTCTTGATTGAAAGACAGTGAATGAAAAGAGGGGCAGGTTCAAAAGGCTTATTCTTGATGCACAAATGAATTCATTCCAAATGTTTAAAAAAAATATGTTGAAAAAACAGTCTACCTGGTGGACAAATAAAGCTATAAGGGAGAGGGAAAAAAAAAAAGCATCACATTGTTCCCTTTCTTTGGGAGCCATTTGAGTACTGAATTGCACATGTACAAACCAGAAATGTCTTTGGGAGCACCGTTATAAATTAAGTTATTAACCATGTTACATTTATTAAGCGTTGCGACTCTCCCCAATGTTAGCGGAAGGAT
Source organism: Anguilla japonica (assembly GCA_025169545.1). Taxonomy (NCBI): domain Eukaryota; kingdom Metazoa; phylum Chordata; class Actinopteri; order Anguilliformes; family Anguillidae; genus Anguilla; species Anguilla japonica. The sequence goes on along the minus strand of CM045890.1, from coordinate 50,009,632 downwards.
AAAATCTTTTAAAATCTTTTTTTAAAAATATGACTTCTTCATCTTTAGGAGCAGTTGCTAGATAGAGGAGCTGAGAGATGGTGACTCTGGAGATGGCTGGCTATTCGATATGAAATTAAACAACTTGAAATATTAAAGCTGTGTTTTGAGGTTTTATTTTTTTCTAATGAGATGTGTGAACATTTAAAAGTTACATGAGTACTCACTGTGTGGACTAGCTTGCCAGGTCATGCTAAAGTTGATGCAGAAACTCTGGGGCTTTTGAAGACCAGGCCTTAGAGCTGTGCTAGATGCTGTCTAGTTTGTAGGTAAACTGAGCATTACAGTAGGTACAATTCAAAGGTAAGAAAATGGCAAGCAATGTTGTGCTGAATGGCCTGTTCTCGTCATTATGTTATGTTATGTGATTTATCATGCCAGACCATTGGACTGAAGACAAACAACTTGCCCTGACTGTAAACATCACATCTCGTGATGTGATGTTTACAGTCGTGTGAACATGAAAGAATATGGAACAATAGACAGTGCAGTTTACATATGTAAATTGCATTTATTTAGCCACACCACAGCCTACATTGGGCAATCTAACAGGATGATCTGGTGCCAATGTTTTCCGCTTTCGTTTTTTCATTTTTGAAAGTTAGATTTTATCTTTTGGATTTTGAACTTCCTCAAAAAAAAAAAAAAAAAAAAAAAGAAATCATTAAAAAGTAATACTAAAATGCATATTAACAGATGGTTTTTAAATGTTATTTTCTTCCTTTTAATTATTATTTTCTTTATGCATGACCTGTGACCAGTCTATCAACAGTAGTAAAACAAAAAAATGTACTGCACATATGAAAATAATACTGAGAGAATTCATTATGTAAAAGCTAATTTGTGGGTTTCCAAAAATACTGTACAAATGTGTACAGAGATGTTAAAAAACTCTCCTTGTTTTATCATAATCCTAGTCATTGATTACATATGAAATACTAAATATTTGTAATTCATTCAGCCACGGGAATATGGGAGACAAATTAATTTGTTGCCTATTTGAATGAATCTCAGAATCACTTGACAAAAACAACACAGCTGACTGTGGGGTCTGGAAGCTAAAGATTTGTGACTGGATGTTGTTTCTGTACAGATTGGACCATGTAGTCTAATTCCAGCTCCATCTGCTTTATCACTAAGAACTACCTAAAAACAGTAATTACACCCTGATTTTAAACTTTTTACATTACATTTTTCACCTCACACACATATAAAGAATAATTAATTTATCATTTATTTGCATACAACCCATTTTCACAAAAATGAAACTCAGACTCCTCTAATTCTCATTTTACGAAACACAGATCCTCATAGGTGTCACCATGCAATACCTCACTCCTTAATTACCTCATCTTCTTTCATGTGTTATATTCTCATTCCTCTGGCTGCACAGTCTCTGTTCATCTGAACGACCAAACCTGCAGATTGGCATTATTGATTCACATGGTTGTGTGGGGTGTGTGCCAGGAGATCCGGGTTGTTATACTTGTCATCAAACAAAACAACACTCCTTTATTATGTTACGTTCTTCTATCTGTTAACCTTTGTTTTCTAATTCTTTCACTATGTGTTTGCTCTGGGTGTAGGTCTGAATTAAACCAACAGATCTGCATTGCGGTGTCAAATGTTTTTATGACGTGTCTGATGTACAAAACAAATACAAAACAGTATAAAACAAAACAGCAGCAGCCAATTTCGCAGTGTTGTTGACCAAACCGAGGAGGTAAAGCACTGAGTTTTCACCTGGGTAGCCTACTGAAGAATCTAATGTCTGATTGGTGAGATGAAGCTGCAGGTACAGAGCTGAAGGACCAGTGAGTATTCAAATACAACCTTATTATTCTCTGAAAGAACACATCTGGTTCTGTGGTACAGTGCAGGTTCACACTGATATTTTGTTAATGTCTTCCCTCTTGATAATATTTGTAGAAGCCAGAAATGGGGAAAACAATTGTTTCAAAATACCCAGTAACATCCCCACAGATGAGAAATGACAATTGAGGCAGAAAAGGTTGTAGATTATTCTACAATGTTCAGAACAAAAATCTTCTATCATATCTTTGTACATATTGGTTAGTTCTATGTTTAGTTAAAAATTCACAGTGCTAGAGTTGAAAACAGGGTAAGTATAAAAAATACATGATTTCAAAACTGTTATACATTATTTTAACCTTTGAAGTGTAGATTTTTGGAATGTTTTTTAAGAAATGTTTTCAGTGTTCTAGAACTCTGTTGCTTTCAGTTACTAGTAGAGAGTTTTAGAGTGTTGAAGTGTTAGAATTAGAATGCTCAGTTAACAATTTTTGGTCTACAGGAATGGCAAAATAGATAAAAAGAAAAATAATGGAAATTCCAACAGGATACTATATTTGTGTGTGTGTGTGTATATATATATATATATATATATATATATATATATATATATATATATATATATATATATATATATATATATATATACTTATGGCAAGCCAAACAGGAATTACATATTTATCTTCGATATATATTTACTGATGCCGTTGTAAATAAGAGAATGGGACAAAGTTTTTGTTTTTCCCCTTTTTCTGTACCAGAAGTACACAAAGCGCTTAAAGGTATAGACTCAAAAAAAGCAGCTGGTCCTGACAACTTGGATCCTTATCTATTGAAACGTTCTTCTGATTTTATTGCTGAGCCCCTAACGTATCTCTTTAATCTCACTCTTGAATTGAATGTTATCCCCAGTGTATGGAAATCTGCCTTTGTTCTGCCCCTATTTAAAGGAGGGGAGCCCTCAAATCTAGATAACTACAGGCCTATTTCTAAGCTTTCAGTTCTGGCTAAGGTTTTGGAGACACTAGTGTGTGATCAGATCAAGGGATTTTTAAGCAACAACAATATTTTAGCTGAGTGCCAATCAGGTTTTATAAAACATCATAGCACTACTACTGCAGCAATTAAAGTGGTTAATGATGTTATCAGTGCGCTAAATAAGAAGCAACACTGCGTCACCCTTTTTATTGACCTGTCAAAGGCATTTGACACTGTAGATCATGACATCATGCTACAAAGATTAGTCAATATAGGATTTTCTGACCAGGCAGCTACCTCTTAGATAGAACACAGTGCATCCAGTTCGATGGAAAGACATCTTGTGTTTTAACTGTACAGAATGGGGTGCCACAGGGCTCAGTCCTGGGACCTCTTTCATTTACGATTTATTTAAACAATTTTGGCAAACACGTGGCAAATGCCAGTTTTCATTTTTAAGCAGATGACACAGTCATCTACTCTTATGCAGAAACAGTAAAAAAGGCTTTTGAAGACCTACAGTCTGCTTTTAATACCATACAGGCTCAGCTTTATCAGCTGAAGCTTATTTTAAATGTTGATAAAACCAAGTTGATGCTCTTCAAAAGGTCAAAGATAGAGCCGCAGACATTACCTTGTATCGTTACCACACAGAATAAACCAATTGAAAGGGTGACAACTTATAAGTACCTGGGTTTTTAAATAGATGATGGTCTCACTTTTAAGTTTCATATGGATTCCCTTGTAAAAAAGCTTAGGCTTAAGTTGGGTTTTTATTTTAGAAACAAGTCCTGCTTTTCTCTTGAGGTGAGACAGAGGCTAGTCTCAACTACTTTCTTACCGGTAATAGATTATGGAGACATTTTATATATGCATGCACCTTTAGAGTCATTGCATCGGTTGGACATGGTGTATCATGGGGAACTGACATTTGTCACAAATTACACATTTTTGATGGAAAAGTGGGCTGGCCCTACTTGGCATTACGTAGGCTGTGTCACTGGTATATTTTCATTTACAAGGCCATATTGAAATTGCTTCCATCTTAACCTTTGCATGTACATTGTCCAGCAGACAAATGGAAAATACTGACTTCGCTTACAAAACAGTGTTTTATTGTCTGTGCCAAAGGCTCGTACTGAGGCTGGCAAAAAAGCATTCCAGTTCTCAGCTCCTTCTGCATGGGATGAGCTCCAGAAAGAACTTAATTTACAGGAGCTTTTATCATTAAATGATTTTTTAAAAAGGCTTAAGGTTATGGAGGAAAGTGAAACTTGTAATTGTGTTGACCCTTAGTTGCAATACAGATTACTCATGTTAACCAGACTGTGAAACTTTTAACACTGCTGTTTGTCTGCTTTTATAGTATGTTAAATGTTGAAATGTTGTTGTGTCTGTAATCGACTGCTGCTTTCTTGGCCAGGTCTCTCTTGAAAAAGAGATTTATAATCTCAATGAGACTAACCTGGTTAAATAAAGGTTAAATTAAAAAAATAAAATAAAATATATGGAATGAACATTGATATATATTGAATGAACATTGATATTTTTGGAATGAACATTGATATATTGAATGAACATTGATATTTATGGAATAAACATTGATATTTATGTAATGAACATTGATATTCATGGAATGAACATTGATATATATGGAATGAACATTGATATATATGGATTACACGTTTGATATATACGGAATGATTGGCTGGGCATTGTTGTAGTAGCTTGCTGGAATTTACAACGCGCATGTCTCCTTTTCATCGTAATTTAAAAAAATATCCATTCGCAAAACTAAAGTTCTTCATACCACACTGCAGACAAGACCTTGGTGAAGATATCTATGCAAAAATATCCTTGTTCAAATGAGGATTTCAGACGATCTAGGCACCAGAAGTCATGTACGTGCTCCATGTTGGCTGGGCATTCTATTGTAGTAGCTCGCTGGAATTTACAACGCGCATGTCTCCTTTTCATCGTAATTAAAAAAAATACCCATTCGCAAAACTAAAATGCTTTATGCCACACTGCAGACAACATATTAGTTAAGATCTGCATGCAAAAATATCCTTGTTCAAACTAGAATTACTGGTCTAGCCATGTTAGAAAACAGTTTGGAGAGCCTCTTTGCCGTTATAACTTAAACGGATCAGAATTTAACAATCGGGATGATGACAAGGGAGGGCTTGACTGCAATTTGAATGACATTTCATTTCACCAATACAAAATCCCTTCTGGGGTTATTTCGAATAAGATAGCGAGCGCCGATTTTTTTTTTTGGGTGCCATTTCGCTTCTAAAGTGGCTGTAGAAAGTCCCCCAGGACGCTGGCAGCTGTAACGTTTTTAGGACACAGAAATATATGAAAGTATGAATAAACAATAGCCGATTAACTTATAATTCATTTCTCAGTGAGTTTTTCTTGTAATAAAATGTGTAATAATGCGTATAGATTTTTTTAATAATGACCAACTGATTTCGGTGCAGCGTTAAGTGCATACACAAATGCTCGTAAACAAGGACAAATTAGCATAATAATTTCTGACTTTCTAAAGAAAGAAAGTGCCATTGCTGAACTGTCAGTGTACTTTTGAAATGATTTAATGGCTTTATCGACTCTTATTTTGTATATTTCCTTGTTAAATGACCTGTTAGAAAGTGAGCCCTCTGGCCCAGATGCCAGTTTTGTTTTATGTTTGTGCGTGGAACGCTCATTGTGGGCAGAACGTTCGATCGCCCTGCTACTGAAGGATGCGCATCAGAGGGGATTTAGAAGTGGGTATACGGAATGTGTAGCAACTGGTAAAATCCCCGATTTTCTTTTGTGAACTATTGGAAACAATTAATAAACCAGCTGCAGATGACCTTAGGGCTCGTGAAGGGGCATAAAACAGCAGGGAATCTGAAATGTAAGAAGGTGCTAAACCATTAGAGCTTTGTATACAAGTAAAATGATTTTAAAATCAATTCTAAAAGATACAGGGAGCCAGTGCAGTGTAATTAAAACAGGAGTAATATGCTCTCTCTTCCTGTTTTTGTTAAAAGTCTAGCGGCAGAGTTCTGAATTAGTTGTAATCTTTCAATTGACTTTTTTGGAAGACCAGTAAAAATAGTCCAACCTACTTGAAATAAATGCATGGACTAACTTCTCAGAATCCTGTTTTGATAGGAATGGCCATACCTTGGCAATGTTTCTTAGATGAAAGAAAGCAGTCTTGGTCACCTTGTTGATGTGAGGTTTAAAACTTAGATCAGTCTAGAATTACACCCAGGCTTGTTACTTCTGTTTTAACCTGGGGAGCCAAATTTCCTAACCTGTTAAAGAGTGCATCCTGTTTGACTTTGGGGCCAAATAAAAGTATGTCTGTCTTGTCTTCGTTTAATTTTTTGAAATTATTGCTCATTCATTGATTCACTGCAGATAGACAGGTAGTTAGGGAGAATAATGCATTCGGAACATTTGGCTCAACTGCAATGTATAATTGTGTGTCATCAGCATAGCTGTGGAAATTAACATTGTGCTGTCTGATGATATGACCTAAAGGAAGAATATATAATGAAAAAAGAAGGGGACCAAGGCAGCTCCCTTGTGCAACACGAAAAGATATGTCACATTTTTCTGACGTGATCTCGAAGATTAATATAAAATTGTCTCCCTGTAATATATGTTCAGAACCAGTTAAGAACGCATTCGGAGAGACCAACCCAGTTTTCAAGACAATTGATTAGGATATTGTGGTCAATCATGTCAAAAGCTGCACTCAAATCTAAAAGAATAAGAACTGAAATCTTGTTAGCATCAGGACTAAGACTAAGATCATTCACTGTTTTAGTTAGAGCGGTCTCTGTACTGTGATTCTATTTAAAACCTGACTGGAACTTCTCTAGAGTACTGTTCTCATTTAGATTGATGTTAAGTTGATTAAAGATTACCTTTTCAAGTATCTTGCTCATGAACGATAGGTTGGATATAGGTCTGTAGTTACTTAAGACATTTGAATCTAAATTTGATTTCTTCAATAGGGGTTTCACAGCCGCAGTTCTGAATGCATTGGGAAAGATTCCAGTCTTCAAAGATGTGTTAATTATCTTTAGAGCAGATGTGGAGACACTCTTAAAAACATTTTTAAAGAATGCATTAGGAACAGGGTCAAGATGACATGTTGAAGGTTTGCTATGCGCTACAATCTTACAGAGCTCTGCCTCAGAAATACTTGTGAAGCTTCTCATGGTGGCTGGCTTGTTACAGGGCAGATAATCTAAGTTACCAATGTTTCTAACAATACCAGCTGTAATGGTTGTTATTTTATTATTTAAATAAATTGTAAATCCCTCACACTTTGAGGCAGAAGCTTAGTTAAGAAGATCAGAGGCTGGCATGGGATTTAGTAATCGATCAATAGTTTGAAAACAGTACCCTAGAGTTGCTGTCATTCTCTGCAATGATCCGTGAAAAGTGGGCTCTTCTTTCAGTACATATGCCATTATTAAAGGTAGTAATGCATTCCTTAAGAATGCTCCAATGAACCTCTAGTCTGGTTGTTCTCCATTTTCTTTTGGCTCTTCTACATAATCGCTTAAGCTGACAGATCGTGCTATTTATCCATGGTGCCGGGTTCTCACAAAGCTTCTTTTTAACCGTAACTGGAGTGACTTTGTTCAACATGTTACCTAACTTACTATTAAAGGCATCAACCATAGCAGTTATCAGTACAGTCATCCAAGGATTTTGAACAATATGGCACCAGAAATTCAGCGGTGGCACTGTGCTGCTGGTGCCTTTATGTTGGGGAAACACTTGTACATAAGGTATATATTGTACGTTAGATTTTGAGCTTAAATTTAACGGTTTTGAAAAGATCACGCAAATGTTTTTTGTGAAATGGTCTGCATATATACATACTGTAATACAGTTCTGTTTGAGGTTGAATTTCAGTGTATTCGAGAATATTGAAAGCTGTGGTCATTGAATGAATTTTATGTCAAATCAACGAAAAATCATTCACAGTCTGGTCCACATAGACTGTTTATGTGCAAACTGTGGAAAGAGTTTTGAAGAAGTGAATGCAGCATTAAGAAATTCTTGTAACTAATTGTAATAGTACATAGTTAATAGTGTATACTATAGTATATCATTTTGAAACAAATATCTGAACTGCAAATTGTACAGAATATTTTGGCAGTAAAAAATCTAATTAATTAATTATTTCTGGGGATAACAAACTATGCATTAGTTTTAGTTTTCTGACAGCTCTAAAGACTATGCTTGTCCATTCCTGTACTTGAGCACAGTAAAATCTTTAGGGTACACTTGTAGTCTGTGGCTATAGCTGGTGCTTATATAAATTCCATACATGGTACGATTGAGCTAGTTAAATAATTAAGAGCAGAAGTTAGCACAAAATCCCAAAACGGATCAGCCCTTTTTGTCCACCCTCCTGTGCTGTTGCCTCCTCATAACTGCATGTTTGTGAATGACATGCACCAATCCAGTGTGCACATGTTACTGGAATATGTCCAAATTAAAATATGAACATGTGCATGTATTGTGATTAAACAGGCTGAAAGAGGGTATCCAACACTATAAATATGTGGGTGCTTGACATTCCCAATGCAGAAAACCTTTTACATACATCTGGATAGTTATTATTTTTTTAATGCACATAATGTACAGATTTTTCATCTGCTATCACTGGAAATAAGAGTTACATGTGAACAATTTGTTTTTTTCCATCATGAAAAAAAAATGGAAATAGATCTTGAGGAAGTGAGGAAGGTTAAATGATGCTGATGATAATGGCTCTGTCTGTATGAAAACTAGGCCAGGATGGGGAAATGAAAGGAAACTCAGTTTTATGAATGCGCTCTCTTTTAAGTTGGTGCTTTGATGCTTTAGGGGATCTCCATTTCATTTATCACTGATTGTAAGTGATTCTGTGGAGAAATGAAGGGCTTCACTGGACTTTTCAATCCTCTTGAACAGTTTTATGGAAACTTCTAGCTGTTCTGCCTGTCACTAAGGCAGTAAAGGAAGAGAGGGATCTCCAAAAACGACTAAGAAGAGGAGGAGGAGGGGAAAAGAGAGCCATTACCCTTAACATTATGTAACATTACACACTCTATTAAATAACACACTCTACACTATACACCTTATAGGGTCTACCTCAGCGCATCAAACATAAATTACAAACAGGCTCAAAACTCCAGACCTGGTGCCCTTGAGGCAAAAATAGACCCAGATGAATGCGTCATTGACCATGTCCTCTTTACTACCAGACTGGACAGACACTTGAAAAGGCATTTGGAGCCCTTTAGACACAAGCAAGGAGGTCAAAGCATGGCTTTGAAAGAGATCTACAGAATGGAACCACAGAAGAAGGTGAAGTGGTCTTTACTGAAGAGAGCAGTAGAAAGACTGAGAGAACCTGCTCTAAAGTCAATCTTCAAAATGTTCCTGAGATGTTGAAGGAAAAATGTGTGGACGAAACACCTGGCTGAGGGAGGAATAGAGGCTTCCATGAAATCAGATATTTTCATCTATACAGACAAAGTTTTTATCTCTGTTACATCTGAGAGTAGAGATCGAGTGTTAACTGATTTTTTGTGAAGGAATGAAATGGATCCTTATTTCACCCGACATGGATTTTGACAGTTTGGATGTTGACATGGATTCTTATTGGCTGATACTGATATGAATTTCAGCTCATCCAGTACTGGGACTGATGTGATTTTTACTCATCGGGCAGCAACATAGATTTTCCAGTCGATATTGACATGCATTCTTCTTCTTCACTTACTGACCTGGATTCTCACTCGTCTAATGAAGATACAGATAGGGATTCCTTCTCATCCAGGCCTCACATGGGCTCATCAGATACTGCTGTCTGTTGAGAATGAAATGGATATGAGGCGATATGTGGAGGATGTGACATCACATATCACATGACCCAGTATATATAAAGTAATACGTGAATACAATTGGAATGCCCATTTTTGTAAAGTACAAAATGCAGATTCTCCTATTTTCTCATTCTTTTGCTGCTGAATGTCGTGGCATAACAGTTTTCTACTCTCTCTTTAAGTAAAAAGAAGATAAACCAAAATAAACCCCTTGTGTTCAAAGAAATAGTAAAACCTGATCGTTCTGGGTTTTTACAAATTGTAGTAGTTTGATGGTGTGGGTATGCTTTGCTTGATCGAGACCTGGGCGACTTGCCATTATTGAAGGAACCATGAATTCAGCTCCTTACCAGAACATTTTTAAGGAGAATGTCTGGTCATCTGTCCATGAGCTGAAGCTGAAGTGTTGGTTTATGCAGCAAGACACAGATTAATAATGTGTCATGGGGGTTAATGACACATTATATGTAGCCCACTCAAATGACTCATGTTTGAGAACATTGTTTAGTGAATGTGATGGATGTCGAGGGAACAGTCTGAGCACACTCCAGGCCCAATGTGTAAAGGAAGGGGAAAGATAAAGAGTGAAAGTACGATGTGAAAAAAGAGGAGAGGTTAGAAATGAAAGAGGGAGAGAAAGTGATGCAGGTGTGGCCCACCCAGTCATTGTGTTTGGCTGTATGCAGTGGTTGTTTGTCCACAAAGAGAACCGTGCTTCGCTATAGTGAGCCTTTTAACCCCACTCCTCCCTCCCGTGGTCAATCGCCTATACGCTAGTGTTGTAGCAGGATACACAATGGTATTTAAGCAGGCTACACAAGCCAAAGACAGGTCCGCATCTACTACACGCGTTCATTCGCCACTCAGATACTCCCGCTGTTTGGTTTGTGGAGGGCTTTCTTACAGTTGGTGAGCTTGACGTGATGAGTTTTGGTTTCTTGCTGTTGGTGACCTCGAAACACCGTTTGATGTATCTGAGGGGCTTCCTACAGTAGTTTGCGCAGTATAAGCAGTACAGCAGTAGCCTATTAAGCAGTTTTGTGGACCAAATTTAGGAGGAAAAGCATGCAGTTTGTTCACCTGTGTAGCCTACTGAAGAATCTAATGTCTGATTGGTGAGAAGAAGGTACTGATCTGCAAGTACAGAGCTGAAGGACCAGTGAGTATTCTAATACAATCTAATTATTCTCTGAAAGTACAAATCTGGTTCTGTGGTACAGTGCAGATTCACACTGATATTTTTCCAATGTTTCACATCTTGATAATATTCGTAGAAGACAGAAATGGGGAAAATAATTGCTTGAAACACTTTAACCCAGTAAAATCCCCACAGATGAAAACTGACAATTGAAACAGAAACATTTTGTTGATTATTCTGCAATGTTCAGAACAGAAGTCTTATTTCACATCTTTTTTCATTTTTGTTAGTTGTATGTTTAGTCAAAAATTCTCAGTGCAAAGGGAAGATTTTTTACAATTATGATTTCAAAACATAAAAATTACATCCAAAAGATAATCCTTTTTTATTCCAGTTTTGCTTTATTTTACCCTTTGAAAAGTAGATTTTTTGTAATGCTTAAAAAACAAAAATTAAGTTATTGGTCTAGAACTCCATTACTTTAAGTTACCACGAGGGATTATTACATCAGCATTAGAATGTTCATTTATCAATATTTTTGGACTACAGTAATTACAAAATACATAAAATGAAAAATAATGGAAGCAACAATTCAGTTTCCAAGCAGGATTGTGTGTGTATATATATATATATATATATATATATATATATATATATATATATATATATATATATATATACAGTGAGCACCATAATTAATTGGACAGTGACACATTTTTTGTTATTTTGGTTCTGTACTCTAGCACTTTGAGTTTGAAAGGATACAATGACAATGAGGTTGAAGTAAGCAGGAGTAAGCAGCACTTCCAGCTTCTGTTCATGAGTGAATCTCCAAACTTCCCAAAAGAGGGAAACAACAAATTGAGGAAGTCACATGCTTATCTCAATCATCTGATACTTGTCTTTCAGGTTCGGTGAACTCTGCTGGCCTCTACAGGTGTACTCAGAATTGTGCAGGTGAGAAAAATTACATTACTCCAACACAGCAACAAGCTAAGTTACTGTAAGCCTGCACAGCATCAAACTATCATTGAACAATGATTGACATGAACAACATTGAACAGTGTTGTCTGAAGGAAACCAACACAGCTCACACTGCTGTCTACTATTAATGTGTTGGATAGACATTAAATCTTTACAAGCATATTTGATCTACTATTGGTTCGGATTTATGGCACCAGGCTATCAATAAATCAATCATATTTTCACAGAACAGTGAATGAACAGCAGACAAAGGGAATCTTCTGTGTCATAAAGGGTACCAAACACTTTGCACTTGATGGGCGATTTATCTGGGATTTCCTGCCTCAATCTGAGTTTCTTACACAGTCCTAACATAACATAATGCGCCCCTTTGATAACAGATTCTCTCATAGGGCATAATGGAATTCTACAGTCTGTGACATACGGTACACATCTGCATGCACAGCAATCATGACTGCAGATCTAGAAGCTCTTTTTATCCCCTGCAAACTGTATGACTTAAGAATAAAGCTGCAGCCCTGTGTATATAAACAGGGCTATAGCACTGAGAATGCGCTTTTACAGGAGACCAAATGCATTGAAAAACCTGATGTGCCTTTTGATAACATCCCTCATCTTTTTCTTATACAGGCCTGCTATTTCACACAGGTACATAACGCCTCACTCACCTGAAGTAAGAGAGTCAGATCTGAAGCAGAGGAATTCTACTGTATGTGATGTCTGAAGCAAAGGAACTGTACTGTGTATGTTGTCTGAAGAGAAAGAACTACTATATGTGAATTTTGAAGCATGACAGCTATACTATATATTAAGTCTGAAGCTGAGGAACTCTACTGTGCATGATATCTGAAGCAGGGAAACTCTACTGTATGTGATGTCTGAAGCAGGAAAACTACTGTATACTATGTCTTAAGAAAAGAAACAAATATATGTGATCTTGGAAGCACGAGAACACTAATGTGTGTGAATTCTGAAGCAAAGGAGCAACTATATGTGAATTCTGAAGCAGGGGAACTCTACTGTGTATAAATTCTGAAGCATGGGAACTCTATTGTGTGTGAATTTTGAAGCGGGGCATCTCTACTTTATTTGAATTCTGAAGTAGGGGAACTGCATTGTATGTGAATTTTGAAGCAGGGGAACTCTACTGTGTGTGACGTCCAGATTTTCTTGTATTGCAGCCATGGCCAGAAAAGAAGCTGAGATATCTCTTATGACCTGGAATATTAATTGGCTTATGAATAAAGTGCATGCTGTCACTAGAGCAGCCAAAAAGAACAAAGTGGACATTGTATTCCTTCAGGAGACTCGAATTGGACCACATGACCATGGCGTATTTAACAAGTTAAAAGGATGGCACAAATTTTTCACAAGTAATGCTTCATGCACAAAAGGAGTTGCCATCCTCATTAAAGAGGACATTGATTATAAGTTGAGTGAGAAACCTATACATGATGCTGGATGTTACTACATAGTGAAATGTAAACTACGAGGCAAGCCTTACACCCTTGTGAATGTGTACAAACACAAGTCAAAAAAAAAAATTTTGAGCAAAGTCAGCCGGCACCTACAAAACAGTGCTGACAGTGTGTTGGTGATTGGAGGAGACTTCAACACTACTCTCAACCCGTACTTGGACAGGACATCAACAACCAGAAATGATGAACATAAACCTTCGCGGAAACGTATTGCAAAATTGACTACATCCCTCCACCTTGTGGATGTCTGGAGAAGAATGAACCGAACAAAGATTCAATACACTTACTCTCAAAACAATAGCAAGTCCAGGATAGATTACATTTTCATGCAGGAAGAGTCCATATGGCGAGTTAAAACTTGTGAGATCCTTGACACTGGAAAGTGCTCAGACCATAAACCTGTCTGTCTCCAGCTTACCTCAACACCATCCAGCCATGATCCCCCTCCAGACACAGATCTCTATTTTCACGTGGCTCCAATACTGGCCTGGCGCCTGGAGAAGCATTTTAAAGGTGTGACAGCACAAACAGAAGAGGCAAAGGGCAAAACCAAGAGTCGGCTAGTGATCCACCCAGAACAAAAAAAGAAGGTAAAGTGGTCTTTACTGGAGGAGGCAATAGAAGCACTGAAGGATCCCCTTCTTAAATCCACCCTCTTTGACAAGCTGCTTAGAAGATCAGACCAGGACCAGGACTGCAAACAGCTACGGAGTGGCTGTCTCCTCACCACAGCCCTGCTCAAACTGTATGTTTCACACATTGCGAGAAAAGTGCTAAATCCTGAATTCTTGCAATCAGGCAAGACATTAGGACGTCTCATCTACAGTGAAACTGTGATGATCAGCCTGTCGTTCCATCCTAAAGCCAGCCTGAAAACTAGAGTCAAGGAAAAACTCAGAGAGCTGGGAATTCGACCAGAGAAAATATTATTTATATAATATTGTACAAATGACAAATAATACTTACATATCTCTGTGTAATTTTACTCATATAAACAATTACAATGACTAACACTGTAGTTTATGCAGGAGGGGGCCTGGACTGGTGAGGGAGTTCTGCCCAAGCTCTATCTCAAAAGCAATAAATCTAACCTCACTAACCTTGGGTTGGTTTCCAGATAATGTGGGATCATTGGTTTATGAGGTTCTTAAGCAACGTGCGTTCGCTCATTAAATGAGTTCCCCTAACACAGTTGATAAACAAACTGTTAAGAGGCTGGTGCTCTGGTGGATTAAAGTTGACCCCAATTGCAGAATTTTTTCGGACGTTTTTTCCATGCCTTTTTTTTTCAGGCACAAGATTCTCTAAAGTGCAGCCAGTTAATTAGTACATAACCGAGGTCATCTGGTAGTACTAGTCCCATGTGAATAAATAGGGGTGTAGCACAAAATTCTGGGCCCTATACATAAGCAGTCTCTGTGGGCCGCCTTCCTCTCTTGATCCATGTCTCTCACACATCATTCCAGGCTTTTCGAGGGCCCTCCCCCCCATTTGGGCCCTGGGTAGTCAGTCCCACTCCCCCCCCCCCCCCCCCCACGACGACACCCCTGTGAATAGATATCTCAGTATTGTCGCAAAATATTTCTAGCTATCTTCTTTTTTTTAGTTACCTGATTCCTGAGGTTTTGATATCTCACATCTGGGACACAGTGAGTAATTGGGTTGAGGTTTATGTGGATTTTTTTTTAACCCCGTCAGAGTGGTCTGCTGGAATTACCCACATAACAAAAGAAATAAGTAAAAATACATTACAGGACCTCCTTGAGTAATTCTTATCCCGTCAGAATTGGTCTTATGAGGCTGCTACACTTTGTAGGCTGTGAATGTAAGTGTGCCTCGAAAGCGCATGCGTATGGTGAGTGCTGCCAGAGTGGGATCTTAAAGTAGTTCCTTGCTGCAAACTGTCTGGACGGCTCGTAACTTGAGAGTGAACCTTTGTTACGGATGTGTTTGGGAAACCCACGTTATTTTAAGAATGAGTGTAAGAGGTCTTACCGTTTAGAGATTCTTACCATTTAGAGGCTTTCAGGAAACCCACCGCTTATTTGGGAGACCAGTAAAACTAATCAAGCGATGATAATGATGGAAGTAAACACAGAGGGATGTGATATGAC
Organism: Anguilla japonica; assembly: GCA_025169545.1. Classification (NCBI taxonomy): domain Eukaryota; kingdom Metazoa; phylum Chordata; class Actinopteri; order Anguilliformes; family Anguillidae; genus Anguilla; species Anguilla japonica. The sequence continues at coordinate 49,994,190 of CM045890.1, read as the reverse complement.
TGTTATAAATGCTCAGAGGGACACTCCCTCTGTGGAACTTGGAACACACATCTTTTAGCATTTTTGGCGACGAGGACAGGATCTTTTACTCGGATGTTGTGTGTCATTCTCGGCGGAAGAGTGACTCTGTGGATCCTCCTGAATGCTGAGGAACAAGCAACTGTCAATCATCAGAGGAGATACCTCCTTGGAAACACCTACTGCCAGTCCTTTCTGCAGTATGCTGACATTATGAATGTGTCAAAATGTTGGGTATGCACACAAATTCTTCACATACACGTGAAGTTGCTGTAATGAGGCCACTGCCTCTTTTCAGGTGTTCCACAATTACTTTTTTAACTACTATTAGGTCAGACATAATTCATACAGCAAACATTATAAAAGATATGTTTCATATGTTAGGATATGATGTAATAGCCACATCACATTACTGTATTGAAATAAACTAGCACTCAAGCAGTAGGCCATTCAAGTCATCTTAAAAAGATCAAGACCTGGCATTTTTTGTTTTGAAACAAATATTCATTAGCTATATCTGTATATGTTTAAAGGGAGAATTGTTAGAGTGAAAATGTTGGGATGACTTACAATTATTTGTATGTGTGTATTTTTACTCATATTAACTAATACAATAACTAACATCCTGTACTTTATATGGGAGGAGGCCTGGACTGGAGAGGGAGTTTGGCCCAAGCTTACTCTCTAAAACAATACATCTAACCTTCTTGACCTTATTTGGGTGTCCAGTAAAATGTAATATGTGGTGATTTGCTAATGCTGTAACTGTATACAATAATTAAAGATGAGGCCGGTCGAGCCATCTTAAATGAGTGAGACCTGACATGTTAACCTTTTATGGATTGTGAAGCCTGTATTCATTATATTCATATGTGTTTAAAGGGGACATGTTGGAGTTAAAATGTTACATTTGTGTGTATTTTCTTAACATAATTAATTACTATTAATCAATATTATCCATTGTTTCTAATTACTAATATTGTAGTTCAGATGGGAGGGGAAGCAGTAAATCTGACCATGTTTACCTGATTTGGGAGACCAGCAAACATAATGAATGATGATTGGCTGAGCTGAACGCAAACACAGAATGATGTAACATGACTGTTATAAATGCCCAGAGGGACTGCCCCTCTGTGGAATTTGGACATCTTTGTTGTGTGAACTGATTCCCCTTCTACCAAATAAAGAATACTGATTATTTACAGTTCCTGCCTCAAACCTTTTTCTCCCAACTCCTGGAGTCTTACAAAAAACAATACTGAGGAGAATGAATTGTGCAAAAAATTATTTGTCTGATTTCTTTGTTATTATTTGGCTTAAATTTCTGTACAGATTAATTCAAAAAGAGATGGTATAAAAAACTCACAAATTCATGAAGTGATGCTTAAAAAAACTCTAGTCATTTTTATAATTTCCTAACAAGTCATTGATTACACATGAAAAAATCATCATTGGGAACATATACAGTGGAGGGAATATGGGAGACAAATTGATTTTGTTGTTAATGAATGAATCTCAGAATTGATTACTTCTGCATGCTCACACTGCTTATTCAACACCCGTCATACCCACTCCCATGACCTGGTTGCACCACTTAGCCACCACTTCTAGATGACAGATAGAAACCACCTGTTAGCTCTGTTCTGTCTTACTTCAAAAATATAATGCCAAATATGATATTATGTATTTCAATAATAATATATTTCTTAACCCCCCCCTCAACATTTGTGTATTATGTAATATTCAGGAGGGTCAATGGCAGATACTTCTTTATAGACTTGATTAAATGAAAGCAAAAGCATGATTAAACACTGTGTGTGTATGTATATATATATATATATATATATACATATATATATATACACATACTGAATAAAGCTCACATTGGCCTGTAACGCTGCCATTAAATAATACTAGGGCACCCTCTAGAGGCCAGTACTGAACTGCAGGCTGTACTAGGATACAGTGTGGAAGTGTGCACTTCCTGGGTTTACATCTGGAGGTCTGTGGTCCACAGGGGGTTCGCAAAGGTACCACCGTGGGTCTGAGATCACACCCTCTACTCTGCCTTTGAGCCTGGGTGGGGGTCTGTGGATCAGAAATGGTTAAAAAAAACCCAATGTACACAGTGAGCTCTCATAATGTTTACCACCCGGGCTGGATTTTCCATGCAGGCCAAAAAATAAAAAAAGTTACCAAAAGAATGATATACTCCCCAAAGACTTGAGGATCAGTATTCATATGTGTCAACTGGCACATGTGCGCATAGCACTGATGAGTCAAATTAATATGGAGTATGTGACATGTTCTCAGAGACCCCGTTTTCACCTGGTCATTTCAAATGACTTTTATCTAGATTGTGTCTGAATAAGACTTAACCACATTACATTTATACTTTGTTGTCAGATGCATCACAGGTTAGCCGGATTGCCGGATTGCCATTTTGGGAGTAAAATACAAAACCTTAACAACCTACTTCCTGTTTTGTTCTGGCTCTCAAAAAACAAAGATGGTAGCCGCTTCCAAAACAGCAAGTTTTATGGCATTTTTCAGTTTCTTGAAATTAAGGAAAATATGTGCCATTCGACAGACAATGTACAACAGAAGATGGCTGTCCAGATTAATACTGCAGCCTCCCTGAATGCAGCCATAGCAAAGTATGATTTCTGTAACTACTCTTAAGTCTGTTCTGAACAGAATTATCCTTCCATATTGCTAGTAAGCATAGTTTTGCTTGAAGTCAAACCACTCGTGTCCTCCATGCTTGTTGTGATTGTGAAGCTACTTGTGTTCTGTATCAGGGGAAGGCTACGTCACGTGACCTTATACTTTGGGGTGAGTTTTGGTTGTTAAATGGGTCTTGGAGAGACGGATGCATTTACACTTGTATAACTTCTGTCTTGAATGCATCTCAGACCTCCTGAAATGGTTTAGGCGATCAAATTTGAATCTGCTCCTAATGCATCTTGGGAGCATTCACACCATCATTCTGATGAGGATAAGCCTGGTCTGAATATAATCCAGATGCTCAAGATGCATAAAACGACCATGTGTAAATGGCACGGAACCAGACATATGTATTACTGTACATGTCCCATGTTCCCCAAGGCCCCATAGGCACAGACATACATGTTACATGGATGACATGCAGTCCTGTGCTGTTAGGGCATGTTTGGCATCTATACACTTGGACATGTCTTTGTAACAAAGTGGTCAGATCAAACACATTAAAGCACACACTCTTACAACAACCACGTTTGATTACATTCACCTCATTGAAAAGAAGGAACCTGATTGCAAATCTTCACAGAAGACAAAGGGTCCTTCACTAAAATGTGAAAAGAAAGTTGTAGCAAGTGAGTGCTACCCCTCCTGCCCTCCAACAGACTCACTGGAGACAACTTTCTGGATTTTTAGCACTGCGTGCTCTTTTATTCAGCCAACGGCTTCGCTTGGCTACAACAAGATCACAGGAACACAGATCTTTTTGTTTTCGGTAATTCGGTCCCGTTCCGTCTTCTCTCCGGCGGTTTTTTTCCCTCTCGAAGACTCCCGGTCTCCGCTTTTAAAAACCCCAGGCTCACTGTTGAAAACAATCAGAGGCAATCAGCCCAATTAAACAATTGATAATTATCGGCGCTGATTACATCCACCTGACAGTTGTGACGAAGGATCCGAGAGCCGCTCCTCTCACTCTCTCTCTCTCTGCAGCCGACGCTCAAACCAGGCCCACCCCACCACAAAAGTATACAAATATTTTTTTTCCCCCACACGTATACATACATACCGTTTTTTCTCCGACAAACTTTTCAAAACCTACTTACAACACAATTGTGCGGTGGTGACGTAGTTGTACAGTTGGTAATCAAACCAGATAAAAGTGGGTTTGTTCCAGAAGAGAGCATACTGGGTCCTGCAAGCTTGGGAGTTCCTCAGTCACCTGTTAAGATGAACCAAGGGAGGTGAGGCATACAGCAGTAAGTATCTGTGCACACATATGCTCTAGATGGAAGTTTGAATCTGATGGATACATGTAGCCTCACAGAACTTGCATTTTCCTTTCACTTGTACAGTAGCTTGTGATGTCACTGTCTGGAGGCGGGTTCATCCCAGGTCACCAGCTACGGAAGTTAGCAAGGCTCATACAGTACAACACACAAGTCCATCAATGGAGAGTGAGAAGCAAACCCTGGGGTCAGGGATTACCGTTTATTTGGGTTTTTAGTCCAGAGGACCTGGGTCTTTGGGTGCAGGCGGGGCTACATTTCATCCAATTAGCAAGCACCATTCTCCCGAGCGATGAATGCAGGGCTGTGTGAGTCATCACAAGCTGTACGCCATGCTCCATAAAGCTTGTTCATGTCCTCTTGTTCGGGTCACTGCTGTCCTACTCAAGACGCTCTGTGAATATCCAGTGCACACTGTGAGCTGATGTGGGGAGGTTTTCAGTCCGAACTTCTCACCTTATTAGCCCTGCCAGTGAGGTTGCAAACCCTTCTCTCTGGCGCCCCCTTGATGAGAATGTAATGTACAGCACAGTCTACTGTAAGGACACAGTCTATCAATCAAAAGGGCTCCTATAGATCCTGCATGACCTCAGTCTCAACTCCCTTGTTTAAACATCTGCAGGTTATCACTGTCCTCAAAATAAGAGAGTGTTCAAACAGGAGCAGAGAATCAGCTCAGTATATGGGCTACAATTTCTTTCACAGATTATCTTATTATAGCCTTTTCTGCCATCTAAAGGAAAAACCAATGTACTGCACCGTCACCATTTGCTTAAAGTGCAACCCTTCATCCAATGAAAGCTTTGCATTCCAAGAATCTTTCTGATATGTGTCGACAATTGGAGAGTCCAATACTGAGGCAGGCCCCAGAAAATCCAGAGTTATATTGTGGAATGCACTGACAAGAATTCCATATACATCCTACACTTCAAGCTTAACCAGTCCAGTAGAGCACACACCCAGTTATACAGGTTTTGTGCATTTCCTTAACAAGCACACATATGACTGTACAAGTTATGTACAGTTACACAGAATTCCTCTGTCTTGCACCCACAAGTCCTCACCTGTTGAAACAATAACCCAAATTCAGCCCTGCTGAACATGTTCTGCACACTTGGAACAGAGTGTTAGTTGGTCTTGACGAGAGATTAGCAAAATACAGACTCCTCACTGAATCTCGTGCTGTGTAATGTTCTTAACAGAATTTGCAGCACAGAGATAGTGGAGCCATTCTGGACAAGTGATCTTTCCGCAGTTAGTTTTGATATATTTTGGCCAATTAAGAGGGCCTCCTCTAAATACAGAGTTATTAATTTTAGGCATGCCAACTTTAACAAGATGCAAGAGTTTAAATAACTTCTTGATTGAAAGACAGTGAATAAAATGTGGGGCAGGTTCAAAAGGCTTATTCTTGATGCACAAATGAATTCATTCCAAATGTTTCAAAAAGCCTGTTGATAAAACAGGCTACCTGGTGGACAAATAAAGCTGTAAGGGAGAGGAACAGAACAAAAGCTATCACATTGCTCCCTTTCTTTGGGAGGCAGTAGAGGACTGAACTGCACAGGTACAAATCAGAAATGTCTTTGGGAGCGATATTGTACATTAAGTTATTGACTGCATTACATTTACCAAGCGTTGCAGTTATGGCGACTCTCCCCTTTGTTTGTGAAAGGAGATCATCTTTTAAAATCTTTTTAAAAAATATGACTTCTTCATCTTTAGGAGCAGTTGCTAGTTAGAGAAGCTGAGAGATAGTGACTCTGGAGATGGTTGGCTATTCGTTTATGGAATAAAAAAGCAGAGTCACCAGCATGCCCACTGTGCTCCAAGCGAGGAACCCTGGAGCACATCCTTAGCTGCTGCACAAATGCACTTGGAGAGGGCCAGTACCGATGGAGGCACGATCAGGTCCCGAAGACCATCGCTGAAGCCATCAGCACAGGAGTTGAGTGGGCGAAGTGGACCCGACCCTCCAAGCAGACCATCGCCTTTGTCAGAGCTGGGGAGCAGCCAAAACCCACCAGAAGAACATCTGCAGGCATCCTGACCTCTGCACGGGACTGGCAGCTGTTGGTGGACCTTGAACAGCAGGTGAAGTTCCCCAACCATATCGCAGCAACCACCCGACATTGTTCTTGTGTCTGAGTCCACCAAGAAAGCTGTGCTGTTGGAGCTGACAGTCCCACGGGAAGATCGCTTGGAAGAGGCCTTTGAAAGGAAGCTCTCCAAGTATGCAGGTCTGGTCAGCAAATGTCAGCAGGCTGGGTGGTGAGCGAGGTGTCTCCCAGTGGATGCAGGGGATTCACAGCCCGTTCTTTAGCCAGTGCCTTCAGCAATTTGGGCCTCGAGGGAGAGAGGAAGAGGAAAGCCATCCGCAGTACCACCGATGCAGCAGAGAGGGCTTCAAGGTGGCTGTGACTCAAAAGAGGAAAGCCATGGGGTCATAAGTAGCTAGCCATCGGAACACAAGCTAGGGCACTGCCGTTGTACCCTTGAGCAAGGTACTTAACCGAAATTGCTTCAGTATATATCCAGCTGTATAAAATGGATTCAATGTAAAATGCTATGTAAAAGTTGTGTAAGTCGCTCTGGATGAGAGCATCTGCTAAATGCCTGTAATGTAAGCTGGGGTCTGATCAGCCCTGGCTGGGTCACCTGGAGGAGAGTGTATGATGTTGAAAGACCTGAAACACTCGATGATTCCAGGAACATCACTGAAGATGTGTCCAGATGCATCAGCAGATGTATGTACACAGCAAACAACTTGAAATATTAAAGCTGTGTTGTGAGGTTTTTTTTTTTTTTTTTTTACTAATGAGACATATTAACATTTAAAGGTGACATGAGTAGTCACTGCGTGGAATAGCTTGCCAGGTCATGTAAGTTAAAGCAGAAACTCTGGGGGTTTTGAAGACCAGGCCTTAGAGCTGTGCTAGATGCTATCTAGTTTGTAGGTAAACTGAGCACTACAGTAGGTACAATTCAAAGGTAAGAAAATGGCCAGCAATGTTGCGCTGAATGACCTGTTCTCTTCATTATGTTATGTTATGCGATTTATCATGCCTGGCCATTGGACTGAAGACAAACACCCTGACCTGTCTGTAGACATCACATCATGTGATTGTGAATATGAAAGACTATGGAACAATAGACAGTGCAGTTTAATGCTAAAGTTACAGTATAAATCAATTAGAATTTTATGATATTTAAATATTTTATATTTTACTTTTGATGAGCTGAAGACTTTCAAGTAGAGAAATTTTCAGTGTACAGCAAAAACTTGGAAGCTTTGTTTTTAACGAGTGTCATAGAATCAGTCAGTCACTTACTGGGATTAAACTACATGATTAAAATTACATGAGGAAATTAAATAATCACACCTTAAATAAATAGCAATTCTAGCAGCGGCACCAGAAATTCAGCAGTGGTGCTGCAATGCTGCTGCTGTCTCTATGTAGGGGAAACCCTGTACATATTAATGTCTGAGACAGGAAATAATTTCTATCCTTGCCAATGAATTATGAGTTTTTCAATACCTTTATGATTTTGACAGTATCATTTAATATATACTGCAGTAAGTTTCATTTCCAGAAGATACATGTAAGATGGAGGTTGACATTAATATTAAACAAGCATACCGATGAGCTTCCTGACAGGCACCATGGCACTTTGGACCGAGTGGGACCTGCAGGTCTGTGTTCTGTAGGGCAGACATACTAGTGCACACCAGCCAGAGTCCACAGAGGACATTGCAGCATTGGGATGGGGTTACAGTTTCTATTGGCCACTCAAAATTGGGAAGAGGGGTGGGATACTCTCTAGTAAATTCCCATCAGGAGAAAAAAAAATACAGTCCATGTTGTGATGTATTCCCTTGTCTTTGGCACATACCACAGCGACGTATGTTATCAACAAATGGCACAGGCATACAACACAAGTAAATGTTGAATAGCTTCATATTGATAGCTATAGTCTGTAATGAGTTGTTTTTTTCGGGAATTGTGTAATGAGTGATTAAAGAATATATTAATGTGATCACAAGTTGTATTGTTTGATGGAAGTATGTTCTATTGAGGCATGTGTTTAATGTTTTCTGATTGTTGGGCATTTTGCAAGTAAAATGTTTTATTTTGGCAAACAAGCTTCTGTTTAGAACTCTGTGGTACTGAACTGTTTTGAAAATGTGATTCCGAATGGACAAATATGTTCAAGCAAATGTGAAACTGTAAAAGTACCTATCATTTTTCTTGCATAATCTCAGAATCACTTGACAAAAGCAACACAGCTGATTGTGGGGTTTGAAAGCTAAAAATTTGTGACTGGATGTTGTTTCAATACGGATTGGACCATGTAGTCTAATTCCAGCTCCATCTGCTTTATCACTAAGGACTACCTAAAAACAATGATTACTCCCTGATTTTTTAAATTTTTAACATCACACACATATAAAGAATGATAAATTTGGCATTTATTTGCATATAACCTATTTTCACAAATATGACACTATAATTCTCATATTATGAAACACAGATCCTCATAGGTGTGACCATGCAAAACCCCACTCCTTAATGACCTCATCTTCTTTCATGTGTTATATTCTCATTCCTCTGGCTGCACAGTCTCTGTTCATCTGAACGACCAAACCTGCAGATTGGCATTATTGAGTCACACGGTTTTGTGAGGTGTGTGCCAGAAAATACGGACTCTCATACTTATCACCAAACAAAACACCACGCCTTTATTATTTTACGTTCTTTTGTCTGTTAACCCTTATTTTCTAATTCTTTCACCATGTGTTGGCTCTGTGTGTACGTCTGAATTAACCCAGCAGGTCTGCATTATTGTGTCAAATTGTCTTATGACGTGTGTCTGATTAATTAAGTAAGTAATTAAAGCCAAAACTAGGAGGTACAGTAAGTGCAATTTGTTTATAAGACGTTTTCGCAGTACAGTATAAAACAAAACAGCAGCAGCCAATTACATAGTGTTGTTGACCAAATCGAGGAGCTAAGCACTGAGATTTCACCTGGGTGGCGCATGGCTTTTGCAAGGGTTCTGAGGTTTACAGTGCAACTCAATGTTGCGTGCGCACACACCTGCACGCACGCACACTGCCGATTGTTGGAACATTACTACAGCCGGTTCACGCCTCAGCTGATTCACCGATGCTGCTGCCAACATCTCAGTTCACATAAAGCCAGTCATGAGGATTACCTCAGCGCCTCAAACATAAATCACAAACAGCACAAAATAAATTGATCAGAGTTATTTTTCCATTCTCGTGCCCATCTAGTTGATTCTCATTTTCATTGTTTTTTACAATATAATCTGCCAGTCTGCCAGTATGCTGTCTCTCCTGTGATGAATGTATTGTTCTGTCATATGTGTTTTTATTGCATTAACTGTATTGTATTGGATGTTTTGTCATGTCTGTGTTTGAATGGTAGAGGGCCACAATGGAAGTAAGCCTGCTGACTGTCTTCTGTTTCTATCCTTGACTATTTTTAAAGGATTGCTGTCTGCTATGCAGTCTTATGAAATCCTGTTTTTAAATTGTCAAATAAATTCATTCATTCCTTCATTCATTCATACTCTAGCCCATGTTTTACAGACATGAGTGGATCAAGACATCAAGTCTTTCGTTGTTTATCCTGGAACATTAATGGACTTAAATATAAAAATAAAAAGAAAGTTTTGGAAGAAATCAAGGATTCACATGTTGTCTTTCTTCAAGAAACCCACATTGGCCCAGATGACGAAGATGTATTTGATGAGCTGGACGGCTTCACAAAATATTTCACAAAGTATGATAAATGTCAAAAAGGAGTGGCCATCCTAATTAGGGAGACGATGGATTGGGAATATGTTCATGACTGTGAAGATAATGAAGGAAGTAGCATTATACTTCTCTGTAAACTACGAGGTCAACTTTTTACCTTTGTGAATGTGTACAACCACAAACGTGACAACCGTGTTTTAGACAATATCGCACTCTGCCTAAATGGGATTGATTTAGGGGTGCTAGTAAATGGAGGAGACTTCAACACTGCACTCAACCCACACTTAGACAGGACATCAACAGGACCAAATAAACAACACGCTGATTTGTGGAAATGTGTTGAGAGTTTCACAAAATCCCTCAATCTTTTGGACATCTGGAGAAAAATCAACCCAACGGAGAGAGGATACACGTATGCTCAAGGACTTACCGAGTCAAGGTTAGATTACTTTTTCATACAGAAAACTTCTGTCAGTTTAGTTCAGAGTTGTGAGATCAGACGAACAAATGTTTCAGACCATGATCCCATTTGCCTTAGCTTGTTTTCTGGCACTCATGGTATCCTTATCTCCTTTATCCCAAATTTGCATTTAGAATCTGAGAACTTGGCTGCAAAAGCAATGCAGCTTCAAAAAGTGAAGTATGGGTATGACAATGACATCATTATGGCTACACTTTTAAAGGCACAAAACTCCAGACCCAGTGCCCTTGAGGCAAAAATAGACCCAGATGAATGCCTCATTGGCCATTTCCTCTTTGCTGACTACAGACTGGCCAGATCTTTGAAACAGCATTTAAAAAACATGCAAGGGGACAAAAGCATGGCTTTGATAGAGATCTACAGCTTGGGACCACAAAAGAAGGTGAAGTGGTCTGTCCTGAAAAAGCCTGCTCTAAAGCCCATGTTCAAGTTGCTGAAGAAAAAGAAAAAAGCGAGGAAGAAATCCTTGGCTAAGAGAGGAAAAAAAGCATTCAAGAAATCTAATATTTCAATTTATGTGGAGATAGTAATGTTCTGCTTTCCATCTGAGAGTAGAAAATGTTAGCTGGTCTTGGATTACCAAAATACCGATTCCTCACTGAAATATTTTTCATGAAATTGATTCTTATTTAACCTGCAAACAGTTTGCAAAGCATCATGGTTCACTTCCACCTTTGTACTGATCATGGCTGTTTACACAATAATGCATTTCAACACAGTGCATTGTGGGATATTTTTAGTGCTCTAAAATGTATGCCAAATTTGATTTGACAATTCTGACATTAGATTTTGACAGTGCCTAATCTTCACCATTTCTTATTCCCTGGGTCTCCTGTCCTTCCACTGCCCTGAGCCCATGGATCTCTCCGGCCCTCTCCCTCGCCCTGAGTTTGCAGACTGCTCCGGCCCTGTCCCGCTCCTGGTTCAAGCCCACACCTTGACGCAACATGGAGCCCCTGATGCATCACCATGCCCTGTTGAACAGCATATTATTTATCCCTTCATTTGGACTTTCTTCTTCACTAACTAGTTTAGTACCTCAACTGTAACCTACACAGCCCATTTGATTATTTGTAATGATAGATCCCTTATTACATGTCTGGTACATTCATTTACCTCTACACCAGGCCAGCCAGCGGAGGATGGGCTCCCCCACTATAGCCGGGTTCCTCTCGAGATTTCTTCCCATCGGGGAGTTTTTTCTCGCCACCATTTGAGTGTTTTTCTTCCCACTGGGGAGTTTTTACCTCACTTGCTTTTTGGGGGGTTTAGTCCTGATTTTTGCCCAACTTTTCTTCTCTTACTCTGTGGGTAGCTTCTGAATCTCATGCTATGTAATGATCTTAACAGAATTTGCAGCATAGAGGTAGTGGAGCCAACTTGGGACAAGTGATCTTTCCGCAGTTAGTTTTGATATATTTAGGAAAATTAAGAGGGCCTCCTCTAAATTCAGAGTTATTAATTTTAGGCATGACATCTTTAACAAGATGCAAGCAAGTTTAATTAATATAGACTGGCGGCAACTTCTTGATTGAAAGACTGAATGAAAAGTGGGACAAAAGGCTTATTCTTGATGCACAAATGAATTCATTCCAAATGTTAAAAAAGTACGTTGAAAAAACAGTCTACCTGGTGGATGAATAAAGCTGTAAGGGAGAGGAAAAGAAAAAAGCTATCACATTGCTCCATTTCTTTGGGAGGTGGTAGAGGACTGAATTGCACATGTACAAACCCGAAATGTCTTTGGGATCGCCATTGTACATAAAGTTATTGACTGCGTTACATTTATCAAGCGATGCATTGATGGCGACTCTCACCTATGTTTGCGAAAGGAGATATTCTTTTAAAATCTTTAAAAAAAAAAAAGTCTTCTTCATCTTTAGGAGCAGTTGCTCATTAGAGAAGCTGAGAGATGGTGACTCTGGAGATGATTGGCTATTTGGTATGGAATTAAACAACTTGAAATATTAAAGCTGTGTTTTGAGGTTGTTTTTTTTTTTACTAATGAGACGTGTGAACATTTAAAGGTGACATGAGTACTCACTGTGTGGACTAGCTTGCCAGGTCATGTAAGTTAAAGCAGAAACTCTGAGGGTTTTGAAGACCTGGCCTTAGAGCTGTGCTAGATGCTGTCTAGTTTGTAGGTAAACTGAGCACTACAGTAGGTACCATTCACAGGTAAGAAAATGCCAAGCAATGTTGCACTGAATGGCCTGTTCTCGTCATTATGTTATATAATGTCATTTATCATGCCTGGCCATTGGATTGAAGACAAACACCTTGACCTGACTGTAGACATCACATCATGTGATTGTGAATATGAAAGACTATGGAACAATAGACAATGCAGTTTACATACGTAAATTGCATTTATTTAGCCACACCCCAGCCTACATTGGGCAATCTGACAGGATAATCTGGAGTCAATGTTTTCACTTTTGTTTTTTCATTTTGAGTCAGATTTTATCTTTTGGATTTTGAACCTTCTGAAATGATCCTCAACTTTAAACATCAGCTAGACCTGGACTTCCTCTAGATAATATCCAACATTCAATCAATTAGGTTGCTAAAGTTACAGTATAAATCAATTAGAATTATATGATATTTAGATATTTTATATTTTACTTTTGATGAGCTGAAGACTTTCAAGTAGACAAATTTTCAGTGTACAGCAAAAACTTGGAAGCTTTGTTTGTAACGAGTGTTATAGAATCAGTCAGTCACATACTGAGATTAAACTACATGATTAAAATTACATGAGGAAATTAAATAATCACACCTTAAATAAATAAATAAATAACAATTCTAGCAGCGGCATCAGAAATTCAGCAGTGGTGCTGCAATGCTGCTGCTGTCTCTATGTAGGGGAAACCCTGTACATATTAATGTCTGAGAGTGGCAATCATTTCTATCCTTGCCAATGAATTATGAGGTTTTTCAATACCTTTATGATTTTGACAGTATCATTTAATATATACTGCAGTAAGTTTCATTTCCAGAAGATACATGTAAGATGGAGGTTGACATTAATATTAAACAAGCATACCGATGAGCTTCCTGACTGGCACCATGGCACTTTGGACCGAGTGGGACCTGTGGCCAGGGGTCCTGCAGGTCTGTGTTCTGTAGGGCAGGCATACTAGTGCACACCAGCCAGAGTCCACAGAGGACATTGCAGCATTGGGACAGGGTTACAGTTTCTATTGGCCACTCAAAATTGGGAAGAGGGATGGGATACTCTCTAGTAAATCCCCATCAGGAGAAAAACAAATACAGTCCATGTTGTGATGTGCTCCCTCATTCTTTGGCACACACCACAGCGATGTAAGTTATGAACAAATTACATAGGCATACAACACAAATGAAAGTTGAATAGATTCATATTGATAGCTATAGTCTGTAATGAGTTGTTTTTCAGGAATTGTGTAATGAGTGATTAAAGAATATATTAATTTGATCACAAGTTGTATTGTTTGATGGAAGTATGTTCTATTGAGGCATGTGTTTAATGTTTTCTGATTGTTGGGCATTTTGCAAGTAAAATGTTTTATTTTGGCAAACAAGCTTCTGTTTAGAATTCTGTGGTAACTGTTTTTAAAATGTGATTCCTGAATGGACAAATATGTTCAAGCAAATGTGAAACTGTAAAAGTACCTATCATTTTTCTTGCATAATCTCAGAATCACTTGACAAAAGCAACACAGCTGATTGTGGGGTCTGAAAGCTAAAAATGTGTGACTGGATATTGTTTCTGTACAGATTGGACCATGTGGTCTAATTCCAGCTCCATCTGCTTTATCACTAAGATCTACCTATAAACAGTGATTACTCCCTGTTTGTAAACTTTTTACATTTTTTTCACATCACACACATATAAAGAATGATAAATTTAGCATTTATTTGCATATAACCTATTTTCACAAATATGAGACTATAATTCTCATGTTATGAAACACAGATCCTCATAGGTGTGACCATGCAAAACCCCACTCCTTAATTACCTCATCTTCTTTCATGTGTTATATTCTCATTCCTCTGGCTGCACAGTCTCTGTTCATCTGAATGACCAAACCTGCAGACTGGCATTATTGAGTCACATGGTTTTGTGGGGTGTGTGCCACAAAATACGAACTCTCATACTTGTCACCAAACAAAACACCACGCCTTTATTATTTTACGTTCTTTTGTCTGTTAACCTTTATTTTCTAATTCTTTCACCATGTGTTGGCTCTGTGTGTACGTCTGAATTAATCCAGCAGATCTGCATGATTGTGTCAAATTATTTTATGACGTGTGTCTGATGTAATTAACGCCCGAACTGGGAGGTACAGTATGTGCAATTTTTTTCATAAAACGTTTTTGCAGTACAGCATAAAACAGAACAGCAGCAGCCAATTACGCAGTGTTGTTGACCAAACCGAGGAGGTGAAGCACTGAGTTTTCACCTGGGTAGCCCACTGAAGAATCTAATGTCTAATTGGTGAGAAGAAGCTGCAGGTACAGAGCTGAAGGACCAGTGAGTATTCAAATACAACCTTATTATTCTCTGAAAGCACAAATCTGGTTCTGTGGTACAGTGCAGATTTGCACTGATATTTTTCCAATGTTTCCCTTCGTAGAAGCTGGAAATGGGGAGAATGATTGCTTACTTTAACCCAGTGACGTCCCACAGATGACAATTGAAAATGTTGATTAGTTGTATGTTTAGTTAAAAATTCTCAGTGGTAGAGAATTTGTTGAAAAGAGGGAAGTTTATTTTTTCTTTAAATCTCAAAAAATAACAATGGCACCCAACAGAGAATTAGATTTTTTATTTTTGCATTTTTTACCTTTGGAAGAGTAGATTCTTTAGAATTTTTTTCAAATTTCAAAGTCAGCGTTCTAGAACTCTATTGCTCTCAATTACAAGTAGGGATTGTTACATCAGCATTACAACGTTCGGTTAAGAACATTTTTGGCATACAGTGATTACAAAATGAAAAATAATGGAAGAAAAAAATTCCAAGAGGGTTGTATATACATATAATATCTGGGACAAAGTCATATTATTTCCTGATTTGGCTCTGCACTCCTGAATTTTTGATCTGTAATCAGACAATGTACATCTAGTTCTCAGCTTTTATTTCAGGGTATTTTCATATTCACTTCATTTTAGCGTACCATAATGTTTGAGACATATTAGTGTTAAGTAAATTAAAGTAGTTATTTTTAGTACTTTTTTGCATATCCTTTGCATGCAATGACTGCTTGAAGTCTGTGACCCATAAACTGTAAAATAATCGGCTGCAGATTTAAAATAAATTTCTGGCTGCTAATTGCAGTGCTTTCATAATAAGCTTCACAGCAATTTACTGTTAAACTATTCACAATAATTTACTGTGACGTACAGAATATTCAGTCCCCTTCACTTTTTCCACATTTTGTTACATTACAGCCTTCTAAAATTGACTAAATTCATTTTTATTCTCAGCAATGTACACACAATACCCCATAATGACAAAGAGAAAACTGATTTTTAGAATTTCTTTCCAAATTTATTACAAATAAAAAACTGAAATATCACATTTACATAAATATTCAGACCTTTTGTTATGGCACTAAAAATTGAGCTCAGGTACATCCTGTTTCCATTAATCATACTTGAGATGTTTCTACAACTTGATTGGAGTCCACCTGTGGTAAATTCAATTGATTGGACATGATTTGGAGAGGCACACACCTGTCTATATAAGGTCCCACAGTTGACAATGCATGTCAGAGCAAAAACCAAGCCATGAAGTTGAAGGAATTTGTCCATAGACCTCCGAGACAGGATTGTGTCGAGGTACAGATCTGGGGAAGGTACAAAACATTTCTGCCAGATTGAAGGTCCCGAAGAACACAGTGACCTCCATCATTCTAAAATGGAAGTTTAGAAGCACCAGGACTCTTTCTAGATCTGGCCGCTCAGCCAAACTGAGCAATCAGGGGAGAAGGGCCTTGGTCAGGGAGGTGACCAAGAGCCCGATGGCCACTCTGATAGAGCTCCAGAGTTCCTTTGTGGAGATGGGAGAAACTTCCAGAAAGACAACCATCTCTGCAGCACTCCACCTCCAGCACTCAGGCCTTTATGGTAGAGTGGCCAGACTGATGAAACCAAGATTGAACCCTTTGGCCACGATGCCAAGTGTCACGTCTGGAGGAAACCAGGCACCGCTCTTCACCTGGCCAATGCCATACCTACAGTGAAGCATGGTGGTGGCAGCATCATGCTGTGGGGATGTTTTTCAGCGGCAGGAACTGGAAGACTAGTCAGGATCAAGGGAAAGATGAACTGAACAAAGTACAGAGAGATCATTGATGAAAATCTGCGCCAGAGCGCTCAGGACCTCATACTGGGGCGAAGGTTCACCTTCCAACAGGACAATGTCCCTAAACTCACAGCCAAGACAACATAGGAGTGGCTTCGGGACAAGTCTGTGAATGTCCTTGAGTGGCCCAGCGAGAGCCTGGACTGGAACCCGATCGAACATCTCTGGAGAGACCTGAAAATAGCTGTGCTGCAACGCTCACCATCCAACCTGACAGAGCTTGAGAGGATCTGCAGAGACGAATGGGAGAAATACCCCAAATACAGGTGTGCCAAGCTTGTAGCATCATACCGAAGAAGAGTCAAGGCTGTAATCGCTGCCGAAGGTGCCTCAACAAAGTACTGAATAAAGGGTCTGAATACTTGTGTATTGTGTACATGTGTATGTGATATTTCAGTTTTTTATTTTTAATAAATCTGCAAAAATTTCTAAACCTGTTTTCGCTTTGTCATCATGGGGTATTGTGTGTAGATTGATGAGAATAAAAATGAATTTAATCAATTTTAGAATAAGGCTGTAACGTCACAAAATGTGGAAAAAGTGAAGGGGTCTGAAGTGATGGGATACATTTATCAGCACTAGGCAATGACATCTTGAATAATTTTCACTTTGTACTGCTTAGATTATGTCAGTACCAGAGTTCAAGATAGCAGGACTAACAACATTACACTACAACAAATCGTATCGAAAGGCTGTCTTTGCCCATTTTGTAATTTCTCCTGTAAACAATGAAAACGAGCCATATATATACAGTATAATGAGCCATATATATATATATATATATATATAATATATATTTATGGCTCATTTTCATTGTTTACATATATCTCAGCATAGCATTTGTGATTTAATGAACTGTTTTCAACTTGAATTTCGTAGGTTAGGCTGCAGATACTTAATATCGTTCTGGTTGTGATTGAACTTCAGTGAGAAAATAGTTTAGAATGCTGTGATCGTTGAATACATTTTGTGTTAAAGCAATAAAAATCATTAACAGTTTGGTCCACATAGACTGCTGTTGTGCTAACTGTGAACTGTGAGTTTTAAAAAAGCAAACTCAGTATTGAGAAATGCTTACAAATATCTGCACTGCAATAGGTGGCGATATACATTCCTCTTGTTGCTATAATAATCAGTTACATAATGCATTTTCTGCTAGGGCTGTTTATTCCATATTCCAAGTCTTCTGACATTTTGACATTATTGAATTCATAATGTCTGGGGATTTTAACTAGTGTATGCAGTAGACCAATGACATATGCTTTGAAGTCCTGTGGAACTTAGATGGTGCTTTTTTGGGTCTAGGGAGTAACGATACCCAACTACGGTATGACTGAGACTCTGCAATTGGCTTAGTCAACTGCCTGGACTCCATTTCTGAGTGTTCTGGAGCGAGCAGCACTTCCAGCTCCTGTTCACACTCCCCCGCCTTTGAGTGAATCTCCAAACTACCAAGCTCGGAAAGAGGGAAACAACAACAGAAAGGATACCCAAAGAAATGCAACGATGGTAAAAAAAAAAAAAATAAACCTTTTGCCTGTTTTTGTCCGGTGCTGAGGTACACAGTTGCCAAGGAAACCTGCCCTTTGCTTGGGGAAATTGCCAGCTAACCGTACCAGCCCTGCTATAATATTTGATCATGAATGAGCACACACATGTTTCTTATTGGTCCAAATTCAGGAAGTCACATGCTTATCTCAATAATCTGATACTTATCTTTCAGGTTCGGTGAACTCTGGTGGCCTCTACAGGTGTACTCACAACCGTGCAGGTGAGTAAAATTACATTACTCCAACACAGCGACAAGCTAAGTGGCTGTAATACTGCACAGTATTGTGCTATCATTAAACACTGATGAACATGAACAACATTGAACAGTTTTGTCTGAAGGAAACCAACACAGCTGACACTGCTGTCTGCTATTAATGTGTTGGATAGACATTAAATCTTTACAAGCATATTTGATCTATTATTGGTTTGGATTTATGGCATCAAGCTCTCAATAAATCAATCATATTTTCACAGAACAGTGAATGAACAGCAGACAAAGGGAATATTCTGTGTCATAAAGGGTACCAAACACAGACTGCACTAGATAGGTGATTTATCTGGAATTTCTTGCCTCAATTTAAGATTCTAACACAGTCCTGAAATGACACAATTCTACTTTTTGATAACAGATTTTCTCATATAGTATTATGGAATGTGACATACGGTACACATCTGCATGCACAGCGGCTGTGACTGCAGATTATAAACCCCCTTTATCGCCCTCACAACCAAATGACAAAGCCCCAGCCCTGTGTATATAAACAGGGCTATAGCAGCACTGACAATGCATTTCTTCAGGAGACCAGATGCAAAAAATTCCTTTTAATAACATACCTCATATTTGTCTTACACATGCCTGCTGTTTCACACAGGCAAGGCACTAAGCTGAAGTGATAGGGTGAGATCTGAAAAAAGAGAAACTTTTGTGATGTCTGAAGCAGAGGAACTCAACTTTTGTGACATCTGAAGCAGAGGAACTCTACTGTATGTGACATCTGAAGCAGAGGAACTCTACTGCATTTGACATTTGAAGCAGAGAAACTCTACTGTGTGAATTATGAATCAGGGCAACTCCAATGTAACCTCAGACAAAATGCAGCCAGGAACAAGCGCAACGCAGACAGAGATCAAGCCGATATGTCTAATGTCCTGGAATATAAATGGGATTACAAAGAAATTAGATGCCATCGCTGGGATAGCTGAAAAGGAGAATGTTAACATTATTTGTCTTCAGGAGACTCGCATTGGACGAAATGACACTAATGTATTTCACACTTTCAAAGAATGGGAGCATTTCTACACAAAGATTGACGCATACCGCAAAGGAGTTGCCATTCTCATTCGAAAGGGCATTGGTTTTCAGCTGTTAAATAAAAAATTATCTCATAAAGGAGATTACATTGTAGTGAAATGTAGACTACAAGGCCAGCTTTACACCCTTGTGAGCGTGTATAACCATCGAATAGACAAAGCTGCTTTGGACAGACTCCGAAAATACTTAGCGAGGAATATTGAAGGAGAGTTGCTGATTGGAGGAGACTTCAACACTACTCTCGACAAAGACAAGGACAGGACATCAAAAACCCCAGATTGGAAACAAAATGCTAGGCGGAAAAGTGTACAGAAAATGACAACACACCTTGACCTTGTGGACGTCTGGAGAGAAATCCACCAAGAGAAAAAATACACATACTGTCGAAATGAGACCCAGTCCAGGTTAGATTACATCTTCATAAAGAGACAGTCCATGCAGCAAGTCGAAAAATGTGAAATCCTTGCCAAGATAAAGTGCTCAGACCATCAACCTGTCTTGCTCCAGGTTAAATCAGATGTTACCGATATTATCGCTGATAAAATATCTCAAATGTCTCTAGGTAATAATAATGATGATACTACTGCTGCTGCTGCTGCTGCTGCTGATACTGCTGTTGATGCTGCTGATGCTGCTTCTGCTGCTGCTGCTGATGCTGCTGATGCTGCTGATGCTGCTGCTGATGCTGCTGATGCTGCTGATACTGCTGCTGATAATGCTGCTGCTGCTAAAGCTGCTGCTGCTAAAGCTGCTGAAGATGCTGCTAAAGCTGCTGATGCTGCTGATGCTGCTGCCAAAGCTGCTAAAGCTGCTAAAGCTGCTAAAGCTGCTGCTAAAGATGCTGCTAAAGCTGCTGTTGTTGCTGCTAAAGCTGCTAGTGTTGCTGCTGCTCAGGCTGTTGTTGCTGCTACTACGGCTGCTGCTATTGCTGATGATGTTTCGGCTGCTAATGCTGGTGCTGCTGCTAAAGATGCTGCAGTTGCTACTATTACTGCTGCTAATGCAGCTGCTGATGCTGCTGCTAAAGATGCTGCTGTTGCTGCTAAAGCTGCTGCTGCTGCTGCTAAAGATGCTGCTGTTGCTGCTGATGCTGCTGCTCTGCTCCATAGTCATGATAGATGATAACGACAATGGTGCTGATGCTGCTGCTGCTGCTGATGATGATGATGATGATGATGATGATGATGGATGATGATGACAAATACGCTGCTGCTGCTGATCACCGATGTTATCGTGAATAAACTATTGCATGCGTCTCTAGATGGTAATAATGATGATGCTATTACTGCTGCTACTGCTACTACCGCTACTGCTGCTGATGCTGCTGCTGATGCTGCTGATGACGATGATAGTGAGCATTTAATTTTTTTTTTTTAGTAAATTTAACTTTAGCTAAATATTAAACTGTCATCTGTAAACCTTAACATTCTCACAGTCAATAAGTAAAGCTTACTTATTTGCCTGTTAAAAATTCATATTTGTTATATCGTAAGCGATACTGAACTAAATTATGTAAACACAACTTAATATTTTAGAATACTAAAACAGTTTAAAAATACTCAATTGAACTGTTTTATGTAATTTGATGGATGCTCACATTCTACCATATATTGCTGCAGTCTGGGGGTGATCCATGCATCTGATTTTCTTAACTCGCAACTTTCTCTTTATACACACACACACGCTGTTTTAAGAGCGAGAAAGACACTTTCAATAACAATGCAAGGGAAGTCATATTCACACATAGCAAACTGGTGCTAATTAACATTCAGCTGAACAACAATCTACATGAAGGCTATTGCTAACATACAATATACTACTGTGACACTTAAACGATCAGTAAGTGTAGGGCTAATTCAGCATTATTTCACTATTTCATTCTCACTGTTGCTGTGCTGCACAGAACTGGGAAAGTTTTAAAAAATATTGTAAATATTATTGAGTATTATGGATCAAATTTACTTATTTGTGTGAAGACAGTTAACAGAGAGAAAAAAATAACAAATAACACATTGAATAAAGGATGACACATACAAGAAAAATGATGTTTTCTTGTAGAAATTACAAAAATGGTCTTGGTTAGAATAAAAGTGTCAAAGAATAATTATTTTGCAGTGTAGAAACATTTTAAAGAAATGACGGAGCAAACAGAAAAGGAAGATTGCAACATCAAGGCTCTGATAATGATCCACCCTGGAGAAGAAATGTAGGTAAAGTGGTCTTTGCTGGAGAAGGCAATAAAAGCACAAATAAAAGCACTAGAAGATCCCTTTCTTGATTCCACCATCTTTGATAAGCTGCTGAGAGGATCCGACCCAGGACCAGGACCAGGACCAGGAATAGGAATAGTAACAGGACCAGGAACAGTCACAAGACCAGGAACAGTCACAAGACCAGGAACAGGAACAGTAGCAGTAACAGGACCAGAAATAGGAACAGGAACAGTAAAAGTATAAGGACTGGGACTAGGAACAGGAACAGTAACAGGACCAGGCCATGGACCAGGACCTGGACCAGGAACAGGAACAGTAACAGTAACAGAAACAGGACCAGGAACATGACTGCATACAGCTGTGCCATGGCTGTCCACTCACCCCAGCTCTGCTCACCTTGTATCTTACACACTTGGTGACCTCAATGCACACATGTACATTCTATCCATCAGCCCCATTATTAACTGGACCGCTGTCCCAACCATTAGGAGCTCTCATCTACGGTGGACTGCAATGACCAGCCTTCTGTTCAGACCCAAAGACAGCTCAGCAACAAGGGTCAAGGAAAATTTCACACGTCTGGGATTATCTGAGGGGATTATTAATTTCTGCAGGGAGCCACTGTTTCCTCACAGAAAGAAGTTGCCTCGGTGGAGGAATGACTCTGTGGATCCTCCTGAATGCCGAGACACAAGCGCCTGTCAATCATCAGAGGCAAAACCTCCTGGAAAACACCTACTACCAGATCTCTCCGCAATATGCTGACATCTGATTGTTGGGTTTGCACACATATTCCTCAAGCACACAAAAAGCTGCAGTAATGATGCAATACCTCTTTACTGGTGTTCCACAATGACTTTTTAAAATTACTATCAGACATGACATAGAGCTTTTTCAATGTTGTTGTATGAATAATCTTCAGTTTCATGTGTTAGGATATGACGCAATAACCACATCACACTGCTGTAGTGAAATAAAGTAACACTCAAGCAATATGCTGGTCAAGCCATCTTAAAATGAGCAAGAACTGACATTTTAATCTTTTTCCTTTGAAACTAATATTCATTATATCCAAATATACATAAAGGGAAGATTTTGGGGCGAAAATATAGGAGTGACTTATATTTTATATGTATGTGTGTATATTTACTCATATTAACTAATACAATAACTCAAATCCTATAGTTAAGATGGGAGGAGGGCTGGGCTGGAGAGGGAGTTCTGCCCAAGCTCTCTCTCTAAAACAATAAATCTGACCTTATTGACCTTATTTGGGTATCCAGTAAAATGTAATAAGTGGTGATTTGCTAATGCTGTAACTATATACAATAATTAAAGATGAGGCCGGTCGAGCCATCTTAAATGAGTGAGACCTGACATGTTAACCTTTTATTGATTGTATAGCCTATATTCATTATATTCATATGTGTTAAAAGGGAGATGTTGGAGTTAAACTGTTACATTTTATATATGTGTGTATTTTTCTTAACATAATTAATTAATATTAATCAATATAATCCATTGTTCCTAATTACTAATATTGTAGTTCACATGGGAGGGGAAGCAGTAAATCTGACCATGTTTACCTTATTTGGGAGACCAGCAAACATGATAAATGATGATTGGCTGAGCTGAAGGCAAACACCGAATGATGTGATATGACTACATGTGATATGTTATACTACTGATGCGATATGTTATAAATGCCCAGAGGGACTGCCCCTCTGTGGAATTTGGACATGCATCTATGTTGTGTGAGCTGACTCCCCTTCTGCCGAATAAAGAATACTGATTATTTACAGTTCCTGCCTCAAACCTTTTTCACCTTACAAAAACAAAATTGAGGAAAATGAATTGTGCAAAAAATTATTTGGCCGATTTCTTAAATTTATGTACAAATGTATTCATAAAGAGATGGTTTTAAAAACTCACAAATTCATAAAGATATGGTTAAAAGACTCTTCATTTTTATAATTTCCAAAAAAAGTAATTGATTACACATGAAAAAATCATCATTGGGAACATATACAGTGAGGGGAATATGGGAGACAAATTGATTTTGTTGTTAATGAATGAATCTCAGAATTGATTACTTCTGCATGCTCACACTGCTTATTCAACACCCGTCATACCCACTCCCATGACCTGGTTCCCCCACTTAGCCACCACTTCTGGATTAGAGATAGAAACCACCTGTTATCTCTGTTCTGTCTTGCTTCAGAAATATAATGCCAAATACAATATTGATATGTATTTCAATGATAATATGTTTCTCAATCCCCCCCGCCATCACTTGTGTATTGTGTAATATGCAGGAGGGTCAATGGCAGATACTTCTTTATAGACTTGATTAAATGAAAGCGAAAGCATGATTAAACACTGTGTGTGTATGTTTATATATATATATGTATATATACAAATATAAAGCTCACATGGACATTGAATATTGGTCTGTAACGCTGCTATTAAATAATGCTGTGGCACCCTCTAGAGGCCAGTACTGAACTGCAGGCTGTATGAAGATACAGTGTGAAAGTGTGCACTTCCTGGGTTTACAGCTGGAGGTCAGTGGTCCACAGGGGGTTCGCAAAGGTACCACTGTGGGTCTGAGATCACACCCTCTACTCCGCCTTTGAGCCTGGGTGGGGGGTCTGTGGATCAGAAATGGGTGACAACCTCCAATATACACAGTGAGCTCTCATAATGTTTACCAGTAGGGCTGGATTTTCCCTGCAGACCAAAAAAATGTGACAGAAAGTAGGATATACTCCCCAAAGACTTGAGGATCAGTATGTGTCATCTGGGACATGTGTGCATAGGACTGGTGAGTGCATGCATTTTGATGTGGATAACCCCGATCAGAATATAATCCAGATACTCAACATGCATAAAACGACCAGGTGTAAATGACACAGGACCAGTCATATGTATTACTGTACATGACCCATGTTCCCCAAGGCCCCACAGCCACAGACATACGTGTTACATGGATGACATGTAGTCCTGTGCTGTTAGGGCATGTTTGGCATCTATACACTTGGACATGTCTTTGTAACAAAGTGGTCAGATCAAACACACTAAAGCACACACTCTTACAAAACCATGTTTATTGATTACATTCACCTCATTGAACAGAAGGAACCTGATTGCAAATCTTCACAGAAGACAAAATGTTCTTCACTAAAATGTGAAAAGAAAGTACAAAAATATTCCCCCCCCCCCACGTATACATACACATCCTTTTATCTCCAACAAGCTTATCAAAACCTACTCAAAAAACAATTGTGCGACAATGACATGGTTGTACAGTTGGGAATCAAACCAGATAAAGGTTGGTTTGTTCCAGAAGAGAGCATACTGGGTCCTGCAAGCTTGGGAGTCACTCAGTCACCCGTTAAGATGAACCAAGGGAGGTGCAGACATACAACAGTAAGTATCTGTGCACACATATGCTCTAGATGGAAGTTTGATCCTGGTGGATACATGTAGCCTCACAGGACTTGCATTTTCCATTCAGTTGTACACTAGCTTGTGATGTCACTGTCTGGAGGCGGGTTCATCCCAGGTCACCAGCTACGGCAGTTAGCAAGGCTCATACAGTACAACACACAAGTCCATCAATGGAGAGTGAGAAGCAAACCCTGGGGTCAGGGATTACCGTTTATTTGGGTTTTTAGTCCAGAGGACCTGGGTCTTTGGGTGCAGGCGGGGCTACATTTCATCCAATTAGCAAGCACCATTCTCCCGAGCGATGAATGCAGGGCTGTGTGAGTCATCACAAGCTGTACGCCATGCTCCATAAAACTTGTTCATGTCCTCTTGTTCGGGTCACTGCTGTCCTACTCAAGACGCTCTGTGAATATCCAGTGCACACTGTGAGCTGATGTGGGGAGGTTTTCAGTCCGAACTTCTCAACTTATTAGCCCTGCCAGTGAGGTTGCAAACCCTTCTCTCTGGCGCCCCCCTTGAGGAGAATAACATGTACAGCGCTGGTTACTGTAAGAACACAGTCTATCAATCAAAAGGGCTCCTATAGATCCTGCATGACCTCAGTCTCAACTCCCTTGTTTAAACATCTGCAGGTTATCACTGTCCTCAAAATAAGAGAATGTTCAAACAGGAGCAGAGAATCAGCTCGGCATATGGGCTACAATTTCTTTCACAGATTATCTTATTATAGCCTTTTCTGCCATCTAGAGGATAAACCAAGGTACTGCACCATCACCATTTGCTTAAAGTGCAACCCTTCATCCAATGAAAGCTTTACATTCCAAGAATCTTTCTGATATGTGTCGACCATTGGAGAGTCCAACACTGAGGCAGGCCCCAGAAAATCCAGAGTAATATTGTGGAATGCACTGACAAGAATTCCATATACGTCCTACACTTCAAGCTTAACCAGTCCAGTAGAGCACACACCCAGTTATACAGGTTTTGTGCATTTCCTTAACAAGCACACATCTGACTGTACAAGTTATGTACAGTTACACAGAATTCCTCTGTCTTGCACCCACAAGTCCTCGCCTGTTGAAACAATAACCCAAATTCAGCTCTACTGAACAGGTTCTGCACATTTGGTAGAGAGTGTTAGTTGGTTTTGATGAGAGATTATCAAAATACAGACTCCTAACTGAATCTTGTGCTGTGTAATGATCTTAACAGAATTTGCAGCACAGAGGTAGTGGAGCCATTTGGGACAAGTGATCTTTCCACAGTTAGTTTTGATATATTTTGGCCAATTAAGAGGGCCTCCTCTAAATACAGAGTTATTAATTTTAGGCATGCCAACTTTAACAAGATGCAAGAGTTTAAATAACTTCTTGATTGAAAGACAGTGAATAAAATGTGGGGCAGGTTCAAAAGGCTTATTCTTGATGCACAAATGAATTCATTCCAAATGTTTAAAAAAGCATGTTGAAAAAACAGTCTACCTGGTGGATGAATAAAGCTATAAGGGAGAGGAACAGAACAAGCTATCACATTACTCCCTTTATTTGGGAGGCAGTAGAGGACTGAATTGCAAATCAGAAATGTCTTTGGGAGCGATATTGTACATTAAGTTATTGACCGCGTTACATTTACCAAGCGTTGCAGTTATGGCGACTCTCCCCTTTGTTTGTGAAAGGAGATCATCTTTTAAAATCTTTTTAAAAAATATGACTTCATCTTTAGGAGCAGTTGCTAGTTAGAGAAGCTGAGAGATAGTGACTCTGGAGATGGTTGGCTATTCGTTTATGGAATAAAAAAGCAGAGTCACCAGCATGCCCACTGTGCTCCAAGCGAGGAACCCTGGAGCACATCCTTAGCTGCTGCACAAACGCACTTGGAGAGGGCCAGTACCGATGGAGGCATGATCAGGTCCCGAAGACCATCGCTGAAGCCATCAGCACAGGAGTTGAGTGGGCGAAGTGGACCCGACCCTCCAAGCAGACCATCGCCTTTGTCAGAGCTGGGGAGCAGCCAAAACCCACCAGAAGAACATCTGCAGGCATCCTGACCTCTGCACGGGACTGGCAACTGTTGGTGGACCTTGAACGGCAGCTGAAGTTCCCCAACCATATCGCAGCAACCACCCTGCGACCAGACATTGTTCTTGTGTCTGAGTCCACCGAGCAAGCTGTGCTGTTGGAGCTGACAGTCCCATGGGAAGATCGCTTGGAAGAGGCCTTTGAAAGGAAGCTCTCCAAGTATGCGGGTCTGGTCAGCAAATGTCAGCAGGCTGGGTGGAGAGCGAGGTGTCTCCCAGTGGATGCAGGGGATTCGCAGCCCGTTCTTTAGCCAGAGCCTTCAGCAATTTGGGCATCAAGGGAGAGAGGAAGAGGAGAGCCATCCGCAGTACCACCAATGCGGCAGAGAGGGCTTCAAGATGGCTGTGGCTCAAAAGAGGAGAGCCATGGGGTCATAAGTAGCTAGCCATCTGGACACAAGCTGGGGTCTGATCAGCCCTGGCTGGGTCACCTGGAGGAAGGTGTATGATGTTGAAAGACAGAAGAGACAAGTGATCACTCAAGCATAGTGCGTTGTCCTAGAAGCTCTCCTGACATTCATCCAACTGTGTAAGATATGTGTTTGTTAAATAAATAAACTAAATGAATAAATAAATATATGTGTGTACAGCAGAAGGATCTGAGATACTAATGCTTCTATAGGAAAGTAGCCCCCCCCCCCCAAGGCTTGACATTGCCATTGCAGAAAACCTGCATAAAATCTACAGTAGTTGCAGCCCATTTCCTCTGCTCTGTTTTGTGTGTTTATATACTTCTGGATAATTATATATTTTTGTTCATATGAACGACTTCTGAATTTAGCATCTGCTACCGCTGGCAATACATGTGAACCATTATTCTTTCTCCATCATGCAAAAAAAATGGGAACAGGTTGTGAGGAAGTGAGGAAGGTTAGATGATGCTGATATTAATGGCTCTGTCTGTATGCAAACCAGGCCAGGATGGGGAAATGAAAGGTAAGTCAAGGTAACTCAGTTTATATATGGAACCTTTTCGCTGTTGTGACAGTCACTGAGGCAGTAAAGGAAGAGAGGGATCTCTTAAGAAGACTAAGAAGAGGAGGATGAGGGAAACGAGAGCCATTACCTTTAACATTATATGACACACTATACACCATACTACTGTAGAAACTCCAGCATACTCTAGCCCATGTTCTACAGCCATGAGACGATCAAGACATCAAGTGCTTCATTGGTTATCCTGGAACATTAATGGACTGAAATCTAGGAAAATAAAAGGAGTATTGAAAGAAATCAAGGATTCACACATTGTCTTTCTTCAAGAGACCCATATTGGCCCAGTGACACACATGTATTTGATGAGCTGAACGGCTTCAGGAAATACTTCGCAAAGTATGATGAACGACGAAAAGGAGTGGCCATCCTAAGAAGGGCGATGATGGATTGGGAATGTTCATCACAGTGAAGATAATGAAGGAAGCAGGATTATACTTTACTGTAAACTACATTGTCAACTTTACACCTTCGTGAATGTGTACAACCACAAACATGACAAACATGTTTTAGACAAAATCACATCCTACCTAAAGGGGATTGATTTAGGGGTGTTAGTAATTGGAGGAGACTTCAACACTGCTCTCGACCCACACTTAGACAGGACATCAACAGCACCAAGTAAACGACATTCTGATTTGCGGAAATGTGTTGAGAGCTTCGCAACATCCCTCAACCTTGTGGATATCTGGAGAATAATCAACCCAATGGAGAGAGGATACACATATGCTCAAGGAGATACCAAGTCAAGGTTAGATTACTTTTTCATTCAGGAAATTTCTGTCAGTTTAGTTCAGAGTTGTGAGATCAGACAAACAAATATTTCAGACCATGACCCCATTTGCCTGAGCTTGTTTTCGAGCAGTCAAAGTAGCCCTTCCTCATTCACCCCAAATTCGTCTTTAGAATCTGAGAACTTACCTTCAAAAACAATGCAGCGTCAAAAGGTGAATTATTCTTGGGATAAGGTTGATTTACCCTCCATACTAAATATAAAACTCAGAGTAAATTATGGGCATGACACAGGCATCATTATTGTGACACCTCTAAAGGCTCAAAACTCCAGACCTGGTGCCCTTGAGGCAAAAATAGACCAGGATGAATGTGTCATTGACCATTTCCTCTTTACTACCAGACTGGACAGACGTTTGAAAAGGCATTTGGAGCCCTTTGAACACAAGCAAGGAGGTCAAAGCATGGCTTTGATAGAGATCTACAGAATGGAACCACAAAAGAAGGTGAAGTGGTCTTTCCTGAAGAGACCAGTAGAAAGACTGAGAGAACCTGCTCTAAAGTCCATCTTCAAAACGTTTCTGAGATGTTGAAGGAAAAATGTGTGGACAAAACACCTGGCTGAGGGAGAAATAGAGGCTTCCATGAAATTAGATTTTTTCATCTATACAGACAAAGTTTTTATCTCCCCTACATTTGAGAGTAGAGACCGAGTGTTAACTGATGTTAACTGTTAACTAAGTGTTAACTGTGAGAGATTATCAAAATATGGCTTCCTCGCTGAAAGATTTTTCATGAAGGAATTAAATGGATCCTTATTTTACCCAACATGGATTTTGACGGTTTGGATGTTGACATAGATTCTTATTGACTGATACTGATATGAATTTCAGCTCATCCAGTACTGGCACTGATGTGATTTTTGCTCATCGGGCAGCAACATAGATTTTCCAGTCGATACTGACATGCATTCTTCTTCTTCACTTACTAACCTGGATTCTCACTCGTCTAATGGAGATACAGATAGGGATTCCTTCTCATCCAGGCCTCACATGGGCTCATCAGATACTGCTGTCCATTGAGAATGAAATGGATATGAGGCGAAATGTGGAGGACGTGCTATCACATATCACATGACCCAGTATATAAAAAGTAATACTTGAATACAATTGGAATGCCCATTTTTGTAAAGTACATAATGCAGATTCTCCTATTTTCTCATTCTTCTGCTGCTGAATGTTGTGGCATATCAGTTTTCCACTCTCTGTTTAAGTAAAAAGAAGGTAAATCAAAATAGACCCCTTAGTGTTAAAAAAAACAAACAGTAAAACCTGATCGTTTTGGGTTTTTACAAATTGTGGTAGAGTGATGGTGTGGGTATGCTTTGCTTGCTCGAGACCTGGGCAACTTGCCATTATTGAAGCAACCATGAATTCAGCTCCGTACCAGAAAATTCTTAAGGATAATGTCTGGTCATCTGTCCATGAGCTGAAGCTGAAGTGTTGGTTTATGCAGCAAGACACAGATTAATAATGTGTCACGGGGCTTAATGACACATTATATGTAGCCCAGTCAAATGACTCATGTTTGAGAACATTGTTTAATGAATGTGATGAATGTTGAGGGAAATATCTGAGCACACTCCAGGCCTAATGTGTAAAGGAAGGGGCAAGATAAAGAGTGCAAGTATGATGTGAAAAAAAGAGGAGAGATTGGAAATGAGAGAGGTAGATATCAAGAGAATAAAGTGATACAGGTGTGGCCCACCCACTCTTTGCATTTGGCTGTTAGCAGTGGTTGTCCACAGAGAGAACCGTGCGTCGCCATAGTGAGCCTTTTAACTCCACCCCTCCCTCCTGTGGTCAATTGCCTATACGCTAGTGTTGTAGCAGGATACACAATGGTATTTAAGCAGGCTACATAAGCCAAAGACAGGTCCGCATCTACTACACGCGTTCATTCGCCACTCAGATACTCCCGCTGTTTGGTTTGTGGAGGGCTTTCTTACAGTTGGTGAGCTTGATGTGATGAGTTTTGGTTTCTTGCTGTTGGTGACCTCGAAGCACTGTTTGATGTATCTGAGGGGCTTCCTACAGTAGTTTGCGCAGTATAAGCAGTACAGCAGTAGCCTATTACGCAGTTTTGTGGACCAAATTGAGGAGGAAAAGCATTCACTTTGTTCACCTGTGTAGCCTAATGTAGAATCTAATGTCTGATTGCAGTGAAGAAGGTACTGATCTGCAAGTACAGAGCTGAAGGATCAGTGAGTATTCCAATACAATCTTTTTTTATTCTCTGAAAGTAAAATCTGGTTCTGTGGTACCGTGCAGACTTGCACAAATATTTTTGCAGTGTTTCCCTTCTTGATAATATTTGTAGAAGCCAGAAATGGGGAAAATAATTGCTTTAAACACTTTAACCCAGTAACATCCCCACAGGTAAAAACTGACAATTGAAACATTTTGTTGATTATTCTGCAATGTTCAGAAAAGAAGTCTTCTTTCACATCTTTGTTCATTTTGGTTAGTTGTATGTTTAGTGAAAAATGCTCAGTGCAAGATAATTTGATGAAAAAAGGGAAGTTTTTTTACAAATATGATTTCAAAACATAAAAATGATGTTACACACAACCTGCGCAAAGTGCTAACTGCTGGATTATTGCCATCAGGCAAGTCATTAGGAG
Source organism: Anguilla japonica (assembly GCA_025169545.1). Lineage (NCBI taxonomy): Eukaryota > Metazoa > Chordata > Actinopteri > Anguilliformes > Anguillidae > Anguilla > Anguilla japonica. Next base: position 49,962,541 of record CM045890.1, on the reverse strand, counting down.
CTCTCATTTACGGTGAAACTGTAATGTTCAGCCTGTCATTCGACCCCAATGCCAGCCTGCCAAATAAGGTCAAGGTTGAACTGAGGTTGGAACATTGTTAATGTACAATGTTGCACCAGTCCAGAATGTTCAGACAGTAGTAAATCAGCAAATGATCTGCATATTTGAAAATGTTAGGGCTAAAATGTGTGGATGACACATATATATTGTCAGACATGTAATTTGCCATTTGGCCGTTCTCAACCATAGGAAGCTTCAAAGTGCTCGGCCAGCATAGCCTGGAGATAGGACAGGGCAGGAACTGGGGGGTCACATCTGAGGTGTGAATCTGTGTGTCAATGTGTGTGTGTGTGTGTGTGTGTGTGTGTGTGTCAGAGGGGCTGTCCATGCCCCTGCCTCTTCTTTAAACTACATAAAATATGCTGATTTCTTTTAAGTAAGTTTTGGGCAACAGTTGGAAGAGGGAATCTGAATCCTGCATCTAGGTCTGGCATTCTGTATAAACTAATCTGCATTAGTATTGTAAATTGTACAAATATCTTGCTTCATTTAAGCCATTTTTCAAGTCTCTGTGGTGTTCACATGTGTAGTTATAAAGCTTTAAATATGATACCCCCTAAAAGGGCAAGGATTGGCAAGATTTGGCATGTGCGCTAAGGGGTTAAGTTTCCTTTGTGTGCGTCAATAAATAGCAGTAAGTACACCTTTCTGTATCGTCAAGGATATTTAGTTTAGATTATTAGTGAATCCATCGCCTGATAGTAATTTGTATAGCATAATGTCTAAGTTTTATCAACAGTATTCCGCTGACATTTACCACAGATTGGCGATTTATGCTAGGTATATTTGATTGTTATTCCTCACGACTGTACATCTACATACGATAGAATATTCCGTTGTGTTTAGTAAGCTATGTTTTTAGCACCGTTTATTTCCTGTTATTGTATAGCTGACATTCAAGACTTCTAACTGTGATGCTAGTTAAATAATGTTTGATGCCTAGGGGTGATAGAGAGATTTATGTAGCCTATATAATGTACGGCTGATAATAAGTATAGAAGTAGGCTAACTGTATCTTTTTTTCCTTGTTTAGAACCACACACACACACACATGCACACCCACCTGATTTAATCCTAAAAATAGACCAGAGATTGCCTGTGCCTGTGTATTTGCATTCCATTTATAATAAACCCCCCAAAGGAAGTTCCTGCCTCTGTGTCCTGACCAGACACCCCATATTGTTGACAAACTCCTAACCACCAAGAGCTTCATTACACAATTTTTTTTATTTACAACAACAACACAAGACATAATGCCTCCTGAAACAATGAACATCAAATAAAGTAGTTGCATTTAACAAGTTGACTTATAAGCGAAAGTAAAAGAGCAAAATGCGTTCCATGGTTTTCAAGTCTGAATATAAACTACATGCCACCAGACATTCTGCATTGGCACTGTGCTGCTGGTGCCTCTATGTAGCTGTATACAGTATATATATATATATATATATATATATATATATATATATATATATATATATATATAGTTATGTACCCAGTATATTATTGGATTATAACTAAGAATGAACAGATAAGACGCGGAGGTACGCATCATCTTTTCGTCTTTCTTTGACTCAGGAATGGAGGTTCAACATAACAATGCGTGCATGTAGTGCAGGAAGTCATATGCTTATCTCAATCATCTTTCAGGTTCGGTGAACTCAAGTGGCCTCAACAGGCGTACTCACAATTGTGCAGGTGAGTAAAATTTCATTACTCCAACACAGCAAGAAGCTATGTTGCTGCAATACTTGTTGAACAATGATTGACATGAACAACATTGAACAGTGTTGCCTGATAGAATCCAACACAACTCACACTCCTGTTAAGTTACCCTGAGGCCCTGTATTGAATATCAGTGAAATTATTCTTGGCCCTGAAGTACATTACCTGGCCATCTACAATTTGATCTATCATTGGTTTGGAATTATGGCACCAAGCACATTAAGTTAATTATATTTTCACAGAACTGTGAATGGACAGCAGGTAAGCATAAGGAATCTTCTGTGTCATGAGGGGTACCAAACACAGACTGCACTAGATGGGCAGTTTGTCTGGGATTTCCTGCCTCGTTCTCAGTTACTTACACAGCCCTGACATAACACAATGTTCACCTTAGATAACAGATTCTCTCATAAGAACTATTGGAACTCTGCAGTACATTCTGTGACATACAGTGCAGACCTGTATCCAGGGCCGGCCCGGGGCATAAATGCTCTATGCAGTTGTTTAGGGCCACAACCGCTAGGGGGGCCACACAACCACAAGGGGGGGCTACACGATTCAATGTTTATCTAAGGTAAGTAGTGTTATTTTTGTATTTACGTTATTCACTGGAACTATTGCGGAACTAGCGGTATAAATTAAATGGATGCAGATGCAGAACAGTTCATAATAATGTAATGTAGGAACGATTTTATCCAGCAACACCCCCCCACTCCCCCCACCCCCCCGCTCGACAGACTTGTTTACAGCCACCAAAATCCTAAGGCCGTCCCTGCCTGTATCCACAGCAGCAGATTTACAGCTCATTTCCTGTGTACATAAACAGGGCTATAGCACTGACAATGACAATGCACTTTTTCAGGAGATCAGAAGTGTTATAACACTTGATGTGCCTTTAATTATCATCTTCATCTGACATAGGCCTGCTGTTTCACACAGGTACATAGCACAGAGGGTCAGATTTGAAGCAAGGGAACACTGCACTGCACATGACATCTAAAGCAGATCTATACTATATATGACACCTGAAGCTAGGGAACTCTACTGGATGTGACGGCTGAAGCAAAGGAACTGTAGTTATGTGAACTTCAAAGCAGGGGATCTTCATGTATTGCAGCCATGAATGGAGATGAAGCTCAGATATCTCTTATCCTGGAATATAAATGGCCTTAAAACAAAAGTGCGTTACATTTCACATGCACTGGTACTTTTAAACAGGGAAGTGGACTGTGGTGTGGGGATGGCTGGTTTAAGCAGCTCCACCTGCCCTGGGTCAAGCTAATTAGACCTGGCTAATTGGGTAATTGGTTAAGAATTAGATAACTAGCCAGGTCTAATTAGCTTGACCCAGGACAGGTGTGGCTGCTTAAACCAGCCATCCCCACACCACATAGACATTGTCTTTCTTCAAGAGACTCACATTGGACCAGATGACATCCGTGTATTCGACCAGTTAGGAAAATAATACTCTTTCTACACAGAGCTTAAACCAAACAGTGAAGGAGTTGCCATCCTCATTAAAAAGGACATTGATTATCAGCTCATTGAGTACAAAATATCTCGATTTCTAAGTTACAGTATAGTAAAATGTAAAATACGAGGCCAGCTGTACACCCTTGTGAATCTGTATATTCATCCATTAGAGAGATATACTTTAGACACACTCACACTGTCCCTTAAAAAAAATCGCTGAAGGAGTGTTGGTGATTGGAGGAGACTTCAACACTACTCTTAACCCATACATGGACAAGATATCAACAAAAAGACAGGACCACCATGCCGCTTTGCGAAGATGTGTTGATAAATTTACAGCATCCTTCAGCCTTGTGGATGTCTGGTGACGAATCAATCCGACAGAGAAAAAATACACTTACTCTCAAAACAACAGCAAGTCAGGTTAGATTACATTTTCATGCAGGAAGAGTCCATGTGGCGAGTTAAAACCTGCGAGATCCATGACACTGTAGGGTTCTCAGACCATAAACCTGTCTGGCTTTAGCTTACCTCAACACCATCCAGCCATGGTCCCTTTCCAGACACAGATCTCTATTTTCTCGTGGCTCCAATACTGGCCTGGCACCTGGAGAAGCATTTTAAAGATATGACTGCACAAACAGAAAAGGCAAAGGACGAAACCAGGAGTCTGCTATTGATCAACCCAGGAAGAGAAGAGGAGGTAAACTGGTCTTTGCTGGAGGAGGCAATAGAAGCAATGGAGAATCCCCTTCTTAAATCCATTCTCTTTGACAAGCTGCTGAGAAGATCAGACCAGAACCAGGACTGCAAACAGCTACAGCCTGACTGTCTCCTCACCACAGCCCTGCTCAAACTATATGTCACACAATTCATGTGCAAAGCGCAAACAGATGAACTCTTCCCATCAGGTGTGACAACAGGAATTCTCATCTATGGTGAAACTGTCATGATGAGCCTTTCATTCAAAGCCAATGAAAAACTGAAGATAAGGCGGTCTTTGCTGCAGAAGACAAGAAGGGCCAGAAAAGATCTCATTTCTGCCATCTTTGACCAGCTGCCGAGAAGATCAATGCAGGATGAGGATGAGCATGAGGAAGAGGATGAGGATGAAGACCAGGCAAAAAGCGGTGTTATTGTGAAACGAATCAGGAGTGTTAAAGTGTTATAAGAGAGGTTTTAAAGAAAGCCAGAAGTAGAAAAAGCACATGCGTTAGATACTTAAGCGATTTCCTGCGACAAACAGCAGTGGTGCATCTCTAGGTAGGTAGATGTTCACAGCTGAGGTCCGAGAATCAAAATGACCACAGCGTCCTTGTAGGCAGGGCGGAGTTAGGGAGGAGACACCGCTACATTAGAGCATCGCCCCCTATGTTTCGAAGAGCCCATCAATCGTCAGTGACATTTAGGATTTTGGGGTATGCATGCAAAGGCAGGGTTGGGGGAGGACACAGGCACGCACGCACACGTACACAGATCTTAAAGAAAGCCTTCGCGTCCCGCAGCAGAATCCCACGAGCACGGCGTCGTATACTCCGCCAGGAGGCTTTCGGTGCGGCTATTATTTCACCATCGATGACCGACACTGCAGCAAGGTGACGCTTTTCAAGCTTTCAAGGTTACGGCCCGTCAACAAAGGGCGTACGTCTGAAAAACAAATGACGGCCCAACTAAACGCAAACCAGATGGAATGGCGTGTCGCTGCAGAATGCTGTGGTAGCCATGTTGATTAAGTGTGCCTCTAATCTGAGGTGCTGGTAATTGCCCATTTCTGAGGCTGGTGACTCTAATAAACTTATCCTATGCAGCAGAGGTAACTCTTGGTCTGCCTTTCCTGTGGTGATCGTCATGAGATTCTGTTTCATCATAGTGGTTCATGGTTTTTGCCACTGCACTTGAAGAAACGTTCAAAGTTCTTGAAAATTTCCGAATTGACCTTCATTTCTTAAAGTAATGATGGACTGTTGTTTCTCTTTGCTAAGTTGAGCTGTTCTTGCCATAATTTATGGACTACTACAACCAGAAATGATGGCCTTCTACCAAACAGGGCTATTTAAGACCCATCCTACCTTGTCATAACACAACTGGTAGGCATTAGGCATTAATGAGGAAAGACATTCCACAAATTCACTTGTAAAGGCACACATTTACTATGTGTGCCTTTAAAATGATGATTTAAGCATTGTGCTTCAACATTCTCCATCTCTAAATTTCACTGAAGTTCTAAATGAAAACTACTTGTTGGGGGTGCATTTCAAAAAACATATTTTTTTGAAGTTAAATTTTAGTTTCGTAAAGACATTCATACATAGGCATCAACTTTGCTATCTATATTTGTCGAAGAAACTAATTCAAGCATTTAAGCATAAGCCTTTAGATCAAAATGTGTTTAAGATCATGAGAAACATACATTCAGTCAGGTGTGTCCAAACTTTTGACTGGTACTGTATATATATATATACATATAGACTAATATATAAAGTACATATGTTATTGTGGTGTGTACAGTATGTCATATTATTTATTTAGTGAATAGGTGCTCCAGGATGCATTTTAAATGTAATGTTGTACGCGCTATCCAGTACTGAGCCGGACATTTCTCTAGGCTGGTCATTTGAGTTGAACATGCTATTAATACAGCAAGGAACTGAGACTTTACACTGCCAAACCCATGATTATTCTGAATGTTACATTAGACAGCTTGTTCTGTATATGCACTGAAATACATATTATTCTTTTTATTTGTTGTGTTTTGAATTGTGCCTTACTTATTAAAAGAGATTGTTCCATTTCATTTCAGTCTTACTGTACTGTATGCTTCAAATTGGCCCAGATTATTGTGTATGATGAAGGATCTACTGCATTGTGTATGCTTGTTGTTGTTACAGCTGGTCTCTGGGCCAAGGTTGTTGTACACTTGCATAATTTTATACCTTAAGTATTTTAACACAGTGTAGGTTAACTCATTGCCATTGCTGTGTCTTTGAACTCTACACATGGTCTAGCATCACCAGGTGAACACACTTTCATCACTTAGGAGCTCATTGATTTCACTTGTCAGTCTATGATTTAATGAACTGAAAACAACAATGTAAAATGAAACCTCTGAATTGTTTTCAATATAGCTCATTACCACAGGATGGACATCAGTATCCTTGGTAAAACTTTTGATGGCTGTGGTTATAATCAGCCTATTCAAAAACATACATGAAAACTGTTATTTCAAAATGATACAAACAAACAAACAAACAAAAAAAAAAACATTTCTATCCGTCAGAGAGTCCCGTAACGTTTTAAATGTCCACTATGGAGGATGATGGTACCGACCCCTTCTCAAAGGGGAGACGTGAATATTATCCCTCAGTATCATTAAATGATACTGAGGGATAATTTCTCAAAGTAAGAATAACCACTGTCTACACTCACTGGATTATATTTCACTAACTGGGCCAAAGGTCTGTACAGAGTTGAGTTAAAAGGCCTGTAAATTTCCTGCTCCTGCAACTTGGAATGATCTTCAAAGATGTTTCAAATACAGGAGCTCATTACTTGAAATTAATTTCAAGCTAAGGTTAAAGACCTGGAATTCATCACAGTCCAGGACTGTCATTGTGCTTTTTATTTAACATTAAAATTATATCACTTTAAATGGTTTATGTTTGTTATTGTCTGTAGGGAGGAAGCTGCTTTCTTGGCCAGGTCGCTCTAGCAAAAAAGAAAATCATAAAATAAAAATGGGTACATAAAAAGTTTAATTAAAAACATATGGCATGCGTGGCTATTTTTGATATAGTGTTGCATTAAGAGGGCAAATAATTCAGTAAACACTAAAAGTATCTTAATTACGAACAGTAATACCTCATTATAATTCAACTGTGGAAATTATGGTTGGAATGAAAACCAGCATACATAGTAGGCCCAATCAGGACCGAAACCCAAAAACCCCTGATTTACGGTAACCAATTATCTTGCCCAGGGGTCTCAAACTCTGGTCCGGTAGGGCCGCAGTGTCTTCAGGTTTTTGTCATTTCTTTCAATCTGCAGCCAGTTTAGGCCTGAGAAACAAGCCATGTGGATACCTTTCCCAATAAATGACTTCAATGAATCACTTAAGTGCTGAAACAAACTGAAAAGCAGCCGACACTGCAGCCCTCCAAGACTGGAGCCTGACACGTCTGATTCAAGAAGACGTGGAAAACAAACGGTGATAGAGCTCCAGGACAGAGATTGGCAATCACCGCAATTGATCATCAAACACACCCAGCAATATTCCCATCCGCAATTAATTTTTGCTTGTCAATACATTCTATTGGATATATTCACAGACTGCAGTAATAATCAAGTGTATTCGTATATATTATAACAATAGCTCACAAACGGTAGTATTAGGTCTTGATATCAGTGATATTCTAAGCAAAAATCAGAAAATATGTACTATCAGAACCGCATTCCCTTACCACTACAAGACAAAAAATAGCACAATATAGGCTACTGGATCTCCATATATTTAACTATATATTTTGTTAAATTATTTTTCCGTTCAGAGATTGGGAACCATTAATATGTGAGGTTATTTCCTGGTCCATTCCTGAGAGAAAAACGCAGTGCCTTTTTTGCATAGATGCTATTGTTTCGTGCACGTGAACAAAGGGCGTCTGTTCAAACGTGTTATCACCTTAGTTCACGTGCACCAAACAATAGCATGTATGCAAAAAAGGAAAGCATACATGCTATTCTTTTGTGCACGTGAACTAAAGGCGTCTGTTCAAATGTGTTATCGCCTTACCTCGGAGACGCTGGCGTTCACCTCACTGCCAAAGCTTTCATAATGTGATGATGACAGCGATGAAAACGAAGCGTCGCAGATCATCAGCCGCGTATAGGAACACTTTGTGTAGCCAAATGAGTTTGCAGAAATGTAGCCCGTAAGAGGAAGAGAGAGCACAGTTCAGGTGATGCTGTGATGCTTTCACTGCCACAATGATATCTGTTAAGGAAATTACTGTCAGTGAGACACGGGGAACTAACTAAAAATGATGCTTCCTCTTCACAGTAAATTAATTATCAAAGCGACGGTTTCCTTATTTTTAGTTTTTATTTGAGATTGGAATTCGGCTAAATATCGAACATGGGTTGCAAATTATGAAATGTTCAGTTTTAATTCCACATTTCGTGAAACCAAATAAAGAATCAAATGCCCGACAGGGTGATATTAACACTAACCTATGTGAATTTTTACTGGACTTATCAAAGTCCAGTTTTTAGATGCAAATGATCAGCTGTGTCTCACTACAAAGTCGAATAAACTGGCAAGAAAATTAAATAATATTGAATATACCTTTAAAATAACCTGGACGTTAATGGAGCCATTATGGCCGTGCAATAAACAAATAAATAAGGAAGCAGTCGTTCCTCAGGTCGAAGAAGGGCCTTAACAAATATCGACATTAAAGCTGTTACTCCCCACCATACATTAAAAACTTTGATGTTCGGTCGTTTTCGCATTCCTACATCGGATTATATCCACCACTGTGCCATCTAGTGTCAATTTGTAATAGTTCATTACATTTTTTGGTATAGACCTAATTCCTGACCAGCAGGTAACAATGTTGCTTGCTTATTTAAAAAAAAATAAAATAACTGGATGGTACAGACATGCATTCGGTCCAGACAAGTAGAGTTGGCGCATACAATTGAAACTGATGGATGAAGGAAATAATTTACTGCAGTACAATTTAACATTTGTTTTATGTCGATCTTGTAGTTCATGGAATGGCCGTGCCACTCTCTTCCATATTCAAAATGTGTTTTCTTGTGGTGAGGCAGAGAGGAAGAGAGCTGAAGATAAGACGTGTGTAATGTGGAACCATATAAATGTGATTGTGAGTGTACAGCAGACATATGAAATACATTTGAAATACTTTCACTCTTGAGATGCAGTAAAATTTCAAAAGATGTATGGTGAATATTGGTGAAATGTTTCTTTTATACTGGTCAGTAATCTCCAGGGATTTTATCTGTGTGTAAAGAGTCAATGTATTTTATGTGATTATTTAACCCAGGTATGATGTGCATTGCACATGCATGTGTGTGTGTGTGTATGTGTGTGTGTGTGTGTGCGTGCATATGTTTTTGCACAACAGTGTGAGATAGTCCATCAATGTACTCATCTGCGTCAGTTTTTGTCCAGAAGCTCAGGTTCCTTCCCACGTTTCTGAATCTCATCTCTAGTCGCATGTTCCCCGTCTCGATCAGGGATAGATGCTGACTGCAACCTTCATCAGGGGCCAGATTGAAAGCATAAAGAGTGTAACCGCTTGTATATTCTTGACGATTTATTAACAAGGGTTGGTCCTTCAAATGTCTACCGGTAGCGAGGATCAGGCTATAAAACTCTCGAATAGCGTTACTGTTGTAATAATCAGGTTGAAACGGCTTAGCCGGAAACTTCTGACTGTCGGCATACATTGCCACAAACTCTGCATTATAGTGTTGGAAATTAAACAGGTTCTTGCGGTAATCCCCTGTAAAGGCATCGTTATCAAGCAAACCTATAATGACCATTTTTGACAATGTTTTCAGCCTCTTTTGGCCCACTTTTGATCTTAGTTCGTTTTATATATGTGCTAATCGCGAAAAGGAACGTTCACCTTCACAATTTGCGACAGGTAAAGTCAGGAACAGTTTCAGTGCGATAAAAACGTTTGGGAAGGTTGAGTTGAGCCAATGTCTGATCAGCATCTGCAGCAGTTGTGTGGGGGATTGATCAGGCTGATCTTTCACAAAAAAATAGAACTGTAAAAGTTTGTCGGCCAAATCTTCTTCCAAGTCATTTGGATAAGCAGCAACCAATTCCATGGCCTGCAGTCGGTGATCCAGACAAGACAGTAATTGATCAGTGATAACATTAAAAGTCTTGACTCTGAACTTCTGGCTTCCTTTTAGTGATGCTGCAGGCTCGCTCAAGTCATCAGAAAACACCCTCGGTTTTCTTTTGCGATGCAGTTCATGCTGGTACTGTATAGAAACACCGTTGACGCTTGTGGCAGATCTCTCAAAGTCTTGAAACTGATCTCGCAGCGAAGCTACAAAATTTCTAAAAGAGTCCAGTAATCCGACTGCTGTCCTTAAGTCAATGTCATTCTTTTGCAATTGAACACTTGTCATTTTAAATCGTTGCAAAACAGTGTTCTAAAATGTAGCCATAAAAACAGTGTCAAGTTTGCCCAGTTTACCGTGCAATGAAGCAGCCTCCCTTCGAGTATCAGCTGATTGATTTGCATCCTCAGATAACGCCATCAAGGCCTCTCTGATCGGGACATAACTCTGGCAAAGTGCTTTCGTTGAATCGGCGCGACAGCTCCACCTAGTATCTGATAATGTTTTCAGCGTTAGGGAGCGGCTGTCACTGTCACCATGAAAAACTTTGTTCCAAAGGTAGGTAGACGCGGAACAGAAATTATACAGCTGCTGTAAAACTCCAAATAAATGACTAGTGTTGTTCTCAACACTGTTAACCCCTACTAAATTCAGGGAGTGGGCAGCGCAAGGGATGTAGTGAATAAGAGGGTTGTGTTGTCTCAAATGGGACTGACCATTGTAGCGCCCAGACATATTACTAGCGTTATCATAGGATTGCCCACAACAATTTTCCAGCTCCAAACCCAAGTCGGCGATCATTAATAGCACACAATCCGCAAGGCTTGCGCCGGTGTGGCTTTCTATGGGCTCAAATGCTATAAATCATTCAACGACTTTTCCAGCGGCGCCTACGAATCTAAAAACAAAGGTGAGTTGATCAACATGAGATAGATCGGGCGTTGAATCCACAATGACGGAAAAATATTTGGCATGCTGGAGTTCTGCAGCTATAGCACTTTTCACTTTTTCCCCCATCAAATCGATAATCTCTTCACAAATTGTTGAGCTTAGATAAGAGGTGTTTCCCCTACCCTTTTGCCTGTATTTCTCAATATGATGGGCTAAAAATGGGTAGAATTTGTCAATTAACTGTAGAATACCCAAACAGTTACCATTGTGTCCACAGCCCAATAATTCATCTCTGCCACGAAATGCCAATACACGCTTGGCCAGAAGTGTAATCACTGATACAACTCGTCGCAGGACCTCCTTCCAATATTGACATTCTGACTCGAACTGCTGAACAAGAGCAGAATCGACAGTCCCAGTCCCCCTTGGCCGATGTATTAAAGCCACCATACTGTTCTAATGGTCCGGGCTTTTTTCGTGCTCTCCAACCCGCTCTGGGTGCTTCCAGTCGCAGAATCCATCGACAAACGCATTCTTTTTCGTTAGAAATAATTTGCAGGCAAAACAAAAAACGCATCCATTTGATGGAAAGAAAATCAGCCATTCACAAGCCACCTCTTCCCCGTTGGGCAAACGACATAAAAACAGTTCATTTGAAAGTGATCTTAACTTTCCATTGATTTCCCGAGCAGATGCAGGATATGTCTTGCTTCTATTCTGACAAGCTGTCGGACCCTTCTGAAGCAAACAGTACATTAAATGTTCACTAATCCTCTCACCCCACTCCCCAGGATCGCTGATAAATTGTTCGTGATTGTCGTCGACCTGTCCATAATTTTCATCATGCTGCTCGTCACCGTTTTTCTCCACGGTTGGGCTTGGCGGTTCCTCTTGCTGCTGTAACCCCTCGAACGTGGCGACAGCTAGCTCGCCTGCTGATGAACAGCCACTTTTATCCACCTGCTGCTGCTGTCCACTCATGGCGGCTGCTGTTAACGTTAGCTCATCTGCTTCAGTAGGCATAATGTCGCTAACTTCATCACAGTTGCTAACGCTTGGCGGTAGCAGCGCTTCTTGTTTATCCTTATCCGGAGTTTGTGTTTCTTTCTTTTTGAAAAAACGATCCAATTTTGGTATTTTTTGCCTTTCATTTTTATCCTGTTTTATTTTTCTTTTTTGAAACCTGCTCGCATAACGCTTTGTCTCCATTTTTCTTTTTTTTGTATACAATCGACGTAGCTACGTACTTGAACGTGAATCATGATTCTCAAGAGCAAATCTATTGGCTCATGAAGCAATTTATTTAAAAAATGGGTTATGGGTAAATGTTTAATCTGTTGTTTAGTTGGCAGTTTGTACGTGTATAACATTTAATTGTACATTGGTGCTAATGAATCCATATTTGTAATAATACAGGAATCTGGAAAAAAAATATCATTTTGCCACCATGATTGAGAATTATAGTGAAATCGTGTGTTATATAATGCGTCGTAATCGATGTTAAATGTCGTAATGATAATTTAAATGGATGGGGGTAATCACTATGCGGTATATCACAGGACTTAATCTCACTAAAACCTTGGGGGCCCTCAGAAGGGCGGGGCCCTGGGGCCCTGGGCCCCGTCGGCCTCCTCTTGAAATGTACTCTGGCAGGTTTATGCAAAGTATATGCATCCTCACCCTGCAACCATTCTTTAACTCTCTTGTCAGATGCCCTATGCCCATCTGTTTCAAGCAAACCCCTTTTCAGACCGTTCTTTACCCCTATAAGAACAAGGATTTTCTGGTGAATAATAAACAGACTTCATACACTTCTCATCATCCATCCTTACAGCTAATGCAATAATGACACAAGATATTATAAAACAAGGCTTTTATTTTCAAAGTGTTGTACAAAACCCCCCGTGAATAGGAAATGACACATGTTTACAATGGACATGCGCTAAAGAATTTGAAAGCCTTCAAAGAGCTGTTTCTAAACAAGAATCAAGCGGAAGGGTGTCAGCAGACCACAGTTCAGGCTGGAGAGCGGTCTCAATGTCCCAGAGGTCTCTCTTGACATTGTTCATAATTTTCTCACTCACGGGCCCCAGGTATGTCTGGTTTATCACCCTCAGCTTCTCTCTGATGTGCGGTTCATCCTTGAGATCCGAAACCAGGACATTGACAGCTCCCTGAATTTGGACTGGTGCTGGTTTAAGACCTAGCACGCTGAGAGCTTTGGCTATTAGGCCTGCCAACCAGGGCTGCTTCAGTTTTTCAGTCAGTTTGTCAAAGTTGTTTGTGAAGTAATAGGCCTCAGGATCGTACAAACATGTGTGGTGCCTCTGGCTGGGGTGGTTCACAGCACAGCCGACACAGTCTTTTTTAAAATTCTGGCCTCGATTGAGAAATGTCCCCTTTAACCTTGCTCTCAAAGCCAAAATATTCATCGGAGGAGTCCACAAAGAGCTGGTAACAGTCTTTCATTAACCGCAAGTCTGAAAGGGATAGACGTACACCCTTTGTTGACGGGCCGTAACCTCCGCGTTTGAAAGCTTGAAAAGCGTCACCTTGCTGCTGTGTCGGTCATCGATGGTGAAATAATAGCCGCACCGAAAGCCTTGGTCGTTTTCCGTCCGCCACTCCTGGCGGAGTATACGACGCCGTGCTCATGGGATTCTGCTGCGGGACGCGAAGGCTTTCTTGGGTGCTTCAGGTGTTCGGAGAGTTGACATTTTCTTTTACGGTAACGTAATTTGAGCAAAGGCAGTTGATGAGAGATCTTCAACACCCCTGCTACGGCTTCCAAAACAATAGACTTTATACACATTCTGAAAAGTGGGCGTAATCCTGTTTGCATTACCAAAATACTAATTAAGATCTGTGTACGTGTGCGTGCGTGCCTGTGTCCTCCCCCAATTCTGCCTTCTGCACGCATACCCCAAAATCCTAAATTTCACCGATGATTGATGGGCTCTTCGAAACATAGGGGGCGATGCTCTAACGTAGCGGTGTCTCCTCCCTAACTCCACCCTGCCTACAGGGACGCTGTGGTTTTTTTTAATTCTTGGACCTCAGCTGTGAACATCTACCTACCTAGAGACACACCGCTGCTGTTTGTCGCAGGAAATCGCTTAAGTATCTAACGCATGTGCTTTTTCTACTTTTGGCTTTCTTTTAAACCTCTCTTATAACAATTTAACACTGATTCGTTTCACAATAACACCGCTTTTTTGCACGCTTGCTTGCTTTTTCATACATTTCTCTTCACAGCTTAACATAACTTTTACCCTGTTTTCCCCACTTTTGCTAATCCATGCTTTTAAACAACATTGCTATTATAACCCCTTACGTTGTTTCATTCCTTGCTTTTTTCACACATTTAAATCGGCACCCTATCGGCTTGTTAAGACTCTGCATACTTGCCTGGGCATGTTTTCTTTGATCGAACTGCTTTAAAACTTAGTTACTTACATATTCTCACATATTGCTTGATTTACTGGTAAAGAATAAATAAATGTTTCAGGCTGCACAAGCACTTTGCCCCACAAAGAGTTTAGTTACACCAAGCATTCTGTACATTTTAATTATTTTTTATTTTATTTTTATTTATTTGTTTTTTTCTTCTATTTTTTATCCTCACCATCTGGCAACCACAACCCCCTTTCCCCTCCCCTTTTCTCTCTCACCAACCAAACCATATCAGAGGTCAAAAGGTCAAGGGGGTGGGGCATCCATCAATCATTTTGACAATAGGTACATCATATACTCTTCTAACATTTATTTGCATATAACTCATTTTCACAAAAATGACAATTTAATTCTCATTTTATGAAACACAGATCCTCATAGGTGTCACCATGCAAAACCCCACTCCTTAATTACCTCATCTTCTTTCATGTGTTATATTCTCATTCCTCTGGCTGCACAGTCTCTGTTCATCTGAACGACCAAACCTGCAGACTGGCATTATTGAGTCACATGGTTTTGAGGGGTGTGTACCACAAAATATGGACTCTCATACTTGTCACCAAACAAAACACCACTCTATTATTTTACTCCTTTGTTCTTTTATCTGTTAACCTTCATTTTCTAATTCTTTCACCATGTGTTGGCTCTGTGTGTACGTCTGAATTAAACCAGCAGATCTGCATTATTGTGTCAAATGGTTTTATGATGTGTGTCTGATGTAATTAAAGCCCAAACTGGGAGGTACAGTATGTGCAATTTTTCAAATAAGATGTTTTCGCAGTACAGTATAAAACAGCAACAGCAGCAGCCAATTACTCAGTGTTGTTGACCAAACCGAGGAGATAAAGCATTGAGTTTTCACCTGGGTAGCCTACTGAAGAATCTAATGTCTGATTGGTGAGAAGCTTTCGGTAGAGAGCTGAAGGACCAGTGAGCATTCAAATACAACATTATTATTCTCTGAAGTACACATCTGGTTCTGTGGTACAGAGCAGATTCGCACTGATATTTTCCAGTGTTTCCCTTCTTAATAATATTCATTGAAGCCAAAAATGTGGAAAATAATTGTTGGAAATATTTTAATCCAGTGACTGCCCCACACATAACAACTGACAATGTTGGTCAGTTTTATGTTAAGTGAGAAATTTTCAATGCTAAAGAATTTGTGGAAAAAAAGAAAAGTTTTTTTTGATATATGATTTCAAAACATAAAAATAACACCCAACAGTTATTTTATTCTTTGAAGAGTACAGTTTTAGGAATGTTTATTTTTTTCAAAATTCTAAGTCAGTGGTCTAGAATCGCATTGCTTTCAATTAGCAGGAGGGATTGCTACATCAGCATTTTATGTGTGTGTGTGTGTGTGTGTGTGTGAGAGAGAGAGAGAGAGAGAGAGAGAGAGAGAGAGAGAGAGAGAAAGTGTATTTCCAGCAGCAGCGCATGGCTTTTGCTTGGGTTCTCAGGTTTGCAATGCAACTCAATGTTGCATGGGCACGCACAGGCACAAACAGGCGAGCACGCACACTGCCGATTGTTGGAACGGTTCTACAGGCTGATTCGCATCTCAGCTGATTCACCGATGTTGGTGCCAACATCTCGTTCACGCATACCATAAAGTCAGTCATCCATCACTCGTATTTGTTTACCAGTTGCTACAAATGTGTGGGATAACAATCGACACCACAATAGACTCCCATAACGCCTCCTGAAATAACTAACAACAACTTTTAAGACGTTACATCACAAGACCACTTAAAAGTGAAAGTAAATGAGCGCAACCATTTAGCGCCAGAAATTCGATATGGCTCTGTGCTGCTGGTGCCTCAGTACAGCAGGGGAAATGCTGTGTATAGGCTGATATTGTATGTTAGGTCTTGAGCGTAAATTTAACGGTTTTGTAAAGAGTACATAACCTTTTGCGAAATGGGCTACAGATACGTATACAGTACTGCTTGAGGTTGAATTTGAGTGAATTCAAGAACATTAATAGTCGTGGCCATTGAATGAAATTTGTCTCAAATCAATGGCAAGTCATCATTCACAATCTGGTCCACATTGACTGTTGTTGTGCAAACCGTGTAACAAGCATTGAAGTAGTGACCGCAGTACTAAGAAATGCTTCTAACCAATCGCAATAGTACATATTTAATAGTATATCCAATAATATATGATTTTGAAACAACATAATTAATTAATATTAATCAATATTATCCACTGTTCCTAATTACTAATATTGTAGTTCGGATGGGAGGGGAAACAGTAAATCTGACCATGTAGACCTTATTTGGGGGACCAGCAAACATATTGAATGATGATTGGCTGAGCTGAATGCAAACACAGAATGATGTAACATGACTGTTATAAATGCCCAGAGGGACTGCCCCTCTGTGGAATTTGGACACGCATCTTTGTTGTGTGAACTGACTCCCCTTCAGCTGAATAAAGAATACTGATTATTTACAGTTCCTGCCTCAAACCTTTTTCTCCCAACTCCTGGAGTCTTACAAAAAAACAATACAGAGGAGAATTAATTGTGCAAAAAATTATTTGTCTGATTTCTTTATTATTTGGCTTAAATTTCTGTACAGATTTATTCATAAAGTGATGATTTAAAAAACTCACAAATTCATGAAGTAACAAAAAAACTCGTCATTTTTATAATTTCCTAACTAGTCATTGATTACACATGAAAATACTCAACATTGGGAACATACACAGTGGAGGGAATATTGTTGTTAATGAATGAATTGATTGTTTGCAGTGGTTGTTCATCCACAGAGAGATTTGTGCTTCACCATAGTGAGCTTTTTAACTCCACCCCTCCCTCCTGTGGTCATTCGCCTATACACTAGTGTTGTAGCAGGATACACAATGGTATTTAAGCAGGCTACACAAGCCAAAGACAGGTCCACATCTACTACACGCGTTCATTCGCCACTCAGATACTCCCGCTGTTTGGTTTGTGGAGGGCTTTCTTACAGTTGGTGAGTTTGACGTGATGAGTTTTGGTTTCTTGCTGTTGGTGACCTCGAAGCACCGTTTGATATATCTGAGGGGCTTCCTACAGTAGTTTGCGCAGTATAAGCAGTACAGCAGTAGCCTATAACGCAGTTTTGTGGACCAAATTGAGGAGAAAAGCATTCAGTTTGTTCACCTGTGTAGCCTACTGAAGAATCTAATGTCTGATTGGTGAGAAGGTACTGATGTGATGTTCTGTGCAAGGACCCAAACGCAACCAGGGAAATCCAAAAAACGTCTTTATTCAGTCCAAAGTTCAAAGCCAGGTAATCAGAGATAGGACAGTACAAAATCGAGTTTCCAAAAGAATAGTGGTAAACGGGCAAAAAATCAAAAACCAGGAGATCAGATAGGCGAAGGTACAAAGGAATAGGCAAAAGAGAAGTCAAAACAAAGCAAAGGTCAAACCAGAAAGCAATCAAACAAAATGGGCAGGCAAACTTGAAGTCGTACGGAAAAGGCGTCTCAGGAATCTCGATAAACAAAGGCTTACAATACATCAGCACAGTGAATACAATCAACATTCTGACAGGGAGCTGGTAGAAAAGACTGACATTTATACACTGGGGAAGGTAACAATCAAGGAGGGGTTACGTGAGTGAGGGCGGAGTAACAAACAACATCCAAGTGAAGAACATTAGGATAACTAATTAAATGACAGGGGACTGACAAAACGCGGACTGGAATCACATAGACAATGATAACAGGCGGCCTGGGTTTAGCAGGTAAAACACGTGCAGAGAGAGAGAGGTGCAGTTAGAGCAAGAGACAGGTGCAGGCAATTGCAGAACTCAGTGTTAGGGCAGACGAGAAAGAAAGGGGCGGAGCTACAGCGCAGCATGGAAAAGGGGAGAATGGTTAATGTATTAGTATAGTGATTTAAACTATCAAAAACCCAAAACTAGTGTTTGTTAATCCATTAGTAATATTAACATGTTAGTATATTAATGAGGTTAGTACTTTACAATCTATAAGTTAGTAAGGATTAGTAGAAATTAGTAAAACTAGATATAAGCAGGAAGTAAGTAAAACGAGACTGGAAAGAAGGGGGGAAACCACGAAAACCCAGAACCACCCGAATAGTGAAATCACGCAAATACAGGGGAGTGAAGCAGCTCAGGGAACACAGACACAAAGACGGCACTGGGGAGACAAGTGACCGGGAGAATGAAAATACTGGGACGGAGGATGTGAAAAATAATAAACTTACAGAAACATAAAATAAACACTAACAGCAAACAGATACTAATACAGACTACAACAACTGATCTGCAAGTACAGAGCTGAAGGACCAATGAGTATTCTAATACAATCTTATTATTTTCTGAAAGGACAAATCTGGTTCTGTAGTACAGTGCAGATTTGCACTGATATTTTTCCAGTGTTTACCATCTTGATAATATTCGTAGAAGACAGAAATGGGGAAAATAATGGGGAATAATAATGGGGAAAATTCTGCTTAAAACACTTTGACCCCAGTAACATCCCCACAGATGAAAACTGACAATTGAAACAGAAACATTTTGTTAATTATTCTGCAATGTTCAGAACAGAAGTCTTATTTCACACCTTTGTTCATTTTTGTTAGTTGAATGTTTAGTCAAAAATTCTCAGTGCAACTGAGAATTTGATGAAAAAGGGAAGATTTTTTACAATTATGATTTCAAAACATAAAAATTACACCCAAAAGATAATCCTTTTTTATTCCAATTTTGCTTTATTTTACCTTTTGAAAAGTAGATTTTTTGTAATGCTTTAAAAACTAAAATTAAATCATTGGTCTCGAACTCCATTACATTAAGTTACAGCAAGGGATTGTTACATCAGCATTAGAATGCTCATTTATCAATATTTTAGGACTACAGTAATTACAAAATACATAAAATGAAAAATAATGGAAGCAAAAATTCAATTTCCAAGCAGGATTGTGTGTGTGTGTGTGTGTGTGTGTGTGTATACATATATATATATATATATATATATATATATATATATATATATATATATATATATATATATATATATATACATACATAGACAGTGAGCACCATAATTGATTGGACAGTGACACAATTTTTGTTATTTTGGTTCTGTGCTCTAGCCCTTTGTGTTTGAAAGGATACAATGACAATGAGGTTGAAGTGCAGACTGTCAGCTTTAATTTTAATTTAATGTTATGTTTTCCCCTTTAATTTTTATTTTACTTAATTTATACAGGAACTGAAGACGTTTTTGCAGTACAGTATAAAACAGAACAGCAGCAGCCAATTACGCAGTGTTGTTGACCAAACTGAGGCACTGAGTTTTCACCTGGGTAGCCTACTGAAGAATCTGATTGGTAGAGAAGAAGCTGCAGGTACAGAGCTAAAGGACCAGTGAGTATTCAAATACAATCTTATTATTCTCTGAAAGTACACATCTGGTTCTGTGGTACAGTACAGATTTGCACTGATATTTTCCCAATGTTTCTTGTTTTGATCATTTTTGTAGAAGCCAGACATGGGGGGAAATAATTGTTTGAAATATTTTAATCCAGTGACTTCCCCGCAGATAACAACTGACAATCGAAACAGAAACATTTAGTTGATTATTCTGCAATGTTCAGAACAGAAGTCTTATTCACATCTTTGTTCATTTTTGTTAGTTGAATGTTTAGTCAAAAATTCTCAGTGCAACTGAGAATTTGATGAAAAAGGGAAGATTTTTTACAATTATGATTTCAAAACATAAAAATTACACCCAAAAGATAATCCTTTTTTATTCCAATTTTGCTTTATTTTACCTTTTGAAAAGTAGATTTTTTGTAATGCTTTAAAAACAAAAATTAAATCATTGGTCTTGAACTCCATTACATTAAGTTACTGCAAGGGATTGTTACATCAGCATTAGAATGCTCATTTATCAATATTTTTGGACCACAGTAATTACAAAATACATAAAATGAAAAATAATGGAAGCAAAAATTCAATTTCCAAGCAGGATTGTGTGTGTGTGTGTGTGTGTGTGTGTATATATATATATATATATATATATATATATATATATATATATATATATATATATATATATATATATATATATATACATAGACAGTGAGCACCATAATTCATTGGACAGTGACACATTTTTTGTTATTTTGGTTCTGTGCTCTAGCACAGAGTTTGAAAGGATACAGTGACAATGAGGTTGAAGTGCAGACTGTAAGCTTTAATTTTAATTTAATGTTATGTTTTCCCCTTCAATTTTTATTTTACTTAATTTATACAGGAACTGTGACCAGTCTATCAACAGTATAAAACTGCAAAAAAGTACTGCACATATGAAAGCAATACTGTGGGTTTCTGAAAATACTGTACAAGTGTATACAGAAATGTAAAAAAAAAAAAAAAAAAACACTCCCTGTTTTTATTATTTCCCAACAAGTCATTGATTACACATGAAAAACTCATCATTTAGAATTTATTCAGCCAAGGGAATATGGGGAACAAATTAATTTGTTACGTATTGAAACAAATCTCAGAATCCCTTGACAAAAGCAGCGCAGCTGATTGTGGGGTCTGAAAGCTAAAAGCTATCTTGTGACTGGAGTCTAATTCCAACTCAATCTGCTTTATCACTAAGAACTACCTAAAAACAGTGATTACACCCTGATTTTAGACTTTTAATATGTTTGAACATTACACACATATAAAGAATTATAAATTCAGCATTTATTTGTATATAACCTATTTTTAGAAATATGACACTATAGTTCTCATGTTATGAAACACAGATCCTCATAGGTGTCACCATGAAAAACCCCACTCCTTAATGACCTCATCTTCTTTCATGTGTTATATTCTCATTCCTCTGGCTGCATAGTCTCTGTTCATCTGAACGACCAAACATGCAGGTTTGGCATTATTGAATTACATGGTTTTGTGAGGTGTGTGCCACAAAATACGGACTCTCCTACATGTCACCAAACGAAACACCACTCCTTTATTATTTTACATTCTTTTGTCTGTTAACCTTTATTTCTAATTCTTTCACCATGTGTTGGCTCTGTGTGTACATCTGAATTAATCTAGCAGATCTGCATTATTGTGTCAAATGATTTTATGATGTGTGTCTGATGTAATTAAAGCCAAAACTGGGAGGTACAGTATGTGCAATGTTTTTTATAAGATGTTTTCGCAGTACAGTATAAAACAGAACAGCAGCAGCCAATTAAGCAGTGTTATTAACCAAACTGAGGAGGTAAAGCACTGAGTTTTCAACTGGGTAGCCTACTGAAGAATCTAATGTCTGATTGGTGAGATGAAGCTGCAGGTACAGAGCTGAAGGACCAGTGAGTATTCTAAAACAACCTTATTATTCTCTGAAAGTACACATCTGGTTCTGTGTTCCCTTCTTAATATTTGTAGAAGCCAGAAATGGGGAAAATAATTGCTTACTTTAACTCAGTGACATCCCGCAGATGACAATTGAAAATTTTGGTTAGTTGTATTAGTTAAAAATTCTCAGTGCTATAGAATTTGTTGAAAAAAGGGAAGTTTTTTTTCAATCTCAAAAAATAACAATGACCCAACAGAGAATCAGGTTTTTTGTTGTTGTTGTTATTTTTGCATTATTTTACCTTTTGAAGAGTAGGTTCTTTTGAATGTTTTTCAAGTTTCAAAGTCAGCTTTCTAGAACTCTATTGCCTTCAATTATCGGTATGGATCGTTACATCAGCATTAGAATATTCGGTTAAGAACATTTTTAGCATACAGTGATTACAAAATGAAAAATCATGGAAGCAAGAATTCCAACAGAATTATATACTGTATATACGTATAATATCTGGGAAAAAGTAATATTTCTTCCTGATTTGGCTCTGCACTCCAGAATGTTTGTAATCAGATAATGTACATGTAGTTAACGTGCATATTCTCAGCCTTTATTTCAGGGTATTTTCACATTCTTTGGTTTCACTGTGTAAAAATTACAGCACTTTTTATACGTAGACCCCCCCCCCCCCCCCCCCCCCCCCCCCCCCATTTCAGTGTACCATAATGTTTGAGACATATTAGTGTTAATTAATTAAGCAAATTAAAGCAGTTATTTTTAGTACTTTGTTATCCTTCACATGCAATGACTGCTTGAAGTCTGTGACCCATACACTGTAAAATAATTGGCCGCAGATTTACAGTAAATTTCTGGCTGCTAGTTGCAGTGATGAGCTTCATAGCAATTTACTGTTAAACGATTCACAGTAATTTACTGTGACATACAGTGCCCTTGGAAAGTATTCAGACCCTTTCACTTTTTCCACATTTTGTTACGTTACAGCCTTATTCTAAAATTGATTCAATTCGTTTTTATTCTCAGCAATCTGCACAAAATACCCCATAATGACAAACAGAAAACTGGTTTTTAGAATTTTTTCAAAATTTATTAAAAATAAAAAACTGAAATATCACATTTACGTAAGTATGCAGACCTTTTGCCATGACACTAAAAATTGAGCTCAGGTGCATCCTGTTTCCATTGATCATACTTGAGATGTTTCTACAACTCGATTGGAGTCCACCTATGGTAAATTCAATTGATTGGACATGATTTGGAAAGGCACACAGCTGTCTATATAAGGTCCCACAGTTGACAGTGCATGAAAGAGCAAAAACCAAGCCATGAAGTCAAAGGAATTTGTCTGTAGACCTCCAAGACAGGATTGTGTCAAGGTACAGATCTAGGGAAGGGTACAAAAAATTTCTGCAGCATCGAAGGTCTCGAAGAACACAGTGACCTCCATCATTCTTAAATGGAAGACGTTTGGAACCACCAGAACTCTTCCTAGAGCTGGCCGCCTGGCCAAACTGAGAAATCGGAGGAGAAGGGCCTTGGTCAGGGAGGTCACTGAGAACCCGATGGCCACTCTGACAGAGCTCCAGAGTTCCTCTGTGGAGATGGGAGAAACTTCCAGAAGGACAACCATCTCTGCAGCACTCCACCAATCAGGCCTATGGTAGAGTGGCCAGATGAAAGCCACTTTTCAGTAAAAGACACAGCAAAGCCCACTTGGAGTTTGCCAAAATGCAACTAAGTACTCTCAGACCATAAGAAACAAGATTCTCTGGTCAGATGAAACCAAGATTGAACTCTTTGGCCACAATGTCAAGTGTCACGTCTGGAGGAAACCAGGCACCACTCATCACCTGGCCAATACATCCCTATAGTGAAGCATGGTGGTGACAGCATCGCTCTGTGGGGATATTTTTCTGCGGCAGTAACTGGGAGACAATCAGGATTGAGGGAAAGGTGAACGGAGCAAAGTATAGATGAAAACCTGCGCCAGAGCACTCAGGACCTCAGACTGGGGTGAAGGTTCACCTTCCAACAGGACAACGACCCTAAGCAGACAGCCAAGACAACATAGGAGTGGCTTTGGGACGAGTCTGTGAAAGTTCTTGAGTGGCCCAGCCAGAGCCCCGACTGGAACCCGATCAAACATCTCTGGAGAGACCTGAAAATAGCTGTGCAGCAACGCTCCCCATCCAACCTGACAGAGTTTGAGAGGATCTGCAGAGAAGAATGGGAGAAATACCCCAAATACAGGTGTGCCAAGCTTGCAGCGCCATACTAATCGCTGCCAAAGGTGCCTCAACAAAGTACTGAGTAAAGGGTCTAAATACTTGTGTAAATGTGATATTTCAGTTTTTTATTTTGAATAAATTTGCAAAAATTTCTAAACCTGTTTTCACTTTGTCATTATGGGGTATTGTGTGTAGATTGATGAAATTAAAATGAATTTAATCCATTTTATAATAAGGCTGTAACGTCACAAAATGTGGAAAAAGTGAAGGAGTCTGAAGTGATGGGGTACATTTATCAGCACTGGGCAATGGTAAATGGTAAATGGACTGCATTTATATAGCGCTTTTATCCAAAGCGCTTTACAATTGATGCCTCTCATTCGCCAGAGCAGTTAGGGGTTAGGTGTCTTGCTCAAGGACACTTCGACACGCCCAGGGCGGGGTTTGAACCGGCAACCCTCCGACTGCCAGACAATCGGTCTTACCTCCTGAGCTATGTCGCCCCTCCATCTTGAATAATGACATCTTGAATAATTTCCACCTTGTACTGCTTAGATTATGTCAGTACCAGAGTTCAGGACAGCAGGACTAACAACATTACTGTACGACAAATCATATCGAAAGGTTGTCTTTGCCCATATTGTACTTTCTCCTGTAAACAATGAAAACGAGCTACATACAGAATTTGTGATTTAGCGAACTGATGTCGACTTGAATTTCGTAGGTTAGGCTGCAGATACATAATACTGTTCTGGTTGTGAATGAACTTTAGTGAGAAAATAATTTAGAATGCTGTGATCATTGAATACATTTTGTGTCAAAGTAAAATCATTTACAGTTTAGTCCAAATAGAGTGCTGTTGTGCTAATTGTGAAGAGTTTTAAAAAAGCAAACTCAGTATTGAGAAATGCTTACAAATA
Source organism: Anguilla japonica (assembly GCA_025169545.1). Classification (NCBI taxonomy): domain Eukaryota; kingdom Metazoa; phylum Chordata; class Actinopteri; order Anguilliformes; family Anguillidae; genus Anguilla; species Anguilla japonica. The sequence goes on along the minus strand of CM045890.1, from coordinate 49,937,565 downwards.
TCTACACTGCAATAGGTGGCGATATACATTCCTCTTGTTGCTATAATAATCAGTTACAGAATGCATTTTCTGCTAGGGCTGTTTCTTCCATATTAAAGTGTATTAATGGCATTTTGACATTATTGAATTAATAATTTCTGGGGATTTTAACTAGTTTATGGAGTAGACCAATTATATATGCTTTGAAGTCCTATGGAGCTTAGATGGTGCTTATATGGGTTTGGGGAGTAACGATACCCAACTACAGTATGACTGCGACTCTGCAATTGGCTTAGTCAACTGCCTGGACTCCTTTTCAGAGTGTTCTGGAGTGAGTAGCACTTCCAGCTCCTGTTCACACTCCCCCGCCTTTGAGTGAATCTTCAAACTGCCAAGCTTGGAAAAGAGGAAAACAACAACAGACAGGATACAATCGTCACCCAAACACAGTCTACTAAACATTGCAGAGCTAGGACAACAGCAAGTTGAAAATGGGCAAGTTGCAGACTGTGGTTGTTTTCATGAGGTTGTTTTCACTCTGTGGCCATATTGTACAGAAGAAGAGAGCAGATTTATCATCTGAAAATGTCAACAGGCGTATTTTTTTAGCCACTGGCTCAGTCCAAAGATTTAGGAGCAGGGGTCATCACCGTGTCGGCTTGTGACGGACATTTTGGTCAAAATGCGATTTTTGCCAAGGACATACAAAACTAGAAGTGGTCAAATATTACCAGAAACACACAACTGCATGCAGGACCTCACAATGTGCCATAGTACATATTTTAATATGCTACACAATTTATGATGATAGTATTTCTAACATTAAAAAAACAGTGCCCTACCTTAGTTATGATGAAAACTTGGAGACTGGAAAGTCAGCCGTTGTATATGGGCAGGTGGCAATCCTAAAACAGGCATCAATGCGGCATTTCGTGTTTTATATTTAATAGTGTTCATATGACTGAAACCTCGCTCACAGCTGCAGGTTTCTGGGCTTAATGTGAGCAGAAGTATTGCAAGTTTGCTCTCAGTTCATTGTACTCCTCGCTGTTCTCAAACAGATTGCAATGTATATTATCATGGGAAAAAAATAAACTTTTTTTCCCAATAATTTTTTTTTTTTTTGCCACGGACACAGACAAGTTTTGCCACGGACACGTTTGTCCGTGTACGGACACGTTGATGACCCCTGCTTAGGAGGATGACTGAATTGAATGGTGACAGGCTTATGTTCTGTTTAACTCATAACATTGTTTGAGAAGTTTAAAAGCTCTTGTTTTTTATTCATAGAGGCAGTTTTTGTCCTATAGTCAGGCCTCAAAGCAGAAATTGGGAGAACTGTAATTTGGAATGCGTGAATGTGTGTGTGTCTGTGTGTGTGTGTGTGTGTGTGTTTAGGTGTTACATTTCAAGCACATTTCTACGAGGGAGTAGGCGTAAGCTACCTATATATTGTGAGCATTAATAGCTGTATGTTACAATCAAATTGGTGTTGTTTAACTTGTTTATATTGAAAATAATATTATAAAAACATGAATAAGTATCACTGCAGAAAATAAAGTAAAATAATATAAATAAAATTGAGTAAATAAAAGATACAAAATAACAGTACAAATTTAATAAAACAAGAAATAAAAATATGAATAAGTATCAATGGACAGAATAAAATTAATTAAAAGCCAAATTAAAAAGGAAGGTTTTCAGCTGCTTTTTAAAATTCCCAACTGAGTCTGCTATTCTAATATTTTGTGGGAGAGCGTTCCAGATTATTGGTGCACAATAGCAGAACGCACTTTCACCACAATGCTTGTAGTATCTATTGCATATCTGGTAGCAGCACGGTGGTTTGAGCCTCATTTGATATCTTGGACCCTTGATGACTTAAAGCCATTTAGCCAACACATGTGCTCCATACTGTATCAGCATAATTTACAGCTGAATCTAGTCCCACCCCCCCAATTCCCATAGAGATCCATTCACATGCAAAGAGTTTTTGTACCGCTTGTAGGACAACCTGCCAATAAGATATCCAGACTCTGATGATGTTGATAGGTCACAGACATCAGGAAGTCAAAACATGACTCTTTTATTTCACGTTATGCTAATTTGTCTAAAACACTGAAATGGGAGACTGCGTATAAAAAGTGCTGTAATTACTACAAGGTGCAACCAAAATGTATAATACCCTTTAATAAAAGCTCTGAGTCTGCACTTTTACCATGTGTGAATTCTTTGATTACAAACAGACAAAATAAAATATTACATCAGAAAAAAGCACAAAAATGCAGGTGGTTTTACTGCTGTGGCTGATCGGTGGTATACAGTGCATACAGTAACATTTTGGACCATTTATCACACATACTATAGAAAAGCATTGCACTAATTGCTAACGGCTAAGTTTACTTACACATTGTATAATGTACTTTCTCATATTCATTTTCTTGACTTCATGTATGCTTATTTATTATTATTTACATTACACACATATAGTCATATAAGTCATTCTTATATCAACTCAACAGTATACCATAAAAATGCAAGCTCGCCATACATGTGCACTTCAAAGTACTAAGACTTATTTCTACTTGTAGTTGTAGGCTACTATTAGTACTTCATTGATAACCACAAATGAATTATGCTTCCACATGTCTTTCTACAACCACCATGCAAAAATAGCTTGTTTGTTTTAAGCCCTAGACTTTCTCATTCTCTTCTCATCTACAATACAACCGCTTCACTAAAAATCTCCTTAACTAATTAAACTTTCTTGGGCAGATTTCCCACTATACTGGGACAAGTTACCTCAACATGTTACTTTAATCTATTACAACTGTACTGCCAACATCTCCATACAGACCCTCTTCAATCTCTTATAACAGCTACCATATCATCACAATGAACTTATTCTGTTTCTCTCTTATCACTTTGTCTTCTCAGATGGAACCCACAACCGGAATGACAAGTACGGAGCTGCAGGGATACATCCACCATGTATCAGCCATGAAAATGGGCTGGGCCAACAAAGCATACTTCAATGCCATTTTGCAAGAAGAAACACAACAACGCGTAATTATTGCCTCCAACGACAGCCAGCGTAACACTTTTCAAGACATCAGTATCAAAGGGTGAATTCTATACTTCATTCTTCAATAAGTACATTCACAATTGCCTACAATTTCTCCCTACTGTAACCTGTTTAATTTCAACAATACCATTCCTCCTTCCTCATTTTTGCATTTTCTCTTCAGATCATCATGCTACTACTAACAACCTCTTCACTGCTGCCTGTACTAACACAACTCTTTCAAGAAAGAATTCCTAACAACAGAAACCACTATCCTTTTCACATTATACATTATCTCTTTCAAAACTGACACAATTCCTTTGCCTTCACAGACAACCTGTCAAAATCACCAATCCAACAATCGAGCCATCCAAACACAGCCCCTCTGAGCAAGTCATCTTAATATCCAAAAACACCAATGTGCAAACCATCCAAAGCTTGCACTTCGAACATGATCCCACTGTTACTCCTCCCCAAACCGCCTTGGCAGAGATCCATCCAAGTTTTTCTGGAATACACAAGGTAAACCCTCAATACAACATACATTACATCAATATCATAACAGCCTGTAATGCCTGCTTTCAAATCAACTGTTACAATAATACAACTATATTTTAACATACATAATTACATATATAACAATTACCCCTTTGCGTTATCATATATAATACCTAAACCCATTGCAAACATATTGTTATTCACATAATGTTCATAACTACTACCACACCACATCAAATACAACAAATCACTTCCAACTCATTATTCAGTAGTGAAACATCCAGAGCCATTTTCAAATAGCCTACAATAAACCTCCTTCAGGTGTGCATACTGTGGAAGTATGGTTTTTCTTCATTCTTTTAATGTTTTTACATTTCTTCTTATTAAAGTTTGTACTGATCAAAAATATATTTAAATGTATGTGATTATGGGATGATCACTGAAGAACAGTAGGTATTCTGTGTTATGTCTAAGAATTTGTAACTAAGGAAAGACAGTGGTCTCCTTGTACACCGATGCATACTACCTAGAGAATCTTTGAACCCCAGTTGCAGGAGGGAAAATTGTAAACATTTACTTAGTGGAATTTTGTAAGTAACTTCTGTTGGGAAACAGTCTTGTGCAGAAGACCTTTGAGTTGCAAGAGAAGAGAAAGGATACCGACCTAGAAAGAACTGATTTGCTATATCTAGTAAATGTATAGATTATATTCTATTAAAATGAATGAATGAAAATCAAAGTAATCACGGCAACGGTAATGATATAAACACAGTTTGTTAGAACATGGTGGTGTGTATATGAGTCAATATTTCAGTTGGATTACAGCATGTAGTGAATGCATGTAAAGTGCATGTACTTTGGAACTGGAAGATGGAACAATTGTTAACCATGAGGACAAATAATTGTTATTCAAGTCATGCATATACATTCCTCTGTAAGTGTGTGCAGTGAAATATTTGTTATTGATTAAAATGGAAGATTATATAATAGTTATTGGTAAACTAACTGATGAAACATAAGTTTGACCTAGGCTGGGATTGGTTATTTTAAAGGGAAGATACATCAGGGTAGGAGGAGATCTGGTTGTATAAAAAGGATGTGAAACATAATGCAAGGAAGCTCTCTATGTGTCTTTATGGTACTGGAGACCTCCCGTAGGCCTACGTACATGAAAAGGATTATTGATTGAAGAGAATAAAAAGGTTATTAGAAGAAATCATAATTTCTAGTCTTTATTCTTGCATCACCGACTCACCCACCGAACCTAAGAAGGGATTTTCCTCCACAATACTAAAGCAGGCCCAGTCTGCATGAGTTAGCTGAGTGTGCCGTGAATTAAGAGGCTCTAGCTCTGAGATCACTTTGAGCACATCAGTTGTGAAGTAAAAAATGATGTCAGCAGGATGGGCCAATATATTTTTTTCTTCCCAACGGCTGCATGCAGCTCACCTCAATCTCATCACCAATTACTTGATAGTGGCATCTAAAATGATTAAAAAATTATAATCATGAGAAAGGTTTGAAAGTGTATAACATCTTTAACTTAAAACTAATAAACATTTTACAAATGCAACAGATAATCTTACAGCTTTAAATGACATTATTTATTTCATATAGTGACATTCCTTGCAGTTGTGCCACCTGACTTACTGGTTGTGCCACCTGACTTTAACAACCAATTTCAAATTAAACAGGCTTCTACTTGGACAACTATATTAGCTTTTGCCTTTGCTATCAAGTTCACACATATCATTTTTCAATAGAATAGAGTTTCATGATAAAATCACATTTTCCTAGTTTTACATTTGTTATACCACCTGACATGGAAAGTGTACCAGTAGCTATTTTTATCAATATTTCACACAGATCTACAAACCTTTTCACTCAGCCATAAAGCTCACTTGGCATCCTCTTGATAATGCACTATCCTGTTTACTGTTATTACCTCTTCACTTCACAATAAAAGTACCATGTTTACAGTTGTGCCACCCTGACATTTGAGAACATACTAATTGCTGGACAAAAGTTTTTCAATTATCTCAACAGCTTTAAAGATGTTGCTATTTGTAAAATTGGATTTATTTGAAAGCTTTCAAACATAAAATCATGCCATAGTATTTAATTTTGAATTTATCATGAAAATACCATTTTCAATAGTTTTCTTAGTCTCTTCATTTGCACACACAGTTGTGCCACCTGACATTTTGGGGGCTTGAGATGCCAAAACATAAAATAATATATATTATTTGAATGTACTGAAAATGTATTCAAATAGGCTTTATAGAATAAAATGATACATGTCATGAATTGATTTTACAAGGAAATAATGCACTCAGACACAAAAATATGCATGTCATGTCATTGACTCACAAAACTCTACATAGTCTTCTACTCTCATTTGGCTGTACATAGTGTTCTACTCTCATTTGTCTGTACATAGTCTTCTAATCGCACTTGGCTGTACATAGTCTTGTACTCTCGTGTGGCTGTAAATAGTCTTCTACTCTCATGTGCCTGCACATAGTCTCTACTCTCATTTGGCTGTACAGTCTTCTACTCTCATGTAACTGTACATAGGCTAACAGTGGTACAGCACAGACAAATAAAAATGTATCATTGTTATTCATACACCACTTCAGAAAAAGTGGCAACACTTTTTCAGTTCAGTTTTCCAGATATTTCACTTCTATTAGCACATCTCTAAAATTCCCAACTTATGCCCTAACACATGTACTTCATTCTTCTTCATATCTCTACCCAGGTCAACATCACTGTGGAAATCAAGACACTTCGTGAGGAGGGGACACGATGGGTTGAAAAGCGACAGACACACCTACCCATAGCCATATATGCTGTGGAGGACAGTAGTGGCAACATGAACCTTACTACTTGGGATACCCAAAAACTTGAAGTGAACCAGTGGTATGCCCTAACCAACATTTCAATACGCGTCTTTAATGGCATAATCGAACTATCTACAACCCGCAGTACTGAGGTCAGACAGACCGAAAAACCAAATACTGCATCACTGGCTCCCACCATACAAGATGACGCAACACACTAAAAGGGAGAAGTGATTGGTGCAAACGTCACCTTTGAACATGCCCACAGAACCACACCCTCACAGACATTGACACTGCATCAGACATGACATCCTGCACATCCTGCAAAACAATATATAAGACTTCAAAACTTGTAAAACAGCACAGAGGTACCCTGACTCTGAAATTACTGGGCCATACAACACAAACCTTTCAAATTAATAACACAGTACTTATGAACATCATCTCACCTGACATCCTCTCCACCAACAATAAGACTGAAATCATCACCCAAATGTTTTCCCTTAACATGGTCAACATTACCGCAAACAATGGATACATCATATCCATTGGTCCTCTACAAAAACCTTCATCCAGCTCAACTCATAGAACAGACCAAACCAGCACTACAGATAAGGACTTACCATATGATGACATAGACGATCCGCTGACCTAGACATTAGAAACATGTCCTGCACGGTACCCCCACTTTCACATACCACATGTGAACACTTGTCCACACTTAAACCTTGACACTTTGTTTTTGTTTTAGTATGTGTGCCACTAACTTTTACTTTGCACTTTTTTCCTTTGCTGTTTCTTAATTACTTCACAGATTCACTTCCTGTAATGCTCATTATTTATCTATGTACACAGTCATTCACACTTCAGCTTTGACACTTTATTTGTTTGTTTTTTACTATGTGACACTAACATTTGCTTTGCACTTTTTCCCTTTGCTGTTTCTTAATTTGTTGAAAACTGCACTTCCTGCAATGCTCATAATTTTCCCATGTACATAGTTGTTTATTAGGGGGTCAGTATCTTGACAAGATACTGTGAGGATCAGACCAGGACCACGAACAGTAACAGTAACAGAAACAGGACCAGGACTAGGAGCAGGAACAGTAACAGGAAGGAAAATGACATACAGCTGTGCCATGGCTGTCCACTCACCCCAGCTCTGCTCACCCTGTATCTTACAAACTTGATGACCTCAATGCAAACATGCACATTCTTTGCATCAGCCCCATTATTAACTATAACATTGAAAAAGCTCTGTTTCATGTGTTAGGATATGACGCAATAACCACATCACACTGCTGTAGTGAAATAAAGTAACACTCAAGCAATAGGTCGGTCAAGCCATCTTAAAATGAGCAAGATCTGACATTTTAATCTTTTTCCGTGAAACTAATATTCATTATATCCAAATATACTTAACGGGAAGATTGTTTGGGTGAAAATGTCAGAGTGACTTATATTCTATATATATGTGTGTATATTTACTAATATTAACGAATACAATAACTCACATCCTGTAGTTTAGATGGGAGGAGGGCTGGGCTGGGAGGGGAGTTCTGCCCAAGCTTACTCTCTAAAACAATAAATCTCACCTTATTGACCTTATTTGGGTATCCAGTAAAATGTAATAAGTGGTGATTTGCTAATGCTGTAACTATATACAATAATTAAAGATGAGGCCGGTCGAGCCATTTTGAATGAGTGAGACCTGACATGTTAACCTTTTATTGATTGTAAAGCCTATATTCATTATATTCATATGTGTTTAAAAGGGAGATGTTGGAGTTCAAATGTTACATTTTACATATGTGTGTATTTTCTTAACATAATTAATTTATATTAATCAATATTATTAATTGTTCCTAATTACTATTATTGTAGTTCAGATGGGAGGGGAAGCAGTAAATCTGACCATTTTGACCTTATTTGGGAGACCAGCAAACATAATAAATGATGATTGGCTGAGCTGAAGGCAAATACCGAATGATGTGATATGACTACATGTGATATGTTATACTACTGATATGGCATGTTATAAATGCCCAGAGGGACTGCATCTCTGTGGAATTTGGACGTGCATCTTTATTGTGTGAACTGATTTCTCTTCTGCAGAATAAAGAATACTGATTATTTACAGTTCTTGTCTCAAACCTTTTTCTCCCAACTCCTGGAGTCTTATAAAAAACAATACTGAGGAGAATAAATTGTGCAAAAAATTATTTGTCTGATTTCTTTATTATTATTATTTATTATTATTTGGCTTTAATTTCTGTACAGATTTATTCATAAAGAGATGGTTTAAAAAACTCACAAATTCATACAAAGATGGTTAAAAAAACTCGTCATTTTTTATAATTTCCTAACAAGTCATTGATTACACATGAAAAAATCATCATTGGGAACACACACAGTAGAGGGAATATGGGAGACAAATTGATTTTTTTGTTAATGAATGAATCTCAGAACTGATTACTTCTACATGCTCACACTGCTCATTCAACACCCCTCATACCCACTCCCATGACCTGGTTCCCCCACTTAGCCACCACTTCTGGATGACAGATAGAAACCACCTGTTAGCTCTGTTCTGTCTTACTTCAAAAATATTGCCAACGATGATATTAATATGTATTTCAATAATAATATATTTCTTAACCCCCCCTCACCATTTATGTATTGTGTAATGTGCACGAGGGTCAATGGCAGATACTTCTTTATACACTTGATTAAATTAAATTGAAAGCATGATTAAACACTGTATGTGTATATATACATATATATATATATATATATATATATATATATATATATATATATATATACATATATACATATATACATATATACAAATATAAAGCTCACATGGACATTGAATATTGGTATGTAACACTGCCATTTAATAATGCTGGGGCACCATCTAGAGGCCAGTACTGAACTGCAGGCTGTACTAAGATACAGTGTGGAAGTGTGCAGAAATGGTTGAAAACCCCCAATGTACACAGTGTGCTATCATAATGTTTTCCAGCTGGGCTGAATTTTCCCTGCAGACCAAAAAAAAGTGACAGAGAGTAGGATATACTCCCCAAAGACTTGAGGATCAGTATTCATATGTGTCAACTCGCACATGTGCGCATAGTACTGGTGAGTCAAATTCATATGGAGTACGTGACATGTTCTCACTCACCCCATTTTCACCTGGTCACTTCAAATGACTTTTATTTTGATTGAATCTGAATAAGACTTAACCACATTGCACTTACACTTGGTAGTCAGATGCATCTTTGGTTAGCCAAATTGAAATCCAATTGCTGTTTGCATGTAAAATGTGAAACCTGAACAACCCACTTCCTGTTTTCTTCCGCCTCTCGAAGAACAAAGATGGTAGCCGCTTCCAAAACAGCAAATTTTATGGCATTTTTCAGTTTCTTGAAATGAAGGAAAGACATCATATCCGACAGACAACTTACAACAGAAGATGGCTGTCCTCCCTGGTTGCAGCCATAGCAAAGTTTGATTTCTGTAACTACTCTTAGAGAAGGTTTGTTCTGAACAGAATTATTCTTCCATACTCCTATTAAGAATAGTTTCAAGCAATGCATCTTGAGAGCATTCACACATGCATTTTGATGTGGATAATCCCAAACTGGATATAATCCAGATGCTCAAGATGCATAAAACGACCAGGTGTAAATAGCACAGAACCAGTCATATGTATTACTGTACATGCCCCATGTTCCCCAAGGCTCCACAGCCACAGACATACGTGTTACATGGATGACATTTAGTCCTGTGCTGTTAGGGCATGTTTGGTATCTATACACTTGGACATGTCTTTGTAACAAAGAGGTCAGCTCAAACACATTAAAACACACACTCTTACAACAACCACGTTTATTGATTACGTTCACCTCATTGAAAAGAAGGAACCTGATTGAAAAATCTTCACAGAAAACAAATAGTTCTTCACTAAAACGTGAAAAGAAAGTGCAAAAAAAAATTTTGCACGTATACATGCACTCTTCAAAACCTACTCAGAACGCAATTGTGCGGTGGTGACGTGGTTGTACAGTTGGGAATCAAACCAGATAAAAGTAGGTTTGTTCCAGAAGAGAGCATACTGGGTCCTGCAAGCTTGGGAGTTCCTCAGTCACCCGTTAAGATGAACCAAGAGAGGTGCAGATATACAGCAGTAAGTATTGTGGCAGCCGCCCGGAAACAGACAGGGGAGTGGTGATTGAGGGGAGGTACGTGGTGGTGCACTGGCTCCACCCCCGAGCCTTATTGGGAAGTTCCGGGGCTAACCAGATGCACCTGCATCCCATTTGACCGGCAGATTTAAAAGGAGAACAGCCCTAGCATTCGGTGGGAAGGGCCGAGAGGGAAAAGCGCTGGAGAGAGTGAGTGGAAAAACGAATTACTTTGGATATACGAATTTGACTGGAACGAACGGACAACCCTGCACGTGGAACGACCCCCTTTTTTTGGATGAGGAACTGGCTTTGGAATACGGACTTTGGATTACGGACTTTGGTTTATGAGAACGGTTTGCGGACTGTTCCCTAACCACCCGCCCTCCCCGAGTTTGTTAATTCCCCTGATAAACTATGGGTACCATTTACCTTATGTGCTGCACTTTTGTTGCTGATCCTGGGCGGAGTTGAGACCCAACACCCTTGGTCCTGCTACAGTATTTTTGCATACATATATACTCTTGATTGAAGTTTGATTATGATGGATATATGTAGCCTCACAGGACTTGCATTTTCCGTTCAGTTGTACAGTAGCTTGTGATGTCACTGTCTGGAGGCGGGTTCATCCCAGGTCACCAGCTATGACAGTTAGCAAGGCTCATACAGTACAAAACACGAGTCCATCAATGGAGAGTGAGAAGCAAACCCTGGAGTCAGGGATTACCGTTTATTTGGGTTTTTAGTCCAGAGGACCCGGGTCTTTGGGTGCAGGCGGGGCTACATTTTTATCCAATTAGCAAGCGCCATTCTCCCGAGAGACTTACAAAATCAAGTGAATGCAGGGCTGTGTGAGTCATCACAAGCTGTACACCATGCTCCATAAAGCTTGTTCACAACATGTCCTCTTGTTCGGCTCCGTGCTGTCCTACTCAAGACGCTCTGCGAATATCCGGTGCACAGTGTGAGCTGATGTGGGGAGGTTTTCAGTCCGAACTTCTCACCTTATTAGCCCTGCCAGTGAGGTTGCAAACCCTTCTCTCTGGCGCCCCCTGTCCACAAAATAAGAGAATGTACAAACAGGAGCAGAGAATCAGCTCAGTACAGGGGCTACAGTTTCTTTCACAGATTCTCTTATTACAGCCTTTTCTGCCATCTGGAGTAAAACCAAGGTACTGCACTGTCACTACTTTCTTAAACTGGAACCCTTCATCCATTGAAAGCTATGCAATCCTAGAATCCTTCTGATATGTGTCGACCATTGGAGGAGTCCAACACTGAGGCAGGCCCCAGAAAATCCAGTTATGTAGTGGAATGCACTTCAAAGAATGTCATATTGGATTTGAAATAAGGCAATAAACATGAGGTTAAGGTGAAGACTCTGCTCTAATTTGAGGACATTTACACCCACATTGGGTGATCTGTGTAGGAATTCAAACCTTTTTATATGTAGTCAAACCCCCCCCCACATCCATATTTTCGGGTACTGGAAGTAATTTGACAATTGGCTGCACAGTTGTTTCTTGGCCGACTGTGTTGTGGCATTCATTTTGCATTTGGAGTCTGTTGCTGTTTTCTATCTAAATGAGGACCAAAGAAGTGTCAATGCCTATAAAGCAGGTCATCATGAGGCTGGAAAATCAGACTAAGTCAATCAGAGACATTCCTCAAAATATTGGGTGTCTCAAAATCAACTGTTTGAATGCTTGTTATGAAGCCGGAACGTACTGGTGATCTCACCAAAAGCAAACAACATGGTAGACCATGAAAGACCACTGCAGTGGATGACAGAATACTTTCAGCTGTGAAAACTCCTTTTTGTCTGTTGAAGAGATCAAGAACACTTTCCAGCACGTAGGCCTAGATGTTTCAAAGACCATCATAATGGGATGGCGACGCAAGTATAACCTCAAAGAGCTTCCTCCCTATGCTTGCATGTTCTCACATGGTTTCCCAGGTTTCCTCTGGGTATTCCCACATACCAAAAAAAAACAGCCAACTGCTCCACGAAGCTAGGATGGGTCAAATGCTGAGACACATTTCCCCACAGGGTTCAATAAAGTGCAGTTTAACCAACTTCAAACTGACTTTAAACATAAAGACCAGAAAGAGATGTCAGATGAGACAAGTGTTAACTTTTATGAGAGTGATGGAAAGAAAGGAAAGAAGCTGCTCATGATGCAACCCCCCCCCATATGTGAAACGGGGTATGAGGGGCTATGTATAAGAAGTGCTGTCATCTCTACATGTTGAAACCCGAATGTAATAAAATATGCTTTAATAAAAGCTGAGAATCTGCGCTTTAACCACATATGAACTGATTACAAATCTAAAATTAAGGAGTACAGAGCCAAATCAAGGAAAAATATGGCTTTGTCCCAAACATCACGAAGATCACTATATATACAGTACAGGGCAAAAGTATTAGGCCTCCTGTGTGTTTACAAAAAAATTAATTTAGGTAGAATAGAATTCAGTTAACACTGGCTGATTTATTAAATAACAAACCAAAGAACAAACACTTTTTTCAATTCCTACTGACTATGACATTATTTTTTTATTTAACCTTTATTTACTCAGGGTAGGTTCACTGAGCACGGATGCTCTTTTGCAGGAACACCCTGCTTCACACTGATACACAGTCACGCCTGGGAGCTGCTCAGTACAACCACAATCCTCTATTGTTGGCCACTGAGCGGCTCCACTAGAGGGAGAGAACATTTTTTAGCCAATTAAATCAGGGGATGATTAGGTGGCGAGAGCCAGATCTGGGATTTTAGCCAGGACACTGAAGAACCCCCTACTCTTTACGAATACTGTCATGGGATCTTTAATGACCACAGTGAGTCAGGACCTCAGTTTAACGTCTAATCCGAAAGATTGCATCTCCTACAGCACAGTGTCCCTGTCACTGCCCTGGGGCATTGGGGTTTATTTGACCAGAGGGAAGATTGCCCCCTGCTGGCCCACCAACACCACTTCCAGCAGCAACTCAGCATTCCCTGGTGGTCTCCCATCCAAGTACTAACCAAGCCCACACCTGCTTTGCTTCAGCCAGTAGGCAGGAGCAGAATGCGTGGTGGAATGGCTGCTGGCCAAAAAGGTTAGTTTTACTTTGGCAGATGCACATCCTTTTCGACAAGCAGATTGTAGTCGCTGTTTCACTGCAGTCATGGAAACCGGTTTCTCTCTGGTTGCATTGAGTTCTTCCTGTAGTTGTGGTGCATTTTTATGACTGTTTCTTTTGCTGGACTTCACAGGATATTCGTCTTCTGCCTCTGATGTTATCCTTATTCTCCCTGATCTTCTCCTGCTGACACCACAGCCCATCATCCGGACATTCCCAAAACATCCATCCATCCAGCCATTATCTATATTAAACTCCTGAGCTAATCCTGAGCAGGGTCGTGGGGGGTGCTGGAGTCTATCCCAGCGTGCATTGGGTGAGAAGCAGGAATACACCCTGGACAGGCTGCCAATCTATTGTAGGACACACACACGATTCACTCACACACTCATACCCATGGAAAATTTGTGATCTCCAATCGACCTAACCTGCATGTCTTTGGACTGTGGGAGGAAAGCAGAGTACTCGGGGGAAACCCACGCGGACAAGGGGAGAACATGCAAACTCCACACAGAGAGGCCCCAAGCCGAGATTCAAACCCACAACCTTGCTGTGAGGCGACAGTGCTGTGTACGGAACATTGTGCCAGGAAATCTTAAGCTTCTCTGCAGTTTCTTGCTGGGAATATCCTCGCCACAATATGTTTATTGGGCTCTGCACATCTGAGCCTAACTTCTTTGCCATATTTCTTGCAACTTTAATGCCCATTTTACTTATACTTCAGGCCAATGGTGTTACCTGTGCTTTAGAAAACTTAGATGAGATTTCAGTCAATTTAATTACCCCTCCACCTTCCTCCCACTCCTTCACCTCCTACATTGCAAAATGATTGGACAGACTTCCAATAATTTGTTTTAGTCTAATTAAAGCCAAAGGAGGGTTTGTTGTTCAATAAATGTGTATATATATATATACACACACACTCACCGGCCACTTCATTAGGTACACCTGTTCAACTGCAAACTGCACCCGTTAACGCAAATATCTAATCAGCCAATCATGTGGCAGCAACTCAATGCATTTAGGCATGTAGACATGGTCAAGACGATCGGCTGAAGTTCAAACCAAGCATCAGAATGGGGAAGAAAGGTGATTTAAGTGACTTTGAATGTGGCATGGTTGTTGGTGCCAGACAGCCTGGTTTGAGTATTTCAGAAACTGCTGGGTTTTTCATGCGCAACCATCTCTAGGGTTTACAGAGAATGGTCCAAAAAAGAGAAAATATCCAGTGAGCGGCAGTTCTCTGGGCGAAAATTCCTTGTTGATGGCAAAGGTCAGAGGAGAATGGCCAGACTGGTTTGAGCTGATAGAAAGGCAACAGTAACTCAAATAACCACTCGTTACAACCGAGGTATGCAGAAGAGCATCTCTGAATGCACACCACGTCAAACCTTGAAGCAGATGGGCTACAGCAGCAGAAGAATGAAGTGGCCGGTGAGTGTATATATATATATATATATATATATATATATAACAGATGGTTTATTACATTTGCACATGCCCAGAAAAACGTTTGAAATATTCAAAGCAGGCGAGCTCCCATTGGTCCATTTCCAGCATCTGTCAATTTCAAACAGTGACTTTTGAAGGCCGATCTGGCCAGTCTGCTCAGAAGGCTGCAGCTGTTTGTAGATTTCCATGGAGCCAAAACCTGAAATGCCTCCAGTGCTGAATTTATTCATTGATCCTAGATTGGTCACCGATGGTTCATCTGTAATTCAGTTTCCCTTATATAATAGTGTGTACACCGTAATCCTTGTGTGATAGATTACCGAGTCTGTTTCAGGACCGTTCAATATGAATAAACATTTTTATCCGCTTCTGAGCTGCTGCATACATCACAATTCATAATTATTCCATCCCCATCAAACATCTTGGACAAGAAAATGTTGCCATAAAGGTATGAAAAATGTTGAGAATTTGACCCGCCGTGTCAGCCGAAAGTAAAATATGAAGTTCTGCACCCTGACCACATGGGTGCGCTGTAAAACCGTTTTAGCCACGATTTTCATACTTTGCTTCTCTCTGCCAGGAAATAAAAACAGCGCTCTGGCAAAAAAGAGGATCAATACAGGACAATCTTGTTTACAGCCCTTCTGGACACGCTAACTAGTGTGCCCCAAATTAACACCACACGGTCCGTTCAGTGCCAGTTTTGAGGTTGACTTCAAGCGCAGACTAAAGACTCATCTCTTCAAGCTGCACCTCTCCCCACCCCTCCCTAGCCTATAGTTTAGCTCAGTGTACCTAGTTAGGCTAATGCGATCACGTTAGTTTTTATTTGGCAGGATTGTTTTTGTCTGATTCTGATTAGGCAAATATGATTTCAGTGCTAGTTTGTACTTGGCAGGTTTGTTTGTTTGTTTGCTGAACAGGTTACCCTACAGGGTTGGAGTCCTGATCTATGTGGTCACTTCTGGCACTACGATCTTTACTTCACTCTAGTGTGTTTCTTTTGCACCTCTGCACCTTGAACTGATGTACTTGTTGTACGTCGCTCTGGATAAGAGTGTCTGCTAAATGCCTGTAATGTAATGTAATGTAATGACTTAGTTTTATTATTATTATTTTGCCTGATTAATAGTATTGATTTCAGATATCATCCTCAGTGCATTCTTGTAATTAACAGAACTTGTTTTTTTTCTCACCTCGCTAATAAAGTACATTGTTAGCCTACTTGACGATGTGAGGGAGGAAGGGAGGGAGAGAGAGAGAGAGAGAGGGAGAGAGAGGGAGTGTATGCTTTGACAATAATTACATTTGTATTTCATGCCAATAAAGCAACTTGAATTGAGAGAGAGAGAGATCTCCAGCTGATGAGCATCTCCTGCTCTGACTGCTGAAGCTCAGCTTGTTAGCAGCCCTTACAATGGGGGCCAACCTGCGAGACAAAATGTTGCTGCTGAATATGAATGAATATTGTTGGGCCAGCAGAGGACGATATGTCCTCCCGATTTGGGATCACCACCCAATTGGATTGGACAATCACCACCTGAAGCTCAACCCGGGTAAGACAGAGCTAATCTTCATTCCTGCTCTAACCTCTCCCCTCATTGATTTCTCCATTTCCCTAGGGAACACCTTGGTGCCGATGTCACCCTGTGCCAAGAATCTCAGAGTGGTGATGGACAACAGGCTGTCCCTCTCCAAGAACATCACAGTGGTAAGCCGAGCATGCAGATTCTTCCTGAACAACATCTGGAGAATCCGCCCCTTTCTCACCACCTCCTCAACCCAGCTCCTGGTCCAAGCAATTGTACTATACTTCCTGGACTACTGCAACTCTCTTCTGGCTGGCCTACCGGCATCTGCCATCAGACCCCTGCAACTCATTCAGAATGCTGCAGCTTGTCTGGTCTTCAACCTCCCCAGACACTCCCACATCACCCCCCTGCTCACTATCCTCCACTGGCTGCCCATTATGGCTCGCATCAAATTTAAAACATTGGTCCTAGCATACCAGGCAGTCAAGGGATCAGCCCCAGCATAGCTCCACAAGATCTTCAAACCCTACATGCCAACCAGACCCCTCCGTTCCCCTACCTCAGGACGCCTGGCACCTCTCCCTCTTCGCACTTGCGCTTCCCGGTCACGTCTCCTGTCTATTCTGGCTCCATGATGGTGGAATGACCTTCCTGTGGAGGTCAGAACAGCTGAGACCCTGACCTCCTTCAAAGGACTACTGAAGACTCACCTCTTCAGGCTGCACCTCTCCCCATCCCTCCCTACCTCCCTGTAGTCTCTAATTGACTATGTAATCTTAGGGTTGTAGCTAGGTAAGCTGTTTATCTTAGTTGACTTAGTTATTGAACTCGTGCCTACTCAATTGTTGTTTGTATTATTTGCATAGACCGCTTTGTTGCTGTTTTTAGAATAGAATAGAATTTCTTTATTGTCACTGTACTGGTGCATACAACGAAATTCAGGTGCACTGCCTGAGCGGAGCTCAAATATACAAGATAAAACAAGGTAATAAAAATATAAAAGATAAAAAAAGGAAAAAGAAATAAATTTTGTTTGTGTTAACCAGATTAACCTACAGGGTCCAAGTTAAATTATGCGGTTGTTCCCTGCACTTGGAACGGTACTTCTCTCTAGGGTTTTCAACACACTTGTTCCTGGTTATGGTTATACACTTTGCTGTACGTCGCTCTGGATAAGAGCGTCTGCCAAATGCCTGTAATGGAATGTAATGGGATGTTCAATTGAAAAAGTTTTTTTTTGGCCCAGCACTATGACACTTGTAATATGTTCAAATTAAAACAGGAACAAGTGCATAGATTGTGATTAAACAGACTGAAAGAGGATATGCAAATGTCTGATTTGCAAATAAAATTGACTGTGATGCATTTATATAAGTCTCTGATACCCAACTGCTGTATCTACAGAAAAAATGGGCTCTGAGATGCACAGTAGAAGGACAAACGAGTTTACGGCTGTGGGATCTTCATGTGTGTAAAAGCTTTTGTGGGTCTTGCAAGTGCGTTTTATTTGACATTCACAGCAAGCAAATGTGGAAAATCTCACTACGATGTGCTTCAGGGAGCTCACTCGCACTCAAGAGCCAGGCTGGCCTTAGGAAAGGTCAAGTCTGTTTTCTTTATTTTTTCTACGTGGCTGAATTTGTGAAAAACAAAAAAAAGTAAGAAAAGAAATTTACTTGCAGAGCTGTTTGTTTCATTTTCTGTTTGCGCCATCGCGACTTTAAACATATGGAAAAGCCAATGAAATTTGTTTTTGCATTTTAGACGCATTATTTGAAATGGTTCCAAGCAGGGACGTGCAGAGGGGGTGGCTACAGTGGCCCGAGCCGCTCCCCCTTCGTCCTCCATGGCTGAAATGCCCCTCTGGACCAAATACATTTAAAAAAAAAAATTCTTATTGTTGTTGTGCTGTTGCTGCTGTTTTTGTTACAATTATGATTACTGTTATTAAATCTAATTAAATGTCAGAAGATAGGCCAACCGGGGCGGCAGCTGCTCTTGTCACGCGAGTGACGTGACGCTGACGTTAGCTGTCAACAGAACATTCAGTCACCGCACTGACACCTTCAACTGGAATTTTTCATCCGGGTACATGGTGCGGACAAGTCTGTACGTGCATGTGTGCGTGCGTGCATGTGTGAGAAAGTGAGTTTTCATACAATGTAATGATGTAGCGTGCCGGCGTTGGGGGGTAGGGGGTGGGGGGGGGGGGGGGGGGCTGGTTTCTTGGCTTGAGCCCCTGCCCCTCAAAATGTCTGTGCATGCCCTAGCTTTCAGGTGGAATTTCTCATGAAATCTTGCACGCCTTTTGATGTCATTTAAAGCAATAATAAAAACACCAGAGTGTTTCACATTTCAAACCGTTAAACTTACCAGATATGCCATGGAAGATCACAAACCTGCCCAACACGGGATCTGAAGACGTACCTCTGAGTTCTCCAGCTCATAGCCCACCTGCACATTACAGTCCCAAAGAGTAATTAAAAGGCAAATGTGGTGTGGGGATGGCTGGTTTAAGCAGCCACACCTGCCC
The DNA here is from genome assembly GCA_025169545.1 of Anguilla japonica. Lineage (NCBI taxonomy): Eukaryota > Metazoa > Chordata > Actinopteri > Anguilliformes > Anguillidae > Anguilla > Anguilla japonica. The sequence continues at coordinate 49,918,347 of CM045890.1, read as the reverse complement.
TGGGTCAAGTTAATTAGACCTGGCCAATTGGATAATTGGTTAAGAATTGGAGAATTGGCCAGGTTAATTGGACCCAGGAACAGGAGTGGCTGCACCTGTGCGTAGTGAGGTAATCACTGCGCACAGGTTAAATCTGCCATCCCCACCCACAGAAGAGAGCTCTGTCATGACAGTTTTTAACATCTGCTCCTCGGCTGTAACATCTTGCCGACCCTCGTAAATAAACGTGGACTGGTTGAACATCTTCTCCCTGTGTCTCTGTGCTGGAGGGCCCCTAGAAAAGCCACTTCGGTGGCCTGTGGTAGGCGTGTTTGCCACAGTGGCGCCCAACGTGGGGCTTCTCCGGCACAGGAAGAGGCACAGGAGGGCCAGCCAGGAAGCACACTGGAGGAGGGGCAGCTGAGGTATTCCCGACAGGGCTTCGGGCGGATCCTCCAGGCCAAAGACAGGGAGCGGGAGATGACCACGGAGGGGAAGGAAGCGATCCTCAGCTGGGACGCTGAGGAGCTGGACCTGGCCGGGAAGGCAGGTCAGCTACGGGCGGTGCACGAGAGGTGGTCGCGCCGTGAGCTGGACTTGGCCGGGAAGGCGGGTCAGCTACGGGCGGCGCACGAGCGGTGGCCGCGCCGTTTTGCTTCCTCCTTTGTCCGTTTGGTTGTTTTAGCTTGTTGTTTTGGCCTGGTTGGTTTGCCCGGAGCCCATTAGGGGGTAAGCCTGCAGCTGCCTGCCAGCAGAGCCGACTGGCGGCCACCACAGCTACGAGGGTTCCTGGTCCCCAGCGCCGCAAGGAAGCAAGCCCACCAGCCCAGCCACCCCACCACAGCCCCTGGAACAGCCCAAGCCCGGTGACGCCCCCACCAGCCAGCAGAGCAGCCCAGGACTTCCTGCGCTCCGGGAGGAAGGAGGAAGAAGGGCTGCCTTGTCATCCGGGGGTGGGTCACAGCATGTACTGGACTGTTCCGGGGCCACCCACCCTGACACTTTTTTGGAGTGTTTTTTTATTTTATTTTTTTGTTTGTCTTTTGCTTTGTTGGGAGTGCGGGGGTGGGGGTGGGGGGGTGTAGGCTTCGGCCAGGGATTCTCCCTGGCCTCAGTTTGGCATTGGGGGTATGTGGTGTGGGGATGGCTGGTTTAAGCAGCCACACCTGCCCTGGGTCAAGTTAATTAGACCTGGCCAATTGTATAATTGGTTAAGAATTAGAGAATTGGCCAGGCTAATTGGGCCCAGGAACAGGAGTGGCTGCACCTGTGCGTAGTGAGGTAATCACTGCGCACAGGTTAAATCTGCCATCCCCACCCACAGAAGGGAGCTTCTCTGTCATGACTGTTTTACATCTGCTCATGTGGCTGTACCATCTTGCCACCCTTGTAAATAAATCTGGACTGCTTGGACATCATCTCCCTGTGTCTCTGTGCTGGAGGGCCCCTTGGAAAGCCACTTCGGTGGCCTGTGGCAGGCTTGTTTGCCAGATGCATATTCTCAGCCTTTATTTCAGGGTATTTTCACATTTTTTGGTTTCACTGTGTAAAAATTACAGCGCTTTTTATACGTAGACCCCCCCCCCCCCCACCCATTTCAGCAAATGAAAGTAGTTATTTTTAGTACTTTGTTATCCTTCACATGCAATGACTGCTTGAAGTCCGTGACCTATACACTGTAAAATAATTGGCCACAGATTTACAGTAAATTTCAGGCTGCTAGTTGCAGGGATGTTATTGAAAGCTTCATAGCAATTTACTGTTAAACTATTCACAGTAATTTACTGTGACATACAGTGCCCTTCAAAAGTATTCAGACCCTTTCACTTTTTCCACATTTTGTTACGTTACAGCCTTATTCTAAAATTGATTAAATTCATTTTTATTCTCAGCAATCTGCACAAAATACCCCATAATGACAAATAGAAAACTGGTTTTTAGATTTTTTTCAAAATGTATTAAAAATAAAAAACTGAAATTTCACGTAAGTATGCAGACCTTTTGCCATGACACAAAAAATTGAGCTCAGGTGCATCCTGTTTCCATTGATCATACTTGAGATGTTTCTACAACTCGATTGGAGTCCACCTGTGGTAAATTCAATTGATTGGACATGATTTTGAAAGGCACACATCTGTCTATATAAGGTCCCACAGTTGACAGTGCATGTCAGAGCAAAAACCAAGCCATGAAGTCAAAGGAATTTGTCCATAGACCTCTGAGACAGGATTGTGTCAAGGTACAGATCTAGGGAAGGGTACAAAAAATTTCTGCAGCATTGAAGGTCTCGAAGAACACAGTGACCTCCATCATTCTTAAATGGAAGACGTTTGGAACCACCAGAACTCTTCCTAGAGCTGGCCACCTGGCCAAACTGAGAAATCGGAGGAGAAGGGCCTTGGTCAGGGAGGTCACCAAGAACGCGATGGGCACTCTGACAGAGCTCCAGAGTTCCTCTGTGGAGATGGGAGAAACTTCCAGAAGGACAACCATCTCTGCAGCACTCCACCAATCAGGCCTTTATGCTAGAGTGGCCAGACGGAAGCCACTTTTCAATAAAAGACACAGGAAAGCCCACTTGGAGTTTGCCAAAATGTAACTAAGTACTCTCAGACCATAAGAAACAAGATTCTCTGGTCAGATTAAACCAAGATTGAGCTCTTATTGAGCTCTTTGGCCACGATGCCAAGTGTCACGTCTGGAGGAAACCAGGCACTGCTCATCACCTGGCCAATACATCCCTATAGTGAAGCATGGTGGTGACAGCATCGCTCTGTGGGGATATTTTTCTGTGGCAGTAACTGGGAGACAATCAGGATCGAGGGAAAGGTGGACGGAGCAAAGCACTGAGAGATCCTTGATGAAAACCTGCGCCAGAGTGCTCAGGACATCAGACTGGGGTTAAGGTTCACCTTCCAACAGGACAACGACCCTAAGCAGACAGCCAAGACAACGCAGGAGTGGCTTTGGGACAAGTCTGTGAAAGTTCTTGAGTGGCCCAGCCAGAGCCCCGACTGGAACCCGATCAAACATCTCTGGAGAGACCTGAAAATAGCTGTGCAGCAACGCTCCCCATCCAACCTGACAGAGCTTGAGAGGATCTGCAGAGAAGAATGGGTTAAATACCACAAATACAGGTGTGCCAAGCTTGTAGCGTCATACCCAAGAAGACTCGAGGCTGTAATCGCTGCCAAAGGTGCCTCAACAAAATACTGAGTAAAGGGTCTGAATACTTGTGCAAATGTGATATTTCAGTTTTTTATTTTGAATAAATTTCCAAAAGTTTCTAAACCTGTTTTCACTTTGTCATTATGGGGCATTGTGTGTAGATCGATGAAATTAAAATGAATTTAATCCATTTTATAATAAGGCTGTAACGTCACAAAATGTGGAAAAAGTGAAGGAATCTGAAGTGATGGGGTACATTTATCAGCACTGGGCAATGACATCTTGAATAATTTCCACCTTGTACTGCTTAGATTATGTCAGTACCAGAGTTCAGGATAGCAGGACTAACAACATTACTGTACGACAAATCATATCGAAAGGTTGTCTTTGCCCACATTGTACTTTCTCCTGTAAACAATGAAAACGAGCCACATACAGCATTTGTGATTTAGCGAACTGATGTCGACTTGAATTTCATAGGTTAGGCTGCAGATACATAATACTGTTCTGGTTGTGAATGAACTTTAGTGAGAAAATAATTTAGAATGCTGTGGTCATTGAATACATTTTGTGTCAAAGCAAAATCATTTACAGTTTAGTCCAAATAGAGTGCTGTTGTGCTAATTGTGAAGAGTTTTTAAAAAGCAAACTCAGTATTGAGAAATGCTTACAGATATCTACACTGCAATAGGTGGCGATATACATTCATCTTGTTGCTATAATAATCAGTTACAGAATGCATTTTCTGCTAGGGCTGTTTCTTTCATATTAAAGTGTATTAATGGCATTTTGACATTATTGAATGAATAATTTCTGGGGATTTTAACTAGTGTATGGAGTAGACCAATGATATATGCTTTGAAGTCCTATGGAGCTTAGATGGTGCTTATATGGGTCTGGGGAGTAACGATACCCAACTACAGTATGACTGCGACTCTGCAATTGGCTTAGTCAACTGCCTGGACTCCTTTTCAGAGTGTTCTGGAGTGAGTAGCACTTCCAGCTCCTGTTCACACTCCCCCGCTTTGAGTGAATCTGCAAACTGCCAAGCTTGGAAAAGAGGAAAACAACAACAGACAGGATACAATCGTCACCCAAACACAGTCTACTAAACATTGCAGAGCTAGGACAACAGCAAGTTGCAAATGGGCAAGTTGTAGATGTCACAGCAACATGAGATTATTTTCACTCTGTGGCCATATTGTACAGAAGAAGAGAGCAGATTTATCATCTGAAAATGTCAACAGGTGTATTTTTTTAGCCACTGGCTCAGTCCAAAGACTTAGGAGCAGGGGTCATCACCGTGTCGGCTTGTGACGGACATTTTGGTCAAAATCCTATTTTTACCAAGGACATACAAAACTTGAAGTGGTAAAATATTACCAGAAACACACAACTGCATGCAGGACCTCACAATGTGCCATAGTACATATTTTAATATGCTACACAATTTATGATGATAGTATTTCTAACATTAAAAAAACAGTGCCCTACCTTGTTATGATGAAAACTTGGAGACTGGAAAGTCAGCCGTTGTATATGGGCAGGTGGCAATCAGGCATCAATGCGGCATTTCGTGTTTTATATTTAATAGTGTTCATATGACTGAAACCTCGTTCACAGCTGCAGGTGTCTGGGCTTAATGTGAGCAGGAGTATTGCAAGTTTGCTCTCAGTTCATTGTACTCCTCGCTGTTCTCAAACAGATTGCAATGTATATTATCATGGGAAAAAAATTAACTTTTTTTTCCAATAATTTTTTTTTTTTTTTGCCACGGACACAGACGAGTTTTGCCACGGACACGTTTGTCCGTGTAGGGACACGTTGATGACCCCTGCTTAGGAGGATGACTGAATTGAATGGTGACAGGCTTATGTTCTGTTTAACTCATAACATTGTTTGAGAAGTTTAAAAGCTCTTGTTTTTTATTCATAGAGCCAGTTTTTGTCCTATAGTCAGGCCTCAAAGCAGAAATTGGGAGAACTGTAATTTGGAATGCGTGAATGTGTGTGTGTCTGTGTGTGTGTGTGTGTGTGTGTGTTTAGGCGTTACATTTCAAGCACATTTCTACGAGGGAGTAGGTGTAAGCTACCTATATATTGTGAGCATTAATAGCTGTATGTTACAATCAAATCGGTGTTGTTTAACTTGTTTATAGTGAAAATAATATTATAAAAACATGAATAAGTATCACTGCAGAAAATAAAGTAAAATAATATAAATAAAATCGAGTAAATAAAAGATACAAAATAACAGTACAAATTTAATAAAACAAGAAATAAAAATATGAAAAAGTATCAATGGACAGAATAAAAATTAATTAAAAGCCAAATTAAAAAGGAAGGTTTTCAGCTGCTTTTTAAAATTCCCAACTGAGTCTGCTATTCTAATATTTTGTGGGAGAGCGTTCCAGAGTTTTGGTGCACAATAGCAGAACGCACTTTCACCACAATGCTTGTAGTATCTATTGCATATCTGGTAGCAGCACGGTGGTTTGAGCCTCATTTTATATCTTGGACCCTTGATGACTTAAAGCCATTTAGCCAACACATGTGCTCCATACTGTATCAGCATAATTTACAGCTGAATCTAGTCCCACCCCCCAATTCCCATAGAGATCCATTCACATGCAAAGAGTTTTTGTATCGCTTGTAGGACAACCTGCCAATAAGATATCCAGACTCTGATGATGTTGATAGGTCACAGACATCAGGAAGTCAAAACATGACTTTTATTTCACGTTATGCTAATTTGTCTAAAACACTGAAATGGGAGACTGCGTATAAAAAGTGCTGTAATTACTACATGGTGCAACCAAAATGAATAATACCCTTTAATAAAAGCTCTGAGTCTGCACTTTGACCACATGTGAATTCTTTGATTACAAATAGACAAAATAAAATATTACATCAGAAAAAAGCACAAAAATGCAGGTGGTTTTACTGTTGTGGCTGATCGGTGGTATACAGTGCATACAGCAACATTTTGGACCATTTATAACAATCACACATACTACAGAAAAGCATTGCACTAATTGCTAACTGCTAAGTTTACTTACACATTGTATAATGTACTTTCTTCATGTATGCTTATTTATTATTATTTACATTACACACATACAGTCATATAAGTCATTCTTATATCAACTCAACAGTATACCATAAAAATGCAAGCTCGCCATACATGTGCACTTAAAAGTACTAAGACTTATTTCTACATGTAGTTGTAGGCTACTATTAGTACTTCATTGATAACCACAAATGAATTATGCTTCCACATGTCTTTCTACAACCACCATGCAAAAATAGCTTGTTTGTTTTAAGCCCTAGACTTTCTCATTCTCTTCTCATCTACAATACAACCGCTTCACTAAAAATCTCCTTAACTAATTAAACTTTCTTGGGCAGATTTCCCACTATACTGGAACAAGTTACCTCAACATGTTACTTTAATCTATTACAACTGTACTGCCAAAATCTCCATACAGACCCTCTTCAATCTCTTATAACAGCTACCATATCATCACAATGAACTTATTCTGTTTCTCTCTTATCACTTTGTCTTCTCAGATGGAACCCCCAATCGGAATGGCACACATGGAGCTGTATGGATACATCCAGCATGTATCACCCATGAAAATGAACTGGGCCAACAGAACATTCTTCACTGCCATTTTGCAAGGAGAAACACAACAACGCGGAATTATTGTCTTCGGTGACAGCCAGCATGCCACTTTTCAAAACATCAGTCGCCAAAGGTGAATTCTATACTTCATTCTTCAATAAGTACATTCACAATTGCCTACAATTTCTCCCTACTGTAACCTGTTTAATTTCAACAATACCACTTCCTCATTTTTGCATTTTCTCTTCAGATCATCATGCCACTACTAACAACCTCTTCACTGCTGCCTGTACTAACACAACTCTTTCAAGAAAGAATTCCTAACAACAGAAACCACAACCCCCCTGAGCTATCCATCTTAATATCCGAAAACACCAATGTGCAAATTATCCAAAGCTTGCCCTTCGACCATGATCCCACTGTTACTGCTACCCAAACCACTTAGGCAGAGATCCTTGCAAGGCCTTCTGTCTTGCGCCAGGTAAACCCTCAATACAACATACATTACATCAATATCATAACAGCCTATAATGCCTGCTTTCATATCAACTGTTACAATAATACAACTTTATTTTATCATACATAATTACATATATAACAATTACCCCTTTGCGTTATCATATATAATACCTAAACCCATTGCAAACATATTGTTATTCACATAATGTTTATAACTACTACCATACCACATCAAATACAACAAATCACTTCCAACTCATTATTCAGTAGTGAAACATCCAGAGCCATTTTCAAATACCCTACAACAAACCTCCTTCAGGTGTGCGTACTAAAGCAGGCCCAGTCTGCATGAGTTAGCTGAGTGTGCCGTGAATTAAGAGGCTCTAGCTCGGAGATCACTTTGAGCACATCAGCTGTGAAGTAAAAAATGATGTCAGCAGGATGGGGCTAAGTGAATATATTTTTTTCTTCCCAACTGTCGCATGCAGCTCACCTCAATCTCATCACCAATTACTTGATAGTGGAATCTAAAATTATTTAAAAATTATAATCATGAGAAAGGTTTGAAAGTGTATAACATCTTTAACTTAAAACTAATAAACATTTTATGAATGTAACAGATAATCTTACAGCTTTAAATGACATTATTTATTTCATATAGTGACATTCCTTGCAGTTGCGCCACCTGACTTACTGGTTGCGCCACCTGACTTTAACAACCAATTTCAAATTAAACAGGCTTCTACTTGGACAACTATATTAGCTTTTGCCTTTGCTATCAAGTTCGCACATATAATTTTTCAATAGAATAACGAGTTCTATGATAAAATCACATTTTCCTAGTTTTACATTCGTTATACCACCTGACATGGAAAGTGTAGCTATTTTTATCAATATTTCACACAGATCTACAAACCTTTTCACTCAGCCATAAAGCTCACGTGGCGTCCTCTTGATTATGCACTATCCTGTTTACTGTTATTACCGCTTCACTTCACAATAAAAGTACCATGTTTATAGTTGTGCCACCCTGACATTTGAGAACATACTAATTGCTGGACAGAAGTTTTTCAATTATCTCAACAGCTTTAAAAATATTGCTATTTGTAAAACTGGATTTATTTGAAAGCTTTCAAACATAAAATCATGCCATAGTATTTCATTTTGAATTTATCATGAAAATACCATTTTCAATAGTTTTCTTACTCTCTTCATTTGCACACACAGTTGTGCCACCTGAAATTTTGGGGGCTTGAGATGCCAAAACATAAAATAATATATATTATTTGAATGTACTGAAAAGGTATTCAAATAGGCTTTATAGAATAAAGTGATACATGTCGTGAATTGATTTTACAAGGAAATAATGTACTCAGACACAAAAATATGCATGTCATGTCATTGACCCACAAAACTCAACATAGTCTTCTCTACTCTCATGTGGCTGTACATAGTCTTCTACTCTCATTTGTCTGTACATAGTCTTCTAATCTCATGTGCCTGCACATAGTCTCTACTCTCATTTGGCTGTACAGTCTTCTACTTTCATGGAACTGTACATAGGCTAACAGTGGTACAGCACAGACAAATAAAAATGTATCATTGTTATTCATACACCACTACAGAAAAAGTGGCAAGACTTTTTCAGTTCAGTTTTCCAGATTTTTCACTTCTATTAGCACATCTCTACAATTCCCAACTTATGCCCTAACACATGTACTTCGTTCTTCTTCATATCTCTACCCAGGTCAACATCACTGTGAAAATCCAGGCACTGTGCGAGGAGGGTACACAATGGGTTCAAGCCCAACAGAAAAACATGCACACAACCAAATATTCTGGCCGACAATACTGGCAGCCTGCAGCTTACTACTTGGGGTACCCTAAAACTTGAAGTGCACCAGTGGTATACCCTAACCAACAGTTCAATACGCTCTTTAATGACACAATCTCACTATCTACAACCCGCAGTACTGAGGTCAAACAGACCAAAAAACCAAATAATGCACCACTGGCTCCCACCATACAAGATGACGCAACACACTACAAGGGAGAAGTGATTGGTGCAAACGTCACCTTTGAACATGCCTGCCCACAGAACCACACCCTCACAGACATTGACACTGCATCAGAGATGACATCCTGCACATCCTGCGAAATATTTTTCAAGACTTCAAAACTTGTAAAACAGTACAGAGGTACCCTGACTCTGGAATTACTGGACCATACAACACAAAAATTTCAAATTAATAACACAGTACTTATGAACGTCATCTCACCTGACATCCTCTCCACCAACAATCAGACTGCAATCATCACCCACATATCCCATAACATGGTCAACATTACCGCAATCAATGGATACATCATATCCATTAGTCCTCTACAAACACCTTCATCCAGCTCAACTCATAGAACAGACCAAACCAGCACTACAGATAAGGACTTACCATATGATGACATAGACGATCCGCTGACCTAGACATTAGAAACATGTCCTGCACGGTACCCCCACTTTCACATACCACATGTAAACACTTGTCCACACTTAAACCTTGACACTTTGTTTTTTTTTTTTTTAGTATGTGTGCCACTAACTTTTGCTTTGCACTTTTTCCCTTTGCTGTTTCTTAATTTGTTGAAAACTGCACTTCCTGCAATGCTCATAATTTTCCCATGCACATAGTTGTTTATTAGGGGGTCAGTATCTTGACAAGATACTGTGAGGATCAGACCAGGACCACGATCAGTAACAGTAACAGAAACAGGACCAGGACTAGGAGCAGGAACAGTAACAGGAAGGAAAATGACATACAGCTGTGCCATGGCTGTCCACTCACCCCAGCTCTGCTCACCCTGTATCTTACAAACTTGATGACCTCAATGCAAACATGCACATTCTTTGCATCAGCCCCATTATTAACTATAACATTGAAAAAGCTCTGTTTCATGTGTTAGGATATGATGAAATAACCACATCACACTGCTGTAGTGAAATAAAGTAACACTCAAGCAATAGGTCGGTCAAGCCATCTTAAAATGAGCAAGATCTGACATTTTAATCTTTTTCCATGAAACTAATATTCATTATATCCAAATATACTTAAAGGGAAGATTATTTGGGTGAAAATGTCAGAGTGACTTATATTCTATATGTATGTGTGTATATTTACTAATATTAGCGAATACAATAACTCACATCCTGTAGTTTAGATGGGAGGAGGGCTGGGCTGGGAGGGGAGTTCTAAAATCTAACCTTATTGACCTTATTTGGGTGTCCAGTAAAATGTAATAAGTGGTGATTTGCTAATGCTGTAACTATATACAATAATTAAAGATGAGGCCGGTCGAGCCATCTTAAATGAGTGAGACCTGACATGTTAACCTTTTATTGATTGTAAAGCCTATATTCATTATATTCATATGTGTTTAAAGGGAGATGTTGGAGTTAAAATGTTACATTTTATATATGTGTGCATTTTTCTTAACATAATTAATTAATATTAATCAATATAATCCATTGTTCCTAATTACTAATATTGTAGTTCAGATGGGAGGGGAAGCAGTAAATCTGACCATGTTGACCTTATTTGGGTGACCAGCAAACATAATGAATGATCATCGGCTGAGCTGAAGGCAAACACAGAATGATGTAACATGACTGTTATAAATTCCCAGAGGGAATGTACCACTCTGTGGAATTTGCACAGGCATCTTTGTTGTGTGAACTGATTTCCCTTCTGCAGAATAAAGAATACTGATTATTTACAGTTCCTGCCTCAAACCTTTTTCTCCCAACTCCTGGAGTCTTACAAAAAACAATACTGAGGAGAATGAATTGTGCAAAAAATTATTTGTCTGATTTCTTTGTTATTATTTGGCTTAAATTTCTGTACAGATTAATTCAAAAAGAGATGGTATAAAAAACTCACAAATTCATGAAGTGATGCTTAAAAAAACTCTAGTCATTTTCATAATTTCCTAACAAGTCATTGATTACACATGAAAAAACCATCATTGGGAACATACACAGTGGAGGGAATATGGGAGGCAAATTGATTTTGTTGTTAATGAATGAATCTCAGAATTGATTACTTCTGCATGCTCACACTGCTTATTCAACACCTGTCATACCCACTCCCATGACCTGGTTCCCCCACTTAGCCACCACTTCTGGATGACAGATAGGAACCACCTGTTAGTTCTGTTCTGTCTTACTTCAAAATTATAGTGCCAAATATAATAATAATATGCATTTCAATAATAATATATTTCTTAATCCCCCCCCACCATTTGTGTATTGTGTAATACGCAGGAGAGTCAATGGCAGATATTTCTTTATAGACTTGATTAAATGAAAGTAAAAGCATTAAACACTGTGTGTGTGTGTATATATATATAGACACATATACATATTCAAATATAAAGCTCATATGGACATTGAATATTAGTCTGTAATGCTGCTATTAAATAGTGCTGGGGCACCCTCTAGAGGCCAGTGCTGAACTGCAGGCTGTACTTAGATACAGTGTGGAAGTGTGCACTTCCTGGGTTTTCAACTGAAGGCCTGTGGTCCACAGGGGGGTTCGCAAAGGTACCACCGTGGGTCTGAGGTCACACCCTCTACTCCACCTCCGGGTGGGGGTTTGTGGATCAGAAATGGTTGAAAACCCCCAATGTACACAGTTAGCTCTCATAATGTTTTACAGTACGGCTGGATTTTCCCTGCAGACCAAAAATTAAAAAAAGTTACCAAAAGAATGACATACTCCCCAAAGACTTGAGGATCAGTATTCATGTGTCAACTTGGACATGTGTGCATAGCACTGATGAGTCAAATTTATATGGAGTATGTGACATGTTCTCAAAGACCCCATTTTCACCTGGTCACGTCAAATGACTTTTATCTAGATTGTGTCTGAATAAGACTTAACCACATTACATTTATACTTTGTTGTCAGATGCATCACAGGTTAGCCAGATTGCCGGATTGCCATTTTGGGAGTAAAATACAAAACCTTAACAACCCACTTCCTGTTTGGCTCTGACTCTCGAAGAACAAAGATGGTAGTCGCTTCCAAAACAGCTTGTGTTATGGCAAGTTTTCTTAAAATTAAGGAAGGATACCATATTCGATAGCTAACGTACAACAGAATAGATTAATGAGATAGATTAATCCTGCAGCCATATCCTGAACAGGATTATCTCTCCATGTCACTAGTAAGCAAAGTTTTGCTTGAAGTCCAACCACACGTGTCCTCCATGCTTGTTGTGATTGTTAAGCTACTTGTGTTCTGTATCAGGGGAAGGCTACGTCACGTGACCTTATACTCTGGGGTGAGTTTTGGTTGTTAAATGGGTCTTGGAGAGATGGATGCATTTACACTTGTATAAACTTCTATCTTGAATGCATCTCAGACCACCTCCTGAAGTGGTTTAGGCAATCGGATTTGAATCTGCTCCCAATGCATCTTGGGAGCATTCACACCAGCATTCTGATGAGGATAATCCGAATCTGGATATAATCCAGTTGCTCAAGATGCACAAAACGACCAAGTGTAAATGACACAGGACCAGTCATATGTATTACTGTACATGTCCCATGTTCCCCAAGGCCCCAAAGCCACAGACATACGTGTTACATGGATGACATGCAGTCCTGTGCTGTTAGGGCATGTTTGGCATCTATATACTTGGACATGTCTTTGTAACAAAGAGGTCAGATCAAACACATTAAAGCACACACTCTTACGACAACCACGTTTATTGATTACATTCACCTCGTTGAAAAGAAGGAACCTGATTGCAAGTCCTCACAGAAGACAAAAGGATCTACACTAAAAAGTGAAAAGAAAGTACAAAAATATTTTTTCCCCACACGTATACATACACACCTTTCAAAATCTATTTACAACACAATTGTGCGGTGGTGACGTAGTTGTACAGTTGGTAATCAAACCAGATAAAAGTGGGTTTGTACCAGAAGAGAGCATACTGGGTCCTGCAAGCTTGGGAGTTCCTCAGTCACCTGTTAAGATGAACCAAGGGAGGTGTAGACATACAGCAGCAAGTATCTGTGCACACATATGCTCTAGATGGAAGTTTGATCCTGGTGGAAACATGTAGCCTCACAGGACTTGCATTCTCCGTTCAGTTGTACAATAGCTTGTGATGTCACTGTCTGGAGGCGGGTTCATTCCAGGTCACCAGCTACGGCAGTTAGCAAGGCTCATACAGTAGAACACACAAGTCCATCAATGGAGAGTGAGAAGCAAACCCTGGAGTCAGGGATTACCGTTTATTTGGGTTTTTAGTCCAGAGGACCTGGGTCTTTGGGTGCAGGCGGGGCTACAATTAGCAAGCACCATTCTCCCGAGCGATGAATGCAGGGCTGTGTGAGTCATCACAAGCTGTACGCCATGCTCCATAAAGCTTGTTCATGTCCTCTTGTTCGGGTCACTGCTGTCCTACTCAAGACGCTCTGTGAATATCCAGTGCACACTGTGAGCTGATGTGAGGAGGTTTTCTGTCCGAACTTCTCACCTTATTAGCCCTGCCAGTGAGATTGCAAACCCTTCTCTCTGGCGCCCCCTTGAGGAGAATAACATGTACAGCGCTGGTTACTGTAAGGACACAGTCTATCAATCAAAAGGGCTTCTATAGATCCTGCATGACCTCAGTCTCAAATCCCTTGTTTAAACATCTGCAGGTTATCACTGTCCTCAAAATAAGAGAATGTTCAAACAGGAGCAGAGAATCAGCTCGGCATATGGGCTACAATTTCTTTCACAGATTATCTTATTATAGCCTTTTCTGCCATCTAGAGGATAAACCAAGGTACTGCACCATCACCATTTGCTTAAAGTGCAACCCTTCATCCAATGAAAGCTTTACATTCCAAGAATCTTTCTGATATGTGTCGACCATTGGAGAGTCCAACACTGAGGCAGGCCCCAGAAAATCCAGAGTAATATTGTGGAATGCACTGACAAGAATTCTATATACGTCCTACACTTCAAGCTTAACCAGTCCAGTAGAGCACACACCCAGTTATACAGGTTTTGTGCATTTCCTTAACAAGCACACATCTGACTGTACAAGTTATGTACAGTTACACAGAATTCCTCTGTCTTGCACCCACAAGTCCTCGCCTGTTGAAACAATAACCCAAATTCAGCTCTGCTGAACAGGTTCTGCACATTTGGTAGAGAGTGTTAGTTGGTTTTGATGAGAGATTATCAAAATACAGACTCCTCACTGAATCTTGTGCTGTGTAATGATCTTAACAGAATTTGCAGCACAGAGGTAGTGGAGCCATTTGGGACAAGTGATCTTTCCACAGTTAGTTTTGATATATTTTGGCCAATTAAGAGGGCCTCCTCTAAATACAGAGTTATTAATTTTAGGCATGCCAACTTTAACAAGATGCAAGAGTTTAAATAACTTCTTGATTGAAAGACAGTGAATAAAATGTGGGGCAGGTTCAAAAGGCTTATTCTTGATGCACAAATGAATTCATTCCAAATGTTTAAAAAAGCATGTTGAAAAAACAGTCTACCTGGTGGATGAATAAAGCTATAAGGGAGAGGAACAGAACAAAAGCTATCACATTGCTCCCTTTCTTTGGGAGGCAGTAGAGGACTGAATTGCAAATCAGAAATGTCTTTGGGAGCGATATTGTACATTAAGTTATTGACCGCGTTACATTTACCAAGCGTTGCAATTATGGCGACTCTCCCCTTTGTTTGTGAAAGGAGATCATCTTTTAAAATCTTTTTAAAAAATATGACTTCTTCATCTTTAGGAGCAGTTGCTAGTTAGAGAAGCTGAGAGATAGTGACTCTGGAGATGGTTGGCTATTCGTTTATGGAATAAAAAAGCAGAGTCACCAGCATGCCCACTGTGCTCCAAGCGAGGAACCCTGGAGCACATCCTTAGCTGCTTCACAAACGCCCTTGGAGAGGGCCAGTACCGATGGAGGCACGATCAGGTCCCGAAGACCATCGCTGAAGCCATCAGCACAGGAGTTGAGTGGGCGAAGTGGACCCGACCCTCCAAGCAGACCATCGCCTTTGTCAGAGCTGGGGAGCAGCCAAAACCCACCAGAAGAACATCTGCAGGCATCATGACCTCTGCACGGGACTGGCAACTGTTGGTGGACCTTGAACGGCAGCTGAAGTTCCCCAACCATATCGCAGCAACCACCCTGCGACCAGACATTGTTCTTGTGTCTGAGTCCACCGAGCAAGCTGTGCTGTTAGAGCTGACAGTCCCATGGGAAGATCGCTTGGAAGAGGCCTTTGAAAGGAAGCTCTCCAAGTATGCGGGTCTGGTCAGCAAATGTCAGCAGGCTGGGTGGAGAGCGAGGTGTCTCCCAGTGGATGCAGGGGATTCGCAGCCCGTTCTTTCGCCAGAGCCTTCAGCAATTTGGGCATCAAGGGAGAGAGGAAGAGGAGAGCCATCCGCAGTACCACCGATGCGGCAGAGAGGGGCTTCAAGATGGCTGTGGCTCAAAGAGGAAAGCCATGGGGTCATAAGTAGCTAGCCATCGGAACACAAGCTAGGGCACTGCCGTTGTACCCTTGAGCAAGGTACTTAACCGAAATTGCTTCAGTATATATCCAGCTGTATAAAATGGATACAATGCAGAATGCTACGTAAAAGTTGTGTAAGTCGCTCTGGATAAGAGCGTCTGCTAAATGCCTGTAATGTAAGCTGGGGTCTGATCAGCCCTGGCTGGGTCACCTGGAGGAGAGTGTATGATGTTGAAAGACCCGAAACACTAGATGATTCCAGGAACATCACTGAAGATGTGTCCAGATGCATCAGCAGATGTATGTACACAGCAAACAACTTGAAATATTAAAGCTGTGTTTTGAGGTTTTTTTTTGTTTTTTTTACTAATGAGGCGTGTTAACATTTAAAGGTGACATGAGTAGTCACTGCGTGGAATAGCTTGCCAGGTCATGTAAGTTAAAGCAGAAACTCTGGGGGTTTTGAAGACCAGGCCTTAGAGCTGTGCTAGATGCTATCTAGTTTGTAGGTAAACTGAGCACTACAGTAGGTACAATTCAAAGGTAAGAAAATGGCCAGCAATGTTGCGCTGAATGACCTGTTCTTGTCATTATGTTATGTTATGTGATTTATCATGCCTGGCCATTGGACTGAAGACAAACACCTTGACCTGTCTGTAGACATCACATCATGTGATTGCGAATATGAAAGACTATGGAACAATAGACAGTGCAGTTTGCATATGTAAATTGCATTTATTTAGCCACACCCCAGCCTACATTGGGCAATCTGACAGAATAATCTGGTGCCAATGTTTTCACTTTCGTTTTTTCATTTTGAGTCAGATTTTATCTTTTGGATTTTGAACCTTCTGAAATGATCCTCAACTTTAAACATCAGCTAGACCTGGACTTCCTCTAGATAATATCCAACATTCAATCAATTAGGTTGCTAAAGTTACAGTATAAATCAATTAGAATTTTATGATATTTAGATATTTTATATTTTACTTTTGATGAGCTGAAGACTTTCAAGTAGAGAAATTTTCAGTGCACAGCAAAAACGTGGAAGCTTTGTTTGTAACGAGTGTCATAGCATCAATCAGTCACTTATTGGGATTAAACTACATGATTAAAATTACGTGAGGAAATTAAATAATCACACCTCAAATAAATAAATAAATAAATAACAATTCTAGCAGTGATACCAGAAATTCAGCAGTGGTGCTGCAATGCTGCTGCTGTCTCTATGTAGGGGAAACCCTGTACATTACATTACATTACATTTATTTCGCAGACGCTTTTATCCAAAGCGACGTACAAAAGTGCATATCATGGTCGTAGGCAACTGCTGAACACAAGTTCAGAAAGGTATAATACTTATTTTGTACAGCTATTTCTAGCTAAGAACACAGTTCACACAGTGAACACTATTCTAACCTAACCTCTGCAAAGCCAACTAGGCAGAAGAGTAAGCTACAGTATTAGGACAAAGAAAAATACAAGTGACATGAAAAAGGGGGGGGGGGGTTTTTTTTTTTTTTTTTTTTTTTTTTTTTTTTTTTTTAATTAAAGAGTGAAATATGCAGAATGGTGGTGGTTAATCTAGGTATAGTCTGAAGAGATGAGTCTTCAGGCCACGGCGGAAGATGGGTAGTGAGGGGGAGGTTCGGAGAGGGACGGGAAGTTCGTTCCACCACTGGGGAGCTAGGGTGGAGAAGCTCTGTGATCCCTTTGGGCGGGTGGGAGGGGTTACTAGGCGCCCTGCTTCCGCAGAGCGGAGTGGTCGAGCAGGCACGTAGAAGCGAATCATGTCCTGCAAGTAGATGGGGGCTGTCCTGTTGGCAGCAGTGTAGGCAAGGGACATGTACATATACATGTACATATTAATGTCTGAGAGTGGCAATAATTTCTATCCTTGCCAATGAATTATGAGGTTTTTCAATACCTTTATGACTTTGATAGTATCATTTAATATATCCTGCAGTAAGTTTCATTTCCAGAAAGTGCATGTAAGATGGAGGTTGACATTAATATTAAACAAGCATACCGATGAGCTTCCTGACTGGCACCATGGCACTTTGGACCGAGTGGGACCTGTGGGCAGGGGCCCTGCAGGTCTGTGTTCTGTAGGGCAGGCATACTAGTGCACACCAGCCAGAGTCCACAGACGACATTGCAGCATTGGGACAGGGTTACAGTTTCTATTGGCCACTCAAAATTGGGAAGAGGGATGGGATACTCTCTGGTAAATCCCCATCAGGAGAAACACAAATACAGTCCATGTTGTGATGTATTCCCTTGTATTTGGCACATGCCACAGAGATGTAAATTATCAACAAATGGCACAGGCATACAACACAAGTGAAGGTTGAATAGATTCATATTGATAGCTGTATTTGTATTTGTTTGCAATTACTTGTAAAATAATACGGTACATATGTATACAGAGATGTTAAAAACTCTCCTTGTTTTATCATAATCCAAGTCATTGATTACACATGAAAAACTAAACATTTGTAATTTATTCAGCCACGGGAATATGGGAGACAAATAAATTTGTTGCTTATTTAAATGAATCTCAGAATCATGTGACAAAAGCAATACAGCTTATTGTGGAGTCTGAAAGCTAAAGATTTGTGACTGGATGTTGTTTAAATACAGATTGGACCACTCCAGCTCCATCTGATTTATCACTAAGAACTACCTAAAACACAATTACACCCTGATTTTAACCTTTTTACATGTTTTAACATCACACACATATAAAGAATGATAAATTTATCATTTATGTGCATATAACCTATTTTTACAAATATGACACTATAATTCTCATGAAACACAGATCCTCATAGGTGTCACCATGCAAAACCCCACTCCTTAATTACCTCATCTTCTTTCATGTGTTATATTCTCATTCCTCTGGCATGCACAGTCTCTGTTCATCTGAATGACCAAACCTGCAGATTGGCATTATTGAGTCACATGGTTTTGTGAGGTGTGTGCCACAAAATACGGACTCTCATACTTTTCACCAAACAAAACACCACTCCTTTATTATTTTGCGTTCTTTTGTCTGTTAACCTTTATTTTCTAATTCTTTCACCATGTGTTGTCTCGTCTGAATTAAACCAGCAGATCTGCATTATTGTGTCAAATTGTCTTATGACGTGTGTCTGATGTAATTAAAGCCAAAACTGGGTGGTACAGTATGTGCAATTTTTTTATAAGAAGTTTTTGCAGTACAGTATAAAACAAAACAGCGGCAGCCAATTTCGCAGTGTTGTTGACCAAACCGAGGAGGTAAAGCACTGAGATTTCATCTGTGTAGCCTACTGAAGAATCTAATGTCTGATTGGTGAGAAGCTGTCGGTACAGAGCTGAAGGACCAGTGAGTATTCAAATACAACATTATTATTCTCTGAAGTACACATCTGGTTCTGTGGTACAGTGCAGATTCGCACTGACATTTTCCAGTGTTTCCCTTCTTAATAATATTCATTGAAACCAAAAATCTGGAAAATAATAGTTTATAATATTTTTATCCAGTGACTTCCCTGTAGATGACAATTGACAGTTTTGGTTAGTTGTATGTTTAGTCAGAAATTCTCAATGCTAAAGAATTTGTTGAAAAAAGTTTTTTTAGATATATGATTTAAAAACATAAAAATGACACCCAACAGAGAATGTGTTATTTTCCTCTTTGAAGAATCGATTTTTTTTTTCAAAATTCCAATTCAGTGGTCTAAGGACTCCATTGCTTTCAATTTTCAGGAGGGATTGTTATGTCAGAATTAGAATGTTCAGTTACGGACATTTTTGTATACAGTAATTACAAAATACATGAAATTAAAAATAATGGACGCAATAATTCCTTATATATTACTGTTTCCAGCAGTGGCGCATGGCTTTTGCAAGGGTTCTGAGGTTTACAGTGCAACTCAATGTTGCGTGCGCACACACCTGCACGCACGCACACTGCCGATTGTTGGAACATTACTACAGCTGATTCACGCCTCATCTGATTCACCGACGCTGCTGCCAACATCTCAGTTCACATAAAGCCAGTCATGAGGATTACCTCAGCGCCTCAAACATAAATCACAAACAGTACAAAATAAATTGATCAGAGTTATTTTTCCATGCTTGTGCCCATCTAGTTGATTCTCATTTTCAGGAACTTAAATGACTTACAGTAGACAAAAGGGTCATGGAGATTACTGTGAGGATCACATACACAATTATAAATAACTATGTACCAAGTTATTTGGTTAATTATTTTACTCGTATTAGAGACATCCGTAATTATGCAACCAGAGGCAGTCTCACTGATTCTGTCCCCTGTACATTCAAGAGCCTCATGGGGAAAAATACTTTTTTTTTGTACAAGGCTGCGGTTCACTGGAGTAGACTTCCCTCTGAATTGAAATCATGTGAATCAGAGATTAATTTTAAGTTTTCCTCCCAAAGATGGCAGTTAAATACTGTGTAACTATCATTGTTTTTTTACAATATAATCTTCAAGTCTGCCAGTATGCTGCCTGTCCTGTGGTGAATATATTGTTCTGTCATATTTGTTTTTATTGCATTAACTGTATTATTTTGGATGTTTTGTCATGTCTATGTCTGAACGTTAGAGGACCATAATGGAAATAAGCCTGCTGGCTTTCTTGTGTTTCTATCTTCAACATTTTTTAAAAGGATTGTTGTCTGCAATGCAGACTAATGAAATCCTGTTTTTAAATCATCAAATAATGTAATTCATTCATTCATTCATTCATTCAATCATGCATACTCTAGCCCACGTTCTACAGCCATGAGTGGATCCAGACATCAAGTGCTTCATTGTTTATCCTGGAACATTAATGGACTTAAATCTAAAGATAAAAGGAAAGTACTGAAAAAAATCAAGAATTCACACGTTGTCTTTCTTCAAGAGACCCATATTGGCCCAGATGGTAAATGGTAAATGGACTGCATTTATATAGCGCTTTTATCCAAAGCGCTTTACAATTGATGCCTCTCATCTGATGCCTCAGATGACGCACATGTATTTGATGAGCTGATCGGCTTCACAAAATATTTCACAAAGTATGATAAATCTCAAAAAGGAGTGGCCATCCTAATTAGGGAGACGATGGATTGGGAATATGTTCATCACAGTGAAGATAAAGGAAGTAACATTATACTTCTCTGTAAACTACGAGGTCAACTTTTCACCTTTGTGAATGTGTACAACCACAAACATGACAACCGTGTTTTAGACAATATCGCACTCTGCCTAAATGGGCTTGATTTAGGGGTGCTAGTAGTTGGAGGAGACTTCAACACTGCACTCAACCCACACTGAGACAGGACATCAACAGCACCAAATAAACAACATGCTGCTTTGCGGAAATGTGTTGAGAGATTCACAACATCCCTCAACCTTGTGGACATCTGGAGAAAAATGAACCCAACGGAGAGAGGATACACGTATGCTCGAATACCTACCATGTCAAGGTTAGATTACTT
Organism: Anguilla japonica; assembly: GCA_025169545.1. Classification (NCBI taxonomy): domain Eukaryota; kingdom Metazoa; phylum Chordata; class Actinopteri; order Anguilliformes; family Anguillidae; genus Anguilla; species Anguilla japonica. The sequence goes on along the minus strand of CM045890.1, from coordinate 49,897,090 downwards.
TTTCATACAGGAAACTTCTGTCAGTTTAGTTCAGGGTTGTAAGATCAGACAAACAAAGACTTCAGACCATGATCCCATTCGCCTTAGCTTGTTTTCAAGTAGTCAAGGTATCCCTTTCTCATTCACCCCACTTTTAAAAGCTAAAAACTCCAGACCTGGTGCCCATACAGCAAAAATAGTCTCAGATGAATGTATTGTTAGCCAGTTCCTCTTTGTTGACTACAGACTGGCCAGATATTTGGAATGGCAACTGGGGCCCTTCAAAAACAAGAAACGGGACCAAAGCATGGCTTTGACAGAGATCTGCAGAATGGAACCACAAACGGTGAATTGGTCGTTCCTGCGGCGTGCTCTAAAAAGACAGAGAGAACCAGCTCTAAAGTCCATGTTCAAGTTGCTGAGGAAAAAGAAAGAAGTGTGGATGAATCGTTTGGCTAAGAGAGGATCAAAAGCTTTCAGGAAATCAGATATCATAATTTCTGTGAAGAACGTAAAGATCTCCCTTCCATCTGAGGGTAGAGACCGGGTGTTAACCGATCATGATAAGAGATTATCTAAATATGGATTCCTCACTGAAATATTTTTCATGAAGAACTGAAATTGATTCTTATTTCACCCAATATTGACACGCATTTGAACTTGTTCGATATTGACATTGACATTCTTATTGGCTAACACTGATATGAATTTCAGCTCATCCAGTTCTGGAACCGATTTTTACTCATCGGGCAGCAGCATAGATTTTCCTGTCATTCAATATCGATATGCATTCTTCTTCATCACCTACTGACCTGGATTCTCACTCATCTAATAAAGATACAGATAGGGATTCCTTCTCATCCAGGCCTCATCCATGGACTCATCAGATACTGCTGTCTGTTGAGCATAAAATGGATAAGAGGTAATGTGACATCACAGATCACATGACCGCGGCAGCAGTCATTATTGGGAACACCTGTGGCGAGGAGGGGCTTGGCAGCGTATACAGCTGGACGGGACGTCAGTAAGGGAAGATCCCTTCTCCGCGCGTGCTGCTGGTGGCGGCTCCTGGCTTTCTGTTATTGTATTTTGGTTTTATGCTCAACACACACGCAGCCTATTTCCACACATCCATTCCCTACATTTCTGATTCCACTGATTCACTCACATCCCATGATTTGACTTCAGTGGTTAAACTTACATTCTAATAAATGTATCATTTGTTACTCCTTTAAGCTCGCGTGTGTCTCCACTTTGTTGCAGCCCCCAAGCCAGGCTGTAACATTCTGAGCCTGGAGATGGAAGGTGTGGGATCACTGGCCCCATTACCAGATGTCCCTCCTGGAGGCAATAGGAGTGTCAGAAACGGCTCACTACTTCCTGATCTCTAATCTAGTGAATTTCCGTATTGGGATCAGCAGACCTTCTCCTTAGTCAGCATTCAGTGTCATCACCTTGGCTACATGTCTGTCGCATATAGCTAAAAAACCTTCAACATACCATCTAGCTGGTTCTTTATTCATTGGTGTGATAACTAATGATCTATTTGGTTTTGACTCTGCCCAGTGAGCTTGCCTTCCTCATTCATTGATCCATTACGTTGCCTGTACATGTACGCATATAATAAAGATAAAAAGCTTTGCAAACAGTTTGCAAAGCATCATGGTTCACTTCCACCTTTGTAGTGATCACGGCTGTTTACACAATATTACAGTGCATTGTGGGATATTTATAGTGTTCTAAAATGTATGCCAAATTTGATTTGACAATTCTGAAAATAGATTTTGACAGTGCTTAATCTTTATCATTTCTTATTCCCTGGGTCTACTGTCCTTCCACTGCCCTGAGCCCATGGACTTCTCCGGCCCTCTCCCTCGCCCTGAGTTTGCAGACTGCTCCAGCCCGGTCCCGCTCCTGGTTCAAGCCCACACCTTGACTCAACATGGAGCCCCTGATGCATCACCATGCCCTGTCAAACTGCATATTATATATCCCTTCATTTGGACTTTCTTCTTCACCAACTAGTTTAGTACCTCAACTGTAACCTTCTCAGCCTATTTGATTATTTGTAATGATAGATCCATTATTAAATTTCTGGTACATCCATTTTACCTCTACACCAGGCCAGCCAGTGGAGGATGGGCTCCCCCACTACAGCCGGGTTCCTCCCGAGATTTCTTCCCATCGGGGAGTTTTTTCTCGCCATGGTTTGAGTGTTTTTCTTCCCACTGGGGAGTTTTTACCTCACTTGCTTTTTGGGGGTTTAGTCCTGGTGTTTGCCTAATTTTTCTTCTCTTACTTTGTGAAATGTCTTTGTGGCAGTTTTCTGTACAAAGTGTTCCACAAATAAAATAGACACGTTTATGGGGCACTCTTTTTGGGACTGTGTGACTTCTGAATCTCGTGCTATGTAATGATCTTGACAGAATTTGCAGCATAGAGGTCGTGGAGCCATTAGGGACAAGTGGTCTTTCAGCAGTTAGTTTTGATATATTTTGGCAAATTAAAAGGGCCTACTGTAAATTTGGAGTTATTCATTTTAGGCGTGACATCTTTAACAAGATGCAAGCGAATTTGAATAATATAGACTGGGAGCAACTTCCTGATTGAAAGACAGTGAATGAAAACTGGGGCAGGTTCAAAAGCCTCATTCTTGATGCACAAATGAATTCATTCCAAATGTTTAAAAAAAGTAAGTTGAAAAAACAGTCTACCTGGTCGATGAATAAAGCTGTAAGGGAGAGGAAAAGAAAAAGCTATCACATTGCTCCCTTTCTTTGGGAGGCAGTAGAGGACTGAACTGCACATGTACAGACCAGAAATGTCTCTGGGAGCGCCATTGTACATTAAGTTATTGACTGCCTTACATTTATCAAGCGTTGCAGTTATCGCGACTCTCCCCAATGTTAGCGAAAGGACATAATCTTTTAAAATCTTTTTTAAAAATATGACTTCTTCATCTTTAGGAGCAGTTGCTCGTTAGAGTAGCCGAGAGATGGTGACTCTGGAGGTGGTTGGCTATTCGATATGAAGTTAAACAACTTGAAATATTAAAGCTGTGTTTTGAGGTTTTATTTTTTCTAATGAGACGTGTGAACATTTAAAAGGTACATGAGTACTCACTGCGTGGACTAGCTTGCCAGGTCATGCTAACGTTGATGCAGAAACTCTGGGGGTTTTGAAGACCAGGCCTTAGAGCTGTGCTAGGTGCTGTCTAGTTTGTAGGTAAACTGAGCACTACAGTAGGTACAATTCAAAGGTAAGAAAATGGCAAGCAATGTTGTGCTGAATGGCCTGTTCTCGTCATTATGTTATGTTATGTGATTTATCATGCCAGACCATTGGACTGAAGACAAACACCTTGCCCTGACTGTAAACATCACATCTCGTGATGTGATGTTTACAGTCGTGTGAACATGAAAGACTATGGAACAATAGACAGTGCAGTTTACATATGTAAATTGCATTTATTAAGCCACACCACAGCCTACATTGGGCAATCTAACAGGATGATCTGGTGCCAATGTTTTCCGCTTTCGTTTTTTCATTTTTGAAAGTTAGATTTTATCTTTTGGATTTTGAACTTCCTCAAAAAAGAAAAAAAAATGAAATCATTAAAAAGTAAAACTAAAATGCATATAAACAGATTGTTTTTAAATGTTATTTTCTCCCTTTTAATTATTATTTTTGTTTATGCACAACCTGTGACCAGTCTATCAACAGTAGTAAAACAGCAAAAAGGTACTGCACATATGAAAACAATACTGAGAGAATTTGTTATGTAAAAGCTAATTCGTCGGTTTCCGGAAATACTGTACAAATGTGTACAGAGATGTTAAAAAACTCTCCTTGTTTTATCATAATCCAAGTCGTTGATTACACATGAAAAACTAAACATTTGTAATTTATTCAGCCGCGGGAATATGGGAGACAAATTAATTTGTTGCCTATTTGAATAAATCTCAGAATCACTTGACAAAAGCAACACACTTGACTGTGGGGTCTGAAAGCTAAAGATTTGTGACTGGATGTTGTTTCTGTACAGATTGGACTATGTAGTCTAATTCCAGCTCCGTCTGCTTTATCACTAAGAACTACCTAGTAGTGATTACTCCCTGTTTGTAAATTTTTTCCACATCACACACATATAAAGAATGATAAATTTAGCATTTATTTGCATATAAACTATTTTCACAAATATGACACTATAATTCTCATGTTATGAAATACAGATCCTCATAGGTGTGACCATGCAATACCCCACTCCTTAATGACCTCATCTTCTTTCATGTGTTATATTCTCATTCCTCTGGCTGCACAGTCTCTGTTCATCTGAATGACCAAACCTGCGGATTGGCATTATTGATTCACATGGTTGTGTGTGGTGTGTGCCAGGAGATCCGGATTGTTATACTTGTCATCAAACAAAACACCACTCCTTTATTATGTTACGTTCTTCTATCTGTTAACCTTTGTTTTCTAATTCTTTCACTATGTGTTTGCACTGGGTGTAGGTCTGAATTAAACCACCAGATCTGCATTATGGTGTCAAATGGTTTATGGCGTGTCTGATGTACAAGACAAATGCAAAACAGTCTAAAACAAAACAGCAGCAGCCAATTTCGCAGTGTTATTTACCAAACTGAGGAGGTAAAGGACTTACCTACCCAGTTTTCACCTGGGTAGCCTACTGAAGAATCTAATGTCTGATTGGTGAGAAGAAGCTGCAGGTACAGAGCTGAAGGACCAGTGAGTATTCAAATAAAATCTTATTATTCTCTGAAAGAACACATCTGGTTCTGTGGTACAGTGTAGGTTCACACTGATATTTTTCCAATGTTTCCCATCTTGATAATATTTGTAGAAGACAGAAATGGGGAAAATAATTGCTTGAAACACTTTAACCCAGTAACATCCCCACAGGTGAAAACTGACAATTGAAACATTTTGTTGATTATTCTGCAATGTCCAGAACATAAGTCTTATTTCACATCTTTGTTCATTTTGGTTAGTTGTATGTTTAGTCAAAAATTCTCAGTGCAAAGGGAAGATTTTTTACAATTATGATTTCAAAACATAAAAATTACATCCAAAAGATAATCCTTTTTTATTCCAGCTTTGCTTTATTTTACCCTTTGAAAAGTAGATTTTTTTGCAATGCCTTAAAAACAAAAATTAAGTCATTGGTCTAGAACTCCATTACTTTAAGTTACCACGAGGGATTATTACATCAGCATTAGAATGTTCATTTATCAATATTTTTGGACTACAGTAATTACAAAATACATAAAATGAAAAATAATGGAAGCAAAAATTCAATTTCCAAGCAGGATTGTGTGTGTGTATATATATATATATATATATATATATATATATATATATATATATATATATACAGTGAGCTCCATAATTCATTGGACAGTGACACATTTTTTGTTATTTTGGTTCAGTACTCTAGCACTTTGAGTTTGAAAGGATACAATGACAATGAGGTTGAAGTGCAGACTGTCAGCTTTAATTTGAGGGTATTTTCATCATCAAAACATGAAGGTTATTTTATTTTATTTTACTTATACAGGAACTGTGACCAGTCTATCAACAGTATAAAATTGCAAAAAAAGAACTGCACATATGAAAGCAATACTGTGGGTTTCTGAAAATACTGTACAAATGTATACAGAAATGTAAAAAAAAAAAAAAAAAAAAAAAAAAAAAAAAAAACACTCCCTGTTTTTATTATTTCCTAACAAGTCACTGATTACACATGAAAAACTCATAATTTAGAATTTATTCAGCCAAGTGAATATGGGAAACAAATTAATTTGTTACTTATTGGAACGAGTCTCAGAATCCCTTGACAAAAGCAACACAGCTGATTGTGGGGTCTGAAAGCTAAAAGCTATCTTGTGACTGGATTTTGTTTCAATATAAATTGGACTATGTAGTCTAATTCCAGTTCCATCTGCTTTATCACTAAGAACTACATAAAAACAGTAATTACGCCCTGATTTTTAAAATTTTTAACATCACACACATATGAAGAATGATAAATTCAGCATTTATTTGCATATAACCTATTTTCACAAATATGAGACTATAATTCTCATGTTATGAAATACAGATCCTCATAGGTGTCACCATGCAAAACCCCACTCCTTAATTATCTCATCTTCTTTCATGTGTTATATTCTCATTCCTCTGGCTGCACAGTCTCTGTTCATCTGAACGACCAAACCTGCGGATTGCCATTATTGAGTCACACGGTTTTGTGAGGTGTGTGCCACAAAATGCGGACTCACATACTTTTCACCAAACAAAACACCACTCCTTTATTATTTTACGTTCTTTTGTCTGTTAACCTTTATTTTCTAATTCTTTCACCATGCGTGAATTTTAGATCTGTAATCAGACAATGTAAATCTAGTTCTCAGATTTTATTTCAGGGTATTTTCATATTCACCCCATTCTAGTGTACCATAATGTTTGAGACATATTAGTGTTAACTAAATTAAAGTAGTTATTTTTAGTACTTTGTTGCATATCCTCTGCATGCAATGACTGCTTGAAGTCTGTGACTTATAAACTGTAAAATAATCGGCTGCAGATTTACAATAAATTTCTGGCTGCTAATTGCAATGCTTTCATAATAGGCTTCACAGCAATTTACTGTTAAACTATTCACAATAATTTACTGTGACATACAGTGCCCTCTGAAAATATTCAGACCCCTTCACTTTTTCCACATTTTGTTACGTTACAGCCTTTTAAAATTGACTAAATTAATTTTTATTCTCAGCAATGTACACACAATAACCCATATTGACAAAGAGAAAACTGATTTTTAGAATTTCTTTCCAAATTTATTACAAATAAAGAACTGAAATATCACATTTACATAAGTATTCAGACCTTTTGTTATGGCACTAAAAACTGAGCTCAGGTACATCCTGTTTCCATTGATCATACTTGAGATGTTTCTACAACTTGATTGGAGTCCACCTGTGGTAAATGCAATTGATTGGACATGATTTGGAGAGGCACACATCTGTCTATATAAGGTCCCACAGTTGACAGTGCATGTCAGAGCAAAAACCAAGCCATGAAGTTGAAGGAATTTGTCCATAGACCTCCGAGACAGGATTGTGTCGAGGTACAGATCTGGGAAAAAATACAAAACATTTCTGCAGCATTGAAGGTCCCGAAGAACACAGTGACCTCCATCATTCTTAAATGGAAGAAGTTTGGAACCACCAGGACTCTTCCTAGAGCTGGCCGCCTGGCCAAACTGAGCAATCAAGGGAGAAGGGCCTTGGTCAGGGAGGTGACCAAGAACCCGATGGCCACTCTGATAGAGCTCCAGAGTTTGTCTGTGGAGATGGGAGAAACTTCCAAAAGGACAACCATCTCTGCAGCACTCCACCAATCAGGCCTTTATGGTAGAGTGGCCAGACTGATGAAACCAAGATTGAACTCTTTGGCCACGATGCCAAGTGTCACGTCTGAAGGAAACCAGGCACCGCTCATCACCTGGCCAATACCATTCCTACGGTGAAGCATGATGGTGGCAGCATCATGCTGTGGGGATGTTTTTCAGTGGCAGGAACTGGAAGACTAGTCAGGATCGAGGTAAAGATGAACTGAACAAAGTACAAAGAGATCCTTGATGAAAATCTGCACCAGAGTGCTCAGGACATCAGACTGGGGTTAAGCTTCACCTTCCAACAGGAAAATGACCCTAAGCACACAGCCAAGACAACATAGGAGTGACTTTGGGACAAGTCTGTGAACTTTTTTAAGTGGCCCAGCCAGAGCCTGGACTGGAACCCGATCAAACATCTCTGGAGAGACCTGAAAATAGCTGTGCAGCAACGCTCACCATCCAACCTGACAGAGCTTGAGAGGATCTGCAGAGAAGAATGGGAGAAATACCCCAAATACAGGTGTACCAAGCTTGTAGCATGATACCGAAGAAGACTCAAGGCTGTAATCGCTGCCAAAGGTGCTTCAACAAAGTACTGAGTAAAGGGTCTGAATACTTGTGTAAATGTGATATTTCAGTTTTTTATTTTTAATAAATTTGCAAAAATTTCTAAACCTGTTTTTACTTTGTCATTATGGGGTATTGTCTGTAGATTGATGAAATTAAAATGAATTTAATCCATTTTATAATAAAGCTGTAACGTCACAAAATGTGGAAAAAGTGAAGGAGTCTGAAGTGATGAGGTACATTTATCAGCACTAGGCAATGACATCTTGAATAATTTTCACTTTGTATTTCTTAGATGTGTTTAAGCAATAAAAATCATTAACAGTTTGGTCCACATAGACTGCTGTTGTGCTTACTGTGAAGTGTCTTAAAAAAAACTCAGTATTGATAAATGCTTACAAATATCTGCACTGCAATGGGTGGCGACATACATTCCTCTTGTTGCTATAATAATCAGTTACAGAATGCATTTTCTGCTACGGCTGTTTATTCCATATTAAAGTCTTTTGACATTTTGACATTATTGAATTCATAATGTCTGGGGATTTTAACTAGTGAATGCAGTAGACCAATGACATATGCTTTGAAGTCCTATGGAGCTTAGATGATGCTTTTTTGGGTCTGGGGAGTAACGATACCCAACTACAGTATGACTGAGACTCTGCATTTGGCTTAGTCAACTGCCTGGACTCCTTTTCAGAGTGTTCTGGAGTAAGCAACACTGTTCCTGTTCATGCTCCCCCACCTTTGAGTGAATCTCCAAACTTCCAAGCTCGGAAAAGAGGGAAACAACAACAGAAATGATATAATGGTCACCCAAAGAAACGCAACAATGGTAAGAAAATGAACTTTTTATCTGTTTTTGTCCAATGCTGAGGTACACAGTTGCCAAGGAAACCTGCCCTTTGCTTGCGGAAGCCCTGCTATAATGACCGTCTCACACATGGATGATGTCTTAATCAATAAACAAGCTCTTACACTCTCTGGGAGGCAAAAAGAAATGGCTTTCCATGTTTGATCATGAATCGGCACACACATGTTTCTTATTGGTCCAAATTGAGGAAGTCACATGCTTATCTCAATCATCTGATACTTGTCTTTCAGGTTCGGTGAACTCTGGTGCCCTCTACAGGTGTACTCACAACTGTGCAGGTGAGTAAAATTACATTACTCCAACACAGCGACAAGCTAAGTTGCTGTAATACTGCACAGCATCGAGCTATCATTGAACAATGACTGACATGAACAACATTGAACAGCATTGTCTGAAGGAAACCAACACAGCTCACACTACTGTCTACTATTAATGTTATAGATAGACATTAAATCTATACAAACATATTTGATCTATTATTGGTTTGGATGTATGGCACCAAGCACTCAATAAATCAATCATATTTTCACAGAACTGTGAATGAACAGTAGACAAAGGGAATCTTCTGTGTCATAAAGGGTACCAAACACAGACTGCACTAGATGGGCAGTTTGTCTGGGATTTCCTGCCTCAATCTGAGTTACTTACACAGTCCTAACATAACATAATGCGCCCCTTTGATAACAGATTCTCTTATAGGGTATAATTACATTACATTACATTACATTTATTTCGCAGACGCTTTTATCCAAAGCGACGTACAAAAAGTGCATAACATGGTCGTAGGCAACTGCTGAACACAAGTTCAGAAAGGTATAATACTTATTTTGTACAGCTATTTCTAGCTAAGAACACAGTTCACACAGTGAACACTATTCTAACCTAACCTCTGCAAAGCCAACTAGGCAGAAGAGTGAGCTACAGTATTAGGACAAAGACAAATACAAGTGACATGGAAAAGGGGGGGGGGGCGGGGGGGGGGGTTTTTTTTTTTTTTTTTTTTTTTTATAAATGAAAGAGTGAAATATACAGAATGGTGGTGGTTAATCTAGGTATAGTCTGAAGAGATGAGTCTTCAGGCCACGGCGGAAGATGGGTAGTGAGGGGGAGGTTCGGAGAGGGACGGGAAGTTCGTTCCACCACTGGGGAGCTAGGGTGGAGAAGCTCTGTGATCCCTTTGGGCGGGTGGGAGGGGTTACTAGGCGCCCTGCTTCCGCAGAGCGGAGTGGTCGAGCAGGCACGTAGAAGTGAATCATGTCCTGCAAGTAGATGGGGGCTGTCCTGTTGGCAGCAGTGTAGGCAGTGTATAATGGAATTCTACAGTATGTGACATACTGTACACATCTGCATGCACAGCAGTTATGACTGCAGATCTAGGGCTCTTTTTATCCCCCACAAAACTAAATGACTTAAGGAAAACAATCCAGCTCTCTGTAAATAAACAGGACTATAGCACTGAGAATGCACTTTTACAGGAGACCAGATGCATTGAAAACCCCGAGGTGCCTTTTAATAACATCCCTCATCTTTGTCTTACACAGGCCTGCTGTTTCACACAGGTACATAAGGCAGCACTCACCTGAGGTGAGAGAGTCAGATCTGTAGCAAGGGAACTCTATTGTATTGAACGTCTAATCTGAACCAGAGGAACTGTACTGTATGCAACGCCTGAAGCAGTGGATCTTCATGAACTGCAGCCATGAGCAGAAATGAAGCTCAGATATCTCTTATGTCCTGGAACATAAATGGCCTTAAAAAAATAAATAAAAAAAATAAAAAATATGTGGCTGACATCACAGATGTACAGAAAATCTTTCAGAAAATAGACATTGTCTTTCTGCAGGAGACTCACATCGGACCAAAGGACATTGGTGTATTTGAAAAGTTAGAAGAATGGCGCAATTTCTACACAGTGCATGATCCACAAAGTAAAGGAGTTGCCATCCTCATTAAAAAGGACATTGCTTATAAGTTTATTGAGTCTGATAAGGATTCATATGGAAGGTACATCATAGTAAAATGTACAATACAAGGTCAGGTTTACACCCTTGTAAATGTGTACAACCATAAATCAGAGAGAGATATTTTGGATGAACTCATACCATACCTTCAGGAGAGTGCTGAAGGAGTGTTGGTGATTGGAGGAGACTTCAACACTACTCTCAACCCGTACTTGGACAGGATATCTACAGAAAAAAGGGACTACCATACCACTTCGCGAAGATGTGTTGAGAAATTCACAGCATTCCTCGGCCTAGTGGATGTCTGGAGAAGAATCAATTCGACAGAGAAAAAATACACTTACTCTCAAAAGTCCAGACTAGATTACATTTTCATGCAGGAAGAGTTCATGTGGCGAGTTAAAACCTGTGAGATCCTTGACATTCCTGCGTTCTCAGACCATAAACCTGTCTGTCTCCAGCTTACCTCAACACCATCCAGCCATGATCCCCCTCCAGACATCGATGAGTTAAAGAAAACAGATTTTTTCGACCAGAAGTCATTTTTTTTCTATGGCAATGAACGAGTCAAAAGTGTTGACATCGCAATGGTTGCAAAGTCTCTCCCTAACCCAAAACACCCAGGACCTGATGGCATTCCAGTCTCTTTCTATAAGAGTAACTCTTCCTGTCTGCCACATTGTTTCAAAGGCCTGTTCAATGAAATGTTTGATAGCACAGTAGCTGATGATGTAGCTCAGATGTCCTTTAATCGCTCAATCCCATCTTTGGATGACACCTCCTACCACTTCTTCAATGTTGACTATTTAGTTTTGGCTACAATGCTGGCCAGACACCTGGAGAAGTATTTTAAAGACATGACACCAGAAACTAAAAAGAAGGAAGTAGACCCAGTATCAAAAGGTCTGATAGTGATTCACCTTAAAAGAGAACAGAAGGTACGGTGGCCTTTGCTGGAGGAGGCAATAAAGGAAAGGGGCACAAAAGATCCCATTCTTCATTCCACCATCTTTGAAAAGCTGCTGAGAAGATCAGGCCAGGACCAGGACCAGGAATTCATACAGCTGCGCCGTGGCTGTCCGCTCACCCCAGCCCTGCTCAAACTGCATGTCACACACTTCATGAGCAAACTGCAAACAGATGAACTCTTTCCATCAGGCATGACAGTAGGAACTCTCATCTACGGTGAAACAGTCATGATGAGCCTTTCATTCAAGGCCAACGAAAAACTGATGGTAAACCAGTCTTTGCTGGAGGAGACAAGAAGGGAAAGAAAAGATCTAATTTCTGCCATCTTTGACAAGCTGCAGGATGAGGATGAGGACGAGGATGAGGATGAGGACGAGGATGAGGACGAAGAAGAGGATGAGGATGAGGACGAGGATGAGGATGAGGACGAGCATGAGGAAGAGGATGAGCATGAGGATGAGGAAGAGGATGAGCATGAGGATGAGGAACACGTACAGCTGCACAGTGAAAGTCCAGACACCCTAGTCCTTCTCACCGTGTGTTTTGCACACTTGATGAGCAAAGTGCGAACACGTGATGGATTCTTCCTGACAAGGCCGAAAGTCAAAAATCTCACCGACCATAAAACTGTAATGATCAGCGTTTCATTCAAATGAATAGAATATAGCAGCTGACAAATGTTTTCCCAGAATGTCCAGACAGTAGTAAAACAGCAAAAAGGACTGCATATATGACAAAGCTGGGGTTAAAATGTTTGACAATAATTCTGGCGCTTGCTCAGTCCTTTCCTTTTGGGAAGAGCTATGGCAGTTGCGGTTTTGGGTTACTTTTTAGTATAGTAGGAAATTGAGAAATATGCAATTGTAATTTTTACATTGTTCGGTCAATATAAATGTTATTACACATTATACCTTAACGGGGATTTGGAAATATGAAAATGAAAAAATAATTGATTAATTGATGAGTTGGTTTGGCTGGAGGGAGGAGCTACCAGTACCAGTACTATAGTAGCTCTGATCCCTGGCCCAAGTTAGTCTGTGGTGGGATCTCAGTGGAAAAGGTCGTAGGTTATACAACAACTGAATTGCAATTTATCAAGAATTTAAGTGTTCTTGAAAGTATTTGCAACCTGAAATCTTTTGTTGTTTTTTTTGTTTTTTGTTAGTTTGTGTATGTCTATATGTTTCCGTGATAAGACAACGTTTTTTTGGGGGAAAGCATCGACTTTTTAAAATCAACTTCCTGTGCCTCTTATTCTGCAACGTTTACCCTCGCTCGGCTATGGGCGTGACAGGGTTAAAATATATATGTGTGTGTGTGTATTTATACTAACATAACTAATCAATATTATCCATAGTTCACAGTTACTGAATAATAACATTGTAGTTTAGATGGGAGGGGGCCTGGACTAGTGAAGGAGTTCTGCCCAAGCTCTCTCTCAGAACCAGGAAATCTAACATTATTGGCCTTATTTGGGAGACCAGTGAACATAAAAAATGATGATTGGCTGAGCTGAATGCAAACACCAAGTGATGTGATATGACTGTTATGAATGCCCAGAGGGACTGCCCCTCTGTGGAAATTGTACATGCATCTTTGTTGTGTGAACTGATTCCACTTCTGCAAAATAAAGAAAACTGATTATTTACAGTTTACAGACCTGTTTCTACCAACTCCTGGAGTCTTACAAAAAACAATACTGAGGAGAATGAATTGTGCAAACAATTATTTGGCCCTCCAATTTCCTAAATTTCTGTAAAAATGTATTCACAAAGAGATGGTTTAAAAAACTCACAAATTCATGAAGAGATGGTTAACTCTCCTCATTTTTATCATTTCCATACAAGTCATTGATTCACTTGAAAAACTCAACAAAGTCATCACAATGTGTGTAATGTGCAGGGAGGTCAATGGCAGATACTTCTTTAGACTTGATTGAATGAAAGCAAAAGCATGATTAAAAACTGTGTGTGTATGTATATATATACACATACTGTATAAACTTCACATGCACATTGAACATTGGTCTGTGCCATTAAATAATGCTGAGGCGCCATCTAGAGGCCAGCACTGAACTGCAGGCTGTATGAAGATACAGTGTGGAAGAGTGCACTTCCTGTGTTTACAACTGGAGGTCTGTGCACCACAGGGGTTTGTGAAGGTACCACCGCGGATCTGAGATCACAGCCTCTACTACGCCTTTGAGCCTGGGTGGGGGTCCATGGATCAGAAATGGTTGAAAACCCCCAATGTACACAGTGAGCTCTCATAATGTTTTACAGTACGGCTGGATTTTCCCGGCAGACAAAAAAAAAAAAAAAAAGTTACAAAAAGGATATACTCCCCAAAGACTTGAGGATCACTATTCATATGTGTCAAGTGGCACATGTGCGCATAGCACTGATGAGTCAAATTCATATGGAGTATGTGACATGTTCCCAATGACCCCATTTTCACCTGGTCACTTCAAATGACTTCTATCTAGATTGAATCCGAATAAGACTTAACCACATTGCACTTACACTTGGCAGTCAGATGCATCTTTGGTTAGCCAAATTGAAATCCGATTGCTGTTTGCATGTAAAATGCAAAACCTGAACAACCCACTTCCTGTTTTCTTCCACCTCTCGAAGAACAAAGATGGTAGCCGCTTCCAAAACAGCAAGTTTTATGGCATTTTTCAGTTTCTTGAAATTAAGGAAGGATGTCATATCCGACAGACAACATACAACAGAAGATGGCTGTCCTTCCTGGTTGCAGCCATAGCAAAGTTTGATTTCTGTAACTACTCTTAGGTTTGTTCTGAACAGAATTATCCTTCCATATTGCTAATAAGAAAAGTTTCAAGCAATGCATCTTGAGAGCATTCACACGTGCATTTTGATGAGGATAACCACGATCAGAATATAATCCAGATGCTCAAGATGCATAAAATGACCAGGTCTAAATGACACTGGACCAGTCATATGTATTACTGTACATGTCCCATGTTCCCCAAGGCCCCACAGCCACAGACGTACATGTTACACGGATGACATGTAGTCCTGTGCTGTTAGGGTATGTTTGGCATCTATACACTTGGACATGCCTTTACAAAGTGGTCAGATCTTACATATTAAAGCAAACACTCTTACAACAACCACGTTTATTGATTACATTCACCTCATTGAAAAGAAGGAACCTGATTGCAAATCTTCACAGAAGACAAAAAGTTCTTCACTAAAATGTGAAAAGAAAGTACAAAAATATTTTTTTCCCCACACGTATACATACACATCTTTTTTACTCCAACAAACTTTTCAAAACCTACTCAAAACGCAATTGTGTGGCAGTGACGTGGTTGTACAGTTGGTGATCAAACCAGATAAAAGTGGGTTTGTTCCAGAAGAGAGCATACTGGCTCCTGCAAGCTTGGGAGTTCCTCAGTCACACCTTAAGATGAACCAAGGGAGGTGTAGACATACAGCACTAAGTATCTGTGTACACATATGCTCTAGATGGACGTTTGATCCTCATGGATTCATGTAGCCTCACTAGACTTGCATTTTCCGTTCAGTTGTACAGTAGCTTGTGATGTCACAGTCTAGAGGCGGGTTCATCGTAGGTCACCAGTTATGGCAGTTAGCAAGGCTCATACAGTACAACACACAAGTCCATCAATGGAGAGTGAGAATCCCTGAAGTCAGGGATTACCATTTATTTAGGTTTTTAGTCCAGAGGACCTGGGTCTTTGGGTGCAGGCGGGGCTACAAGTCCTCACCTGTTGAAACAATAACCCAATTCAGCTCTGCTGAACAGGTTCTGCACACTTGGTAGAGACTGTTAGTTGGTCTTGGTGAGAGATTATCAAAAATACAGACTCCTCACTGAAAGATTTTACATGAACGGCAGAAATGACTTCTTTTTTCTCCTGATATCGCCACAAATTTTAACTAGTTGGATATTGACATTGATTTTTGTTGTCTAATGCTGATATGAATTTCAGATATTCCAGTATTGGAACTGATTTTTTCTCATAGGGCAGCAATTTCCTCCCATTTTATGTTTACATGCATTCTTCTTTAACCAACGACCTGGATTCTCACTCGACTAACAAAAGATACAGATAGGAATTTCTTCTCGCCCAGGCCTCATCCATGGACTCATCGGATACTGCTGTCCAATGAGCACAAAATGGATAAGAGGTAATATGTAAAGGAAGTGACATCACAGATCACATGACCGAGTATTATAAAAAAGTAAGATGTCCCTCCTGGAGGCAATAGCAATGTCTGAAACGGCTCACTACTCCCTGACGTCTAATCTAGTGAATTTACATGTAGGGAACTAGATAACATACTTAAACAGTGAATTTGATCAGCAGACCTTCTCTTCTGTCATCATTCAGTGTTGACATCTGGGCTACATGTCTGTCACAAAACCTTCAACATACCATCTAGCTGGTTCTATATTCATTGGTGTGATAACTAATGATCTATTTGCAGATGTTTTTGACTCTGCCCAGTGAGTTTGCCTTCCTCATTCATTGATCCATTATGTTGCCTGTTCATGTAAGCATATAATAAAGACAAAAAGCTTTGCAGACAATTTGCAAAGAATCGTGGTTCACTTCCACCTTTGTAGTGATCATGGCTGTTTACACAATATTACAGTGCATAGTGGGATATTTTAAGTGCTCTAAAATGTATGCCAAATTTGATTAGACAATTCTGACATTAGATTTCAACAGTGCCTAATCTTCACCGTTTGTTTTTCCCTGGGTCTCCTGTCCTTCCATTGCCCTGAGCCCGTGGACTGCCCCCTCCCTCGCCCTGAGTTTGCAGACTGCTCCAGCCCTGTCCCGCTCCTGGTTCAAGCCCTCACCTTGATGCAATGTGGAGCCCCTGATGCATCACCATGCCCTGTTAAACTGCATATTACATATCCCTTCATTTGGACTTTCTTCTTCACTAACTTGTGTAGTACCTCAACTGTAACCTTCTCAGCCCATTTGATTATTTGTAATGATAGATCCCTTATTACATTTCTGGTACATCCATTTACCTCTACACTGGGCCATCCAGCAGAGGATGGGCTCCCCTACTATAGCCAGGTTTCTCTCGAGATTTCTTCCCATTGAGCAATTTTTTCTCGCCACCATTTGAGTGTTTTTCTTCCCACTGGGGAGTTTTTACCTCACTTTCTTTTTGGGGGTTTAGTCCTGGTTTTTCTTCTGTTACTCTGAAATGTCTTTGTGGCAGTTTATCATAAAAAGTGCTATAGAAATAAAATAGAGACATTTACGGGGCACTGGGACTCCTTTTGGGACTGAGTGACCTGTACAAGCATGACAGACCTGAACCGGAGGGGTACTACTGCACTGGGCCAGCTTATACTTGGGGTAGCACCAGATTATTTAAACTAAGAACCTGGGAACCAGGCACAGACTGCGAAGACAGAAGCTGTCAAGCTATAATTGTGAGAACACTGATAAAATCTTTCAAAAACAAAATTTTAGTAAAGGTGACTTGGGGCAGCGAGGAGTAAGGGAACCGGATGTGTTGAAGTAATAGGCTGAAATGTCTTTGTTTAAATGTAAGAAATATAAAAAAATAGTTTTTTGGAGCTAGAGGCTACTCTGATTAGTGGTGGCTATGACATAGTTGAAATTTCTGAGACATGGCTTGGGTAAGGAAAATGTTAAAAAAGTATGTTCAAAAAACAGTCTACCTGGTCGATGAATAAAGCTGTAAGGGAGAGGAAAAGAAAAAAAAGTGATGACTTTTCTCCCTTTCTTTGGGAGGCAGTAGAGGACTGAATTGCAAACCAGAAATGTCTTGGGAGCGCCATTGTACATATAGATATTGACCGTGTTACATTTATCAAGCGTTGCATTGATGGTGACTCTCCCCTATGTTTGCGAAAGGAGATAATCTTTTAAAATCTTTTTTAAAAATGTGACCTCTTCATCTTTAGGAGCAGTTGCTAATAAGAGAAGCTGAGAGATGGTGACTCTGGAGATGGTTGGCTATTTGATATGGAATTAAACAACTTGAAATAGTAAAGCTGCGTTTTGAGGTTTTTCTTTACTAATGAGACATGTTAACATTTAAAGGAGACATGAGTACTCACTGCATGGACTAGCTTGCCAGGTCATGCTAAAGTTGAATCAGAAACTCTGGGGGTTTTGAAGATCAGGCCTTATAGCTGCGCTAGATGCTATCTAGTTTGTAGGTAATCTGAGCACTACAGTAGGTCCAATTCAAAGGTAAGAAAATGGCAAGCAATGTTGCACTGAATGGCCTGTTATCATTATGTTATGTTATGTGATTTATCATGCCTGGCCATTGGACTGAAGACAAACACCTTGACCTGACTGTAGACCTCACATCATGTGATTGTAAATATGAAAGACTATGGAACGACAGACAGTGCAGTTTACAAATGTGCATTGCATTGATTCAATCACACCCCAGGCTACACTGGGCAATCTGGGCACAGGATAATCTGGTGCCAATGTCTTCACTTCCGTTTTTTCATTTTTGAAAGGTAGATTTCATCTTTTGGTTTTTGAACTTCCTCAAAAAAAAAAATGAAATCATTAAAAAGTAAAACAGATTGTTTTTAAATGTTTTTTTATTTTTATTAATGGTATTTCTCTCTTTTAATTATTATTTTCTTTATGCACAACCTGTGACCAGTCTATCAACAGTAGTAAAACAGCAAAAAGGTACTGCACATATGAAAACAATACTGAGAGAATTCGTTATGTAAAAGCTAATTTGTGGGTTTCCAAAAATACTGTACAAATGTGTACAGAGATGTTAATAAACTCTCCTCGTTTTATCATAATCCAAGTCATTGATTACACATGAAAAACTAAAAATTTGTAATTCATTCAGCCACGGGAATATGGGAGACAAATTCATTTGTTGCTTATTTGAATGAATCTCAGAATTACTTGACAAAAGCAACACACTTGACTGTGGGGTCTGAAAGCTAAAAGCTATCTTGTGACTGGACCTTATTTCAATACAGATTGGACCATGTAGTCTAACTCCAGGTCAACATCTTCTTTATCACTAAGAGCTACCTAAAAACAGTAATTACACCCTGATTTTTAACTTTTTTCCTTTTTTAACATTACACACATATAAAGAATTATAAATTAAGCATTTATTTGCATATAGCTGATTTTCACAAAAATGAAACTCAGACTATTGTAACTCTCATGTAATGAAATTCATACCCTCATAGGTGTCACCATGCAAAACACCACTCCTTTATTATCTCATCTTCTTTAATGTGTCATTTTCTCAATTCCTCTGGCATGCATTGTCTCTGTTCTTCAGAATGATCAAACCTGCAGGTTGGCATCACATGGTTTTGTGGGCTGTGTGATGAAAAAATGGAATTATAAAAAAATATGATTTCAAAACAGTTATACATTATTATAACCTTTGAAGAGTAGATTTTTGGAATGTTTAAAAAAATGTTCTCAGTGTTCTAGAACTCCATTGCTTTCAATTACTAGTAGAGAGTTTTAGAGTGTTGACGTGTTAGAATTAGGATGCTCAGTTAACAATTTTTGGTTTACAGGAATGACAAAATACATAAAATGAATAATAATGGAAATTCCAACAGGATACTGCATTTGTGTGTGTGAATATATATATATATATATATATATATACATGTTCAATGATTCATAAAATCATAAAAATAGCTAGAATGAAAGCTACAGGTGATCACCAGGACTAAGACCTAGTCAGATGAAACAAAAATTGAACTGTTTGGCCATAATGTTTGGTGTTATGTATGGAGGAAAAGGGGTGAGGATTTTAATCTGAAGAACACCATCCCAACTGTGAAACATGAGGGTGGCAGCATCGTGTTGTGGGGGTGTTTTGCTGTAAAAGGGACTGGTACCATTCAGAAAATAGATGCCATCATGGGGAAGGAGGATTATCTAGAAACACTGAAGCAACACCTCAAGACATCAGCTAGAAAGTTAAAACTTGGTCGCAACTGGGTCTTCCCGCCAGACAATGATCCTAAGCATTCCTCCAAAGTTGTAACAAAATGGCTTAAAGACAACAAAGTGAAAGTATTGGAGTGGATTGGACAAAGCCCTGACCTGAATCCCACAGAAGATTTGTGAACTGAAATGATAAAGCGTGTCCGAGCAAAGAGGCCCACAAACCTGAGTGAGTTACACCAGAGGTGCGTTCAAGTTCAGTGAACAGAGGCGATTGTTCGTGGCAAACATGTTTTCTTTGAACAGTTCAATTTGAACGGCTTTTTTTACGAACATTCCAAATTGTTTGCATTAAACATAAACAGACATGGCGACGAGAGCATTTGTACTCACAGCTGATTCTGTGATCATCGATAATAAAAAACAATAGCTAGCTAGCGGACAATAATAACATTGGCCAGCGTTAGCAATAACATTATTGGAAAAACTGATCACGCTCAACGGCATCTTCAATTGAAATACCCATCTGGGAACATTTCCCTCAGTCCAGCGTCCATTTTTGTTCGCCGTAAACTGTCAGGGTTCTGTGTTTTCCCCCCGTCTTTCCCTGGTTGGATGGCGGCACCTCTGATTTGTCCTGTTAATTGTTTTATTGTTTCCATTTATCTTATTAGTGGTTGCTTATTGTCTCGTGTTCCCTTCCCTCTCTGTGGCCTGATTGTTCATTGTGCCCTCCTGTGTCTCATCAGTGTCATGTCTTTTTAAGTCTCCCTTTTCCCTGACTCAGGTGCTGGATCCTTGCTTGTTGCTCCTTGTTGGTTTGTTGTTGGTTTGTTGCCTGTTGCCTGTTCCTTGCCTGTTCCTTGCCTGCTCTGCTCTTTATGTGTTTTTTTTTTGGAATTTTTGTATTTTTGTTTCCCCGTGTTTTTGAAGTTTTTCTTTGTGTTTAAAGTTGCCCTGCGAGGCTTTTGTTCCCTTTTGTTCCCTTGTTTAAGTAAAGTCTTTGTTTGCCTACTTTTGGAGTTCTGTGTTTTTCCCCGCACTCTGCATCTGGGTCCTAACCCCCCGCACCCGTGACAGAAGGATCCAGCCAGTGCTGGACCCAGCGGAGTTTTTTTTTTCTCTTCCCCCCTCTTTCTTTGAAGTTTTATTTTTTTTTATCATGCCACCGGTCTGGAGCAAGCCGGTGGTCGCTGGGGGGGCCTCTAATTTCGGCCCTGCCGTGGAACCGATCCCCGCATCCGAGCTGGAGGCAGGGGCAAAGCTGATGAGCATACGCCAGGGGTCGCGTTCATTTATGGAGTATGCGACTGAGTTTTGCTCATTGGCTGCACAGAGTGACTTGGCCCGGCCCGCTCTGTGCCAGCTGTTCCTGGATGGCATGAAGGACTCCCTCCATGGTGGCCTGGTCTACTCCGGGCTTATCGGGTTATCTGACCTTGGAGTCCTGATGACAACGGCCCTCCAGTGGGAGGCTTACCTCCGGGGGCTTACCACAGAGATGCCCCCACTGGCCCAGAAGTACGCCCAGCCCGGTCTCCCGCAGGGGCCTCCGCTGCCTGCCCGGCCCGCCGCCCCGCAGGAGCTGCCTGCCCGGCCCGCCGCCCCGCAGGAGCTGCCTGCCCGGCCCGCCGCCCCGCAGGAGCTGCCTGCCCGGTCCGCCGCCCCGCAGGAGCTGCCTGCCCGGCCCGCCGCCCTGCAGGAGCTGCCTGCCCGGCCCGCCGTTCCGCAGGAGCTGCCTGCTCTGCCCCGCGTCCCAGAGAAGCCCCCTGTTCTGCCTGTTGTCCCGCAGGGGTCGCCTGTTCTGCCTGTTGTCCCGGAGGGGCCTTCGCTGCCTGCTCCGCCCCGTGTCCCGGAGGGGCCTTCGCTGCCTGCTCCGCCCCGTGTCCCGGAGGGGCCTTCGCTGCCTGCTCCGCCCCGTGTCCCGGAGGGGCCTTCGCTGCCTGCTCCACCCTGAGTCCCGGAGGGGCCTTCGCTGCCTGCTCCGCCCTGTGTCCCGCAGGGGCCGCCTGTTCTGCCTGTCGTCCCGCAGGGTCGCCTGTTCTGCCTGTTGTCCCGGAGGGGCCTTCGCGGCCTGCTCCGCCCCGTGTCCCGGAGGGGCCCTCGTCGCCTGCTTCGCCCCGAGTCCCGGAGGGGCCCTCGTTGCCTGCTTCGCCCCGCGCCCTGGAGAAGCCTCCTGCTTCACCCCGAGCCCCGGAGAGGCCTCCGAAGCCGCCCAGTGCTCCTGCCCTGCCTTGTGCTCCTGCCCTGCCCAGTGTTCCCGCGTCCCTTGGTGTTCCCGCGTCCCTTGGTGTTCCCGCGCCCCCTAGTGTTCCCGCGCCCCCTAGTGTTCTCGCTCCCCCTAGTGTTCTCACGCCCCCTAGTGTGCCCAAGCCATCGCTGCCCCTACCCAGTGCCCAGAGACCTAGCCCTATCTATGTTCCCCACCGTGTGTCTGCCTGTGCACCTGCCCCCGTGTCTAGTTGTCTGCCTGCCTGCCTGTCTGCCTGTTTGCCCGTATGTGTGTCAGCCAGTTTGTTGGCCTGTCTGTCTGCCCCCCAGGCCGTCGGCCCATCGGCCAATGTGTTCTCCCGCCTGTCTGCCTGTCTGTCTGTGTGCCAGTCCGCGTGTTTTTTGTCCTGTTGGCCTGTTTGTCAGTCCTTGTGTCTGTCTTTGGGTTCACCCCTTTCCTTCCCTGTCTGTCTGTCCCTTTGTGTGTCTGTCGGTGTTGCAGTGTGCCTCCCCGCCTGCTTGTCCCTTTGTTTGTCTTTGTAGGTCTCCCTGTGTTGTTTCCCGGGTCTGTGTCAGTCGGTTTCTTTGTCAGTCTCCGTCCACCCCAGTGTCGTCAGAGTCCAGTGTAGTGTTCCAGTCCAGTGTATTCTCGTCTAGTCATGTTCCAGTCCAATGTTTCCGTCTAGTCACGTCCCTGTTCCAGTCCTGTGTGTTTACCGTTTCCTGAGCCCCGAGTTTCCTGAGCCCCGAGTCCTGTCCAGTTCCTGAGTCCCTGTCCTGTCCGAGTCCAGTTCTGAGTCCTGTCCAGCCCTGAGTTTCCCGAGCCCTGAGTCCTGAGTCCTGTCCAGTCCTGTTCCTGCCCCAGTCCAGAGTCCGGTTCCTGTGTTCCGTCCTGTTCCTGTCTGGTTCCAGTCCTGTTCCCTGCTCCCACCCTCCAGTTCACCCCCTCCCAAGGTTGGCCTCTTGGGACGTCAGGAGCCGTCCCTTGGGGGGGGGGGGGTACTGTCAGGGTTCTGTGTTTTCCCCCCGTCTTTCCCTGGTTGGGCTGCCAGATGGCGGCACCTCTGATTTGTCCTGTTAATTGTTTTATTGTTTCCATTTATCTTATTAGTGGTTGCTTATTGTCTCGTGTTCCCTTCCCTCTCTGTGGCCTGATTGTTCATTGTGCCCTCCTGTGTCTCATCAGTGTCATGTCTTTTTAAGTCTCCCTTTTCCCTGACTCAGGTGCTGGATCCTTGCTTGTTGCTCCTTGTTGGTTTGTTGTTGGTTTGTTGCCTGTTCCTTGCCTGTTCCTTGCCTGCTCTGCTCTTTATGTGTTTTTTTTTTTGAATTTTTGTATTTTTGTTTCCCCGTGTTTTTGAAGTTTTTCTTTGTGTTTAAAGTTGCCCTGCGAGGCTTTTTGTTCCCTTTTTTTCCCTTGTTTAAGTAAAGTCTTTGTTTGCCTACTTTTGGAGTTCTGTGTTTTTCCCCGCACTCTGCATCTGGGTCCTAACCCCCCGCACCCGTGACAGTAAACTACCTTTTCAGACCGTTCGTTTATGTTTGCAAACGTTCGCGGCAAACACAAAGCTAATGGAAAAAAGTTTGAAATAGTTTGCAAACGTTCGCCTTGTTCGCTGAACTTGAATGCACCTCAGTTCTGTCAGGAGGAACGGACAAAAATTCTGGCAAAGTATTGTGAGAAGCTTGTGGAAGGCTACCCCAAGCGTTTGATTCAAGTTAAGCAATTAAAAGGCCATGCCACAAAATACTTACAAAATTTATGTAAACTTTTGCCCTACCGAAAATCTGATATAGCACATAAAAGATTAAATAAATGTCTCTTAGATATTATTTTGAAATGACGTCTTATGGAAATAAAGTAGATACCCAAATTGACTTGACACAGGAAATGAATGGTAGCATGAAATGTGTGGAGTTGTGAAAAATTGAGTTTGAATGTCTTTAGCCTATAGGTGTATGTAAACTTTTAGGCCTCAGCTGTATATATACATACACACACACACACACATATATATATATATGTATGTATGCACACATATATGCATGCCCCCAGAAATACCCCCAGAGTTTTTTCTAGCAGCCGCACATGGGTTTTACAAGGGTTCTTGAGTTCACAATGCAACTCAATGTTGCACGTACGCACACACAAGCACACGCGCATGGCTAATTCTTGGAACTTTACTTCAGTTGATTGGCACTTTGGCTGATTCACCAACTTTGGCGCCAACATTTTTTTCACGCATACCATAATGTCAGTCATCCATCACTCGTACGTTTTTACCAACTGATACAGCTGAGGGGGTAGCAAACAACAACACAAGCCATAATTCCTCCTGAAACAACGAATAACAAATAAAGATGTTGCATTTTACAAGATGACTTAAAAGCGGAAGTAAATGAGCAAAATACTTTCCAACATTTTTCATGTCTGAATATGAACAATATGCCACCAGACATTCTGCATTGGCACTGTCCTGCTGGTGCCTCTATGCAGCTGTATATAATATATATATATATATAGTTATGTACCCAGTATATTATTGTGTTATAACTAAGAACAGAATGAACAGACGAGACGAGGAAGTACGCATCATCTTTTCGTCTTTCTTTGTCTCAGGAATGGAGGTTCAACATAACAATGCGTGCACGTAGTGCAGGGAGTCACATGCTTATCTCAATCATCTGATACTTGTCTTTCAGGTTCGGTGAACTCACGTGGCCTCTACAGGTGTACTCACAATTGTGCAGGTGAGTAAAATTACATTACTCCAACACAGCGACAAGCTAAGTTGCAGTAATACTGCACAGTGTCATGCTATCATTGAACAATGATTGACATGAACAACATTGAACAGTTTTGTCTGAAGGAAACCAACACAGCTCACACTAATGTCTACTATTAATGTTATAGATAGACATTAAATCTATACAAGCATATTTGATCTATTATTGGTTTGGATTTATGGCACCAAGCACTCAAATCAATAATATTTTCACGGAACTGTGAATGAACAGTAGACAAAGGGGATCGTCTGTGTCATAAAGGGTACCAAACACAGACTGCACTAGATGGGTTATCTGGGATTTCCAGGCTCAATCTCAGTTACTTACACAGTCTTAGCATAACATAATGCGCCCCTTTGATAACACATTCTCTCATAGGGTATAATGCAATTCTACAGCGTGTGACATACGGTACACATCTGCATGCACAGCAGTCATGACTGCAGATCTAGATCTCTTTTTATTCCCTGCAAACTGAATGACTTAAGAATAAAACCTCACCTCACCTCACCTACAGCTCTGCTGTACAGGTTCTGCACACTTGGTAGAGAGTGTTAGCTGGTCTTGGTGAGAGATTATCAAAATACAGACTCCTCACTGAAGAATTTTTCATGAAGGATAGAAATGGATTCTTATTTCACCTGATATGAACATGGATTTTAACTAGTTGGATAATGACCTGGATTCTTATTGTCTAATACTGATATGAATTTAAGCCATTCCAGTAATGGAACTGATTTTCGCTCATCCGGCAGTAATTTCCCCTCATTCGATATGTACATGCATTCTTCTTCATCACCTACTGACCTGGATTCTCACTCATCCAATAAAGATACAGATAGGGATTCCTGGGTGGCACGGTGGTGCAGTGAGTAGCAATGTCGCCTCACAGCAAGAAAGTCATTGGCGGCCTGTCCAGGGTGTATTTCTGCTTCTTACCCAACGCATGCTGGGACAGGCTCCAGCACCCCCCGCGACCCATTATCTATAAGCGGGTATAGATAATGGATGGATGGATTGATAGGGATGCCTTCTCATCCAGGCCTCATCCATGGACTCATCGGATACTGCACTCCGTTGAGCATGAAATGGATAAGAGGTAATATGTAGAGGAAGTGACATCACAAATCAAATGACCCAGTATTATACAAAGTAATACTAGAACACAACTAGAATACAATTAGAATACCTATTTTTGTGAGGTACAAAATGCAGATTCTCATATCCAACACCACACAAATCACCACTACTTCACTGCTGTATCTTCTTTCTTCTGTTTATCTTTATTTTCTCATTCTTTCCTGCGGGATGTTGCAGCACACCGTTATCAGTTTCATGAAAGAGACGGCGAAGCCCCCTTGTGTTTATTTAAATAATAAAATCTGATTGTTTTTGTGTTTTAAAAAGTTTCCTCTTGGCCTTCTCGCTCTTTTTGAACCCAACTAAGGAATTCTTCTGAGCCTGGAGATGGAAGGTGTGGGATCACTGGCCGCATTACCAGATGGCCATCCTGGTGGCAATAGCTGTGTCTGAAACAGTTCATTACTCTCTGATCTCCAATCTAGGGAATTTCCATGTAGTTGCACTAAATAACATACTTAAACAATGAATTTGATCAGCAGACCTTTACATTGCCTGTACATGTAAGCATATAATAAAGATAAAATGCTTTGCAGACAGTCTGCAAAGAATCGTGGTTCACTTCCACCTTTGTAGTAATCACGGCTGTTTAAAACAATATTACAGTGCATTGTGGGATATTTTTAGCTCTCTAAAATGTATGCCAAATTTGATTTGACAATTCTGAAATTAGATTTTGACAGTGCCTAATCTTCACCATTTCTTTTTCCCTGGGTCTCCTGTCCTTCCATTGCCCTGAGCCCATGGACCTCTCCGGCCCTCTCCCTCACCCTGAGTTTGCAGACTGCTCCAGCCCTGTCTCGCTCCTGGTTCAAGCCCAGATCTTGACTCAATGTGGAGCCCCTGATGCATCACCATGCCCTGTTAAACTGCATATTATATATCCCTTCATTTGGACTTTCTTCTTCACTAACTAGTGTAGTACCTCAACTGTAACCTTCTCAGCCCATTTGATTATTTGTAATGATAGATCCCTTATTACATTTCCGGTACATCCATTCACCTCTACACCAGGCCATCCAGCGCAGGATGGGCTCCCCTACTATAGCCAGGTTTCTCTCGAGATTTCTTCCCATTGGGGAATTTTTTCTCGCCACCGTTTGAGTGTTTTTCTTCCCACTGGGGAGTTTTTACACCACTTGCTTTTTGGGGGTTTAGTCCTGGTTTTTGCCCAATTTTTCTTCTGTTAGTCTGTGAAATGTCTTTGTGGCAGTTTTTCATATAAAGTGCTATAGAAATAAAATAGACACATTTACGGGGCACTGGGACTCCTTTTGGGACTGAGTGACCTGTACAAGCATGACAGACCTGAACCGGAGGGGTACTACTGCACTGGGCCAGCTTATGCTTGGGGTAGCACCATATTATTTAAACTAAGAACCTGGGAGGCAGGCAGGTTTGAGAGTGAAAAGGGTAGGGAGGCACAGACTGCGAAGACAGAAGCTGTCAAGCTATAATTGTGAGAACACTGATAAAATCTTTCAAAAACAAAATTTTAGTAAAGGTGACTTGGGGCAGCGAGGAGTAAAGCCGGGCACCCACCGCACGCGTATCGACAGCGAGCGCACTACGCGCGTATTACGCGCGTAACTGAAGCGTAGTTGAAGTACTGTTATTACAACGGCAGCGGGCGACGTCGTCTCCACCAGATGCGAACGCGTCGCGAACCGGCTGCGAAGCTCGCGCGACACAAGCGAACTGAAGCGTAGTTTTTCGCTTCTGTTCTATTTTTTCGGCTTGTCGCGCGTCACGATGGCCTGTTTATACACAGAAATATACTCTAAAATGCTAGGTATACATGCTCTGATTTATACTTCATCCTTATATTAGGCTACTGGGGGCGTGTCCATAGTTCCCTCCCAGATATTTTATAAGCAGCTAAAAAAATACAAGCATTTTCGTTTTTGTATTGTCCTTGCAGAAAAAAACAAAACAAACAACAAAAAACTGGAACCAGGGGAAAAGGCAAACTTAGTTTCGCTATCATATTTTGCGGAGGGGGTGGGGTAAATTTGAAAATACACCACAGAACGACGTAGCCAATTGAATGATGTAGAAGTGAATGCACCGAGCAGCGGTTTGTTAGCTCGAGTGTTGGAAGGTAGTTTTTAACCAACCATTGCTCAGCCTTTGACTTCTCCGATGTCTTCGTTCGCCGTGCTTTCAAAAAGGGCTTGTTAATAAAAATCAGATAATCCACAGAGCTTTAAAAATCAGATTATTTAGTGGTCTTGCCGATGAAATTGCACCTATTTTGTAAAAGAAGTTGTAAGCAAGCCTTTATTGCACTTGTACTTCAAAGCTTCCGGTGTTCATGGCGTTGTGGTGTTCATATCCCTTCAAGATTAAACTGTTACGCTATCTTTTTGATGATTAGCTGATTTTACTAAATCTGATCCTATAAATGTTTTGACGTGAATGACAAGACAACACGGGAATTCCCAATGGTTGATTACGGATTATTTATTATTATTATTATCATTACATATTCTTCATAAAGTTTGCACGCTTGTTAACCAAGCAAATACATTAATACAGTTTGAGATTGATTATTATGTAGGCTACGTCGCGATTTAAGCTTATGGTAATTCTTTAAAGCGTTTACTTTCTCACGTATTTACATGAGTTAACAAAATATTACCAAATTAACAAACTGAAAAAGGTCTCTCACCAAGTATTCACTTGACCCATAATCAACAGTCGTGAACAAACGTGAAATACACGATGTAATCCCACTGCAGACTGCGAGAGCTACTAGGAATATAGAGCTTTAAACAAGCCTTTGCGCGACACAAACGGAACCAGTGGAGACACGCTACGCGCCGCGCCGTGCTGCTTCGCCGTGCTGCTTACGCGACGCTTACGCGACGCGTGCGGTGGGTGCCCGGCGTAAGGGAACCGGATGTGTTGAAGTAATAGTCTGAAATGTCTTTGTTTGAATGTAAGAAATATAAAATATAGTTTTTTGGAGCTAGAGGCTACTCTGATTAGTGGTGGCTATGACATAGTTGAAATTTCTGAGACATGGCTTGGATAAGGAAAATGTTAAAAAAGTATGTTCAAAAAACAGTCTAACTGGTCGATGAATAAAGCTGTAAGGGAGAGGAAAAGAAAAAAAAGCGATGACATTTCTCCCTTTCTTTGGGAGGCAGTAGAGGACTGAATTGCACATGTACAAACCAGAAATGTCTTTCTGAGCGCCATTGTACATTAAGTTATTGACCGTGTTACATTTATCAAGCGTTGCATTCATGGTGACTCTCCCCTATGTTTGCGAAAGGAGATATTCTTTTAAAATCTTTTTTAAAAATGTGACCTCTTCATCTTTAGGAGCAGTTGCTAATAAGAGAAGCTGAGAGATGGTGACTCTGGAGATGGTTGGCTATTTGATATGGAATTAAACAACTTGAAATAGTAAAGCTGAGTACATGAGTACTCACTGCATGGACTAGCTTGCCAGGTCATGTAAGTTGAATCAGAAACTCTGGGGGTTTTGAAGATCAGGCCTTAGAGCTGTGCTAGATGCTATCTAGTTTGTAGGTAATCTGAGCACTACAATAGGTACAATTCAAAGGTAAGAAAATGGCAAGCAATGTTGCGCTGAATGGCCTGTTATCATTATGTTATGTTATGTGATTTATCATGCCTGGCCATTGGACGGAAGACAAACACCTTGACCTGACTGTAGACCTCACATCATGTGATTGTAAATATGAAAGACTATGGAACGACAGACAGTGCAGTTTACAAATGTGCATTGCATTGATTCAGTCACACCTCAGCCTACACTGGGCAATCTGACAGGATAATCTGGTGCCAATGTTTTCACTTTCGTTTTTCATTTTTGAAAGTTAGCTTTTATCTTTTGGTTTTTGATCTTCCTCAAAAAAAAAAATGAAATCATTAAAAAGTAAAACTAAAATGCATATAAACAGATTGTTTTTAAATGTTATTTTCTCCCTTTTAATTATTATTTTCTTTATGCACAACCTGTGACCAGTCTATCAACAGTAGTAAAACAGCAAAAAGGTACTGCACATATGAAAACAATACTGAGAGAATTCGTTATGTAAAAGCTAATTTGTGGGTTTCCAAAAATACTGTACAAATGTGTACAGAGATGTTAATAAACTCTCCTTGTTTTATCATAATCCAAGTCATTGATTACACATGAAAAACTAAACATTTGTAATTTATTCAGCCACGGGAATATGGGAGACAAATTAATTTGTTGCTTTTTTTAATGAATCTCAGAATCACTTGACAAAAGCAACACAGCTGACTGTGGGGTCTGAAAAGCTAAAGATTTGTGACTGGATGTTGTTTCTGTACAGATTGAACCATGTAGTCTAATTCCAGCTCCATCTGCTTTATCACTAAGAACTACCTAAAAACAGTAATTACATCCTGATTTTAAACGTTTAACATTTTTTAACATCACACACATACAAAGAATGATAAATTTGGCATTTATTTGCATATAACCTATTTTTACAAATATGAGACTATAATTCTCATATTATGAAACACAGATCCTCATAGGTGTGACCATGCAAAACCCCACTCCTTAATGACCTCATCTTCTTTCATGTGTTATATTCTCATTCCTCTGGCTGCACAGTCTCTGTTCATCTGAATGACCAAACCTGCAGGTTGGCATTATTGTCACATGGTTTTGTGAGGTGTGTGCCACAAGATCCGGATTATCATACTTGTCATCAAACAAAACAACACTCCTTAATTATGTTATGTTCTTTTATCTGTTAGTCTTTGTTTTCTAATTCTTTCACTGTGTTGGCTCTGTGTGTACGTCTGAATTAAACCAGCAGATCTGCATTATTGTGTCAAATGGTTTCATGACGTGTTTGATGTGCTTGAAGACAATACTGGGAGGTACAGTATGTGCAATTTTTTTATAAGACGTTTTTGCAGTACAGTATAAAACAGAACAGCAGCAGCCAATTTCGCAGTGTTATTGACCAAACTGAGGAGGTGAAGCACCTGGGTAGCCTACTGAAGAATCTAATGTCTGATTGGTGAGAAGAAGCTGCAGGTACAGAGCTGAAGGACCAGTGAGTATTCTAATACAATCTTATTATTCTCTGAAAGTACACATCTGGTTCTGTGGTACAGTGCAGATTTGCACTGATATTTTTCCAATGTTTCTTGTCTTGATAATATTTGTAGAAGCCAGACATGGGGGGAAATAATTGTTGGAAATATTTTAATCCAGTGACTGCCCCACACATAACAACTGACAATGTTGGTCAGTTTTATGTCAAGTCAGAAATTCTCAATGCTAAAGAATTTGTGGAAAAAAAGAACATTTTTTTAATATATGATTTCAAAATATAAAAATGACACCTAACAGTTATTTTACTCTTTGAAGAGTACAGTTTTAGGAATGTTTATTTTTTTCAAAATTCTAAGTCAGTGGCCTAGAATCGCATTGCTTTCAATTAGCAGGAGAGATTGCTACATCAGTATTATATGTGTGTGTGTGTGTGTGTGTGTGTGTGTGTGTGAGAGAGAGAAAGTGTTTTTCCAGCAGCGGCGCATGGCTTTTGCTTGGGTTCTCTGGTTTACAATGCAACTCAATGTTGCATGGGCACACACAGGCACATACAGGCGCACACGCACACTGCCGATTGTTGGAACGTTTCTACAGGCTGATTCGCATCTCAGCTGATTCACCGATGTTGGTGCCAACATCTCGTTCACGCATACCATAAAGTCAGTCATCCATCACTCATATTTGTTTACCAGTTGCTACAAATGTCTGGGGTAACAATCGACACAGCAATAGACTCCCATAACGCCCCCTGAAATAACTAACAACAACTTTTAAGACGTTACATCACAAGATCACTCAAAAGTGAAAGTAAATGAGCGCAGCCATATGGTACGATATGGCTCCGCGCAGCTGGTGCCTCAGTACAGCAGGGGAAATGCTGTATATAGGCTAATATTGTATGTTAGGTCTTGAGCATAAATTTAACAGTTTTGTAAAGAGTACAGAAATTTTTGTGAAATGGGCTGCAGATATGTATACAGTATACTGCTTGGGGTTGAATTTGAGTGAATTCAAGAACATTAATAGTCATAGTCATTGAATGAATTTTGTCTCAAATCAATGACTAGTAATCATTCACAGTCTGGTCCACATTGACTGTTGTTGTGCTTACTGTGTAACAAGTTTTGAAGTAGTGACCACAGTACTGAGAAATGCTTCTAACCAATCACAATAGTACATATTTAATAGTATATCCAATAATATATGATTTTGAAACAAATATCTGCACTGCAATGGATGGTAAAATGCATTCATCCCGTTGCTATAATAGTCAGTTAGATTATGAATTTTCTGCCTGGGCTTTTTCTTCCATGTTAAAGTATATTAAACTGTACAGAATAGTTAAGCAGTATTTTAAAAAAATCGAATTCATTAATAATTTCTGGGGATACTAAATAGTGTATTCAGCAGACCAATGATATTTGCTTTGAACTCCCATGAAGTTTAGATGATGCTTATATGGGTTTGGGGAGTAACAATACCCAGCTACACTACTGGGCAAAAAAAATGGGCCAAGCCCAAAATGGCAAAATAATAAACTTTTAGTGGTCTTAACAACAAATACTTAGTCAGAAAATGAGCAAGAATTAAACAAATGCACTCCTGAGACCTCCTGTGCCACCATTTACTCGTTTACAGTTGCTGCAGTGAACTGTTTGGGGAAAAGCTAGAAAGAGGGACATTCACTTATACAGTAGACAAATTAACATAATGTCAAATAAAAGAGTTATGTTTTGTATTTTGTTGCATGTCATTTGCATGCCATGACTTCCTGATGTCTGTGACCTATCAACATCATCAGAGTCTGGATATCTTATTTTCAGGTTGTCCTACAAGCGTTGCAAAAACGCTTTGCATTTGAATGGATCTCTATGGGAATTGGGGGGTGGGACTAGCTTCAGCTGTAAATTATACTGATACAGTATGGAACACATTTGTTGGCTAAATGGCTTTATGTCATCAAGGGTCCAAGGTATCAAATGAGCCTCAAACCACCGTGCTGCTGCCAGATATGCAGTAGATACTACACGCATTGTTTCTCCTGAATATTTTTTCCATTGAGTTCAACAGGAAAATTAATCAGGAGAAACAATGCTTGTAGTAAATGGTGGCACAGGAGGTCACAGGAGTGCATTTGTTTAATTCTTGCTAATTTTCTGACCAATGATGAGTTGTTAAGACATAAAAAGATTAATCTTTTGCCATTTGGGGTTGGCCCATTTTTTTTTGCCCAGAGTATACATTATGACTGAGAGTCTGCAATTGGCTTAGTCCTACCATAGCAGTTTTGGTGTAACCGAAAGATACTCAACTGCCTGGACTACTTTTCAGAGTGTTCTGGAGTGAGCAGCACTTCCATTTCCTGTTCAACCTCCCCCACCCCTGAGTGAATCTCCAAACTGCCAAGCTCAGAAAAGACGGAAACAACAACAGAAAGGGTAAAATGGTCACCCAAAGAAATGCAACAATGGTTAAAAAAAAATCAACTTTTTGACTGTTTTTGTCCAGTGCTGAGGTACACAGTTGCCAGGGAAACCTACTCTTTGATTAAAATGGAAGACATCTTAATCAATAAACAAGCTCTTACACTCTTTGCATAGTATCGTGCTATAATTGACATGAACAATAACTGACATGAACAACATTGAACAGTGTTGTCTGAAGGAATCCAACACAGCTCACACTGCTGGCTACTATTAATGTTTTTGATAGACATTACATCTATACAAGCATATTTGCTCTATTATTGGTTTGGATTTATGGCACCAGGCTCTCATATCATATTTTCACGGAACTGTGAATGAACAGCAGGCATAAGGAATCTTCTGTGTCATGAAGGGTACCAAACACAGATTGCACTAGACAGGCTGTTCATCTGGGGTTTCCTGCCTCAATTTAAGATTCTAACACAGTCCTGAAATGACACAATTCTACTGTTTGATAATGCATTTTCTCATAGGGTATGACGGAAATGTACAGTATGTGACATACGGTACACATCTGCATGCACAGCAGCTTTGACTGCTGATCTAGAAACTCCTTTTATCGCCCTCAAAACCAAATGACAAAGCCCCAGCCCTGTGTAAATAAACAGGGCTATAGCAGCACTGACAATGCATTTCTTCAGGAGACCAGATGCAAAAATTTCCTTTTAATAACATACCTCATATTTGTCTTACACATGCCTGCTGTTTCACACAGGTAAGGCACTAAGCTGAAGTGATAGAGTGAGATCTGAAAAAAGAGAAACGTTTGTGACGTCTGAAGCAGAGGAACTCTACTGTATGTGACATCTGAAGCAGAGGAACTCTACTGTATGTGACATCTGGAGCAGAGGAACTCTACTGTATGTGACATCTGAAGCAGAGGAACTCTACTGTATGTGACATCTGGAGCAGAGGAACTCTACTGTATGTGACATCTGGAGCAGAGGAACTCTACTGTATGTGACATCTGAAGCAGAGGAACTCTACTGCATTTGACATTTGAATCAGAGAAACTCTACTGTGTGAATTATGAGTCAGGGCAACTCCAATGTAACCTCAGACACAATGCAGCCAGGAACAAGCACAAATCAGACATGTATAATGTCCTGGAATATAAATGGGGTTACAAAAGTAGAAAAAGTAAATACCATCATTGATATAGCCAGAAAGAATCATGTTGCCATTATTTTTCTTCAGGAGACTCACATTGGAACAAGTAACACTAATTTATTAGACACGTTCCAAGAATGGGAATATTTCTACACAAGGTATAGCCAAGGCAGCAGAGGAGTTGCCATTTTCATTCGAAAGGACATTGATTTTCAGCTGTTAAATGAAAAATTAGCTTATACAGGAGATTCCATTGTAGTGAAATGTAAACTACAAGGCCAGCTTTACACCCTTGTGAGCGTGTATAACCATCGGCTAGACGAAGCTGCTTTGGACAGACTCATTAAATACTTAAAGAGGAATACTGAAGGAGAGTTGGTGATTGGAGGAGACTTCAACACTGTTTTCAACCCGGGCTTGGACAAGAAATCAACAGAACGAAACAGAAAACATGATGCTAGGCAGATACCTGTACAGAGAATGATAACACACCTTGACCTTGTGGATGTCTGGAGAGAAATCCACCCAGACAAGAAAGAATACACACACAATATAAATACTGACGGCTCCAGGTTAGATTACATCTTCATAAAGAAAGAGTCCAAGGGTCGAGTTGAATCCTGTGAGATCCTTCCTCAAGCGTGCTCAGACCATGAACCTCTCTTGCTCCAGCTTAAATCAGTCACCAATGTTATCAAGCAAAAACTATTAGATGCGCCTGTAGATAGTAATAATGATGATGATGCTACTACTGCTGCTGCTGCTGCTGCTGCTGCTGAAACTGCTGCTGGTGCTGCTGTTGCTGCTGCTTATGCTGCTGCTGCTGCTGCTGATGCTACTGATGCTGCTGCTGATGCTGCTGATGCTGCTGATACTATCGCTGCTGATGCTGCTAAAGCTGCTGAAGCTGCTAAAGTTGCTGCTGCTAAAGCTGCTAAAGTTGCTACTGCTGCTGCGAAAGCTGCTGAAGCTGCTGCTGCTAAAGCTGATGTTGCAGCTGCTAAAGCTGCAGAAGTTGCTACTGCTGCTGCGAAAGCTGCTGCTGCTAAAACTGATGTTGCTGCTGCTAAAGCTGCTAAAGCTGACCCTGCTGCTGCTAAAGGTCCTGCTGCTAAAGCTGACCCTGCTGCTGCTAAAGGTGCTGCTGCTAAAGCTGCTAAAGGTGCTGCTGCTAAAGCTGACCCTGCTGCTGCTAAAGGTGCTGCTGCTAAAGCTGACCCTGCTGCTGCTAAAGGTGCTGCTGCTAAAGCTGACCCTGCTGCTGCTAAAGGTGCTGCTGCTAAAGCTGCTAAAGGTGCTGCTGCTAAAGCTGACCCTGCTGCTGCTAAAGGTGCTGCTGCTAAAGCTGACCCTGCTGCTGCTAAAGGTGCTGCTGCTAAAGCTGCTAAAGGTGCTGCTGCTAAAGCTGACCCTGCTGCTGCTAAAGGTGCTGCTGCTAAAGCTGCTAAAGGTGCTGCTGCTAAAGCTGACCCTGCTGCTGCTAAAGGTGCTGCTGCTAAAGCTGCTAAAGGTGCTTCTGCTAAAGCTGACCCTGCTGCTGCTAAAGGTGCTGCTGCTAAAGCTGACCCTGCTGCTGCTAAAGGTGCTGCTGCTAAAGCTGACCCTGCTGCTGCTAAAGGTGCTGCTGCTAAAGCTGCTAAAGCTGACCCGGCTGCTGCTAAAGGTGCTGCTGCTAAAGCTGACCCTGCTGCTGCTAAAGGTGCTGCTGCTAAAGCTGACCCCGCTGCTGACCCCCTCCCCCCCCACCATTTGTGAGCAAAAAATTATTTGGTCGATTTGTCAAATTTATGTACAAATGTATTCATAAAGAGATGGTTTAAAAAACTCACAAATTCATAAAGACATGGTTAAAAAAACTTCATTTTTTATAATTTCAAAAAATGAAAAAATCATCATTGGGAACATATACAGTGGAGGGAATATGGGAGACAAATAGATTTTGTTGTTAATGAATGAATCTCAGAATTGATTACTTCTACATGCTCACACTGCTTATTCAACACCCCTCATACCCACTCCCATGACCTGGTTCCCCCACTTAGCCACCACTTCTGGATGAGAGATACCACCTGTTAGCTCTGTTCTGTCTTGCTTCAGAAATATAATGCCAAATACAATATTGATATGTATTTCAATCATATGTTTCGTAATCCCAAATATAAAGATCACTTGAACATTGAATATTGGTCTGTAACGCTGCTATTAAATAATGCTGGGGCACCATCTAGAGGCCAGTACTGAACTGCAGGCTGTACTAAGATACAGTGTGGAAGTGTACACTTCCTGGGTTTACAACTGGAGGTCTGTGGTCCACAGGGGGGTTCGCAAAGGTACCACCGTGGGTCTGAGATCACACCCTCTACTCCGCCTTTGAGCCTGGGTGGGGGTCCATGGATCAGAAATGGTTTAAAACCCCCCAATGTACACAGTGAGCTCTCATAATGTTTACCAGCCGGGCTGGATTTTCCATGCAGACCAAAAATAAAAAAAGTTACCAAAAGAATGATATACTCCCCAAAGACTTGAGGATCAGTATACATATGCGTCAACTGGGACATGTGCACATAGCACTGATGAGTCAAGTTCATATGGAGTATGTGACATGTTCTCACTCACCCCATTTTTGCCTGGTCACTTCAAATGACTTTTATCTAGATTGAATCCAGATAAGACTTAACCACATTGCACTTACACTTGGCAGTCAGATTCTTCTTTGGTTAGCCAAATTGAAATCCGATTGCTGTTTGCATGTAAAATGCAAAACCTGAACAACCCACTTCCTGTTTTCTTCCGCCTCTCGAAGAACAAAGATGGTAGCCACTTCCAAAACAGCAAGTTTTATGGCATTTTTCAGTTTCTTGAAATTAAGCGAAGATGTCATATCCGACAGACAACATACAACAGAAGATGGCTGTCCTCCCTGGTTGCAGCCATAGCAAAGTCTGATTTCTGTAACTACTCTTATAGTAGGTTTGTTCTGAACAGAATTATCCTTCCATATTGCTATTAAGAATAGCTTCAAGCAATGCATCTTGAGAGCATGCACACGTGCATTTTGATGTGGATAACCCCGATCTGGATATAATCCAGATGCTCAAGATGCATAAAACGACCAGGTGTAAATGGCACAGAACCAGTCATATGTATTACTGTACATGTCCCATGTTCCCCAAGGTCCCATAGGCACAGACATACGTGTTACATGGATGACATGCAGTCCTGTGCTGTTAGGGCATGTTTGGCATCTATACACTTGGACATTTCTTTGTAACAAAGTGGTCAGATCAAACACATTAAAGCACACACTCTTACAACAAACATGTTTATTGATTACATTCACTTCATTGAAAAGAAGGAACCTGATTGCAAATCTTCACAGAAAACAAAGAGTCCTTCACTAAATGTGAAAAGAAAGTATAAAAATATTTTTTTCCCCCACACGTATACATACACATCTTTTTATCTGCAACTTTTCAAACCCTACTCACAACACAATTGTGCGGTGGTGACGTGGTTGTACAGTTGGTAATCAAACCAGATAAAAGGGGATTTGTTCCTGAAGACAGCATACTGGGTCCGGCAAGCTTGGGAGTTCCTCAGTGACCCGTTAAGATGAAGCAAGAGAGGTGTGGACATTCAGTAGTAAGTATCTGTGCACACATATGCTCTAGATGGAAGTTTGATCCTGGTGGATACATGTAGCCTCACAGGACTTGCATTTTCCATTCATGGATGCTAGATGCTGCCTAGTTTGTAGGTAAACTGAGCTCTACAGTACATACAATTCAAAGGTAAGAAAATGTCAAGCAATATTGCACTGAATGGCCTGTTCTCGTCATTATGTTATGTCATTTATCATGCCTGGCCATTGGACTGAAGACAAACACCTTGACCTGACTGTAGACATCACACCATGTGATTGTGAATATGAAAGACTACGGAATGATAGACAGTGCAGTTTACATATGCAAATTGAATTTATTTAGCCACACCCAGCCTACATTGGGCAACCTGACAGGATAATCTGGTGACAATGTTTTCACTTTCGTTTTTTCATTTTTGAAAGTCAGATTTTATCTTTTGGATATTGGATTTTCTAAAATGATCATCAACTTTAAACATCAGCTAGACCTGGACTTCCTCTAGATAATATCCAACATTCAATCAATTAGGTTGCTAAAGTTACAGTATAAATCAATTAGAATTTTATGATATTTAGATATTTTATATTTTACTTTTGATGAGCTGAAGACTTTCAAGTAGAGAAATTTTCAGTGTACAGCAAAAACTTGGAAGCTTTGTTTGTAACGAGTGTCATAGCATCAATCAGTCACTTACTGGGATTAAACTACATTATTAAAATTGCATGAGGATTTTATTTGCCAATTAAATAATCACACCTTAAATAAATACATAAATAGCAATTCTAGCAGCGGCACCAGAAATTCAGCAGTGGTGCTGCAATGCTGCTGCTGTCTCTATGTAGGGGAAACCCTGTACATATTAATGTCTGAGAGAGGTAATAATTTCTATCCTTGCCAATGAATTATAAGTTTTTCAATACCTTTATGATTTTGACAGTATCATTTAATATATACTGCAGTAAGTTTCATTTCCAGAAGGTGCATGTAAGATGGAGGTTGACATTAATATTAAACAAGCATACCGATGAGCTTCCTGACTGGCACCATAGCACTTTGGACCGAGTGGGACCTGTGGGCAGGAGTCCTGCAGGTCTGTGTTCTGTAGGGCAGGCATACTAGTGCACACCAGCCAGAGTCCACAGAGGACATTGCAGCATTGGGACAGGGTTACAATTTCTGCTGGCCACTCAAAATTGGGAATGGGGGTTGGTAAATCCCCATCAGGAGAAAAACAAATACAGTCCATGTTGTGATGTGCTCCCTCATCTTTGGCACATACCGCAGCGATGTGAGTTATCAACAATTGGCTCAGGCATAATCCAAGTCATTGATTACACATGAAAATCTAAACATGTGTAATTTATTCAGCCATGGGAATATGGGAGACAAATTAATTTGTTGCTTATTTAAATGAATCTCAGAATCACTTGACAAAAGAAACACAGCTGACTGTGGGGTCTGAAAGCTGAAGATTTGTGACTGGATGTTGTTTCTGTACAGATTGGACCATGTAGTCTAATTCCAGCTCCATCTGCTTTATCACTAAGATCTACCTATAAACAGTGATTACTCCCTGTTTGTAAACTTTTTACATTTTTTTCACATCACACACATATAAAGAATGATAAATTCAGCATTTATTTGCATATAACCTATTTTTGGAAGTATGACACTATAATTCTCATGTTATGAAACACAGATCCTCATAGGTGTGACCATGCAATACCCCACTCCTTAATGACCTCATCTTCTTTCATGTGTTATATTCTCATTCCTCTGGCTGCATAGTCTCTGTTCATCTGAATGACCAAACCTGCAGATTGGCATTATTGAGTCACATGGTTTTGTGGGGTGTGTGCCACAAGATCCGGATTTTCATACTTGTCACCAAACAAAACACCACTTCTATATTATTTTACGTACTTTTGTCTGTTAACCTTTATTTTCTAATTCTTACATCGTGTGTTGGCTCTGTGTGTACGTCTGAATTAAACCAGCAGATCTGCATTTTTGTGTCAAATGGTTTCATGACGTGTTTGATGTGCTTGAAGACATAACTGGGAGGTACAGTCTGTGCAATTTTTTTATAAGACGTTTTTGCAGTACAGGACAGCAGCAGCCAATTTCGCAGTGTTATTGACCAAACTGAGGAGGTGAAGCACCTGG
This sequence comes from Anguilla japonica, assembly GCA_025169545.1. NCBI lineage: Eukaryota > Metazoa > Chordata > Actinopteri > Anguilliformes > Anguillidae > Anguilla > Anguilla japonica. Next base: position 49,856,745 of record CM045890.1, on the reverse strand, counting down.
GTAGCCTACTGAAGAATCTAATGTCTGATTGGTGAGAAGAAGCTGCAGGTACAGAGCTGAAGGACCAGTGAGTATTCAAATACAATCTTATTATTCTCTGAAAGTACACATCTGGTTCTGTGGTACAGTGCAGATTTGCACTGATATTTTCCCAATGTTCCTTGTCTTGATAATATTTGTAGAAGCCAGACATGGGGGGAAATAATTGTTGAAAATATTTTAATTCAGTGACTGCCCCACACATAACAACTGACAATGTTGGTCAGTTTTATGTCAAGTCCGAAATTTTCTTCCATATTAAAGTGTATTAAACTGTACAAAATAATTAAGCAATATTTAAAATAAATAAATAAATAAATTGAACTGATTAATCATTTCTGGGGATACTAAATAGTGTATTCAGCAGACCAATGATATTTGCTTTGATGTCCTGTGTAGCTTAGATGATGCTTATATGGGTTTGGGGAATAACAATACCCAACTACAGTATGACTGAGACTCTGCAATTGGCTTAGTCCTGCCATGGCAGTTTTGTGATAACCGAAAGATGCTCAGCTGCCTGGACTCCTTTTCAGAGTGTTCTGGAGTGAGCAGCACTTCCATTTCCTCTTCAACCTCCCCCTGAGTGAATCTCCAAACTGCCAAGCTCAGAAAAGAGGGAAACAATAACAGAAAGGATACAACAGTCATCCAAAGAAACGCAACAATGGTAAAAAAAAAAAAACAACAACTTTTGGACTGTTTTTGTCCAGTGCTGAGGTACACAGTTGGCAGGGAAACCTGCCCTTTGCTTGGGGAAAGTGCCGGCTAACCGTACCAGCCCTGCTATAATGACCGTCTCACACATGGACGACGTCTTAATCAATAAATAAGCTCTTGCACTCTCTGGGAGGCAAAAAGAAATGGCTTTCCATGTTTGATCATGAATCAGCACACACATGTTTCTTATTGGTCCAAATTCAGGAAGTCACATGCTTATCTCAATCATCTGATATTTGTCTTTCAGGCTCGGTTAAGTCTAGTGGCCCCTACAGGTGTACTCACAACTGTGCAGGTGAGTAAAATTACATTACTCCAACACAGCGACAAGCTAAGTTACTGTAATACTGCACAGAATTACAGTGCTATCATTGACATGAACAATTATGGACATAAACAACATTGAACAGTGTTGTCTGAAGGAAATCAACACAACTCCCACTCCTGTCTACTTTTAATGTTATAGATAGACATTAAATCTATACAAGGATACTTTGAAAAGTATTAGTTTGGATTTATGGCACCAAGCTCTCAATAAATTTATCATATTTTCACAAAACAGTGAATGAACAGCAGACAAAGGGAATCTTCTGTGTCACAAAGGGTACCAAACACAGACTGCAATAGATGGGCGGTTTATCTGGGATTTTCTGCCTCAATCTGAGTTTCTTACATAGCCCTGACATAATGCACCTTTTTGATAACAGATTCTCTCATAGGGCATAATGCAATTCTACAGCATGTGACATATGGTACACATCTGCATGCACAGCAGTCATGACTGCAGATCTAGAGCTCTTTTTCTCCCCTGCAAAACTAAATGACTTAAGAAAAATCTGCAGCCCTATGTATATAAACAGGGCTGTAGCACTGAGAATGCACTTTTACAGGAGACCAGATGCATTGAAAACCCAGAGGTGCCTTTTAATAACATCCCTCATCTTTTGCTTACACAGGCCTGCTGTTTCACACAAGTACATAAGGCAGCACTCACCTGAGATGAGAGAGTCAGTTCTGAAGCAACAAAACTCTGTTCTATTCAACATCTGAAACAGGAGACCTTCATGAACTGCAGCCATGAACGGAGATGAAGCTCAGATATCTCTTATGTCCTGGAATATACATACTCTTAGAAATAAAGTGAATCATGTCACAGAAGTAACTACGGAAAGACAAGTGGACATTGTCTTTCTTCAGGAGACTCACATCGGACCAGATGACATCGGTGTATTCGAACCATTATGGAAATGGGACTCCTTCTACACAGTGCATAAAACAAAGAGTGAAGGAGTTGCCATCCTCATTAAAAATGACATTGATTATCAGCTTATTGAGTCCTGTAAACATAACAATGGCAGTTACATCATAGTAAAATGTGAAATACTAGGCCAGCGTTACACCCTTGTGAATGTGTACAACCATCCATCAGAGAGAGATATTTTGGACAAACTCATACCATACCTTCAGGAGTGCACTGAAGGAGTGTTGGTGATTGGAGGTGATAGGTTCCCTGTTTTGGTCATAGGTTTCATGTAACTATATAGTTTCCTTTATATATATATATATATAAGACTGTATGTAGTGTATTAAGTTTCCTTTTCATACCATACTGTGTTTGTAGTTGCATGCCTCTATGTCTAGCACATCTATAGTGTGTCTCCGTATAACACCTCTAGTGTCTGCGGCAAGGATGTCACATTCCTATGCTAAATGACTGCGAGGGTTCCCAGGAAGGGACAAGACCATTTGTCTCCGGCCCGCCACTTAACACAACCTTTGATATGTATAACCACAAACTGTATATCTAGACACCACACAGCGTGATGGGCAGAGATTCTCTCAGCGCAGCGCCCGAATGTGCTGGGTCTGTCTCTCCCTTGCGCATTGAATTAAACAACAAATCCTCTGAGGAAACTTTGTCAGCGTGTTCTTCATCGTCCTGCATTTGACTCCACGAATAAGGGCAAAATATCCTAACAGTTTTGGCGACCACGAAGGGACAGGAAATATCTTTCACTTGAAACAACGAGAATCAACAAGAAAGTGAGTATCTTCTCTTAAACACAACTTACCACCTTCACTAGGCGTTGATTTTCCTTGGTGCAATTTGGAAGTGACTCCTGTTCTGTATTTTAAGAAATAGTTACGTGGACAGGACTTTGATGTAACAACTGATAATGAGTTTGTCTTTTAATGTTGACGTCATTTTAATGTGGTAGTGCTAGCAGTATTAACAGAGTACGCGGGAGCGTCAATCTGTTCAGTAACGTCTGCGTGCTGAAGTAGAGCACGGCAACGTTCCGGACCACGTCGGGTCCTCGACGCTGAAAGACGCGTCGGTTTAGTAACGTGTGTCGGTATTTGACAGAAGGACACGTTCCGAGCCAGGTCGGGCTCACGGGCGAAGTAGCGTCCACCTTCCTTAGTAACGTCTGCGTGCTGGGTGAAGTCACGTAACGTTCCGGACCACGTCGGGTCCTCGACGCTGAAAGACGCGTCGGTTTAGTAACGTGTGTCGGTATTTGACAGAAGGACACGTTCCGAGCCAGGTCGGGCTCACGGGCGAAGTAGCGTCCACCTTCCTTAGTAACGTCTGCGTGCTGGGTGAAGTCACGTAACGTTCCGGACCACGTCGGGTCCTCGACGCTGAAAGACGCGTCGGTTTAGTAACGTGTGTCGGTATTTGACAGAAGGACACGTTCCGAGCCAGGTCGGGCTCACGGGCGAAGTAGCGTCCACCTTCCTTAAACAGTAACGTGTGTCGGTATTTGACAGAAGGACACGTTCCGAGCCAGGTCGGGCTCACGGGCGAAGTAGCGTCCACCTTCCTTAAACAGTAACGTGTGTCGGTATTTGACAGAAGGACACGTTCCGAGCCAGGTCGGGCTCACGGGCGAAGTTGCGTCCACCTTCCTTCAGCTGTTTAGTAACGTGTGTGTCAGGAGTGGACACAAAAACACGTTTCGGTTCGGAACCATCAGACGAGGGAGCGTCTGTTTAATAATTTGTTGGACAGGTTTTGGTGTTGCTGGTTTTTGGGGCATGCTGGTTGCTGTTAGTAGCCTAAGTGTTTCGGAGGAACACGGTGAATTGTGAAATTTGGGCTGTGTGCCAAAGTGTATGAAAGTTGTTTTCAATGCGAGTGATTGCGTGAAAGTGCACTCAATGTTGGTTTGTTCGGAGCTCCATCAGTGTTGTAATGTCTACAGAATAACGTATTGTTGTGTTAGGCCCACATGATATGTTTGTTATAAATTGTGAAAAACTGGGCTGTGTGCCAAAGTGTGTGTAAGAAGAGAACCTTGGTTGTTTACCAATGCGAGTGAATGAGAGAGAGAAAGTGCTCTGTTTGCTTGTTCTGAGCTCAATTTGTGTTGGTTGAAGTGTGTGAATGTCTGCAGAAAATGTTGTATTGTTGTGTTAGGCCTACATGATATGTTTGTTATATGAAGTGTACACAGTATAGCATATATAACCCATATAATATAAGATAATCGTAAAAGCGCATATTTTCCTTTCGTGTAGTTAACGGCTCATAATAGCTAATCTGCGTAATTCTGAAGGGCTACCAACTACGGGAATGATGACGGAGAAAGAGGTTTTATGCGGGGATCTAGTGGCAGCGGCATTAAAAGCTATGGTTAAAAGATATGGGAAAGCAATGAGAACTAACCCCCCATTCCCCAGCAAAAATGATTCCGGGGTAATTTCAGAGGAGGCACTGAACGTATGGTGGTCCCAACAGAAAAATAATGAAGAGAAAGGTAAATATGCAGCAATGTGCGTAGTGATGGCATATAAGAGCGCAGCACACAAACTCAAACAATATGAGGGAGAGCTGGAGCGCTGCCGTAGCGAACTAGACAGCAAAAACAAACTGTTAGCTAAGGTACAGGAGGATTTGTACAAGGCTCCCCCATATGCACAAGTTATGGATGATATATCTGTAGAGCCTAGTGCCCCGATGGCCCCCATAGCAGTAGACTCGATTCCGAATCCGGATCGGAGTGAGGGACAGCCAAGTATTATAACACAAATCAAACATACACCACTAAGTCCTTCTGATTTGCGTAGCATGGTTCGGGAATTACCCGATCTCAAAAGAGATGACCCAAACATGGCGTTTTGGGAGAAAATAGCACAGTACATGACGGTGGGGGGATTACATGCTTTCGATGTTTATGTGTTAACAAAGGCAAAATGTCCAAGTGCAGTATGGAGCGAGTTAGGGGAATTTAATAACTCTGCATGGGCATCTGTCCGCTTCACATCCACGCTTGAGATGGAGGAAGCAGTGGAAAAGTTCAGGAAGACAGTTTATAAAGCTCTAGGTACAGGTTCCAATCTGTATTCATTATACCTTACCCGCCAACAACGCGAAGATGAACCTTTTGATAGGTATATTGACGAGAAATACAGTTTGTACTCCACATATGGTAATGCAGGTGACAATCCAAGTAAAGATAACCCTGATTTCCTGATGAATGTACTCGAGGGAAGTGTAGCTTTATACCGAGACACAGCGGGTAAGGCTGGTTTTCGACCAAAGGATTGTAGCGACTTAATTTCGTGGGCTGCATGTTTAAATAAATATCATAGTGGTGTAAACAAGGGGGGGCGCAAGATCAGGTCTGAGGTCACATTCTCACAATAAAGCACCCCTCCACATGGCTCCGGTACAGGAGATAGCTCCTTGCAGCAACTGTGGGAGATCAGGGCATAGCCAGGCGGACTGTCTCGGAGGGAGAAAGACCCAATGTAAGATCTGTCACAAATATGGACACACTGCCCAGGCATGCAGATCTGAGAATAACCGGTGCAGAAGATGTCACAAACTCGGACACTGGGCACGTGAGTGCGAATTCAGAAATGAAGGTCAGTCAGAACGAGGTAGCCAGCTCCAAGACATGTCAAAAGACGAACTCGTTAGATTAATTAAATCGCTTGAAACCTCAGAATGAGATACGTCGGCCCCCATTGCATCAGGTGTTGAGGTTTCGCACAAACGACCATACTTACAAGCGAGGGTGGGGGGCATACCGTGTAATATCCTCGTAGACACAGGGGCTTCAGTATCTGTTACTAATGTCCCGGGGTTGCCTTTGACTAAGAGATCCATTGAAGTTTCTAATGATCAAGGCATATTTAACTAAACCCATATTATTTGAAACCGAACACAAATTTTGGATAAGCCGGATTTACTATTGCAACAACCAGACAGAGGGAACCATTATGGGCATGGATATGTTAAATGATTTACAAAGTCAGTTGAACTTAGGAGATTCCCCAGCATTGTAGATACCTTCCGATAAATATACAACAATTCCGCTTGTTTACGCACGATGTAGGGAAGACTTTGCAAGCTGTGCAGTGATACAAGTTACGGACGAACTTGATTGCGGGCGCATTAAAATGCCCCCTGTTAGAATCACAGGTAAACCACCCCCACCCACACGGCCGTACCTGATAAAAGCAGAGGCTATAGGCGCAGTTAAAAAAAAAAAAAAACGATTGAGGAACTGATGAAAAGGGAATGGTGGTAGAGACTCAGTCAAAATGTAATTCACCAATCTTCCTGTAAAGAAGCCAGATGGCTCATGGCGTCTTACTGTTGATTATCGGGACATCAATTTGCATGCAGACAAGTTAACACCTATAGCGGCAGATCCTAACACCATCCTTTCCACTGTTACAAGTGATCACACGGTATTCTTTAGATGTAAGCAATGGTTTTTGGTCTATCCCTGTGGCCGAGGATAGTCAATTTTGGTTTTCCTTTTACTGTTGAAAATAAAAAATACACATTGGCTAGACTTAGCCAAGGCTTTCACAACTCTCCGACCCTGTTCCACCGTGCGTTAGCTGATGTAATTAATAGCCTCCCTGAAATTAAATCATGTGTGCGCCAATATGTCGATGATTTATTAATTTCATCCAAAGATATAGACACGCATTGCAGAGACCTAGATGTTATTTTAAAACATTTGACAGAAACGGGTTTGAAAGTGTTTGCATGTGGAGAATTGAGGATGTAAGCATAAGGATTTTAAAATGGCGTGTGACATTTGAACTTGTAGGAGACTCCTGACTAGTGCAGGAGCCCCACAATACAAAATGGGGGACTGGTACAAGAAAATAACATTGGTACAAAAAAAAAAAAACTAACTCATCAATTCAAACTAACTAATCATTTACTCTCCATTCTAGGATAAGACTGGGTGACGCAGCCACCAGCCGTGCTCCTCTCCGTGAAAGCGGGACTGAGTAATTAACGCTGAGTAATTAACATTTGCTTTCACCCATTGAAATTCTTACAGGTTGACCCATGAGGACTCCTGGTGGTTAGTGTATTGGTGGGAAATTGCATGAAATGGGTGACCGTTTAGGTAAATATTGCAGGCTTTTGTCCTAAGTGTGTTTTACAGGATCACAGAACTGGACCTGACCCGGCTGAGGACAAAGAAACATGCCTGGTTGAACCTGGAGACAAGGTCCTGGTGAAAACATAATCGGATGACATTTTACCCAAATTCGGTCTGGACCACACAGCCTCACGATTCCATCAGCTGCTTCCAGTGACTGGAACTCCGGTGTGGTTCCACATTAAATAATTAAGAGAATACAAGGGTGAGACCCAACATGGGGCACAATAATCCCCGTCTACCCTTATAGCCCCTGGGGGCTATCTCTCTCTCTGCGTGTCTCCATTCAGACACATGTTTCCAGGACAAGAATGTGCACCAACCTTGCAAGCTGCAGTTGGATTTGGGATGACTTCACAGCGACATCTTCATCATTATGTTGTCATGTTGGATATTTTTAAAATGCTTCAGGTTCGGCTATCTTTGTTACAAAGTTATATATATATATATATATATATATTAGATATAATTGGGAAACATAGGGGTATTGCATAGTGGGAGGGAGCCACTGGGTCCACAGCAAATGCCATTTTTTGGTTAAAAAATAAATGTTAATAATTGAGATTGGGCTGATACCTGTTAGCAACAGGCACAATATTGGTGACAAAAGGAGGACTACTTTCTAACCAAATTACTCTTGTTCTTACTTCTGCTATGCATGATAGTAGGGAGGAAATGACTGTTTTGCTCCAGCATTTGCTTGAAAATAGTAACACTTCCTACTGCACTAATCTAACTGACACCCTGACCACTATCCGCTCTATTCTAGTCACTCCTGATGTCACCACTAACACCTTTGCTCCAGCATTTGATAGCTGGGTGTTGAACCCTAAGGCTAAAAGATAGTAATTACTGTCCCTTGGGGTGGGGTTGTTTGTATGTATTGTCTGGGTAATTTTCTCCCAATGTGTGTAGGTATTCAACATTTTCACCCTTTTTCTGGTAATTGGCATGTATCGCAAATTAAAGACAGTTCTACAGAATGTATGGCATGCGGACATGTTAGAGAATATGAATTATTCTGTAATTGTGAGAAATTGATTTTCTCACCAGAACTGTACACAGGCCAACCCGAGGAGGATGGGTCCCCCCTGCTGAGCCTTGGTTCCTCCCAAGGTTTCTCCCCTTTACTCTAGGGGAGTTTTTCCTTGCCACTGTTGCCATGTGCTTGCTCACTGGGGGTATAGGCCTGAATAGGTTATGGGGAATATGGCATTTAGCCTCATATTCCCAAATACAAAATGGGGGACTGATAGGTTCCCTGTTTTGGTCATAGGTTTCATGTAACTATATAGTTTCCTTTATATATATATATATAAGACTGTATGTAGTGTATTAAGTTTCCTTTTCATACCATACTGTGTTTGTAGTTGCATGCCTCTATGTCTAGCACATCTATAGTGTGTCTCCGTATAACACCTCTAGTGTCTGCGGCAAGGATGTCACATTCCTATGCTAAATGACTGCGAGGGTTCCCAGGAAGGGACAAGACCATTTGTCTCCGGCCCGCCACTTAACACAACCTTTGATATGTATAACCACAAACTGTATATCTAGACACCACACAGCGTGATGGGCAGAGATTCTCTCAGCGCAGCGCCCGAATGTGCTGGGTCTGTCTCTCCCTTGCGCATTGAATTAAACAACAAATCCTCTGAGGAAACTTTGTCAGCGTGTTCTTCATCGTCCTGCATTTGACTCCACGAATAAGGGCAAAATATCCTAACAGAGGAGACTTCAACACTACTATCAACCCGTACTTGGACAGGATATCAAGAACAGAGAATTCATCACACGCCGCTTTGCGAAGAAATATTGAGAGATTCATGGCATCCCTCCACCTTGTGGATGTCTGGAGAAGAATCAACCGAACACAGATACAATACACTTTCTCTCAAATGTCCAGGTTAGATTACATTTTCATGCAGGAAGAGTCCATGTGGCGAGTTAACAACTGTGAGATCATTGACACTCCTAAAAAGTGCTCGGACCATAAACCTGTCTGTCTCCAGCTTACCTCAACACCATCCAGCCATGATCCCCTTCCAGACACCAATGAGGAGAAGAAAACTGATATTTTGAACAAAAAGGATGATTCATCCTGTGGCAACAACGGAGCCTTAATCGTTGACATCCCATGGGCTGCACGGTCTCTACCTAACTCCAAACCCACAGGACCTGATGGCATTCCAGTCCATTTCTATAAGAGTAACTGTTCCCACCTGCCTCATTATTTCAATGTCCTGTACAACCAAATTCTTGCTAACGGAATGCATGATGCACCCAATCATAAGTTCTTTAATAGCTCAAATCCAAGCCTGGACAACAGATCCTACCGCTTCTTCAATGCTGACTATTTAACCTTGGCTACAACATTGGCTTGGTGCCTTGAGAAACATTTAAAAGATATGACAGCACAAACAGAAAAGGAAAAGACCAAAATCAGAAGTATTATGGTGATCCATCCAGGAAGAAGAAAGAAGGTAAGGTGGTCTTTGCTGAGGCAGGCAATAAGAGCACTAAAAGATCCCATTCTTGATTCCACCATCTTTGATAAGCTGCTGAGAAGATCAGACCAGGACCAGGACCAGAACTGCAAACAGTTGTGCCGTGGCTGTCCACTCACCCCAGCCCTGCTCAAACTGTATGTTACACATCACGTTAACAAAATACTAAAATCTAGATTATTTCCATCAGGCAAGACATTAGGAGCTCTCATCTACGGTGAAACTGTAATGTTCAGCCTGTCATTCGACCCCAATGCCAGCCTGCCAAATGAGGTCAAGGATGAACTCAGAAGGTTGGAAGGTTTAGAATATTGCACCAGTCCAGAATGTTCAGACAGTAGTTAATCAGCAAAAGATCTGAATATTTGAAACTGTTAGGGTTAAAATGTGTGGATGACACACACTCACACACACACACACACACACACACACACACACACACACACACACATATATATATATAGTCAGACGTAATTCACCATTTGGCTGTTCTCAGCCATAGGAAGCGTCAAAGTGCTCGGCCAACATAGCCTGGAGATAAGACTGGGCAGGAACTGGGGGGTCACATCTGAGGTGTGAATCTGTGTGTCAACGTGTGTGTGTGTGTGTGTGTGTCAGAGGGGGTGTCCATGCCCCTGTAAGAGGGGAGTCAAACTGGGAACCAGGAAAGGCTGGCATTTGGACGAGCCTGCCGGCTGAGTCTCATCCTGGACTTCAAAAAAACCAGAGCCATGTAATAAAACAATAAGTTGCTCGGACTTCCTTCGGTTGAGCTGGCCTTTGACTCTCTGGAATGCTACCATCTAGACACGACTGAGATAAGGGGACCTAGTCTCTTTGTCTAGGGTTGTGGGGGTGTGTGTGTTGGGGCCATTAAGGGGAAAAAGATCATCAGACCTCTGGCCAAATGGTGGGGCAACTGTGCTTGACAGTAACACAGTGCCCCTCTGTGGTCCCCTCTGTCATTACCCTTTTTATTTCTTTTCTGGAACTGGACTATATACCATCTATTCATCATATTTACAAACTCTGGAAAATTCTACAAACCATGCATATGTGTTCATTGTATTACTATATTATAACCTATGTAATAATAACATGAATTACATGTAAAATGGTACACCAAAAGGGTATTTTCATGACAACTGCACCATAATATTACATCCTCTGGACATGTTTGGTATGTACATATTCAGTGAAATTTAAGAAATTGAATGGAATATGTTTCATACCAAATAAAATTTAATAAAACATAGTTTCAGAAACTCAGGGGAAAAATTGGCACAATGGAATGTCCTCTCTGGTAATCCTCTCCTTTTCCCAATTTCCTCACTGATTGTTTTTACAACAGCCTCCAAATGGTGGGGGCCGGAATTCCAAATTCTATTCGGACAGGTGAATTTATGGCAATGCCGCCGCGATCAAACGCGGGATTTGGCCTAAAAGGAAGGGAGACAAAGCAATCGGGGAAGATCGTAACCGACTTCCCGCCGTGCACATATTCTGTGCTCGGTGCATAGACAGACATGGAAGATCGTAACCGACTTCCCACAGCGCATATACTCTGTGCTCTGTGTATATAGCTATACAAGGAAGATCGTAATCGACTTCCCACACTGCGCATACTCTGTGTTTTGTGTGTAGCTAAACAGGCTGGGTAAGAATTTTTACTCTTTTATTTATGTTTTAAAACTTTCTATCTTTTCTAATTGATTGTTAATTTGAAGCTAATGACCTACCTGCCTGTTCAATAAATTCTTCTTATTTTTAACTTGCGTGGTCTTTGTGACTCTAATCACTTTTCTCTTCTTTTTAGCCGTAATTCCGTTTAAATACTCAGGGGGGCAATTCTGACTAGGACCTACTGATCAGGGGTCTAGTACAGTAAAAGTCTTTAGTGAGGTCTTCAAGTTAGATAGGCGACCACGATCTGCCCGCTAAGGGATTGGTGGTATTGGTTCTGGTGTTTTGGCTTAAGAGGACCCATGGGCGTTATACGCCGGTCCTTGTCAAATTCGCCTGAAGGAACCCGATAGATACGCACCGTCCTGGGCTCATAACTATCGATGCACTATCCATATAAGGAAGGCATGTATTATGGTGGTCCGCTTCCTACCCTCTGGGGGCTTCACCGAACTGAGATTTAACAATAGTGTTAAACCCGGGAGCATATATTGAGGAATGATGGCAAATGACAAGGTAGAGCCGAGTGTAACCACTCCAAATTCCACGTACAGTTAAAACCAAATTTTAAATTATAATTTAATATGGAGTCAGATTAATACGAGAATAAAACCTAGTAACCGTTACGATTTCTTGCTGTGGTCATGGATATATTTGATGTGTTGTTCCGCGCATTTGTGAATATTCTGATGCTCCCATTGGAATATTGACGGTCCGGTGACAGATCAGATATATCTCTGATGACAGCATAGCCCCGTTTGCGAACGGAGAGTAACCAGAATGCTACTGGTCCGTTTCAGGCCAGTTTTAAGCGGGATATGAAGCAACGCCTTCATATCTGACCCGTGGCAACGGAACCAGTGCATTCTTAATTATAATTGTGCCCTGTTCTTACGAACAGAGGAAAAATAACTAACTAACTAAAAAATAACTAACATCTCCGGTTTGAATCACACCAGCCAAGGGAAGAACACGCGATGCCTTCCCCTCCAGCTACAAACCCTCATTGGTCTAGCTGTGAGGTGTTTACACCCCTGCCAGACACCCCATATTGTTGACAAACTCCTAACCACCAAGAGCTTCATTACACAATTTTTTTATAATGCCTCCTGAAACAATGAACAACAAATAAAGTAGTTGCATTTTACAAGTTGACTTAAAAGCAAAAGTAAAAGAGCAAAAAGCATTCCATGGTGTCCATGTCTGAATATGAACAACATGCCACCAGACATTCTGCATTGGCACTGTGCTGCTGGTGCCTCTATGTAGCTGTAAACAGTATATATATATATATATATATATATATATATATATATATATAGTTATGTACCCAGTATATTATTGGATTACAACTAAGAATGAACAGATCAGACGCGAAAGTACGCATCATCTTTTCGTCTTTCTTTGTCTCAGGAATGGAGGTTCAACATAACAATGCGCGCACGTAGTGCAGGGAGTCACATGCTTATCTCAATCATCTGATACTTGTTTTTCAGGTTCGGTGAACTCAAGTGGCCTCAACAGGTGTACTCACAATTGTGCAGGTGAGTAAAATTTCATTACTCCAACGCAGCAACAAGCTATACATATATAGTTATAGTTAGGTACCCACTATTATTGGGTTATAATTAAGAATGAACACACAAGAAGAGGAAGTACGCTTCATCAATCTTTCTTTTACTCAGGAATGGAGGTTCAACATGACAACGCGCGTGCATAGTGCCAAAAGTATAGAATAAACAGGTGTAATCTACAGGTGTGCTAACAAATGTGCAGGCGAGTAAAATTACATTACTCCAGCACAGCAACAAGCTATGTTGCTGCAATATTTGTTGAACAATGGTTGCCATGAACAACATTGAACAGTGTTGTCTGATAGAAACCAACACAACTCACACTCCTGTTAAGTTACCCTGAGGCCCTGTATTGAATATCAGTGAAATTATTCTTGGCCCTGAAGTACATTACCTGGCCATCTACAATTTGATCTATCTAAGGTAAGTAGCGTTATTTTTGTATTTACGTTATTCACTGGAACTATTGCGGAACTAGCGGTATAAATTAAATGGAACGGCTGCAGAACAGTTCATAATAATGTAATGTAGGAACGATTTTATCCAGCAACACCCCCCCCACTCCCCCGGCCCCCCGCTCGACAGACTTGTTTACAGCCAACAAAAAAAATAAGGCCGTCCCTGCCTGTATCCACAGCAGCAGATTTACAACTCATTTCCTGTGTACATAAACAGGGCTATAGCACTGACAATGACAATGCACTTTTTCAGGAGATCAGAAGTGTTATAACACTTGATGTGCCTTTAATTATCATCTTCATCTGACATAGGCCTGCTATTTCACACAGGTACATAGCACAGAGGGTCAGATTTGAAGCAAGGGAACACTGCACATGACATCTAAAGCAGATCTATACTATATATGACACCTGAAGCTAGGGAACTCTACTGGATGTGACGGCTGATGCAAAGGAACTGTACTTATGTGAACTTCAAATGCTACAAGCTTGGTACACCTGTATTTGTGGTATTTTTCCCATTCTTCTCTGCAGATCCTCTCAAACTCTGTCAGGTTGTATGGGGAGCGTTGCTGCACAGCTATTTTCAGGTCTCTCCAGAGATGTTCGATCGGATTCCAGTCTGGGCTCTGGCTGTGCCACTCAAGGACATTCACAGACTCGTCCCAAATCCACTCCTGCGTTGTCTTGGCTGTGTGCTTAGGGCCGTTGTCCCATAGGAAGGTGAACCTTCACCCCAGTCTGAGGTCCTGAGCGCTCTGGCGCAGGTTTTCGTCAAGGATCTCTCTGTACTTTGCTCTGTTCATCTTTCCCTCAATCCTGACTAATCTCCCAGTTCCTGCAACTGAAAAACATCCCCACAACATGATGCTGCCACCATCATGTTTCACCGTAGGGATGGTATTGGCCAGGTGATGAGTGGTGCCTGGTTTCCTCCAGACATGACATTTGGCATTGTGGCCAAAGAGTTCAATCTTGGTTTCATCAGACTTGTTTCTCATGGTCTGAGAGTGCTCTAGGTACCTTTTGGAAAACTCCAAGCGAGCTGTCATGTGCCTTTTACTGAGAAGTGACTTCCGTCTGGCCACTCTACCGTAAAGGCCTGATTGGTGGAGTGCTGCAGAGATGATTGTCCTTCTGGAAGGTTCTCCCATCTCCACAGGGGAACTCTGGAGCTCTGTCAGAGTGCCCATCGCGTTCTTGGTCACCTCCCCATTTGATCAGTTTGGCCGGGCGGCCAGCTCTAGGAAGAGTCCTAGAGGTTCCAAACTTCTTCCATTTAAAATGATGGAGGCCACTGTGTTCTTCAGGACCTTCAATGCTACAGACATTTTTTGTACCCTTCCCCAGATCTGTACCTTGACACAATCTTGTCTCGGAGGTCTACAAACAATTCCTTCGACTTCATGGCTTGGTTTTTGCTCTGACATGCACTGTCAACTGTGGGACCTTATATAGACAGATGTGTGCCATTCCAAATAATGTCCAATCAATTGGGATGGCAGGTATGCCATCCTGCCAAGTTACACCTTGGCGGGGGCATGCCCCATACCTATACAGCACCGAGAGTTTGGCACTTTTCAGGGTTCCCCACAGAAATAACCACAACAGCCACAGACACTCAGCCCTTAAAAACATTAAATTCTGTACATTCTGACCCCATTTCAACAGACAGATTTCATAAGCAACTTCACATGTCCACACAATAAAGCCCCAAACTAAGGGGATTTTGCGTTTTCTTGTTCTTCTTCTTCTTCTTCTCTTTTTCTTCTTCTTCTTCTTCTTCTTCTTCTCATTCTTATTTTTCCTGCCGCCTATCCCACTAATAACATGTGTCCCCATTGGACATTTTACTGACACCAGCCAAATCTTCACCTACACGAGCCAATCAAAAACTCGCATACACACGCAAAATACCCATACCTTTTTACTCTGAAACATTTTCAGTACAAACAGCTAGTCTGCCTGTGGCCTAGTGGGCAAGGTTACAGTCTTGGGATCACAGGGTTGTAGGTTCAAGCCCAGCTAGGAGCGTGTTTCTTTAACCTGCTTTTACCCTCACTAATAATTGTCTACTACTTCTCAATTATTGCTTTTGCTACCCGCCGTTCACCGAACGTATACACTGCATTATGACGTACTGTCTGCACGTTCAATTATTAACCGGCTAAAATATTGCAAAGCCATATGGATTCAACGGGAGCTCTTCTGTGCTTACTCGCCTGTGTTCTTCTTTAAAACCACGGACAGGTTTGCTAATGATATTTCACGCATTGCATAGCTATGTCATGGTGCTGCACTAACAAAGTCACAGACTGGTAAACCTCCGGTTGAAGGCTTGAATCCCGCCTCGCCCTCAGGCAGATAATTTCCTCTTTCACACTAACGTTTTCTTACGCTTATATTTGCTTTACCAAAACTCACTCACGGCCACTCATATGCATTTCATGACGGCAAATGTATTCATTTTATTAAAAAGTTACACCAGTTCACTGCTGTGCCATTTCTACTAACTATATTTCTTCACTTGGCTACCGTACAAAACCTTCTTATCAGCAAATGCCACGTTTCTACATTCAGGTTACCTCGCCCTGTTCTCCATCTAGCCACATACAAACAATTACTACGTATGTACGTCCTGCAACTCCCCAATAAAACATTACATTTAAAATCATGATTCACTCATAATTATAACTACTAGTACTGAACATGAGAAAAACATATCAGTGCAATAGATTTCACATGTTACTTAACCATCCACTTTAACAGCTAGTACTTTATAGCGACTGTTATATATACCATTCGATAAGGAAAATAAGCTCGCTCATGGTCACTCCATTTACTTCGCACTATACTCTGTGATCATGTCAACCTTCACCTACATGCCCATTCTGCTAAAAACATATTGTTTCAACTACGCAATTTCATCATTTCATCCTAATTTCTCTCACACTGTTGTTATTTTCTCATAAGCAAAGCCTGCTGGGACATATGCATCTGCTCTTATTGTCCACTATCAACTTTTCCGGTTCTAGCTTAGCAAAACAGTGAAGAGGATTCTCACCTGCAGATAAGCCAAATGCCTTATAAACCTTACAAACACTAAAAGTGCATCTCCACGAAATAACAGACAACGGAGCAGGACAGAAGGGTACACAAGTTGCGACCTAGGGAGCTATAACTCTACAGACTTGCTGATTCTTTTGTCAATCAAGGCTCGTTGGATGGCCATCAAATCCGTGAGTACATACACTGGCCATATTTCACCTGCACTTATGATGCGTTTACACTTATACACTGTTTTATATATATAGCAAACCGAAACTGCTACACGGTACACGTCACTTCACATTTCTCACTCTCATAATAAAACGCTTTACAAAAAGAAGAAGATATCTCATCAAAAACACGTTTTCAACGTACAAAAATGCCAAATTACTCACACGTACAAGACATACACCGTCTATAACTCAGTCATTCAGACTGTCAAAATCCAGGCCTGCCATTAAAAGTATTGATATCAAAATGACACCAAATTACGGTACTACAAACAATATAGGCTATCTTGCCTCACCGAAATTAAATAAGATGTATTCCAAAGCAATGCTACCCAATATTTCCTCAATTCTTTCAAGTCACTTGGCCCTGTGTGTATAAGCATGCACTACATGGACAGGCCAAACATGTGTGTGGATGGCTTTCTCACAGTCAAGATTGATTGAATAGGCGTCTATATGTCCAATTTGTATTGGTGTGTATGTATTTCGCTGCCCAGCATTTCTGTTGCCTGAATGATAGTATGTTTTTCTTGGTATAAAATGTCTGTTCGTAAATGTGAATGTAACATGCTGCGAGGGAATTGTCCCCATGGGGATAAAGAAGATTACTATGTATGTATGTACAATATGTATTTGACATGCAGCATTTATTGTACATAGCAAATATACAATAACGTGTACATTTACTCAAATTCAGTTCAGAAGCAAGTACAAACTTATGTTTCCTGGAGAAATATGCTTCCTGTAGTTACTTACCAGCAGTTTTTCTACATGAATTTCAATGTGTTCCATGAGGCAATTCGAAATATTTGACTCTTTGATCTGACACAAAGTTTGCATGACATTGTTAAATGGCAAGATTACAAAACACAGGGCCAAGTGACTTGAAAGAATTGAGGAAATATTGGGTAGCATTGCTTTGGAATACATCTTATTTAATTTCGGTGAGGCAAGATAGCCTATATTGTTTATAGTACCGTAACTTGGCGTCATTTTGATATCAATACTTTTAACGGCAGGCCTGGATTTTGACAGTCTGAATGAATGAGTTATAGACGGTGTATGTCTTATATGTGTGAGTAACTTGGCATTTTTGTACGTTGAAAACGTGTTTTTGATGAGATTGCATTTACCACAGGTGGACTCCAATCAAGTTGTAGAAACATCTCAAGTATGATCAATGGAAACAGGATGTACCTGAGCTCAATTTTTAGCGTCATGGCAAAGGGGCGGCTGAATACTAAATGTGGTATTTCATTTTTTTATTTTTAATAAATTTGCAAAAATTTCTAAAAAAACAGTTTTCTGTTTGTCATTATGGGGTATTGTGTGTAGATTTATGAGAATAAAAACAAATTAAATTAATTTTAGAATAAGGCTATAACGTAACAAAATGTAAAAAAAGTGAAGGGGTCTGAATACTTTCTGAAGGCACTGTATGAACATTGAACATACAGAACAGACAAGTGATCACTCAAGCATAGTGCGTTCTCCTAGAAGTTCTCCTGACATTCATCCAACTGTGCAAGATATGTGTTAAATAAATAAATAAATAAATAAATAAATAAATAAATAACTAAATAAATAAATAAATAAATAAATAAATAAATAAATAAATAAATGTGTGTACAGCAGAAGGTCTGAGATACTAATGCTTCTACAGGAAAATTAGCCCCCCCCCCCCCAAGGCTTGACATTGCCATTGCATAAAACCTGCATAAAATCTACAGTAGTTGCAGCCCATTTCCTCTGCTCTGTTTTGTGTGTTTATATACTTCTGGGTAATAATATATTTTTGTTCATATGAACGACTTCTGAATTTAGCATCTGCTACCGCTGGCAATACATGTGAACTATTATTCTTTCTCCATCATGCAAAAAAAATGGAAACAGGTTGTGAGGAAGTGAGGAAGGTTAGATGATGCTGATGTCAATGGCTCTGTCTGTATGCAAACCAGGCCAGGATGGGAAATGAAAGGTAAGTCAAGGTAACTCAGTTTATATATGGAAACTTTTAGCTGTTGTGACAGTCACTGAGGCAGTAAAGGAAGAGAGGGATCTCTTAAGAAGACTAAGAAGAGGAGGATGATGGAAACGAGAGCCATTACCTTTAACATTATATGACACACTATACACCATACTACTGTAGAAACTCCAGCATACTCTAGCCCATTTCTACAGCCATGAGACGATCAAGACATCAAGTTGCTTCATTGGTTATCCTGGAACATTAATGGACTGAAATCTAGTTAAAATGAAAGGAGTATTGAAAGAAATCAAGGATTCACACATTGTCTTTCTTCAAGAGACCCATATTGGCCCAGTGACACACATGTATTTGATGAGCTGAATGGGCTTCAGGAACTACTTCGCAAAGTATGATGAACGACGAAAAGGAGTGGCCATCCTAAGAAGGAGTATGATGGATTGGGAATGTTTATCACAGTCAAGATAATGAAAGAAGCAGGATTATACTTTGCTGTAAACTACATTGTCAACTTTACACCTTCGTGAATGTGTACAACCACAAACATGACAAACAAGTTTTAGACAAATCACATCCTACCTAAAGGGGGGATTGATTTAGGGGTGCTAGTAATTGGAGGAGACTTCAACACTGCTCTCGACCCACACTTAGACAGGACATCAACAGCACCAAATAAACGACATTCTGATTTGCGGAAATGTTTTGAGAGATTCGCACATCCCTCAACCTTGGGATATCTGCAGAATAATCAACCCAATGGAGAGAGGATACACATATGCTCAAGTGCTCAAGGAGATACCAAGTCAAGGTTAGATTACTTTTTCATTCAGGAAATTTCCGTCAGTTTAGTTCAGAGTTGTGAGATCAGACAAACAAATATTTCAGACCATGACCCCATTTGCCTGAGCTTGTTTTCGAGCAGTCAAAGTAGCCCTTCCTCATTCACCCCAAATTCGTCTTTAGAATCTGAGAACGTAGCTTCAAAAAACAATGCAGCGTCAAAAGGTGAATTATTCTTGGGATAAGGTTGATTTACCCTCCATACTAAATATAAAACTCAGAGTAAATTATGGGCATGACACTGGCATCATTACTGTGACACCTCTAAAGACTCAAAACTCCAGACCTGGTGTCCTTGAGGCAAAAATAGACCAGGATGAATGTGTCATTGACCATTTCCTCTTTACTACCAGACTGGACAGACATTTGAAAAGGCATTTGGAGCCCTTTGAACACAAGCAAGGAGGTCAAGCATGGCTTTTGATAGAGATCTACAGAATGGAACCACAAAAGAAGTGTGAAGTGGTCTTTCCTGAAGAGAGCAGTAGAAAGACTGAGAGAACCTGCTCTAATGTCCATTTTCAAAACGTTCCTGAGATGTTGAAGGAAAAATGTGTGGACAAAACACCTGGCTGAGGGAGAAATAGAGGCTTCCATGAAATCAGATTTTTTTCATCTATACAGACAAAGTTTTTATCTCCCTTACATCTGAGAGTAGAGACCGAGTGTTAACTGATGTTAACTGCTAACTAAGTGTTAACTGTGAGAGATTATCAAAATATGGCTTCCTCGCTGAAAGATTTTTCGTGAAGGAATTAAATGAATCCTTATTTCACCCGACATGGATTTTGGCGGTTTGGATGTTAACATGGATTCTTATTGACTGATACTGACATGAATTTCAGCTCATCCAGTACTGGCGCTGATGTGATTTTTGCTCATCGGGCAGCAACATAGATTTTCCAGTCCATACTGACATGCATTCTTCTTCACTTACTAACCTGGATTCTCACTCGTCTAATGAAGATACAGATAGGGATTCCTTCTCATCCAGGCCTCACATGGGCTCATCAGATACTGCTGTCCATTGAGAATGAAATGGATATGAGGCGATATGTGGAGGACGTGACATCACATATCACATGACCCAATATATAAAAAGTAATACGTGAATACAATTGGAATGCCCATTTTTGTAAAGTACAAAATTCAGATTCTCCTATTTTCTCATTCTTTTGCTGCTGAATGTTGTGGCATATCAAAAAAAACCAAAATAAACCCCGTAGTGTTAAAAAAAAACAGTAAAACCTGATCGTTTTGGGTTTTTTACAAGTTGTGGTAGTGTGATGGTGTGGGTATGCTCTTGCTCGAGGCCTGGGCGACTTTCCATTATTGAAGGAACCATGAATTCAGCTCCGTACCAGAAAATTCTTAAGGAGAATGTCTGGTCATCTGTCTATGAACTGAAGCTGAAGTGTTGGTTTTTTATGCAACAATACACAGATTAATAATGTGTCATGGGGCTTAATGACACATTATATGTAGCCCAGTCAAATGACTCATGTTTGAGAACATTGTTTACTGAATGTGATGAATATGGAGGGAACAATCCGAGCGCACTCCAGCTCCAATGTGCAAAGGAAGGGGCAAGACAAAGAGTGAAAGTATGATGTGAAAAAAGAAGAGAGATTGGAAATGGGAGAGGGAGATATTAAGAGAATAAAGTCATACAGGTGTGGCCCACCCACTCTTTGTGTTTGGCTGTTTGCAGTGGTTGTTTGTCCACAGAGAGATTTGTGCTTCGCCATAGTGAGCCTTTTAACCCCACCCCTCCCTCTTGTGGTCAATCACCTATACACTAGTGTTCTAGCAGGATACACAATGGTATTTAAGCAGGCTACACAAGCCAAAGACAGGTCCGCATCTACTACACACGCATTCATTCGCCACTCAGATACTGCCGCTGTTTGGTTTGTGGAGGGCTTTCTTACAGTTGGTGAGCCTGACGTGATGAGTTTTGGTTTCTTGCTGTTGGTAACCTTGAAGCACCGTTTGATGTATCTGAGGGGCTTCCTACAGTAGTTTGCGCAGTATAAGCAGTACAGCAGTAGAATATTACGCTGTTTTGTGGACCAAATTGAGGAGGAAAAGCATTCAGTTTGTTCACCTGTGTAGTCACATGGAGAATATAATGTTTCATGGCTGTGAAGAGGGTTCAGATCTGTAAGTACAGAGGTGAAGGACCAGTGAGTATTCTAATATGACCTTATTATTCTCTGAAAGTCAAAATCTGTTTCTGTAGTACCATGCAGATTTGCACTGACATTAATCCAGCGTTTTCCTTCTTGATAATATTCATAGAAGCCAGAAATGGTGAATATAATAGTTTGAAACACTTTAACTGAGTAACAGATGAGAACTCATAATTCATATAGAAAAATTTGTAAATTTTTCTGCAATGTTCAGAACTGAAGTCTTCTTTCAAACCTTTGTTCATTTTGGTTAGTTGTATGTTTAGTCTAAAATTCTCAGTGCAAGAGAATTTGAAGAAAAAGGGAAGTTTAAAAAAAAAAAATGATTTCAGAACATAAAAATGACACCCAACAGAGAATCCTTTTTTTATTTCGGTTTTGTGTTTTTTTACCTTTTGAAGAGTAGATTTTTTGGATGGTTTTTTTCATTGGCTTCCATTGCTTTTAGTTACCAGGGGAGATTGCTACATCAGCATTAGAATGTTCATTTATGAACATTTTTGGTCTACAGTAATTACAAAATACATAAAATGAAAAATAATGAAAGCAAAAATTCCACCAGGATTGTATGCTTGTATATATATATAGTGTGTGTGCGTGTGTGTGTGTGTGTATGCGTGTGTGTGTTAGTGTTTCCATTAGGACGTGTTTCCAGCAGCATCGCACGGTTTTTTTGCTTGGGTTCTCTCGGTTTACAATGCAACTCATGCACGCACACCTGCCGATTCTTGGAACGTTTGTACAGGCTGATTTGCGCCTCAGCTGATTCACCGATGTTGGTGCCAATATCTTGTTCACGCGTACCATAAAGCCAGTCATCCATCACTCATATTTGTTTGCGAATTGCTACAAATGAGTGGGGTAGTGAACAACGCCGCAATAGACTCCATAACGCCCCCTGAAACAACTAACATGAACTGAGGATGTTACATATCCCAAGATCACTTGAATTCAAATTCAAGCAGAACTGTATATGTATCTACAGCCCATTTTGCAAGAAGTATTTACGTACTCTTTTCAAAACCGTTAAATTTCGTTTCCGTTCAAAACCTAATATAAAAAATATTGGCCTATATGCCGCGCGTTTTCCCTACTGTACATAGAGGCACCAGCAGCACAGAGCCACATCAAATTTCTGGCGCCAAATGGTTGCGCTTCTTTACTTTTACTTTTGAGTGAATTCAAGATATTGAAAGCTGTGGTTATTGAATACTTTTTTTTTTCAAATCAATGACAAATCATTCACAATCTGGTCTACATAGACTGTTGTTGTGTTCCAACTGTGTAATGTGTTTTGAAGAAGTGAACGCAGTACTGAGCTTCTAACCAATGGCAAAGTACATAGTTAATAGTATATACTATAGTATATCATTTTGAAACAAATAATCTCAACTGCAATGGGTGGTAATATGCATTCTTCCTGTTGCAATATTGATCAGTTAAAGTACACACATTTTCTGCCTGCCTGGGCTTTTTCTTTCGTATTAAAGTGTATTAATTGTACAGAATAGTTAAACAGTATTTTTAAAAAAAATATCTAATTCATTAATCATTTCTGGGGATACTAAATAGTGTATTCAATAGACCAATGACATTTGCTTTGATGTCCTATGAAGGTTAGATGGTGCTTATATGGGTTTGGGGAGTAACAATACCCTACTGAAGTATGACTGACATTCTGCAATTTGCTTAGTCCTGCCATGGCAGTTTTGTGATTACCGAAAGATGCTCAACTGCCTGGACTCCTTTTCAGAGTGTTCTGGAGTGAGCAGCACTTCCATTTTTCCTGTTCAACCTCTCCCACCCCTGAGTGATTCTCCAAAACTGCCAAGCTCGGAAAAGAAGGAAACAACAACAGAAGGGATACAAACAGTCACCCAAAAGAAACGCATGTTTATTCTCCAGTGCTGAGGTACGCAGTTGCCAGGGAAACCTACCCTTTGCTTGGGGAAAGTGCCGACTAACCGTATCAGCCCTGCTATAAGGATCGTCTCACACATGGACAACGTCTTAATCAATAAAGAAGCTCTTACACTCTCTGGGAAAAAGAAAAAGAAAAAGAAATGGCTTTCCCTGTATGTTTGGTCATGCACATCAGCACACAAATGTTTCTTATTGTGGTCCAAATTCAGGAAGTCACATGCTTATCTCAATCATCTGATACTTATCTTTCAGGTTCGGTGAACTCTGGTGGCCTCTCCCTACAGGTGTACTCACAACTGTGCAGGTGAGTAAATCTACATTACTCCCCAACACAGCGACAAGCTAAGTTTGCTATAATACTGCACAGCATCGAGCTATCATTGAACAATGATTGACATGAACAACGTTGAACCGTGTTGTCTGAAGGAAACCAACACAGCTCACACTGCTGTCTACTATTAAAGTGTTGGATAGACATTAAATGTTTACCAGCAATATTTGATCTAATATTGGTTCAGATTTATGACACCAAGCTCTCAATAAATGTATCATATTTTCACAAGAACAGTGAATGAACAGTGACAGCAGACAAAGGGAATCTTCTGTGTCATAAAGGTACCAAACCACAGACTGCACTAGATGGGCGGGCGGTTTATCTTGGATTTTGCCTCAATCTGAGTTTCTTACACAGCCCTGACATAACAATGTACCCTTTTGATAACAGATTCTCTCATAGGGTATATGGAATTCTACAGTATGTGACACACGGTACACAACATCTGCATGCACAGCAGCTCATGATTTGCAGATCTAGGTCTCTTTCCTTTGTAAATTTTTTCTCCTTTAAATCCCCCTCGCAAAACTAAATGACTTAAGGAAAACACTCCAGCTCTGTGTAAATACAAATGGGCCAATAGCACTGACTGAGAATGTGCTATTTCCGGAGACTAGATAGATACATTGAAACATCTGAGGTGCCTTTTAGTAACATCCCTACTCATCTTCATCTGACCACAGGCCTGCTGTTTTCCACACATCAGGTCCATAGGTGAGGTGAGAGAGTCCAGGTGTGAACCAGAGGAACTCTATTGCATGTGATGTCTGAGAGAAGGAACTATTATATGTGAATTTTGAAGAAAGAGAACTCTACATATGGCAGTGGAGTACTATACAGAACTCTACTGTACATGGTCTCTGAAGCTGGGGAACTCTATTGTATATGGTGTATGAAGCAGGGAACTACTGTATGCTATGTCTTAAACCAAACAAACAAATGTATGTGAACTTGGAATCACAAGAACACTATAAGGGTGAATTCTGAAGCAAAGAAACAACTATATTTGAGTTCTCTACTGTTTGTGAATTTTAAAAGCAGGGCATCTCTATTTTATAATGAATTCTGAAGAAGGGGAACTGCAATGTATGTGAATTTTTGAAGGCAGGGGAACTCTACTGTATGTGACATCCAGATTTTTCTTGTATTGCAAGCCATGGCCGAGAGAAGAAGCTGAGATATCTTCTTATAATCATGGAATATTAATGGGCCTTAAGAGAAAATTGCCCCCCCCCCCCCCCTCATGTCAGCTGATATAGCCAACAAGGAACAAAGTTGACATTGTCTTTCTTCAGGAGACTCACATTGGACCAGAGGAACGCTGGTGTATTCGGGACGCCCTTTGGAGAATGGTACCCTTTTCTACACAGTGGAGCGTTAAAAAAAAAAGCAGTAAAAGGATTAGTTGCTAGTCCTCATTAAAAAGGACATTGGATTGTAAGTTTAATGAGTCCTGTGAAGATACGATGGCAGGTTTCATCACATCACAGTAAAATGTATAAATACCTAGTAGGCCAGCATTACACCCTTGTGATGTGTACAACCGTCCATCAGAGAGAGATATTATGGGCAAACTCATACCATACCTTCAGGGGAGAGCGCTGGAGTGTTGATGATTGGGGAGGAGACTTCACCCCTACTCTCATGGAATCCCTCCACCTTTAGAATGTCTTGAGAAGACTAAATCCACACGGAGAGTAAATTCACTTACTCTCAAAACAATAGCAAGTCCAGGTTTAGATGACATTTTCATGCAGGGAGGAGTCCCATTTGCGATTTAAACCTGTGAAATCCTTGATACTCCTGGTCGAGTACTCAGACACTAAACTGTTTGGCTCCATCTTACCCCCAACAACCATCGCAGCTATGCCCCCATTCCACAGACCACAGAGGAAGAAATGGGAATTTTGAACCAGACGGTTGAATTAACTTCCTGTGGCAACAACCAAGTCCGCTACATCGCTGACATCCAATTGGCTGCACTGGTCTCTACCGGGTAACTCTAAACCCCACAGGACTCCTGATTGGCATTCCAGTCCCATTTCGATAAGAGTAAACTGTTCCCACCTCCCTCAGTATTTCAATGTCATGTACAAGCAAATGCTTGATAGCGAATGGCTGATACTCCCTCTCAGATTGTCCTTTAATCACTCAAAGTTTGGATGACAGGTCTACATACTGGCTTCTTCAGTGTTTGAACAATTTAATTTTAACTACAATACTGGCTTTGGTACCTTGACAAACATTTAAAAAGGATATGACAGCACGAACAGAACAGGCACATAACAAAATCAGAAGTATACTGGTGTATCTCATCCCGGAAGTAGAAAGAAGGTAAGGTGGTCTTTGCGAGGCAAGCAATAAGACACTAAAACACCCTTCTTGATTCAACCACTTTGATAAGCGTATGAGAAAGATCCGACGCCGGCCAGACCGGACGCAAACATTTGCCGTGGCGTGTCCATGCCCCCAGAGCCCTGCGCAAACTGTATGTGTTACCCACACGTTAACAAAATAAAAAAAAAAAACCCTAAAAAAAAATCTACTGATGTGCCATCAGGGCAAGACATATTACTCATCAACTACGGTGAAATTATAATGTGCAGCCGGTCATTCGACCCCAACGCCATCCTGCCAATAGGTCAAGGATACCAAGAAGGGTTGGAACATTATTAATTTAGATATTGCACCGAGATCCAGAATGTTTCAGACGTAGTTAATCAGCAAAAGATCTGAATATTTGAACTGTTGGGTAAAATTTATGTATGACACCTATTATATATATTATATAATAAATATCTATATCATATATTTGTCAGACATGTAAGTCACCATTTGGCCGTTCTCAGCCATAGGAAGCTTCAAAGTGCTCGGCCAACATAGCCTGGAAATGGGACAGGGCAGGAACTGGGGGGTTACATCTGAGGTAGTGAATCTGTGTGTCAGCAGTGTGTATGTGTTGTAGTGTGTTGGTGTGTGTGTGTGTCAGAGGGGAGTGATCCATGCCCACTCTTACTAAACATGGGCCCTCCTTCTTTAAAAACTGCATAAAATATGCAGCTTTCTTTTAAATTAGTTAAGTTTTGGGCAACTTGGAAAGAACAAGTTTCTAACAGTTGGAAGAGGGAATCTGAGTCCTGCATCTAGGTCTGGCATTCTATTTTTCATCTCTGGTTCCTTTGGAATATACTGCTGTCTTTTGGTTTTTGCCTTTTTGATAACTTTGGGACAAATGCTGTGGGTTGGTATCTTCTCTCATTGTGTGACTGTTCATGTCTGCAACCTTTGTTAATTGTTTAAAGATAGATGAACCTCGTCTTTAGATTAGACATGAATATTTGTTGTAACTTGATACATTTCTTAATTTTCATCTGGTTGTGAGCTGTACATTTTGATAAAGATTGATTCAAACAGTTTTCACTGTCTATCGATGAATGTGGTGATTTGATTTATAATTCATATCTTTGATAATGAAATGAAATCAAATAAATATATTTTACATGTTGAGTAAATGAGGTATTTTAGCGGTTGATGCACTTGTGTTTGGTTTTCATAGTGCCGTTTGTCAAACGAGGGTGTTAGTGATTAAAATTTCTGGGTTCAGAAAATTAAACATATACAAATTAATCCTCACCTTGCTGACAATTCATTTTATATGTATCTAAAATATATATATGTATGTGAATAACACCGAGGGATGTGATCTGAGTGTTATAAATGCCCAGAGGGGCCACCCCTCCATGGAATTTGGACATGCATCTTTGTTGTGTGAACTGACTCCAGTTCTGCAGAATAAAGAATACTGATTATTTACAGCTCCTGCCTCAATCCATTTTCACCTGCATGTGTTGCGATTGTGAAGCTACACGTGTTCCGCTTGGGGGGATGGCTACGTTGCATTACGTTATTCTTTGGGAGGAGTTTTAGTTGTCACATGGGTGTTGGAGAGGTATTTACACTCGTATATCATCCGTCTCAAATGCATCTCAGACCACCTCCTTCAGTGATTTAGGCGTAATGTACGCCATGCTCTATAAAGCTTGTTC